>JASDDO010000019.1:329390717-329990717 GCA_030015575.1 Agapanthus africanus
TGACGTCTTGGCACGTTTCTTCGTGCAAGCTTGTAATACCCAGCCCCTGTTATACCAATAATTGTACTTTTTTATACCTATAAAAATTATTTATAATTATTTATTTATTTTCAAAATCCTATTAAACTCAGCACCATTCCTTCTGCCCAGCCCTTTGTAATTTTCTCATTAGTTTATTTTATTTAATTTAAACCCAAAACCTATTTCCCTCAGCCCATATCCTATTTCTTATAACTATTTTTCCACAAGCCCATTCTTTTATAAATTTCCTTTTTCTTTTCAAACCCTCAGCCCATTTCTTGTTTTTCTTAAACTTAAAGTTTTATCCCCGGCCCGGCCCTCATTCCCTTTCCCCTCACAATTATTTTAATTTTATCTCTGGCCCAGCCCACTTTAATTCTCCCAACGGCCCGCTTCTTTCCTCAATTAATTCTTTTCCTTTTTATTTTTCTTGGCCCGGCCCTTCTCCTTCAGCTCAGCCCACTTTCTCACACCCGACCCGCTTCAACCCTCTACCCGACCCGCCTCATACAGGGTCATCTCCCCAACGGCTACCCCATTTTCCCGCTCCCTGTCGCTAGCGATCCGCGATCCCCGCCGCTTCCGTCGCCAAAGCTCGCGAGCCGTTACCCCACGTCGCGCACACCCCCCTCTAACCCCTCGTCGCCTCCCATCGCTCTCCCTCGTTCTCCTTCTCCCTCCTCTTCCCGCTACCAATCTCGACCCACGCACACTTCACACCGACGCCGTGCTCGCCTCGCCACCGTCGCCGGCATCGCTTCTCTCTCTCTCTCGGCTCCTCCCTCGTCTCTCCAGAAACCCCACTTCCTCTCTCCCACTCCACTGCACCCACCAAGAAAACTTCCCTGCACACCCGAGCGAGCCCCGGCGCCCTCATCGCAGGCGAGCCCCCACTACGTCTCGTCGACTCCCCGCACCATCATCGATCGCAGAATCATCATCATCGTCGTCGTCGTCGTCATCTCTCTCTCACACTCTCTCTGTTCTCTCTCTCCAACTTTGCTCTCTCTCTCTCCTTTTCCCCTCTCTGTTTTCTCCCCTTTCTACTTCTCTCGATCTCTCTTTCCCCTCTCCCTACCCTCTCTATATTCACTCTCTCTCCCTCACTATATCAATCAATCCCTCTCTCTTGATCTCATCTCTCTCTGTCTCAGCTCTATCTCTCTCCCTCACTCTCTGTGTTTATCTTTCTCTCCCTCTAATGCTTCTCTCTCTCTCTCTCTCTCTCATTCCTCTCTCTCTCTCTCTCTCTAACACTCTCTCTATCGGCCACCACAGCGAGAAACCCCACACCAACGACCACCACCCTCGCCGTCAAGACTCCAGTAACCAAGCCTTCGCTGCCATACTCGAGCTCCTAGCCTAGTCCAAGCTCCGAGGCCGAGCCAAGATCGAGCCGAGGCCAAACCTTGCTGTGTTCCATACCACTGCTGCTGTACATTCCCGTGACGTCTCCAGGCAAGTATTTTACTTGCTTACATGCTATTTACTCAAGTTACAATTTTAGATTACTCATATTATAAAGTTACAATTTTAGATCAATAGTGTGCCATACCTGTTCGACGTGTGTTCTCAATGAAAATACTCATCAAATTTGACGGAACTAAGTGGTATAGTTTGGCCCGTAAGCCTATGAATCTAGTGTGTGAATTTCGTTGGATAATATGACCGTTAACGACAAAAATGACTACCCCCAAGTTTACTAGTAAAACTGGAATTTTATTGTGCCTGAAAACCGTTAAAATCGCCATAAATTATATACACGCTGGAATGATGCATTCGAGGGCTCAAAACGAATCCAACTCGACGAACTTAAATCCTACACAAGTTTCCAGATATTCCTATACTTAAACTGTGACAATATTTGGATCGGAGTGCGACTCTGGACTGCAGTCCAGAGCGACTCCAGTTGTTGCTTGCTGTTCCGTAATGAACACCACCCTGTTTTCCTAAACTCGTAGGTTGCGGAACTCCATTGATTATTATAGGGGAATCTGTTATATAGACAACACAAGTGGTTCCATCCTATTTCGTTATCATTTGTTATTTAATCTGCAATTTAAAAGATCGGGACGCATAACAGTCCCAACAGAATCAGAACTGACGTATTAGTGTTAAACAGTGTATAACTCCTGACGTACAGATGCGATTGACGATCCGTCCATTGCGTTGAAAACCTTACTGAAAACCCTAGAATTCATCCAACTGTAGCGTCGCTAAAATCTGATCCCAACTGGGATTAAAATGCGTTGCGAACGGACTTCTGATTCTGAAACCAGATTTCCAGCCGTGAACGCTTAAATGAAATGACCATAACTAATGATCCTGAAACCCGATTGGCGTGAAACTAAATTCGATAGATAGATAACTGAACATACTAATTATTACCTGTTCATCGTCTCACTAAATTGTAACCGTATGATTTATGATAAATTGTGCAAGTGGTAGATTATTGATTGAGGACATCCTAAACATGCTTTATATACTGTTTACGCATCATATCATACACATGTCGTTGCATTGATAACATAGTGATAACGTGCATTTACCTAGTGTTAGGCTTTAGTGATGATTGTGGCAAGTACGTTAGTGTTCGTGTATCAGTGAATAAGTGAAAGTGATACGTACTTGTACACAATCAGTGACCCTTATTATTCTATTGCATTGTCGACGTCTGTGAGACGCGTGTACGTGTGACTATAAGTGGTATGTGACATTTATGGAAGCTCTTGCACGGGTGTTACAGATAAGGCACCAGACACTGCCATTTATCTTAGGCATTAGTCGGGATGTGCTTGATGGAGGTCCTGCCTCCAGTTCTCGCGCAGACTTGTCACAGACCGATTGGTATTTAAGGTTATAGTTAGCGTTTGATGTAGACCACGGGGTGTGGGGTAGTTTGAGTGTGAGTTCAACAGAATCTCGGGAGTCCCATGCTGGCTTATATATTTAGGGAGATATATGGAGATTTACAGGGTATGTGATTATTACCGTGATATACATGTTGGGCCCGTGGTCCCTTGCCCTTGGGTTCTACCCTTGGGTGGAGGACACTCGCGAGTGGTTGACTCTCACACTTGAACTGACGATAGGCTTAGTGACTTGTACAGTGAGACTTAGAGACTGATAGGGATACTGGCATTGATGTACCTTACATACTGTATTGACATACGTGGCATATCATTCTACTGCTTATACTGTTCCGCTGCATTGATTACTGCATGTTCATATCCATACTGCCATTGTTCTACTGTTATATATACTTATTATCACTGTTAGAATTGCCACATGATTTTATATATATTATATTGCTTTTGTGTCGCTCTGACGACCTGAGTATGCATGCTCAGTGTGAGGAGAAGATTTAGTCTGGATCAGGACTAGACGTACAGCACGGACATCTTGATTAGCTATCCAGAGTTATATCTTTTGTTTCCCATCAGGTCAGTTCATTTTACTGTTTTGTTCCAGTTACTGCATTTCTCATTACCTGCGCATTACTTACTGTTTACCATGAAAAACTAGAAGCCGAAGTGTGACTACGGCAGGACATTTTCTTGACCGTAGGAGCATGGTTGGCCTTGTCTACCCCTCGTATTTCGTATTTTGGGAAGCGGGGCGTGACAAAGCTGGTACAATGCTGATTGTCGAGGTAAAGGTGGTCCACGTGGAGGTGGTGCAGGAAGAGTTAACCGGGTAGGTGGGGCTTAGAAAGCTGGTCTAGCTGCGGAATTAGGATTAGTTCAGTTGTGTGGACAAGTTCCTATGGTATGTGAGGATGAGCCACATATCAGGCAAAGACCGTTTGCTCGTCGGCAAATTTCCATCAGATGTCCAGCTCTCTTGCAGTAGGTACAAAAGGCTGGGCTGGGCCTGTTGATTGGTACTCCCAGTCTCCTTGGTACAAATGGTGGTCCTGATGCGGCTTCTCCTGCCATCTGGTTGGCAGGGCGCTTAACTCCTGCAGACTGAGGTCTGCTCCTCGCTTTTCTCACTGCCTCATAACTGCGGGCAGCTTCCAGAGCATCTTCATGAGTCGGAAATTTCCCTGTGGCTAGTGCAGCCTGGATTTCCGTGTCCAAACCTTGTTGAAATCGACGGGCTCTGATCTCATCCGTCGGTATCAGGTGTGCCGCAAATCTGTACAGTCTTGTGTTAGATGTATAGTATGTGATATTAAAAATTTGAAATACAGTGACATATCTTACCGACTGAGCATGGTGAACTCAGCGTCATACTCATCTACTGATTTATCCCACATCGAACTTTGTTGTAGATGAATGAATTGCTGTTCCATGGCAAATCTGGCAGTCACAGGGAAGTACTTCGCGTTGAACTTATCGCGAAAAGTCTTCCATTCAATAGGATGTACAAGACGGCTTTCTTCCGCTTTCCACCAGTTCCGTGCATTGTCCGTGAGCTGCAGCTTTGCAACTCGGACCCAAGCTATTTCTGGCACTTGTGCTGCTGTCAGATCATCCTCAATACTTTGTGCCCATTCCTCAGCTTCAAGTAGGCTTCCATTTCCTGAGAACTGTTTGGGATGTAAAGCTCTGAATTGCTTTCCCCCAGGTGCTTCTGCCTCGGGACGGTTCAAGAGCTGCTGCTGTCCCTCTAGGAGGCTACGGATTGCCTCAAGCAGAACCGTTTGCTCGTTGAGTGGAGCAGGAATGGCAGGTGTGAGTGGTATTGGTGGAGGTGTGTTGTTGACATTGGTGCTGGTGTTGTTTGGTGAATCCATAACCTTGAATGAAAAATTTAGGTTAGGACAGATTCAAAGTATATGATTCAAGGAATATGAAATTGTAAGATTCAAGGAACATGGATTGTAAAGAATGTTTTAGTTGTTGGTTCTTGTGTTATATTGCTTAGGTTTGTTCACGCAGAACAGAACTGCATGATAGAGTTTCATACAGCTCTGACCCTCATGGGCCACCAACAAAACCTGTCATGCCCCGCTTCCCGGTATACGGCGAAGGGGACGTGACCGGTCCACTACGTATTTACTCTGAAGTAAATACGCTAAGCGTATTTAAGCAATATAAAGTAAATACACAAGAGACAAGATATATAAATGAACAGCAACTTTATTTATTAACATTCTTTCTGTACAATACATGGAAAGTAAATACAACTGAATAAAAAGCAATGCCATTGTTTAGGCTTAATCAAGAGTTAATTGGTTGTGGTACACTTAATAACGGGATATACGTTCTTAATCAACACACAGTTTTCAACATTCAACACACAAGTAAAAGAAAATTTTCAGATATAAATGAAGCTTTTCTTTGGCATTGTAGACTTGGTCATATTAATGAAACAAGACTAAACAAGCTTCATAAAGATGGATATTTAAATTCTTTTGAGTATAATCTTATGCAACTTGCCAGTCTTGTATCAAACGTAAAATGACCGAAACTCCGTTTACTGGACAAGAAGAAAGAGCTACTGAGCTCCTAAGCCTCATACATAGTGATGTATGTGGGCCAATGTCTACACATGCAAGAGGCGATTTTTCTTACTTCATAACTTTTACTGATGATTTCTCAAGATTCGGTCATGTGTTTTTGATAAAACATAAGTCTGAAGCTTTCGAGAAATTCAAGGAGTACAAACTTGAAGTAGAAAACCAAACAGGAATGAGAATCAAGATACTTCGATCAGATCGAGGTGGAGAGTACTTAAGTACTGAGTTCTTGGACTTCCTAAAAGAGAATGGGATTCTCTCTTAGCTCACTCCCCCTTACACACCACAGCACAACGGTGTGTCAGAGCGGCGGAATCGTACCCTATTAGATATGGTACGATCCATGATGAGTGATTCTGAGTTACCCCTCTCTTTTTGGGGGCATGCATTAGAGACTGCAGCTTTTCTGTTAAACAAAGTTCCAACCAAGACCGTGTCTGCCACTCCATATGAGATATGGCATAGGAAGAGACCATCTCTTAAACGAGTTAAGATTTGGGGTTGTCCGGCTTTTGTCAAAAAGCAGAATCTAGACAAACTCGAGACACGATCGGTCAAATGTATATTTATGGGATATCCAAAACATTCGTTTGGGTATCTTTTCTACCACAAAGAAGAACAAAAGGTATTTGTTTCTCAGTATGCCACATTTTTAGAAAATAAGATTTTTCCAAATGATAATGATGGCAATGCGGTAGATCTAGAAGAGGTTCTAGAGACACAAGTTACAAATGACGACTTGGCTGAACCTGATGTTGCAACAGAATCTAATGGACCTCAGCCACTCCGTAGATCTGGTAGGACTTCTCGCCCACCGGAGAGATACTACGGTTTTCTCATTGATGGTGATAGAGAAGATTGCATCATGGATGATGATGACCCTGCCAGTTTTCAGCAAGCTATCAAGAGTGGTGACTCTGTGAAGTGGCTGGATGCCATGAGATCCGAAATGGAGTTCATGTACACCAATAAAGTATGGACTTTGGAGATTGTACCCTCCGGGATAAAACCTGTAGGCTGCAAATAGACCTTTAAAAGAAATATCGGTGTAGATGAACAGGTGGAGACCTATAAGGCAACGTTGGTAGCGAAAGGCTTTCGTCAAAAACCAGATTTGGACTATGAAGAAACTTTCTCTCCGGTAGCCATGCTTAAATTCATTCGAATCCTACTTGCTGTTGCTGCTCACTATGACTATGAAATCTGGCAGATGGACGTTAAAACTGCATTTCTAAATGGTGATTTAGATGAATGCGTTTATATGGATCAGCCAGAGGGCTTCATTGACAGTGGAAGTAGCGGTAAAGCATGTAAATTGCTTAAATCCATTTATGGATTAAAGCAGGCATCACGGAGTTGGAACATCTGTTTTGATGATGTTATCAAAGAGTTTGATTTCATCAAAAATCCAGATGAACCTTGTGTTTATAAGAAGACTGTAGGGAGAACTGTCGCATTTCTCGTATTATACATGGATGACATACTTCTGATAGGAAATGACATTCCTATGTTACAGTCGGTCAAATCATTCTTGTCACAAAGGTTCTCCATGAAGGACCTGGGTGATGCCACGTACATATTGGGCATACGGATCTATAGGGATAGATCCAAACGGTTATTGGGATTGTCCCAAACCAAGTACATCAACACCATCCTAAAGAGGTTTAGTATGGAAGACTCCAAGTGGGGTGCCTTACCCGCTTGCCACGGAGTCACTCTCTCCAAGGATGATTGCCCAAAATCTAATGAAGAGAGAGCTCGCATGAGCATTATTCCCTATGCTTCGGCCGTAGGATCGATAATGTATGCGATGTTATGTACACGCCCTGATGTAGCTTATGCACTTAGTGTAGTAAGCAGGTATCAGTCAAACCCAGGGGAGAATCACTGGACTGCTGTGAAGAACATTCTTAAGTACTTGCGAAGGACTAAAGAATTGTTCTTGGTGTATGGTAACGGGGATCTCTAAATGGAGGCCTTTACCGATTCGAGCTTCCAGAGTGACAAGGATGACAGCAAGTCTATCTCAGGGTTTGCATTTACCCTCAATGGAGGGACAGTAAGTTGGAAGAGTTCCAAACAGGATACTGTTGCAGATTCAACGATGGAAGCCGAGTACATTGCTGCAAACGATGCTGCCAAGGAAGCCGTCTGGATGAGGAAGTTCATCTCGGAGCTAAGAGTAGTTCCAACCATTATTGATCCAATACCTTTGTATTGTGACAATAATGGGGCTATGGCGTTGGCCAAAGAGCCCAGGTCCTATCAGAAGTCCAGACACATCCTAAGGCGATATCATGTGATCCGGGAGATAGTTGATCACCATGAGATCGAGATTAAGAGAGTAGATACAAAGGACAACACTGCTGATCCATTTACCAAGGCCCTCCCTCAGCCGCAGCATGAGCGACTTTTTGAGATGTTGGGTATGAGATACCCAAAAAGAAAAGTCAAAACTGTCAGGGCCTTAGTGCAAGTAGGAGATTGTTGGATATATGTATGCCCTAGAGGCCATTATTTGATAGTGTATGTACTGTTGTGTGTGTGTGTGTGTGTGTGTGTGTGTGTGTGTGTGTGTGTGTATTCAGAGGACAGTCTTGCTCGACATGATAGTATGCTGTCTGATTGCTCTTTATCATATGTTCACTTGATCATGCTTTTACTCATTTGATACATGTTAATAAAGCCCTTAGGATATTGGCTTGACTACTGGGATTATGATATTGATCATACTAGTGGGACACCTGTAGTTTATAAGCATATCCTTGAAATGTTCCTAGTCGTGGGTATATCGAGACAGGGCATTGATATTCCAGAATAGACTAGCGTATACCATTCTTGTTCCATATGATGGGCGATGGATGATCCCATATCCATCTGGTGTGGTGACACCAAAGATTGTATACGGGTGCTCAGTGAGACTGGGTACACTGAACGGACTCACCGAGAACTCCTATGTGGTATTATATCATACGTCGGATAACAGTTCTCAGGTAACACTGGTACAGGTTAGTCTGTAGACCCGAGATTGCCATAGAGTCTTGTGTGTCCTCCCACTGTACTTTGATCTCCACCCTACTATGGCTCTACTGAGTCGTACAAACGGGTGGATTTTGGGTACAGTCCCGAGGCACATGGAGGCAATGAGCGATAGGAGGGGTTTCGTCCCTCCCGGTATTGGAGGTTGATGTTGCGCTGTGCACGATTGGCTATAACAGGAAGTCCCTGACTAGGGCTGCTGAGATATTACTGATAAGTGTTATCAGTAGTTTCTCGATCTGTTGTAGACCATATACCGGCATGACTTATTGAGTTATTAGGGTCGACGATTCCATCCCTAGACTCGATATGCAGCATATCTGATGAAGAGATCGGACTGTACGGTAAGTGTTGCCAGTTGGCTCGATGGAGTTTTGACAAGTTCGCTTGTTCTTCTTCTGATCGCTCAATACCCGGGTGGCCGTTACGTTTAGCTAACCGCTTGCGGCTTGTAGGTGTTTGATGTGATCATCACCTACTGCTGGCGTATTAACGAGTCTTAGAGTCCCACACAGAAGTTTCCTAGCTCAGGCAAAACGATGTGGTGTGCATATGAGATATGCGCGGGAGCTCGATTAAATGCGTGTATGAGATACCGTATGTTAATTGGGCGTTTACTATTGGTCGGGTCGTATGTGATATGACCAGTTTATTAAATCAAATGTTGATTTAATAATGACTTTTAGCTCACTTTTATTAAACCTTTTCTTTATGGATGTATGCATATATGTATATACATACACATGATGATGTGTATGCACACATACATACATACAAGTGTATCATGGTTGATGATACATGGTTGATGGCAATGCAAGACTCACATGGTTAAAATTAATATGTGGATTTTTATTTTGAGATAAAAGGAAAAGGAAATTAACTAATGACTCATTGTTTCCAAATAACTCATAGTTTCCATACTCTTCTTGGATTGACCTTTGACTAACCCTGGGTTAATTTCCTTTGTTCTTTTAACTCATCACAAAATATCTAGATATTTATTTTAACCATGGTTGGATGTGAGAGTGTCTCACATATATATTCTTTTGTTTTTATTTTAAAACATAAGAATTATCATTATCTTGAAAAAGTTTTGCCATCTTCATCTTCCTCCTTCTTCAAGCTCTCTTGAGTTTGTTTGAGTGTGAGGATAAGAAAAAGAAAGTTTTTAAGTGAGATAACAAACCACACAATCATTCTATACCAGTTTAGCCTATTAGTTTAGAGTGTTTGCATCACTTCCTCATTGATCAAGTGAAGCAAGGAGCTTTGGGCAAAGGGACTTTGGGTGGATCGTCGTGGACTCGGAAGTGTTCAAGCGATCCATTCCAAACTCTAGGAGATCCAAGGAGTCACTCAAGGAGGTCTACAAAGGTTGTAGTCTCTCCACTTAGTGATAGATTAACTTTTGTATGTGATACTATTAGTTGTTACCCTATATTTCTAGTTCGATTCCTAGTTAAGTTTGCTTAGCACCTCTTAAAATTTAAATTATGGCATGTGTGATGCTTCCAAACCCTATATGAGGTGAAACCCTACAATGCTCAGAGCGTGTATGTTAGACTTCAGAGGATCGTGAGAAGATCACCTATATCTTATGGAGTTTTCATACAACAAAAGCTACCAAGCAAGCATAGAAATGGCACATTTTGCAGCGCTATATGGAAGGAAGTGTCGATCGCCATTAAGCTGGGACGACATCGGAGATAGGGAACTTCTTGGACCTGAGATGATAGTAGCAACTGTTGATGTGGTTCGTACTATCAGAGAAAAGATGCGCATAGCCCAAGATCGACAGAAGTATTGGGCTGATGCAAAGCAACGTCACTTGGAGTTCCAGCCAGGAGATTACGTGTTATTAAAGATATCTCCAAACCGCGGAGTGATCCGATTTGGAAGACGGGGTAAGCTAAGTCCGAGATACATTGGACTGTTAGATATACTCGAACGAGTCGGTGAAGTGGCATACCGCTTGGCACTTCCACCTTCATTGGAAGGAGTGCATAATGTGTTCCACATATCCCAACTCAGAAGGTATGTGAGTGACCCCAGCCATATGCTCGATCATTCCGAGCTCACTGTACAGCCTGACTTATCTTGTGAGCAACAACCTGTGGAGATTCTGGATAGAAAAGTGAAGTCACTTCGGAACAAGGAAGTCAACTTGGTTCGAGTGATGTGGAGAAAAGACACTCCAAGAGAATCAACATGGGAAAGGGAAGATGAGATGCGTGCAAGATATCTTCACCGTTTTGTAAACTACTCCTTAAAATAAAATTTGTAAATTTCGAGGACGAAATTTTTGTAAGGAGGGTAGACTGTAACAACTCCAATTTTAGTGTACAAAAATTTGTTTAAAAGTTAATGTATACTTGGGGTATTTGCATTTACTGTGAGTACTATAATTAATTGTTTTGCTTTTTAATAGCAAGAAGGAGCTTATAGCTCATTGGTAATACCTTGCACTGCTGAACCAAAGCACCAGAGTTCAATCCCATCGCCCACATTATTTTTAATATTGTTTTGTTTTGAACTTTTAGAAGTCCATGAGTCTACACGTGCTAAACCCGTAAAACCCAACTACACATGTAAAACAAACTGGACCAGGGGGAAGACCAAACGACGACGGACCCACGGTGACCGACCCCGGCCTGACTCGGCCCGAATCGGCCAGTGACTCGGCCGACTCGGCCGCCGCCGCCGGCCGGACTCGGCCGGATCGCCGTTTCCCCAACACAAAAGTTGTGTCTCTTGATCTCCCCAGTACCCCTGTATAGTTTAATTTTCCTTCAATTTAACAGAGCCCTTTAAAATCCCATTAAACCCTATTTTTAATACAATTTAATACAATTTTCTCACACCCCTTCACCTAACTCTAATCCTAGCTTTACCCTATAAATACTACCCCTAGACACACCCCCTTCACTCACAATTCTATCCAAACTCTCAAGAAATTCCTCTAGAAATTTTAGTGTGCAATTGAAGTTAGCAAAGGGCGAAGCTCCGGCGAAATTCCGACGACGACCCTAGGAGCTCCCGGCGACAAACCGACGCACCGGCGCCTCCTACCATTTTCTCTTCCTCTTCTCTATACTACAAACCCATAAGTCCCACCTCCCTATCTCCTTTTCTATTCTAAAAAGTTCTTTTTCTAAAACCCGACGGAATTGGAGTTAATCCGATTTCCGATTCGGTTCTTCCTAAAAAAATTCAACTTTTTCTTAAATGCAATCATACCAAACCCTTACATGTTGACTATTAATCATTAACAAATATGTTGAACAAGTTTCATAACAATATATTTTATTTTGTAACTTTTACTACTCTTTTTCAGTAAAATACTATGTAGTTTAGTTTCGTCTTTAAAACATCCTTAATCTTGCTATACCTTTAGATAGATCACGAGGTAATGGCCTACCTCCTCATAACACTCATATACAATATAGCACAATACTTTTCGAGAACATAGAATACGGGAAAACGAAACTTTACATATAAATACTACTAACTATTAAAACCGTTTTCTACAAGATTACGTATTTTTTATAAATCTTTGCAAAGCGCTGCTACAACCCATTTTGGGGAACCCGACTGGGATGTTGCGGATTATCGCACATCTCTGGGCTTAGTAGTGCGAGATGCAGACCTCCGTAAGGAGCATTCGGTCTCGAGAGATTTAAAATACGAATATCTTAAGAAAATGAGATTTCTAGAAAATAATAAATTAAAATTATTTTATATAAAATATATATATATATATATATATATATATATGTATGTATGTATGTATTATCAAAATACCTATTTTTGATATGATATATACATTCCAACCTTTCTAAATCAAAAGAATCACTTTACATTAAAATACCATGAATTCCATACAAGTTCAATATTACAATTAAATACCCTATATTATGAAATTAGGTTATTTTCACTAGAAATATCATAAATATAAAATCTACATCTATGACAACTCTAAATAAGATAATTAAATATTTGGGGTGTATTTTGAAAATTATACAAAAGTATTTTTACATAAAACCCCCTCAAGTTCTATAAATTACCCTAAGGACCCTAGTAAATATAGGTTTAAGCGGGACCAATCTCTTAAGCCTCAGGGAGCCGGAGAAGTGGATGCTTGCCTATTTAAGGTAGAAAACTTAACAACGGTGTTATCAACACGGTAATCGTCTTTGAAAAAGACACAAATCCTGCCGCTCATGTGCAGCGGTTACCGATAACATCAAAACCTAATTCAGGACTTCAATTTCTTTTCTATTTGTTCTGACTCAGACTGAGTCTCATTATAATAATCTGACTTGAATATGATTCAAGTACAATCTACGATATTACAATTCAACATGAATCCATGAATATATATATATTCAATCTATTTAATCTGTATTGACCGAACCGAACCATGGATATACTTCCATTTACATGATTCTCCAGTTACATCCAATAACTGATCTCATGGTTTCGGCAAGCCATCCATCTATACAAGACAATATAATTTACAATACAACACAAACAATACAATACAATACACTACTTCGCGGGGTTTAAGGGGTAGATTGGTACGAAAGGTGTTAGAAGTGGCACGAGACTGCAAGATTTAAGACACCTAACCTATATTCCGTTGCTGTTGTACTGTAGCATAACGGTTCCTTGTACATTCCGTTCACTTTAGTCTCTAGTCTACTGAGACTCCTCTCGTATACACTGGCATCCTTCTATACAAATCTACAAACAACAACGTTAACCATATAATACAACTTTAAAAGCTACTTTCTCTCTTTGTCTATTCTATTTCTCCCTTATCTTTGGGACTTACCGAGCGATTGTTCGCTGACGACATTCCTTCTCTTTCTTCTTTAGAATGTTGTCAGGTGATCTGGACACCCAGGAGATCGAGCCTACTAGTGAGGACTTGGATCAGCTTGCCTACGACCCAGAGTTCTAGCTTCATTGTACACATTTTTATTTCAGTACTTTTCATTTCTGTTATGCCACTGTTTAGGCATTGCTTTTTTTCAGATGTATTTACTTTTCCATGTATTGTACAGAAGAATGTTAATAAATAAAGTTGTTGTTCAGTTATATCTACTGTCTTTATCTCTTATGCATTTTTATTTATATTGCTTAGATACGCTTGGCGTATTTACTTCAGAGTAAATAAGTAGCGGTCCCATAGCGTCCCCTTCGCCGTACACCGCGGGAAGCGGGGCATGACAGAAACACTGGAGCGGATCCGCTCACTGAGGCTATTTCTCGAACGCAATAGTTTCACAAACGAGCTTTGTAAGACTGATTAGTTGAGAAGTTGGGTGTTCGGTATCACACGGGCTGTGAGTATGCGGCACCGTAATTATTAGCCTTAAGTGCAAGTGGGAGATTGTTGGCTATAGTGCCCTCAAAGCAATTATTGTAATCGTAGGCAGGTGATTATGATGATTGAGGGAGAACCTATACGGATAGAATAGTCTTACTCGAGATGATAGTATGCTACCTGGTTTGCCTTTATCATCATATGCATACATTATGTGGTACTACAGATCACTATTATATGTTGATAGAGCCCATATGATTCTTGCTTGACTACCAGTATTATGATGACGATCATATACGTGGGAGCTGGGTGGTCTATAAGCACATCCTTAAATATTCCTAGTCGTGGGAGTATCGAGACTGGGCATTGATATTCCAGAGTAGACTAGTGTATACTTATCGAGACCCCGACGAAGGGAGGTGGCCGGTCTCATAATCCATTGGTGTTAGTCATTCACCTAAGATAGTATACAGGTTCTCATTGGGTTATGAGTACCGGGAATCTGCTAGTTGGTACTATACCTATTGTCAGATAGCAGTTTCTAGGTGACATGTGTACAGGTTAGTCTGTCGACCTGAGATCGTCATTTGTTTCGTGTGGGTTTCCATTGTGCTTTGATTACTACCCTACCACGGCTCAAAAGAGTCGTGCAAACAGATTTTAGTTGGGTATAGTCCCGAGCCACATGGAGGCAGTGAGAGGATCGTTGGGGATTCGTCACGTTGTGCACGGGTAGCCATCACCAGAAATCCTTAGCCAAGATAGTCGAGAATTACTGATTTGGATCAGTAGTTTCTTAGTTGGTGATGGGCTTCATACCGACACGAAATGTCACATTATTAGGGGTCTGACTTTATCCACCCCCTAAACTCGATATGCGATATTCTTAGACGAACAGATTGGACTGGACGGATATTATCACGGATAGGCTCAGTAGGGGTTCAGATGAGTTTGCTCGTCGACCTTCCTTTCGCTCGATACCTGGGTAGCCGTTACGTACAGCTAGTTCCGCTGACGTGCTTATGGTTAAACCCACTGCCAGCGTATTGACCAGTCTTTAGAGTCCTACATAGAGAGTTTCCCTGTTTCGGGTGAAACTATATAGAGGCCGTATGGTTTTGCGGCAGGGTTCGATCATATATGTGCACTTGTGCACGTATCATGATTCGGACGGTTTAAACTAGTTATTTTGGTTTAAACCGGATTCTAGTATTGGATTGTTGGATTATTTTCGTCTCTTTGTATTTGTATTTTTCGGAATACGGATACGGGTATGTATATACGGATGAGATGTATTCTTGTAATTTATTACAAGGTGTTTCTAGAAGATGCCACCTCATTTGGTTTTAACCATTTAGGATTAAATGATTAATGAAGTGGAGAGGATAAGGTGTTGTATGCATTTATTGTAGCATGTCTCACTTGGTGACTCATGGGGTGACTCATGGTTACTATTGTGGTATGCTTGATATTTGTGTTTGGGTGTGAGATATTTTGGAGACTTGAAATATTTTGGAGACTTAAGATGTTTTGGAGACTTGAGATATTTATTATATGCTTCATTATTGCTCACAATACTTAGCCATTTTTCTTGAGTTGCTTCACACTCTCATCCTCAAGCTTCTTCTTCTACCTCAACCCTTCAAGTCTCATATGTTGAGAAACCTAAGGTGTTTGGAGACAAATTAATCTATTATTAGATTCTACATCCTCCAGGCTATCTAGTTTAGCTAACTAGGTACCCTAGTTATCTCGGCTATGAGGTTGGAGCTCGAAATACAAATTCTCAGGTAAATCATCTTCGATGGAGGGAGACCGGAGATCAAGCTTGATCATGGAGGCTTCTAGGAGCTTGGGATGATGGTTAAAGATCGAAGGACACGGATCATTCGGTATAAACATTCTTAACTCCTTTTAAGTTTGCTAGTTTAGGGTTAATGGTAGATCCATAGTATCGGGTTGTTCTAGCGCCAGTTTTATAATATTTTGTTCCGCAATCGGCCAGGACGCTGGCATAACCCAACACTACTATCCTAAGGACGTGCGATAATCTGCACCATCCGTAAATGGAGAGGCGCAATTGCAAAAGTTTTTAAAATAACGATTAAAAACATAATTTTATAAAGTGATGGTATTTTATTGAAAATTGTTTCATTTAGATGAAACGTTCTAACCAAATATCGTGCTATGAATCAAAAGTGTTCGTGTAGGGTGGGTCGTTACCTTATGAATGTTCTAAAGGTATATATGACTAATTATTGAATAAAGGGTTATAGTTAAAATTCATGGTATTTTGATGAAAATTTTGTTGTATGATTTATTTAGCCTAAAATTTTGAACAATTCAGAAGTAATTTGGATGAATAACTATGATGTGATGTTGAGAACGGTTAGGGTAGAATTTTAACATAGTAAAAATGACAAAACTTATTAAAAGAAGATTTACCTAAACTAACTCCATTTTAGTCGTATAGTTTTTTTCAGAAACACGTTTTGAGATGAATCGATAGAGAAAGAAGGGACTTACGGTTTTAGAGTGTTAACAAGAGGAGAAAAGTGGGAGAGTAAGCCTTCGAGGATCGTGGTATCGTCGGAAAAAGGTTTCGGTATTCAACGGAAAGAGCTTAAACGCTAACTCCATTTAGCTTGCTTAACTCCTCTTGAATTTAGAGAATTTTGGAGAATTATTTATAGAGATTGTAACACCCTAGTTCATTTATACCAATTTCAGTTCGCGTATTTCATTTATTATGGTATTTTCCTGAGTTACTGTATTTTGGGTGCAAATATTATATCTGACATCTATATTAGTATCCGACCCGACCCGCTTGCTTGAAACCTGTCTTGATTCATGTTTATGAATTATCCTGACTTGGTACGTAGACTGTTGCATTTTCATGAATACTGCATACTGGCATTTTATCTGACATTTGCATTTTCACAATATAACATTTTAAGTCATGTAAAATAATTTAAAAATACATAACATGGGCTGCATGATACTCCTAACCCCATGGTAGCATCCGCGCATCTTGTTCTCGTCCCGTTCAGGGAAATGGATTTGTTTGGATGGCTACGCGCACGTACGTGCATCCGTTCTTGGGGGTATGCATTTTCGTTACCCGAGCATTCATTTTTAAATTTGGTCATCGCATATATTTTTCATATTTTAAAACTGAATTTTTAGACCCGACCCGGGCTTGTTTTGGAATATTTTTGTATCCTGCCAAAATTCAAATATAATATTTATTTTAAATTCTACAATTAAAATTTCGTTAACAGTTCATATTTTTAACTAACAAACTAAAATTTTAAAAACTTAAAATCCTAACAATTTAAACAGCACAGTTCTTCCTCTCTCTCTCTCACCCTCGCAGTATCTCTTTCTCTCCCCCCACTAACCGACGAAATTCTTTCTCCTCCCTCTCTCTCTCCTCTCGTGCATCTCTCTCTCTCTTCTTTCTCTCTCGTCTCGGGATTACTGTATATTTCTCGAATGCGGTCACCTCCCTCCTCTTATCATCACCACCCTTAACCAACTCCCCATATTCTCGTCTTCCTCTTCTCTTTAAAACCCCGAGCTCCCTCACCTTCAACCCATCACAACTCCTTTGCCAACTCAAACCCTAACCCTAGACTCCCTCTGCCTCACTGAGCTCCCCTTCCTCACCAACTCCACCACTTCCTTCCTTCTTCCGAGCTCACCTGCACACCCACTGCACAACGAGAACCCACCTGCACCACCACCTCACCTCGCCGCCGATCACCTCCACCTCTCGTCGCCATCTCCTTGCACCTCTCCTCTCCCTCTCCTCTGCATTGCTTCTTCTACACATAACCCTGCACCCAAGAAACCCCAGACCTAACCGAACCAAACCCTAACCCTAACTCCTCTAAAATAAAACCCTAGATCGCCGAAGCTCCGTTCATCTCCTCATCACCTTCATCTCTCTCCTGACCCCCTGTACACCTACAGAACCCAGTAAGCCAATCCCTCTTCCTTCTCCTTTCTTCTTCCTCTTTTTCTCTTCTTTTCTTTTCTTTTTCTTTATTTTCTTGGATCTGTATTTTCATAGATCGCCGGAGCCGTGATGTCGCTGCCGATCCAGACGACCCAGTGAACGTACCTTACCTGTGTGATCACCCTCTTGCGTTGATTGGACCCGTCCCGTGTGCCGTGTGTTAGTTGTATGTATGCCCTAGAGGCCAGTATTGTACAGATGATGTATATTATATTGGATGCTTGGACATATATAGAGATGACTTTCTTGCTCGACATGATAGTATGCTATCTGGTTTCTATTTATCTTAACATGTACACTAGTCTCTTTATACTGTCTTATAGTTACATGTTGGTAAAGCCCTTAGGATTTGTACTTGACTACCTGGACTATGATGCAGATCATACTAGTGGGGACATGGTAGTCCATAAGTACATCCTTCAAGGTCCCTAGTCGTGGGTGTATCGAGACGGGGCATCGATATACCAGAGTAGACTAGCGTATACGCTTCTCGACCCATGTGATGGGCGATGGATGATCCCATATCCATTGGTGTTTGACATCAGAGATGGTATACGGGTGCTCAATGGAGACTGAGTACACTGGACGGACTCGCCGAGAACTCCCAGATGGTATTATACCTCACGTCAGATGGCAGTTCTCAGGTGACACTTGTACAGGTTAGTCTGTAGACCCGAGATCGTCATAGAGTCTTGTGTGATTCCCACTGTGCTTTGATCTCCACCTTACCACGTCCATGAGGGCGTGCAAAACGGTGGTCTTTGGGCACAGTCCCGAGTCACATGGAGGCAATGAGCGATAGGAGGGGTTTCGTCTCTCCCGGTATTGGGAGTTGATGTTGCGCTGTGCTCGATTGGCCGTAACAGGGAAGTCCCTGGCCAGGGCTGATCAGAGATTTGCTGGTAAGTGTTACCAGTAGTTTCTCGACCCGTTACGAGCCTCACATCGGCACGACTTATCGGGTTATTGGGGTCTGACGTTTACCACCCCTAGACTTGATATGCGACGTATTTGACGAAGAGACCGGACTGTATGGTAAGTGTTACTGGTCGGATTCGCAGGAGTGTGAGCGGGCTAGCTCGTCAATCTTCTGATCGCTCAATACCCGGGTGGCCGTTACGTTTAGCAGACCGCTTGCGGCTTGTGGGTGCTTGATATGATCATCATCTGCTACCGGCGTATTGACGAGTCTTTAGAGTCCTACACAGAGGTTTCCTGGCTCAAGCGAAACGAAATAGGAGCGCATATGAGATATGTGCAGGACCGAGAATGATGCGTGTATGTGATACCGCATTTCATTCTCGCGATATATGTTTCGATTGGTTATATTCGATATGACCTAGTTATCGAATCATTGATTCGATAAATCGATACATTAGATTCTAGTCGGTTATGTGCGACATGACCGGATCATTGAATCAAATGTTGATTTAATGATTTAATGCATAATTATATATTTGATATATTGCATTGCATTAACTAGTATTGGTTCACTTTAAACGGATTTTTCTCACTTGATGCACATTGTATATGTGATATGCTTTAGTGCACTACTTTGTATCATGTTTGATGATACTTGATAATGTGATTAAGTGTAAAGGGTTAAACCATGGTTAAGTGATGATTAGGGTTTTGGTTTTTCTTTTATTTATTTGTTTATTTATTTGAAAGGATTAAGTTAAGAATGGTGGCTTATTTTGGAGCTATGTTGAAGCTTCATGAAGCTTTGACAAAGTCCACCATCCTTATCTCATCCTTAACCCTAACCACACTTACTAACCTTGGTTTAATCTCTACACTTGACCATGGTCAAGATATGATAAGTATTCATATTAGTTTTATTTTAAAATATGAAGACTTATCTTTCTTTCTTAATCTTCATCTTCTTCTTCTTCTTCAAGCTCAAGGTCCATCAATGGCAACTTGAGTTAAAGTGAGATAAATCCAATTCTAAAGTGAACCCACCTCCTATTTCTTCACCCTCTACCTCTTGCCAAGTTGTTTTGGGTGTTTTCTTCACAAGTTTCACAACTTTGTGAAGTCGGAGCTTGAGTTTGTGCAACCTCGACGTAGATCGTCTTTGACACGAAGCCGACGACCTATTCCGCACGTTTCTCCGATGAAGCCGTCACGAGAGTCCAAGCTTCAAGATGGACAGCGAGAAGACTTCGTTGCGGAGCCGTGGAGGTGGATATCCGGATCTACAAAGGTTGTAATTTCCGTATCCTAGTAGTTAAGTGTTAACTAGCTTTTAGTTTCGCCTAGAATTCTAGCGACGATCCGTAGTCTAGGGTTTCTCGGCACCAAAATTTTTTAAAATGGCATGTTCGATGCCTTGTGAGACCACTCTAGGGTGCCTAGGAACCTTTCACTGGTATCAGAGCCTAGCTAGAGCCTTAGGCGAAGTCTAGACGCGATTTGAAGTCCGAACGACCCCGAAACACCAAATCTATATTGCTCTCTGTACATTTTCTAAAAACCGGGATTTTTCCAGATTAAAAATGCTTAAAAAATTCAGCAGGAATATCTAAGAGTTATGGTGAAACACGATCACTTGATTCATCAACACAGGCGCGGAAACGCGGCAGAAGCATGCCTTCTGCCGCGCTTCCGCGGTACACTGTTCATATTATCCAATAAAGTTTGCACAGTAACTCATGTTTAATTATGCTGAATTTTCTGGGAATTTTTAATATATATTCAAGAGTTGAATTTTCTGGAATAGTTTTGGGAATTCGGTGTTTCGATCGGAGTATCAAATTTCGTCTTTGTTGCTTTCCGGATAAATTTTAGAATATGTTAAAAAGTTCGACCGGATATAAATACCCAATTTTTCCCCTGTCGGGAAATTTCCAAGTGTTGGATTTTTCCGTAGTTTAACGACGTTCTAAGTAGTGCAAGTAACTCGATGGTCCCTCTAGAAGACAACAAACCTTAACTCGATTATGTGACCGTCTTGAACTGCCCTTTGAACCTTCGGGTTTGGGGCAGTACGGCGTGCCACATGTGAGGCGTTGGCTTGACCCTTCTACGGCTGGACCGTTGGTACTGAGGTACGAACTGAATGTTGTTAGACTTATTTCATGTGTTGATCTGTATTGGGAAAACTTGGGTGTTCGATTGTTCGATCGGAAAGTTTAACATTTTCTGTTTATCTGGAATGTGATACAATAATTGGAATTCACAAGTAGTTATGAGATAACTGAATGAATGTTATAAATCTAGCAATTTAGTCCCATAAGATATTGAAAAGAGTTTTCGATAATGAGACTAAAATGCGGGATTTATATCTGTTAGGCATGCGATGTCTAAAGAGATTGCGGATTCCAATTGTTGTAGTTTTACACTTTCTTTTCTGTGACCGTAAGTGTAGTATGTTCATATCGCCGGTTTCGTTGCTATACGTCAACGACAATTGGGGTATGCATACTTACTTACGTTGATGACATGTGATGTTATGTGTTGCTGGATATGTTATATTGGATCGTCGTGTTCGAATAGCCGGGGTTTTTTATGTGAGATGAGTGTTTTTTTATTTTCATTCATGTAAAAACTTGTATGTAATATTCTTTCTTTTGGGGCGCTTCCAGGTAGCGGAAGTTGTCACCCGTTGTATATTATTTACTTTTCCGCATTAGGATAGACCCAAGGAGGGGAGCACAAGTAACCGGGTTCTGGGGTCCAGTGGGAGACCAACTCGAGGAGTCGAGTCCGGGTTTCCTAACCCTAGAATTGGCAGGGTTGCTTGCCGCTCTCGTAGGGGTCTAAGGGTGTGGGATTGGCTATTCATCACGACCGTGGAATCCGTGTTTTATACTGGCTCGTATTGAAAACACGGACGTCCTAGTATATCCAATATTTCATATGTTTATTCTGCTGCGATATCTGTGATGTGATTCTGTGATGGATATAGTATATAGTATATATGATATATTATATAGACGTTACTTATGTTTTACACCCGCGCTAGCCCTGCCCTGCTCTGTCGTTAGTTACCTAACCTAACGGTGCACGAGGGGACATCGAGGCGAATGCGGATGGCATAAGTGTACGTTATATCTATCTGTGATGTTTAGGTATTTAAATGATGGGACTTCATTAATGTGATTAATGAAAGATAAGAAACCTAAGATGCTGTAGAATCGAATTTTAAAATAAAACAGGTAGCTACAGTTCTTGCTTTGCACAGCGGTATATATGATATACCCCGCACCTTATTCGATGAGGAAAGGACCGAGATCCCTTCACCGGGAGTGACTCATTTAGCAATAACTGGCAGATGCTACACACTCGGTTTGCTTTTGACTGCTTTTGGGTTTTTGCTTTGCACAGCGATATATATGATATATCCCGCACCTCATTCGACGAGGAAAGGACCGAGATCCCTTCACCGGGAGTGACTCCTTTAGCAAAACTAGAAAAGCCTCAAAATCACTCCATTTCAAAACATCATTTGATTCTACAACGATATCAAGTTCATTACGCTCATGGTTTTTATGAAAAACCTGCGTAGCCCTCCGTCATTTCAGATAAAGACTGTTTAGTATTCGTGCTGCGTTTGTTGGCCTTTGTCAAGGCGTAGTGTGCGGTAGCTGAATAGTGCTTATCTGTTTATGCATATGATGCAGATTGTTTCAGGGTAGTCGTACGACCTTGTTGGCCTTTGTCAAGGGTCGTGCGGGTGGGTTTGATTCAATCAAGAAATGACGGGTTGAACTTGACTAGCATCCTGTGATTTGTTGGCCTTTGTCAAGGTCATAGGACACTAGGGGAAAAATATTATCGGGAATTTCAAGTGTTGAAATTTGCAATGAGATTGCATACCTTCTATGAGATAGTTGGATCCCGATACCCGCTGCGAGTAAGAGTTACTCCTGGGAGAGTTTTACACATTGCAATTAGCCGATCAAGTAGGTGTCTAGAAAGGTGTCAACGGGGTTACGCCTCTGGGAAAACGAGGTTTACATTAATTAGGTTCGTGCAAAAGCACGGGGGACCTCCCTCAAAGTACCGACACTGGCCTGGCTGAAAGATTGGCGAACTTGTAGTGTGTATTTAATCCCGGCTAGTCTTTCCTTTTAGGGTTTGGAGGAAGATTTGATAAAAAGCAGTGCGAGCCATCCTGATTAGATAAGATAATAACCAATCTGATCTTGCACGAGCATACACTAAAGTGTTTTCTTCTCTCTCTCTCTCCAGGTAGCGACCATTTCATGCCCTAATGAAGATAATAAAATGGATGTATTGACCGAACCCGCATGTTATACTGTGCTGGGGAACGTTGGTTCCGTTCTTTCCTATAAGAGTTATAGGACTGAACAGGATATAGGGGAATACCAGGATTCCCATGCCACCCGAATGAAGAAAGTACATGATGATGCATTTTCTTCGGGTGTGTTCGTTACTGAGAACTGTTTCTCCATTTGCTCTACGTCCTGGGTATTGGATACCGGGTCAGGATCCCATATATGTAATCAGTTACATGGGCTTAGGAAAGGTAGAGAACTTGGAGAAGGTGATAAAGACATTAGAGTCGGAAATGGTGCAATTGTTGCAGCTAAGACTGTCGGGGAATATCACCTTGTATTACCAACTGGTAATACATTGGTTCTGAACGAATGCTATTACATGCCGAACCTGATATGCAACATTATATCAGTTTCTTTATTAAGTAAAGAGGGATATAATTTTGTATTACAGGACAATGTTATGAACATTTTCCATAACCAAAAGTTGGTTGGATCAGGCACGTTGTGCAATGGCATTTATGTTCTAAACCAATCAACAGTCCTCAGCATAACAAACACACACAAGAGGAAGAGTTCTGAACTCAACGAATCCTTCTTGTGGCATTGTAGACTGGGTCACATCAATGCGACACGACTGGCTAAGTTGCATAAGGATGGATATTTAAATCCGTTTGAATTTTCATCCTATGACACTTGCCAGTCATGTCTCAAAGGCAAGATGACCAAGACTCCGTTTACGGGACACGGAGAAAGAGTTACCGAACTCTTAGGACTGATACATAGTGATGTATGCGGTCCCATGTCTACACATGCCAGGGATGGTTCTTCATACTTCATTACATTCACTGACGATCTCTCTAGGTTCGGATATGTGTTCCTGATGAAACACAAATCAGAAGCTTTTGAGAAATTTAGGGAATATAAACAAGAAGTCGAGAACCAAACCGGAAAAAGTATTAAAATCCTTCGATCAGATCGGGGAGGTGAATACTTGAGCAATGAATTCCTGGACTTCCTAAAAGAGAATGGGATTCTCTCTCAGCTAACTCCTCCATATACACCACAGCACAACGGTGTATCGGAGCGGAGGAACCGCACCCTATTAGATATGGTGCGCTCTATGATGAGCACAGCTGAGTTACCTATTTCCTTCTGGGGTTATGCGCTGGAGACAGCAGCATACCTATTGAATCAAGTTCCATCTAAATCTGTACCTACCACACCATATGAGATATGGAGTGGGAAGAGACCATGTCTTAAACGAGTTAAGATATGGGGTTGCCCGGCCTATGTCAAAAGGCAAAATCCGGACAAACTCGAGGCACGGTCAGTTCTATGCAAGTTTGTGGGATATCCCAAACATTCACATGGATATCTTTTCTACCATACAGAGGAACAAAAAGTGTTTGTTTCTCGCCATGCCACCTTTTTGGAAAAGGAATTTCTTGCAAAAGAAATTAGTGGCGATGAGGTAGAACTGGAAGAAATTCCGGCTACACAAACTCAAACTGATGATTTAGTGGAACCAGAGGATTCAGTAGCTCCCGACGAACCTCAGCCTCTCCGCCGATCTAGTAGGGTTCCTCGCCAACCTGAGAGATACTATGGTTTTCTCATTGATGGTGGTAGTGAGGATTGCATCATGGAGGATGATGACCCAACTAGCTTCGAGCAGGCCATCACGAGTGGGGACTCAGTGAAATGGCTGGATGCTATGCGGTCCGAGATGGATTCCATGTACACCAACAAAGTATGGACTTTGGAAGTTGCTCCTGAAGGGGTAAAACCCATTGGGAGCAAGTGGATCTTTAAGAAGAAACTTGGTGTAGATGGGAAAGTGGAGACTTTCAAAGCTAGACTTGTAGCAAAAGGTTTTCGTCAAAGACCAGGTGTGGACTATGACGAGACCTTTTCTCCAGTAGCTATGCTTAAATCCATCCGAATCATGCTTGCCATTGCTGCCTTTCATGACTACGAAATCTGGCAAATGGATGTTAAGACCGCCTTTCTAAATGGTGATTTAGAAGAGTGCGTATACATGACTCAGCCAGAGGGCTTCGTAGACAGTGGGAGCAGCAGGAAGGTGTGCAAGCTGCTTAAATCCATTTATGGATTAAAGCAAGCATCGCGGAGTTGGAACATCTGCTTTGACGTCGTTATCAAAGAGTTTGATTTCGTCAAAAATCCAGATGAACTTTGTATCTACAAGAAGGTGGCAGAGAATAAGGTTGTCTTCCTCGTATTGTATGTGGACGACATACTCTTGATAGGAAATGATATTCCTATGCTGCAATCGGTCAAGCTCTTCTTATCACAAAGATTCTCAATGAAAGATCTTGGTGATGCCTCCTGCATATTGGGAATCAGGATCTATAGAGATAGATCCAAACGGATTTTGGGATTGTCCCAATCCAGGTACATTGACACCATACTAAAAAGGTTTAGTATGGAAGAGTCCAAGCGTGGGAACATGCCCACGATCTCTGGAGTCACTCTCTCCAAAGAGATGTCTCCCAAGACTGATTTGGAGAGAGCTCGCATGCAAGGGATACCCTATGCTTCGGCAGTAGGCTCTATCATGTATGCGATGCTATGTACCAGACCCGATGTGGCATACTCACTAAGTGTAGTGAGCAGGTATCAAGCTGATCCTGGAGAGAGTCACTGGACAGCTGTGAAGAGCATTCTCAAGTACTTGCGAAGGACTAGAGATATGTTCTTGGTGTATGGTAACGGAGAACTCCAAGTGGAGTCCTTGTTGGAGGTAGTGCCCTCAGAGTCAATTATTGGATCACAGGTACGTGATTGCAATGATTGAGGGAGGACCTATCCCGGTAGGACAGTCTTACTCGAGATGATAGTATGCTATCTGGTTTACCTTTATCATCGTGTACTGCTTTAGGTGACATGACACGTCGCTATTACACGTTGATAGAGCCCCTAGGATTCTTGCTTGACCACCAGCAGTATGAGGGCGATCATATAAGTGGGAGCTGGGGGTCTACAAGCATATCCTTAAAAGGTCCCTAGTCGTGGGAGTTTCGAGACCGGGCATCGATACTCCATTAGTAGACTAGTGTATACAGTCGAGACCCCGACGAGGGGCGGTGGCCGGTCTCACAAGCCACTGGTGTCAGTTGGATCACCTGAGATGTATACAGGTGCTCATTGGGTTATGAGTACACCGGACAGGACTCGCCGGGAACATGCTAGTTGGTCATATACCAGACGTCAGATGGCAGTTCCCTGGTGACATGTGTGCAGGTTAGTTCATCGACCTGGGGATCGTCATTTGTCTCGTGTGAGTTCCCACTGTACTTTGATTACTACCCTACCACGGCTCAAAGGAGTCGTGCAAACAGGTTTTAGTTGGGTACAGTCCCGAGCCACATGGAGGCAGTGAGCGTATCTTCAGGGGTTCGTCTCTCCCGGTATTGGGGGTGAGGTCGTGCTGTGTCTAGGAGAGCCATTACACAAAGTCCTTGGCCAAGGCAAGGAGATTTACTGGTAGGTATTCCAGTAGTATCTCAGGGTGTTCTGGGCTACACTCCGACACGACTTGTACCGCTTTTGGGGGTCTGACTTTTACCAACCCCCTAGGCCCGCCATGCGATACTCATAGACGAACGGACCGGACTGCACGGATATTGTCACTGACAGGCTCAGTAGGGTGTCAGGATGAGTTCGCTCATCGACGTCCCTTTTAGTCAATAGCTGGTGGCCCGTTACGTATTGGCTTATACCTCTGACGGGCTAGTGGTTAAATCCACAGCCATTGTATTGACGAGTCTTTAGAGTCCCCCACACTTTCAGTTACTCAGCTTTCGGGCGAAACGCTGTAGAGGCCGTATGGAGATATGGCAGGGTCCGATCAGATACGTGCGGTATTGCACGGATCAGGATCGGACGGTTTGTACTAGTAGCCGTATAGGTATATGGCAGGGTTCGATCAGATACGTGCGGTATTGCACGGATCAGGATCGAACGGATATTACTAGCCGGCTTTGGTTTAAGCCGGTCCTAGTTTAGTACAGTGTAGATTTTGTCTCTTTGCATTTGTATCCGGTCGGAATACAGATGCGGGTGTGTATGCACAGTATCGGGGTTTTCCTGTAATTTATTACGGGGCCAGTTTTCTGGAGTTGCCAGTTTGCATTCCGTTCCGGCCGGTTTTCCTTTGTTCTTTCCCGGCCGGACTTTTTCCGATGGAGGGGGTTATTTGCAATTGTGCAAATAACACTTTGTGGAGGGTTTTATTGCATAATGATTGATTATGATGGCTTTCATATCTTGCACCCTTGACTTGCTTTTACTTGTGACATGAAAGGGTATGGTTTGAAAAAGGTAAAGCATGGTTGATGTTTTCTTGTCCCTTGATATGGTCACCTCTTCTCATCTCCTACACTCACCTCCCTTATTGCTTCATATTCATTCCTCCTCCATTTCTAAGTGAATAAGTTTTTTCATGGTTGAGTGAGAAGAAGAAAAGAGAAGGAGAGAGCTTCATCCTTGAGAGTGTTTTTCATTCTTGATCTCTTTTCATGCCAAGAAAAATGAAAGCACCATTTTTCATACCTTCATTCCTCCATCTTCAAAAGGCAACCCAAACCCCAATGAGACATAAACCCTACACATCCTACAGTAAGCCTTGGGCATGTCGAGTTGCCGGCTTCATGCGCGAGTTGCCTCGGTATAGAGGCGGGAGCCCGTAAAAGTACCCGGCTTCGTGGTGCCCTTTCCGACGAGGAGGAGACGGACGGAGATCCCGCGAGGAGATCGGAGTGGAGATGAAGACCGGAGGACTTGGATCGTCGGTATACATCTCTTCCCTTTCTTTTTGTAGCGTAGACTTGTTAATGGTTACGATCCGGAGTTTAGTGCGCGGTGGTGCCGGTTTTCAAAGTCCGCAAAAATTTAAGTTTATCACCGTTTCCGCATTCCGGCGTCGGATTGACGGCCGGGGCGCCGCCGTGCACTTACAGTGGTATCAGAGCCTCCCCATTAACTTAGTCTAGCTTTGTGTAATGTGTTTGCATTTCCGATCGATCAAAAGTCCAAAAACCCGTATTTTTTGCACATCAGTTTCTGTCGAATTTTTTTTGAGTCCAAAAATTTTTCAGGTTGTCTCAGAGTGATGTGCATGGAATTCTAAGCATACTGTAAAAATTTGGTATGATGAACCCACTATACCACCGCGGAAGGGCGGCCAAAACCCTATTTTGGCCGCGCTTCCGCGGCAAGTTTCACTGTTCATGATCCCAAAAGTTTGCAGAATGTTCCTGAGTTGAAAATGGGCTTTCTGGAATATTAAAGTTGGGCCAATTATTTCTGTGAGTGCTACAGTTTTCTTTGGGGCCCACTTGTTAATTGTTTGATCAATCGGAAATTTTTTAAACACATTTTTCACAGTATTTACATTATATCTGCGACCGTGAATGTCACTCGATCGGTAAATCCGGTCTAACTGCTATAGCCCGGTTAGACGGATTTGCGAACGTGACTTTCACGTTGATGTTCTATGTATTTGCTGTGATGTTGCGGATCGGTCGTGGGGGATAGCCTGGATGCAATGCTAGTACAGTTTTTGTTGTATTATGTACATTTGTTATTGCGGGACGAGCGTCCGACATGTGGACTGCCGTCACTGCCTGATTGTATTATTATTTTGGGGCACGACCTGGTTGCGGTCGATGTACCCGGTGTATGTATATTTTACTTTCTGTACTAGGATACCCCGCGGAGGGGTGCACGGATAGCCGGGTTCTAGAGGGCAACGGGCCCGCATCTCATGGCATTGAGACGGAAGGGGCTTCACTCTAGGATTGGCAGGCTATTCGCCGCACTCGTAGGGGGTATAGGGTTGACCCAGGAGGGGTGCCCAAGTTACCGGATTCCGTGAGGTGCTGGGTGGTCCATTCACGGCGCTGAAGGGGGCTGCCTCGCTTCAGGTTTTGGCGGGTGACTTGCCGCGCCCGTAGGGGTCTAGGATTACATTGCACAGGCTATCCACACGACCAGGGGAACGTCGGGTTTCAGCGGCTCTGTAAAACCCGGGGATCCCAGATATCTGTATTGTTTCTGTGATGCTATGAGTATCTGTGATGTTGCATTCTATTCACGCCTTGAGCGAAATATAATATATTGGTATATATATTAGTAGATGTTGTATATGTTTTGCATCCGCGCTAGTCCAGTCCCCGCTCTGTCGTTAGTAAGCTAACCTAACGGGTAATGACGGGACCCAGTGGCGAATGCGGATGGCATATACGTACATCAGTATATTTTCGTTCTTTGTGGTGTGATCAATTGATGGGACTGCATTGATTCGGATCAATGCAAAGTTAAAAACAAACCTAATCTGATGTTGTTGGAACACTTTTCAAAAGCTGTTATTGCAAGGACGTTTACTTTTGTTTTGCATCGTGGTATTCATTGGAATATCCTGCTCCTCAGTCGACGAGGCAAGGGCCGAGATCCCTTCACCGGGAGTGACCCCTTGGACAAAATTTTGCGTCAGGGCATTAACTTCACTATAGCCGATTACTTTTGCTTTGCACCGTGGTATTCAGTTGGAATATCCTGCACCCCATTCTACGGGGAAAGAGCCGAGATCCCTTCATCGGGAGTGACCTCTTTAGCGGAAGTTTTCGTCACTATATTTTTAAAAGCTATCCGTTCCTTCGACGATATCAAGTTCATTACGTTAAAGGTTTTCGCCAGAAACCATTCGTAGCCCTCCGTCATTTCAGTTAAATATTCGGTAGTATTCAAGCTATGTATTTTGACCTCACGCCAAGGCATAGTGATTGGTAGCTGCCGGGTATTTATCTGTTGCATAGATAGATGCGTTGGTTTGGGACAGTCGTACTACTATTTTGGCCTACGTCAAGGGTATGTACGGGTGGGTTCAAATTAACCTGGATAATGACGGGCAGAACTTGACATGTGACTTATGATATTTTGACCTCACGCCAAGGTCATAAGAGCATGGGGCAGAAATCACATCGGGAGTTTCAAAAGTACTGAAACTTGCCAGATATGCGCATACCTTCTGGAGTGTGATGATATGAGCGGATTCCGTCACGTTATCATGCGATGATAGTTGGATCCCGATTCCCACTGATGAGTTAGTTTACTCTTCGGGTGACCCCGACTAATTCTTCTTTCAGGTTTGGAGGAGAATTTGAGGTACAGTGGGAGGTTTCCAGATTAGATAAATTGGTAACCATTCTGATCTAGGTTAGAGTGCACGCTGAGTGTTTCTTTTCTCTCTCTCTTTGGCAGCGACCATTGACCCGACCCTAAGACTTTGACTCAGTGACCAAGTTGACCGAAGCTTCTTAACACAGGCTTTTGGATTGTCAGAATTGCAGACCTCATTGCCACTCCTACTTTTACCCTTTTCTCTAGGACACCCCGTATTACTGCGAACGTCCACTTCCATTGGACAAAACCATCGTATGGTTAGATACGAACTCGAAAGAATTTATTCGAGGATGGTTTCCGGTTCTGGAGAAAACGGATAGGATTATCCAGTTGTCTTTTCCTTTTACCCTCTCTCAGGTTACGAGTACTCCTTGGTTTAGGGGTAGTACACCTATTACGCAAATTGGATTGTCTTCTTCCAAACCTTAGGCTGGTGCCGACCGGTAGGGAATGAAGAAAACCAATTAGCATAACGATGGTGTGCAGAAGGTATTAAGTTCAGACAAAGCAAGGGATTAGTAAGAGGGCAAAGTAAATTGCAACAGATATTCACGACCAAACCAAATATTTCGTTACCACTCCCACATCACCTTTGTATTTCTCCAGGACACTCCGTATCACTACGAAGATCCACAGTTTATTTGGATAATCCATCGTATAGTTATATACGAACTCGAAAGGAACTTGTTCCAGTTCGGGGATGGATCCTGGTTCAGGAGAAATAGGAATAAAGTACATTCAGGTGTCTTTTATCTTCACCTTCTCTCGCATTGCGAGTGTTCCTAGGATTGGGACAGTACACCCATTATGCTTATTGGATAGTCTTCTTCCAAACCATAGGCTGGTGCCGAACGGTAGGGAAGGAAGAAAACCATTTGGCCTAAAAGGGTGTGCAGAAGGTAAAGACTAAAGACATATGAAGGGATTTGGAGAGGTGGCAAAGAACTATACGGTTACAGTCGTGAATCTGGAAGAGGCATTACTAGGAATACCAAAATACCCCATCGGAACATTTCAATGTTTCAGTTTCACTGTGTAATGTTAAAGAAAAACTGATTTCCCGATTAGATACTTACTCCAGGGTATGTATTTACCAGGTACGATTCTCACATCTGTATGGTTTTACAGATGATGAGTGGGAGTAAGTTATTGGGAATTGGGTGATTATCCTCATTATATCGGGATTCGTTGTAATCGGTGATATTTGAGGAAGTCACCTGGGTTGTTTGCCGGTCGGCAAATATTTGGTTTTGAATATCCGCTGTTATGCACCAATTTCAAATTGATATATCTGTACGTCTATTTTCATAGAGTGAGATATACCTTTATGAAATTATGTCTACGACATTTACCTATATCAGTGGATGGTTAGGTAAGGAGCATTAAACAGCGGTGTAATTCTTCTTAACCATAAGTACAGTTTTCGACCTACGACACACAGTGAATGAGTTATCAGACTCAAGGGACTTATACAAAGTAATGTATGTTGTCCAGGGTCCATCAGGACAGAGGGGTTGGTCCTCGTACTACATTCAGTTTACTTATGACTTCTCTAGTTTTTAGACAAGTGTTTCGTAGAAACACAGGGTCCGATTTTGGAGAAGTTATTGGTATTTGAATAGAGTAGAGAACCAGGTATAGCAAGTATCGGGATTCTTCAAAGAGATCGAAGATGTAGATACTTGTGTATGGTATTCAGTTGATAGTAATGATAAAGAGATCTTGCTTCTCTTTCAGGTTACTCATAATTGGAAGTATTCCTAAGTTGAGTAACGCTGATCGGCCTCCTTCCATTTAGTTAACATGCACTGGAGACAGCTGCATGATTTGAATCTGGTTCAATTAAATCAGTGCCTCTGTTTCTATATTGTATATAGAACAGTTCGTATCTTAACGATGTTAAGTTACGGGGAGTTGTCCGGATTATGCTTAAAACCAGACTCTGGATAACTCAAAGGCACGTTTCTGTAATGGCTGTTTGTGGGTTGACCCAGGCTATGACGAGGGTTGACTATCTACCATCCGGAAGATCAATAGTGATATTGTTCTTCACTCGCCACAATTTTAAAAGAAATAGATTTTTTCAAAAACAGTAGTGGGAGTATGGTAGAACTGGAAGTGATTCCAGAACCACAAATGATTACTGAAGATTTGATAGGAACCTAAAGATTCAATCCGGATTGACATTCCATTGGCCACTCCGCAGATACGGTGGGTAACTTCAGGCACCCGAGAGGTACTACGGTAGCCTCAAGGACGGTGACAGTGAAGTTCTTGTTTACCCACAATTGCCATTGCTGTTGTTCCAGGTTACGAGACCCGGCGGGAGGATGAGTATAGCGTCGTTCTAAACCAGTTTTAGAAGTGTACGTCTATATGACTCTGCCAGAGGGTTGTCATAGTCAGTGGGAGCAGCGGAAGCATTGGTGGACAGGTTGCTTATGTCTATTTATAGACTAGAGCAGATGTAGCGGAGTTAGATCATCTGTTTCTGACGTGACAGTCATGGGTTTGACTTCATCAGAATAGGGGATGGATCTGTTGAGAAGGTAGTAGGGTGTGATATCCTGGTATTGGGATGATATACACAAAGTAGGAAAAGAAACTCCTACACTACGATCGGTTATACTTTGGTCGTCACACAGTTGTTTCTCCACAAAGGAAATGGATTTTATATCATACATTCTGGTTAACTAGATCTATGGTTTTAGATCTAGATTTGGGTGGTTTCCCAATCAGGGTACTTGACAGCATTCTAAGAGTATTTAGGATGGACGACTCCTGGCACGGTAGTGTACCTGCAGGTAATGGAGTCACCCTCTCCAAAGGTGTCTTACAGACTAAAGGGGAGAGGGACGGGCATGATTGGCAGATCACTTGCTCAGGCAATTGAGTCAATCGTGAGATGTCAAGTACCACACCAGATGTTGTTCTTGCACTAGATTAAATAAGTTGACATTAATCCAATCCTGGAGAAACGGTCGGAAGCAGTTTTAGAACATAAGTGGATGTTCTAGGGATATGATAACGACAGCCTCATTCGGGAAACAGTTATCATTCCAGGCTTCCAAGGTGACATGGACGACAAGGAGGTTGTCAGAGCTATAGTTTTCCCTCTGACGAGGGGCAGTATTTTGGACAGGTGATCCAAGGCAATACTGAGGGAGGCATGGCGCGCAGGATACTGATTAAGTTCAGTTGACGATACAGTCTAAGAAGTTTGGATTTGGAGTTCCTTTATGAGCTCGGTCCCATCAGACATCCAGACAGTCTAAGACAGGTATTGCTCTTTTCGGGAGATGGTTTTCTCCGCGAACTTGAGATATAGAGAGACATAGAAAGAAACAACTAAGCGGATCCACTCACTGAGGCTATTCCTCGAACGCAATAGTTTTGCAAACGAGCTTTGTGAGACTGACTAGTAGAGGAGTTGGGTGTTCGGTATCACACGGGCTGTGAGTATGCGACATCGCAATAATTAGCCTTGAGTGCAAGTGGGAGATTGTTGGAGGTAGTGCCCTCAGAGTCAATTATTGGATCACAGGTACGTGATTGCAATGATTGAGGGAGGACCTATCCCGGTAGGACAGTCTTACTCGAGATGATAGTATGCTATCTGGTTTACCTTTATCATCGTGTACTGCTTTAGGTGACATGACACGTCGCTATTACACGTTGATAGAGCCCCTAGGATTCTTGCTTGACCACCAGCAGTATGAGGGCGATCATATAAGTGGGAGCTGGGGGTCTACAAGCATATCCTTAAAAGGTCCCTAGTCGTGGGAGTTTCGAGACCGGGCATCGATACTCCATTAGTAGACTAGTGTATACAGTCGAGACCCCGACGAGGGGCGGTGGCCGGTCTCACAAGCCACTGGTGTCAGTTGGATCACCTGAGATGTATACAGGTGCTCATTGGGTTATGAGTACACCGGACAGGACTCGCCGGGAACATGCTAGTTGGTCATATACCAGACGTCAGATGGCAGTTCCCTGGTGACATGTGTGCAGGTTAGTTCATCGACCTGGGGATCGTCATTTGTCTCGTGTGAGTTCCCACTGTACTTTGATTACTACCCTACCACGGCTCAAAGGAGTCGTGCAAACAGGTTTTAGTTGGGTACAGTCCCGAGCCACATGGAGGCAGTGAGCGTATCTTCAGGGGTTCGTCTCTCCCGGTATTGGGGGTGAGGTCGTGCTGTGTCTAGGAGAGCCATTACACAAAGTCCTTGGCCAAGGCAAGGAGATTTACTGGTAGGTATTCCAGTAGTATCTCAGGGTGTTCTGGGCTACACTCCGACACGACTTGTACCGCTTTTGGGGGTCTGACTTTTACCAACCCCCTAGGCCCGCCATGCGATACTCATAGACGAACGGACCGGACTGCACGGATATTGTCACTGACAGGCTCAGTAGGGTGTCAGGATGAGTTCGCTCATCGACGTCCCTTTTAGTCAATAGCTGGTGGCCCGTTACGTATTGGCTTATACCTCTGACGGGCTAGTGGTTAAATCCACAGCCATTGTATTGACGAGTCTTTAGAGTCCCCCACACTTTCAGTTACTCAGCTTTCGGGCGAAACGCTGTAGAGGCCGTATGGAGATATGGCAGGGTCCGATCAGATACGTGCGGTATTGCACGGATCAGGATCGGACGGTTTGTACTAGTAGCCGTATAGGTATATGGCAGGGTTCGATCAGATACGTGCGGTATTGCACGGATCAGGATCGAACGGATATTACTAGCCGGCTTTGGTTTAAGCCGGTCCTAGTTTAGTACAGTGTAGATTTTGTCTCTTTGCATTTGTATCCGGTCGGAATACAGATGCGGGTGTGTATGCACAGTATCGGGGTTTTCCTGTAATTTATTACGGGGCCAGTTTTCTGGAGTTGCCAGTTTGCATTCCGTTCCGGCCGGTTTTCCTTTGTTCTTTCCCGGCCGGACTTTTTCCGATGGAGGGGGTTATTTGCAATTGTGCAAATAACACTTTGTGGAGGGTTTTATTGCATAATGATTGATTATGATGGCTTTCATATCTTGCACCCTTGACTTGCTTTTACTTGTGACATGAAAGGGTATGGTTTGAAAAAGGTAAAGCATGGTTGATGTTTTCTTGTCCCTTGATATGGTCACCTCTTCTCATCTCCTACACTCACCTCCCTTATTGCTTCATATTCATTCCTCCTCCATTTCTAAGTGAATAAGTTTTTTCATGGTTGAGTGAGAAGAAGAAAAGAGAAGGAGAGAGCTTCATCCTTGAGAGTGTTTTTCATTCTTGATCTCTTTTCATGCCAAGAAAAATGAAAGCACCATTTTTCATACCTTCATTCCTCCATCTTCAAAAGGCAACCCAAACCCCAATGAGACATAAACCCTACACATCCTACAGTAAGCCTTGGGCATGTCGAGTTGCCGGCTTCATGCGCGAGTTGCCTCGGTATAGAGGCGGGAGCCCGTAAAAGTACCCGGCTTCGTGGTGCCCTTTCCGACGAGGAGGAGACGGACGGAGATCCCGCGAGGAGATCGGAGTGGAGATGAAGACCGGAGGACTTGGATCGTCGGTATACATCTCTTCCCTTTCTTTTTGTAGCGTAGACTTGTTAATGGTTACGATCCGGAGTTTAGTGCGCGGTGGTGCCGGTTTGCAAAGTCCGCAAAAATTTAAGTTTATCACCGTTTCCGCATTCCGGCGTCGGATTGACGGCCGGGGCGCCGCCGTGCACTTACAGTCCTTTACCGATTCGAGCTTCCAGAGTGATAAGGACGACTCTAAGTCGCAGTCGGGCTTTGTCTTTACCCTTTACGGAGGGGCGGTTAGCTGGAAGAGTTCCAAGCAGGAAACCGTGGCAGACTCGACGATGGAGGCTGAATACATCGCTGCCAACGATGCTGCTAAAGAAGCTGTCTGGATCAAGAAGTTCATTTCTGAACTTGGAGTGGTTCCATCCATTGAGCATCCAATACCTTTGTATTGCGATAACAATGGAGCGGTGGCTTTGGCCAAGGAACCCAGGTCCCATCAGCGGTCCAGGCATATTCTGAGGCGGTATCACCTGATCCGGGAGATAGTTGATCGCCGGGAGATCGAGGTCAGGAGGGTTGACACGAAGAACAACACGGCGGATCCACTCACGAAGGCCATTCCCCAGATACAGTTTGAGAGACTCTTCGGGATGCTCGGTATGAGATACTACAGCAGCTGGCCCTAGTGCAAGTGGGAGATTGTTAGTTGTATGTATGCCCTAGAGGCCAGTATTGTACAGATGATGTATATTATATTGGATGCTTGGACATATATAGAGATGACTTTCTTGCTCGACATGATAGTATGCTATCTGGTTTCTATTTATCTTAACATGTACACTAGTCTCTTTATACTGTCTTATAGTTACATGTTGGTAAAGCCCTTAGGATTTGTACTTGACTACCTGGACTATGATGCAGATCATACTAGTGGGGACATGGTAGTCCATAAGTACATCCTTCAAGGTCCCTAGTCGTGGGTGTATCGAGACGGGGCATCGATATACCAGAGTAGACTAGCGTATACGCTTCTCGACCCATGTGATGGGCGATGGATGATCCCATATCCATTGGTGTTTGACATCAGAGATGGTATACGGGTGCTCAGTGGAGACTGAGTACACTGGACGGACTCGCCGAGAACTCCCAGATGGTATTATACCTCACGTCAGATGGCAGTTCTCAGGTGACACTTGTACAGGTTAGTCTGTAGACCCGAGATCGTCATAGAGTCTTGTGTGATTCCCACTGTGCTTTGATCTCCACCTTACCACGTCCATGAGGGCGTGTAAAACGGTGGTCTTTGGGCACAGTCCCGAGTCACATGGAGGCAATGAGCGATAGGAGGGGTTTCGTCTCTCCCGGTATTGGGAGTTGATGTTGCGCTGTGCTCGATTGGCCGTAACAGGGAAGTCCCTGGCCAGGGCTGATCAGAGATTTGCTGGTAAGTGTTACCAGTAGTTTCTCGACCCGTTACGAGCCTCACATCGGCACGACTTATCGGGTTATTGGGGTCTGACGTTTACCACCCCTAGACTTGATATGCGACGTATCTGACGAAGAGACCGGACTGTATGGTAAGTGTTACTGGTCGGATTCGCAGGAGTGTGAGCGGGCTAGCTCGTCAATCTTCTGATCGCTCAATACCCGGGTGGCCGTTACGTTTAGCAGACCGCTTGCGGCTTGTGGGTGCTTGATATGATCATCATCTGCTACCGGCGTATTGACGAGTCTTTAGAGTCCTACACAGAGGTTTCCTGGCTCAAGAGAAACGAAATAGGAGCGCATATGAGATATGTGCAGGACCGAGAATGATGCGTGTATGTGATACCGCATTTCATTCTCGCGATATATGTTTCGATTGGTTATATTCGATATGACCTAGTTATCGAATCATTGATTCGATAAATCGATACATTAGATTCTAGTCGGTTATGTGCGACATGACCGGATCATTGAATCAAATGTTGATTTAATGATTTAATGCATAATTATATATTTGATATATTGCATTGCATCAACTAGTATTGGTTCACTTTAAAAGGATTTTTCTCACTTGATGCACATTGTATATGTGATATGCTTTAGTGCACTACTTTGTATCATGTTTGATGATACTTGATAATGTGATTAAGTGTAAAGGGTTAAACCATGGTTAAGTGATGATTAGGGTTTTGGTTTTTCTTTTATTTATTTGTTTATTTATTTGAAAGGATTAAGTTAAGAATGGTGGCTTATTTTGCAGCTATGTTGAAGCTTCATGAAGCTTTGACAAAGTCCACCATCCTTATCTCATCCTTAACCCTAACCACACTTACTAACCTTGGTTTAATCTCTACACTTGACCATGGTCAAGATATGATAAGTATTCATATTAGTTTTATTTTAAAATATGAAGACTTATCTTTCTTTCTTAATCTTCATCTTCTTCTTCTTCTTCAAGCTCAAGGTCCATCAATGGCAACTTGAGTTAAAGTGAGATAAATCCAATTCTAAAGTGAACCCACCTCCTATTTCTTCACCCTCTACCTCTTGCCAAGTTGTTTTGGGTGTTTTCTTCACAAGTTTCACAACTTTGTGAAGTCGGAGCTTGAGTTTGTGCAACCTCGACGTAGATCGTCTTTGACACGAAGCCGACGACCTATTCCGCACGTTTCTCCGATGAAGCCGTCACGAGAGTCCAAGCTTCAAGATGGACAGCGAGAAGACTTCGTTGCGGAGCCGTGGAGGTGGATATCCGGATCTACAAAGGTTGTAATTTCCGTATCCTAGTAGTTAAGTGTTAACTAGCTTTTAGTTTCGCCTAGAATTCTAGCGACGATCCGTAGTCTAGGGTTTCTCGGCACCAAAATTTTTTAAAATGGCATGTTCGATGCCTTGTGAGACCACTCTAGGGTGCCTAGGAACCTTTCATCGTGCGTGCGTCGCGACATTTTGCCGACATCGGACGTACCGTACATATCCGTTTCTTGATCCGTCTAGGCAAGTTTATCTTGCTACATGCTACATTACTTTATATACATCTATTTTAACAAATATCATACTGATATTTCAAATCATGCACCCATGTTTAGTTTTACAGTTTTCGACGTCCGTCTGCATCCGTATGTGTTATTTTACATCTAGCACATGCAAATCTATCTTGTTACATATTATACTACAGTATACTGCATCTAATTGAATATAACAGATCATATTGTTTAATTGTATATCATGCATTAACCAGTTTATCATTTTACTGTTATATCACGTCCGTGTGCATCCATATTAATAATTACATATCTAGTCGCACGTTAAATCATCTTGCTACATTCTAGGTATAGTATTATACATCCATATTAAAGTTTTACAATTTTCGGATACCCGTTTGCATCCGTATCATATAATATACATATAGCTGCATCTACAGATCACCTTAATACATAATACTGATGTTTGAACACCCCGTGTTTAATAAAGTGCATCCTAATTAGTATTGGAACTATAAAAGTAACCCTAATTGATAATTGTGCATCCATATCATTGATTTCATATTTATTTGCATACTCTGTCGCATTATTTCATTTTTATTGTTATATTAGTACTCCATACTTGATTTTGTGCACCCATACTTACTACAGTTTGATTATGAGCACCCGCTTGATACCCGTGCACTACTTGATATGACTTGATACATGTATATTACTTGTCATTACCTGATACACCATTACTTGACCTGACTTGATACTTGTACACTACCTGACATGACCTGATATATTACTACATGACTTGTTACCTGATCCCGTTTTTAATGCCGACAATCCTGACCTGTTGTCCCGATGGACATATCCTGCTGTCTGTATAGACAAACCCGTTCCTGCTTGATTCCTGTGTTGGCATTAGTCTCAAGTTTATCAATACCTGACTTGAACACATAACTTGGGGGTATAGGGAAATCAATGATGAGACCTGACTTGTAACTGGACAGTTTGATGTCTTTACTGATCAGTCTTACGGGCTAGACCAGCCCCGGGTGCTGCTGCTGACATCATTCGTCTTTACATGCTACCTTTTTACTGCTTAGCGGCACGTCTCGGATTTAGCCCGAGAGTCTTTGACCGTGGTCCCGAGAACGCACGGGATACTATTGAGTTACATCGATAATTCATTAAATTGATTTCAAAGACTTGAGAGTAGTTAACCCAGTAGACCAGTTTAGATTACTCACTGTACGTCACCTGTGCCTTTACCCTTCACTGTTCTTATTTATGTTACTGTTATACCTTATTTACCGTTCATACTCGTACCTGCATGTCTTGCTACTCCTTGATTATATTATTGTGATATTACGACGCACTGATGTTTGGGTTTTGCATGGCCCAGATCCTTTACCTTTGCTGCAGGCCGAACAGGAGTATTTCAGTGAACAGGCTGAGCAGTGAGAACCTGCCATTAGTTTAGTTTAGTTTCCTTTCAGTATTTTTTTCATTCATGATGTGAGCCCGTATTATAGGACGTACATTCCAGATTATTATTGTTTATTGAATCTTTTGCTTCCGCATTATTTTATGACTCTTTATTCTGGCTCATGGACATGTATTAAATAGTTGTTTATTATTTCTACTGTTCTTGATATCTCTAAAGCCGTAATGTGACTGTGGGGGGATATTTCCTATCCGCAGGTAGCATGGTTGGCTCTGTCACGTGCCGATCTTAGTGTACTCTGGGAAGCGGGGCGTGACAGGGTTTGTTTGGTATCAGAGCCATAGGATTTAGGTTAATCGGGTTTGATTCTTTTGTAGTTGGGTATTGGACCCAATACACGAATCAGAATACTCGTGATTAGGAACGTGTCCTGCCACTTTACCATCTTTCCATTCTTGAATCTTAACTTCCTTCTGATCCTTACCTTGACGATATGCAAACCACTTTGCATCTCGATTTGAAACTTTTGTTTCCCTATTATTTATCTCTGGATTTAGGCGACTTGAGTGGAGTTATGTGATTGTAACTATGTACCGCGGCATGGTTACAATGCGGTACTCTATTTAAGTAACTTGGAGTTCTAGTCTTGATTCATATCCTTGATCTATGGTTTGAATCTTGTTATCATACTAATCCTTTTCGGTGTTTTGGTTTCAGGAACATGGCAGACAGAAATCTGAGAGCGTACCAGAGGCGTGTTGATGACGCCGCTTTGCTTGGAGTAATTCGGGGGATGCTGGAGAACCAGAAACGGCAAACCGAGCTGAACCAGCGGCAAGCCGAAGCTTTTCAGGAAGGTTTGCGGACCGTCCAGCAGTCCGTAAACAATGTTGTGGCCAAACCAGTAGAACGTGTGGGTACCGTGGCGGATTTCAGGAGATTTAGTCCGTCCATCTTTACTGGTCGAGAGGAGCCATTGCCAGCGGAGCAGTGGCTGGTTGATACGGAGAATTTGCTCATTGCAGCACAGATTCCAGAGGACAAGAGAGTGGATGTGGTACGCATCCAATTGCTGGACTATGCCCGTGAATGGTGGCTTGTGGAAGAGACCCGCTTGCCCAAGCCGATTAATTGGGCAGATTTTTCGAAGAGTTTCTTGGAGAAGTTCTTCCCGCAGACTGCACGGGAGGAAATGGAACAAAAGTTTATCAGTTTGAAGCAAAACGGCGGATCCGTGGATGCGCATGCGGCTGAGTGGACACGGCTCAGTCGATTCGCTGGACCTTTGGTGGCCAAAGAAGCTGATAGGGCATGAAGGTTTATGCGTAGTTTGGATGTGGACATCCAGAGGCATATTATATCTCTGGGTTTGACCACTTTCTCACAAGTGCTTACAGCGGCCCGGGAGCAGCAGAGCCTGTCTATGAAGACTGGGGGTACGCAACACAGTTGCAGTGCGGAAGCCGGCGTTTGCACCGAACCAAGCGCATATACGCAGAGGTATTCCGGTGAAACGACGTGGCGTTGTACCGATGAAGAAGCCCGTCGTTGCTAATCAGAGAAAGAGCGTAATTTGTGACTACTGCCATTTACCTGGACACATGCAAAGGGAGTGTCGAAGGATGCGGGGACTCTGTTTGGTTTGTGGATCGGCGGATCATACTATCAACGCTTGTCCCTCAAAGCTTCGCACGAAAGATGATGTTCAGAGGCCACCGCAGAAGAAGTTTCAGGGACAGAAGCGGTTGACTCAGGGACCCAATCAAGCTCGAGCATTTACCCTGACGGCTGAAGAGATTAAGGCTTCAGAGGAAGTCGTTTCAGGTATCCTACTTGTTCATGGTTTTCCCGCATTAGCATTATTCGATTATAGTGCATCCCGTTGTTTTATGTCGTCCAAGTTTATTTCTATACACTCGATTACTTGCACGACCCTGTCTAGTTGTTGGGACATACACACTAGGAATGGAAAGATCATAGCTAGTAGAGAATGTAAGGATTGTTCGGTCGTTATTTGCGGACGGGAGTTATTCGCAGATTTCTTGGTGATTGATACCGGCAGTTATGAAGTTGTCTTGGGAATGGATTTTCTCGGCACTTTCCACGCTCACATTGATTGTAGGGCAAAGAAAGTGATTTTCCAGATTTCCGGACATCCGGAGTTTGTTTTTGTTGGAGGAAGCAGTTCTGTCGGGCCAGTCGAGTTTAGGGCTAGGCCGACAAGCAATGTTCTTTCGTCAATGGAAGTTGATAAGGAGGAAGCGCTAGCTGTAGTTTGAGAGTTTATGGACGTATTCGAGGACATCTCGGATTTACCACCAAAACAAGACTTGGAGTTCACGATCGATCTTGTTCCTGGTGCAGCGCCAATCTCAAAGGCGTACTATCTAATGGCACCAGTGGAGTTGGAAGAAGTCAAGAAGCAGGTTACCGAATTACTTGAGAAGGGTTAGATTCGCAGCAGCAATTCACGAGCTCCAGTTCTTCTAGTCAAGAAGAAAGATGGCACAAGGAGGATGTGCATCGATTATCGAGAATTAAACCGGGTGACTATTAAGAACAAGTACCTGATCCCTCGCATTGGCGAATTATTCGAGCAACTTAGTGGCGCGAGGGTATTCTCAAAGCTGGATTTGCGATCCGGATATCATCAGGTCCGAGTTAAATCTGAGGATATTTGCAAGACTGCGTTCCGAACTCGGTATGGACATTATGAGTATTTAGTGATGCCATTCGGAGTCATGAATGCACCGGCGATATTTATGGATTTGATGAACCGAATCTTTTTACCGTTCTTGGACCAGTTTATAGTGGTGTTCATCAATAATATTCTGGTCTACTCGAGGAGCATTGAAGAGCATGCAGAACACTTGAAGATCGCACTGCAGACATTGAGGCAAGAAAAATTATATGCAAAGATGAGCAAGTGCGAGTTTTGGCTTGAAGAAGTGAAGTTTTTGGGGCATGTCGTATCCGGAGATGGAATCGCCGTTGATCCCGAAAAGATTGCAGTAGTTCGAGATTGGCCGATTCCGAAGAACGTTGCAGAGATAAGAAGTTTTCTTGGACTTGCCAGATATTACAGAAGATTCGTGGAGAATTTTGCTCGTTTGGCGGAGCCTTTGACCAAGCTTACGCGAAAGGACGTACCGTTTGTATGGACGGATAGATGTGTGTCAGCTTTTGAGGCGTTGAAGCAGAAGTTGATTACCGCTCCTATTTTGACCGTACCAGACGGTTCCGGAGGATTGGTAATTCATAGCGATGCATCTGGGAAGGTTTGGGATGTGTTTTAATGCAATATCGAAAGGTTATTTCGAGACAATTGAAGATCCATGAGAAGAATTACCCAACTCATGATTTGGAGCTAGCAGCCGTGATTTTCGCTTTGAAGATTTGGAGACACTACTTATTGGGCGAAAGAGTTGAAGTATTCACCGATCACAAAAGCCTGAAGTACGTGTTCACACAGAAAGAGCTTAACACGATGCAGCGCAGATGGTTGGAGCTGATGGTTGACTACGATCTTGATCTTAAGTACCATCCGGGAAAAGTTAATGTTATGCCGGATGCGCTTAGTCGGTTGCCAGCAATTCAGATGTTGACTGCATAGAAGGAGCTTATTGAAGACTTTCGGAGATTCGATTTGGAGATCGTGCTACCGCATTCTGCGGGACAGTTGATGCAGCTGCAAGTATAGTCGTCGTTGATCGAGAATATTAAAGCAGCGCAGGCTCAGGACCCAAGAATGCAAAAGTTTCGAGAACAAGTTGAAGCTGGACTTCGAACGGACTTGTTGATTCATGAAGATGGTTCGTTGCGTTATGGTAGCCATTTGTGTGTGCCAAAAGAAGACATTCGTGAAGAAGTTATGAAGGAGGCGCACAGTTCCGCGTATTCCGTACATCCAGGAGGCACGAAGATGTACCGTGATGTACGATAGCATTTCTAGTGGGAAGGCATGAAAAGGGAGATTGCCCGCTTTGTAGCGAAGTGCTTGTGTGTCAGCAAGTTAAGGCTGAACATCAAAGGGTTGCTGGTTTATTGCAACCACTTCCGATTCCTCAATGGAAGTGGGAACATATAACCATGGATTTCGTGACAGCTCCACCGCGGAGTCCAAAGGGCAACAATGCAGTTTGGGTGATTGTTGATCGATTGACCAAGGCAGCTCATTTCATACCATTTCGAGTCGGTCAGTCAACGGACACGTTAGCAGAACGGTACATGCAGGAGATTGTAAGATTGCATGGAGTACCTGTGAGCATCGTTTCTGATCGTGATACCCGATTTTTGTCGCACTTCTGGAAGAGCTTACAGGAAAGTCTGGGGACTCGATTGAAGTTTAGCATTGCTTATCATCCTCAGACAGATGGCCAGTCGGAGAGAACGGTCCAAACTCTTAAAGACATGTTGAGAGCTTGCATGTTAGACTTCAAGGGTTCATGGGAGGATCATCTACACTTGGTGGAGTTTTCTTACAATAACAGCTTTCAGGAGACTATTCAGATGGCTCCATTCGAAGCGTTATATGGTCGCAAGTGTCGTTCACCTGTTTGTTGGAACGATGTTGGAGAGCGAAGACTGTTGGGACCGGATTTGATCATGCAAACAGTTGAGAAAGTTAATACTATCCGGAATCACATGAAGGCAGCCAAAGATCGGTAGAAGAGTTGGGCCGATACATCGAGAAGACCTATAGAGTTCGCCGTTGGTGATCTAGTGTTCTTGAAGATATCACCTACTAGAGGAGTGATTCGTTTTGGAAGTCGGGGCAAGATTAGTCCTCGATTCGTAGGGCCTTTCGAAATTTTAGAACGTATTGAAGAAGTGGCTTATCGATTGGATTTACCGCAATCTTTGGCGAATATTCATAACGTGTTTCATGTATCTCAACTCCGTAAATATGTTCGAGATGAAACACACGTGCTGGATCATTCAGAGCTGACTGTATGGGAGGACTTAATCTTTGAGGAACGACCGATGTCGAATGTTGATCGAAGAGAAAAGGTCCTTAAGAACAAGATTATCCCTATCGTACTTGTTTCTTGGGGAAATCGCTCGCATGGAGAATCGACTTGGGAACGAGAAGATGAAATCCGACAGAAGTTTCCACATTTATTCTTGTAGTTTCTTGATTGTTTATCTTTCCTTGTTCATGGAATTTCGAGGACAAAATTCTTTTGTAGTTGGGTATAATGTAACACCCTAGTTCATTTATACCAATTTCAGTTCGCGTATTTCATTTATTATGGTATTTTTCTAAGTTACTGTATTTTGGGTGCAAATATTATATCTGACATCTATATTAGTATCCGACCCGACCCGCTTGCTTGAAATCTGTCTTGATTCATGTTTATGAATTATCCTGACTTGTTACGTAGACTGGTGCATTTTCATGAATACTGCATACTGGCATTTTATCTGACATTTGCATTTTCACAATATAACATTTTAAGTCACGTAAAATAATTTAAAAATACATAACATGGCCTGCATGATACCCCTAACCCCGTGGTAGCATCCGCGCATCTTGTTCTCGTCCCGTTCAGTGAAACGGACTTGTTTGGATGGCTACGCGCACGTACGTGCATCCGTTCTTGGGGGTATGCATTTTCGTTACCCGAGCATTCATTTTTAAATTTGGTCATCGCATATATTTTTCATATTTTAAACTGAATTTTTAGACCCGACCCGGGCGTGTTTTGGAATATTTTTGTATCCCGCCAAAATTCAAATATAATATTTATTTTAAATTCTACAATTAAAATTTCGTTAACAGTTCATATTTTTAACTAACAAACTAAAATTTTAAAAACTTAAAATCCTAACAATTTAAACAGCACAGTTCTTCCTCTCTCTCTCTCACCCTCGCAGTATCTCTTTCTCTCTCCCCACTAACCGACGAAATTCTTTCTCCTCCCTCTCTCTCTCCTCTCGCGCATCTCTCTCGTCTCGGGATTACTGTATATTTCTAGAATGCGGTCACCTCCCTCCTCTTATCATCACCTCCCTTAACCAACTCCCCATATTCTCGTCTTCCTCTTCACTTTAAAACCCCGAGCTCCCTCACCTTCAACCCATCACAACTCCTCTGCCAACTCAAACCCTAACCCTAGACTCCCTGTTTCCTGATTTAAAATCAGGAAAAGTTATGAAGGAGACATCACGTGCGAACACGTGACCAACAGTCACGTGTTGGCACGTGACACCTAAAAGCATCGGCAAGGCAGATTCAGCTTCCCGACTCCATCAAAGAAGAGGAGTTCAGAAAGGGTCACGTGCTCCCACGTGACCAGAGTCACGTGTTGGCACGTGACATTTAAAGGCGGCTTCGAAGGCACATCGGTTCCCTGATCACATCAAAGAAAAGGGGTTCAGAAAGGGTCACGTGCTCCCACGTGACCAGGGTCACGTGTCGGCACGTGACACTCAAAAGCAGCAGACTCAATCAAGAAAAAGGCTCCAGACGAGGGTCACGTGCTCACACGTGACCAGGGGTCACGTGGTGGCACGTGACGGTTAAGCAGCGACCAGAAAGCAAAGCGCAAAAAGAAAGAAAAGGGCTCGTTCCAAGGGGGGTCACGTGCCCACACGTGACCAAGGGTCACGTGGCCACACGTGACCGACTTCAAAGCCCATTTGTTAACATAATTAAATTCTGAGAAAAGACCTCTCAAATCTTTCCAAAAGCAACCGGTTGCATTAAAGATTTAAAGGTGATTAAATATCATCTATCTATGGGAAAATCTCAAATTTGGGAAGATTTCCCCGTAAAATCTAACCGAAATAACAAAGGAGAATCTCTGGATTTAAAATCCAATGGTGAATAAAATTCACCTAATAATCCAAAGGTCCAAAACGAATTATGGATACAAATCAAATCTCTCAATGAAAGATTCATCAAAAACTAATTGACTCGGCTGCTTCTCCTATAAATAGGAGCCAAGAGACACACAAAAGGAGGATATAGGCAGAGGGAAGAAAAGAGAGAGAGCCTTGATACTTTAGAGGAATTTGGATCTTCTGCAAAAGAAAACCCTAGGTAAGAAAGGGAAGGTTTCATTGAAAGAAAAGAGAATTTAATTCTCAACAGAGTTTAACTCTGATATAAAACAGAAGGACATATTTCTTCTCTCTTTGATGGAGGATCTGTAAAGTGCACATCTCCCCTTGAGTTGAGAATTTAATTCTCAATGGGTTGAGATCCTGCCATGCAGATCCAAAGCATAGAGAGGGAATGGAAGCACGAGAATTTAATTCTCACAGAACTATAGGAATTTAATTCCTTCAAAATAAAATTAGGGTTTGACCCTGTGTTATGGGAATTTAATTCCTTCAGAATGAAAAAGAATCAGGGTTTAACCCTAATTAAGAACTTAGTTCTGTTAAAACAACAAGAATTTAATTCCCTTAATTTTATTCCCCAGAATAATTCTCTAACAGAGAGTGAGGGTTTAATTCCTTAAAGCTTTTAACCCTATTCAGTTCTTCACATATATGAGGAATTTAATTCCTACAGAAAATTTAGAGTTCAACTCTTCAAAAGGAATTAGGAATTTAATTCCTCTGAAATTATTGTTAGGGTTCAACCCTACGAGGAATTTAATTCCTGAAAGGGATTAACAGATCTTCTAAACAACTACAGAAAAGCAGGGTCACGTGTCACCACGTGACCCCCCCCAAAAGATCTACAGAAAGCCCTTTGAGGCAGTGCCTCACATGACCCACGTGACCCTTGGCAGAGGCTTTAACATACTCTATTCAAACACCCGTCACGTGATGACACGTGATGCTCCAAAAGATGCAATCTTCTCAGCAGAACAAACGAAGGGAGGGCGCCCTCACGTGCTACCACGTGACCCCTCTTGCCTCAGCGTCTAACGCTAAATTGGAACCCCTGAATTCAGTGTTAAAACGTTGTTTGGCCTTAGTGTTCAACACTAAGCAAAGAACTTTATTTGCAGTGTTCAACACTGATTACCTTAGTGTTCAACACTAATTTGGGATTTCTGTTGCCAGTGCTTAACACTGGTCTGTTTTAGTGTTTAACACTAATTTGAAGGCCTTGTTGCTGGTGTTGACACCAACTATCTTCCAGTGTTAAACACTGACTTATCAACGTCATTCTCAGTGTTCAACACTGATTGGTCTTTAGTGTTTAACACTAGGCATTGGCCCAATTGGCTAAATGGCCAGAGGCAAAGCCTCTCCTTCAAGGGACCAACAGGAGGGCCGATGTCCCAGACATGATTGGACTTAGCCCAAGCTGGCCATAAGTCCTCAATTCGTAATTAACTGGGCTAATGGGCTTATAACATAATTAATTGGTCTTGATCCCAAATTGGGCCAAAGACTATTTAATCAACTCCGGTTCCAGGGTACATCTCTTCATTCCTTTGATACTTGGCGTTGTAATCCCTCAACGTCTTCAAAGAGGTGACGGGTCCCGATGACCACACATTGATATGAACTGTGGGGTCCTTAAACCCATGGACTACGACGTCCTTAACCTTGACCGAGATGTCTTAAAACTAACAATGGACTGTGGGGTCCTTAAACCCATGGACTACGACGTCCTTAACCTTGACCGAGATGTCTTAAAACTAACAATGGACTGTGGGGTCCTTAAACCCATGGACTACGACGTCCTTAACCTTGACCGAGATGTCTTAAAACTAACAATGGACCGCAATGTCCTTAAACTACCCATGGACCGCAATGTCCTTAAACTAGTGATGGACCACTATGTCCCTAAACTGGAACGATAGAGCCCAAACGCTCTTTTGTTGGATTTAAACGATCCCGTTTAAGTTGATCTTAGCCTTAAATATGGCTAACGTATCCTTAAACCTTTCAAACAGACTTTAGTCCAAAACTGGACTATAGATCCCCCCAATTAACTCTGGTTCAAGGGTACATCTCTGAACTCCTCTGACATATGTCGTTGTAATCCTTCAACGTCGTCAGAGAGGTGACGGGTCCCGACGGCCATACATTAAATGGACCACTATGTCCCTAAACTGGAACAATGGAGCCCAAATGCTCTTTTGTCGGATTTAAACGGTCCCGTTAAGTTGATCTTAGTCTCAGGTTAGACTAACGTATCCTTAACAAACGTTTGAGTTGATCTTGGCCTTAAATATGGCTAACGTATCCTCAAACCAAACCCCCAAACCCGAATCTAAGATAATACGGATTTGGACTAATCCACGCCCTACGGGCGACGACATAACTCGGTCTCCGTAAACAATCCACGGGCAAAAAAACATAAAATAAACACACACGACACGAAGTGACCATCTGGAGAAGGAGAAACTTGTTACCGCGACGCGGTAGCGTAATTAACTGCAGGGGCTTGCGCCTGCAGGGAAGAGCGTCCCCACAATCAAAAACCCCTCAAGCAAGGGGGAATCTGACGAAGTCTGCTACATCGGACGCATCCGTTCAGACCTTCGATACACGGTGCCATAAATCAACTTGGCATCTTCGGAGAGATGGACGGATAGCACCAATTAGCATCTGCCCCGAACCTCAGGTGAGACGTCCTGCGTCTCGGCCGCCGTTCGGAGGGGAACAGATTCTGGCACGCCCGGTGGGACTGTTTACCCCAATCAGAGCAAAGCTCTGTTCAAATTCCAAAGCGGGAGAAGAAGCAACGCTTCATCTTCCCCCAATCAGAAATAAAGCTTTGCTTTGAAAATTTAAAACTTTAATTTTGAAGCAACGCTTCAGATCCCGTGCGCTGCGTGCAACGCGCCACGTATCAGAAGTTGACACGGCAGCACAACGCCCAAGGCGATACGTCCGATCAGAGCAAGGCTCTTTAAAACAGTGCACAGTGCGACACGTGTCTGCGCAGTTGCGCAAGCGCAACTGCGCAAGCGCACCGCTGCGCGACACGTGTCTGCGCAGGTGCGCAAGCGCTGTTGCACTGAGTGACACGTGTCTGCGCAGTTGCGCAATCGCTGTTGCGCAAGCGCCTTACTGCGCGACACGTGTCACACGCTGGTGAGTTGCGCAACAACAGAGTGAAAATTTAATGAAATCTTTTCTGTTCTTTCCAAAAACCAAAAGATTTTCTTCTGCCTTTGGATCAAAGATCCAGCGGTGGGAAAATTCCCAAAATCACTCAGAAAAGATCTTGTTAACAAATTCAACAAATTTATGAGCACTATAAATAGGACCCCAGACCTCATTCGATTGGCATCAACTGGAATAAGCGACTTCTAGCAAAAAAAAAAGAAGAAAAGAGAACTCTTGGAGATTATTCAAGAACAAGAAAAAGAAGAAAGGTAAAAACCTTTTTTTTAAGAGAAAAATCTCTGAAGAACAAAGGATTTATAAAAAAAAAGGGAAATAAATGAAAATAAATAAATAGTACCTTGCACTTGTTATGAACCCTTGGTTCTGTGAAATCAGGGAAAACAGGAAGAAAAACTTGTTTTCCTTTGATCCAAATTTAGATCAAAAGTGCTATGCACTTTTGTTCTTAAATCTGAAAAATTCTTGATGTTCTGCACAAATGCAACCCATTATTTAAAAGGGCCTGGCCCAAATCAAATTGCAAAATAATAAAGGGGCAGAGCCCTGTTTGGATTGATTTTCTAGTCGGACAAAGCCCAAAATAAATAAAAAATTTGGACTTAACGTGTCTGCGCAGTCGCGCAAGCACTGTTGCGCAAGTGCACAGCTGCGCGACACGTGTCTGCGCAGTTGCGCAAGCACTGTTGCGCAAGCCTTCCACTGCGCGACACGCGTCACCTCCACGAGCGCTTGCGCTCTTTAATTGCGCAAAGCACCGACAAGCCGTATGGGGCACTGTCAGAGTATTAAATGCAATGCATTATTAAGGGGCAGAGCCCAATCAAAGGTCAAATGGACCAAATAGAAGTACTGCACATTATTTTAAAAAGGCAGAGCCTAATCAAAAAGTCTAAACAGACCAAAAATAATGCTATGCATTGTTTAAAGGGCAGAGCCCAATTGAGAGGTCCAATAGACCAAAAACAATGCTCTGCATTATTCTAAAAAGGGCAGAGCCCAGTCAATGGCCTGAAGTAATGCTATGCATTATTCTAAAAAGGGGGAAAGCCCAAACAAAGGCCTAATAGGCCAAATGCAAACAAAATGTGAACATTTTCAACTGGACTTAGCCCAATTCTGGCCGTAAGTCCTTAAATTAAATTGACTGAGCACAGCTGCTTTCCTAAATCAATTCACGACCGGTTCAAGGGTACATCTCCGAACTCCTTTGACATCCCTCGTTGTAATTCCTCAACGACGTCAAAGAGGTGACGGGTCCCAACGACCACACATCCAAATGGACTGCGGGGTCCTTAAACTCGTGGACCGAAACGTCCCTAAACTAATATCGGACCGAGACGTCCCTAAACTAATATCGGACCGAGACGTCCCTAAACTAATAATGGACCACTACGTCCTTAAACTGGCGATGGACCGAAACGTCCTTAAACTAATAATGGACCACCACGTCCCTAAACTGGAACATGGACTACCGCGTCCTTAAACTGGAGCGATCGAACCTTCAAATGCTCTTTTGCCGGATCTAAGCGGTCCCGTTTAAGTTGATCTTAGCCCCAAATAAGGCTAACGTATCCTTAAACACTCAAATGAACGATAAAATCCCAAATCGACCTTGGTTCAAGGGTACATCTCAGAACTCCTCTGACATCTGTCGTTGTAATCCTTCAACGACGTCGGAGAGGCGACGAGTCCCGACAGCCATATATTAAATGGATCACCCCGTCAAGTTGATCTTAGTCTCAAACAGGACTAACTTATCCTTGACAAACGTTTAAGTTGATCTTAGCCGCAACACGACTAACGTATCCTTAAACTAAAAACACCAAACCCAAATATAAGTAAATACGGATTTGGACTAATCCACGTCCTACGGGCGACGGCATTACTCAGTCTCCGTATACAATCCACGGGCAACCACAAACAAAACAAACACACGTGACACGAAGTGAAATTCTGGAGAAGGAGAAAGTGGCTACTGCGATGCGGTAGCGTAATTAACTGCAGGGGCTTGCGCCTGCACGGAAGAGCGTCCCCATAATCAAAAACCCCTCAAGCGAGGGGGAATCTGACAAAGTCTGCTACATCGGCCGCATTCGTCTAAACCTCCGATACACGGTGCCATAAATCAACTTGGCATCTTCGGAGAGGTAGACGGGTAAAACCAAATAGCATCTGCCCCGAACCTCAGGCACAGACGTCCTAACGTCTCGGCCGCCGTTCGGAGGGGAACAGATTCTGGCACGCCCGGTGGGACCTCTTCCTCTTTCCACTCCACACTTCGTGTGTCGTGTTCGCGAACAAATCGCGGTTTGCTGTGATTGCCTATGGATTCAAGGTACTAAGATTTGGTGTCTTGCTTTATGCAGAAAACAGAAAATCGATGGCTTCGAACTGCACCGCCCGCAGCGATTACTCTCGCTCCGTCATTGCTGGAGGAGTGACTTATGGGCCCCAAGTGGCCTCCCTTTTCAAAATGCCGGTGGAGCAGGTGGCTCAAGCCACCACTGGACTATTTTTTGGGACCATGCTCCCACCAATGAGCTTCAACGCATCAAAGAAGTCGGTCTTCGATCGACTTACCACTGCCGCGACCCCTCTCAACGGGTCGTCCAACTCCACTGCTTCAGTTTTTAACGGACTAGGCCAGAGCTCTAACAGGCTCATGAAGAAGCCTGCCATACCAGAAGGCGTTATCCCGAAGAGGATAGCCATTCCAACTCCCATTCCCGGCAAAATCATCAAGGTTGCTTCCCATGTTCAGAAGTCCACTTCTGACAAGTTGGCCGTCCCCGTTCAACAGACGTCGATCTTTAAAAAGCTGGTACCAGTATATTCTGACCAACACAGGGGGCATGACGAGGTCACCCCTATAGCTGAAACAACTCCATCAGCACGACACGCTCGACGTCGCCACTGGCGTCAAGTAAGGAAGGCTGGGGGCAACTCCCCCTCTGGGATAACTCCGTCAGCTCCGATGGTGAGGATCAATACTGCTGTTCCAATCGGGAACAGTTTTGAATTGCTGAACACGGTGCGCAGAAACTCTCCTACTGCGGTGTTGAAGCGAACTCCTTCACCTGTGGAGGATACTCCAGAGAAGAAGCTGGAGCAGCCCCCTCAACGGCTACCTTCTAAAATTTACAAAGTCTGGCGACAGGTCCAAGAGTCGGTGATCGATCAAGACTGTCTCCGACGATAGAAAAAGATGAAGGTTCGACAGGGGAAGGATTACTCTGTCAAACCACAAAAAGCAAAAGCTACTTGGGTGCCCACTACAACGGCTCCCTTAACTCCAATCACTCAAAAAAGGAGGCCACAAAAAGCCACTGTGAACATGGCGATGCATAAAAGCGCTGAACACAAACGCCCCAAATCTGGGGGCATGGTGGTGCACACTATTTATATGGCTTCTGGAAAAGAGGAAAGCCGCACTTCTACGGGCCACCGACCGCTCACCCGATCCGTGACGAAAGCTCAGGAGCAACAACAAAAGCTTCAGGAAATGATGACTACAATGGCTGCACTCACTGAGCCAAAAGAAAGCTCTGAAACGTCTTCGGACGAGCGTCAAGAACAAGAAACCGACGCTGACTTTTTACGCAGAGTCCTCAAAAAGAGGGACAAAGAAGCTGCAGAGCAAGCGGCTAACATAAAACAGATGGCGCTCCTCTTCCAAGATATGGTAGGGATGATGTTACAACCGGACCCTCCTGCTGAAGATCCTCCGATCATCCTTGAAGACGACAGGGGAGAAACGTCAAATCCTCCGCCGGCTTTATCAACAGCCAAGGAAGAGGCAATCTCCAAAGTTGACCTAGACGAATATATAGCTCAGCAGATCCGGGTTCATCAGGCGAATAAAGCGGCTGGGCAAATTGTTAGAACCGGACGACCGTATCCGGGCTGGTATGACCAAATCAGTTACCCGCCAGGATATACGATCCCTAAATTCCACATATATAAAGGGACAGGGAATCCGCATCAGCATGTCGCTCAATTCAGGGCCTTATGCGGCAATACTGGAGGAGATGACAAATTGTTGCTACGTCAATTTGTCGGCAGCTTAGCAGAAACAGCCTTTGAATGGTATTCGGAGCTACCTAACGACTCTGTCAAAACATTTGCAGAGATGGAACTGCTGTTTACACAAAGATTCGTGAGTGCTAGTGAACGCACCCCGATAACAGCACTAATAAATGCCAGGATAAGGCCAAGCGAAACGTGGGTTCAATACGCAACACGATGGCGGAACCTATGGTCGAAATGCGAACAACGCATAGAAGAGGCACCTGCGGTAGGCATGTTTGTGGGAACTCTCGATCCGCAGGCGACCATCTCGCAATTCATGATGTTCTTCAGGCCGACCACCTTCCAGGCCTTGATCGACAAATTAGCCCAAATGGACCAGATGGGCCATAAGCCGTCTCCTCCAAGACCCGATCCCCGAAATGAGAAAGGAAAAGCGATCATCGTCGCCAATGCTCAACAACAGTCGAGCAACTCAAAGCCGGTCGTTCGCCAAAACAACATGCGTCCACGCCCATCTCTCGAAGAGAGGCTAGGACGTCCTTACTCGTTTCCTCAGAATAAAACGAGAAGACTGTTTGAGCTGGCAGTGCGTAACAGACTCATCAATCTGCCGAGTCCAAAGCGTCTGTCGCAGCCAGGCGATCTTAATAATCCCAATTATTGCCCTTACCACCAAACGGTAAGTCACCCGATTGAGGATTGTTTCGTCTTTAAGGGATGGATCGAGGATCAATACCTGCAAAGCAAGTTCGCGCTGTCTGAAAGCTGGAAGGTAAACCCACCACAGCCGCACTCTCCAAAGAAAACGGACACGCCGGGGGCAGCTTGTTCTTTAGTCAAGGATGAAAACAATGGAGAAAACTCATCGGATGAATCCGAAGACTACGCAGCGACTTGTCATATGATTTCTCATTCACTGACGGATGATAAAGAGGCTCCTTGCGCTGAGAAACCAATGGCGAATCCTGAGCCGGAGATTCTACAGCCATCAGACGAGTTGATCGATGTCTTCCTAAGTGAAATTCGTCTGAAAGCAAAAGCCAATCAAGAACGTGAAATGGCCATACTAGAAAGAACCAAGGTATTCCCGTCAAATCAAAAGCCATACACTACGGGTAAAAACAAATTCAAGACGAGGAAACGGTTCGCCAAAGCTCTATCAGTAGGAATGAAGCTACCGCCCTCTGAAGAAAATTCTTTCTCTGAGGTAGAGATGCACCCTAACTTCTGTTTATATCATCAGAAGATCATACATCCTACCGAAGACTGCGAGTCCTTTAACTGTTGGTGGCAAGGGTATGTCGCTCAAAAGCAACACTTCGACAGGACAAAGTGTGAAGCTTGTGGACATCGGAAAAATGCGATATATGAGCGCAAAGGAGCCGCCGCAAACTGTCATATAGCCGACTTCAAGGGATCACAAATTATCACCTTTGGAAGCGACTCTGACGAAGAAGCTATCCCCAACTCTTCCCTCGGGGAATCTATTTCAAAAATAAAGGAATTGAGAAGCTGCGAGAACGTTCAGCCATGCAATCGCATGCTACTCGGAAAAAATCCCGACCCCGTAAGCAAGGGACCGAACAAGAAGAACAAAGGAAAAAGAAAAACGGCCCTCGTCGCCAGCGCTCAACAACAATCAGGTGACCCTAGACCGGTTGCTCGCCAAAGCAACAAGCGGCAATCCCTCCAAGAAAAGTTGAAACGTCCTTACTCGTTTCCGCAAGATAAAACAAGGGGACTGTTCGAGCTGGCAGTGCGTAACAGACTAATCAATCTGCCGGCTCCAAAACGTCCGTTGCGGCCAGGCGATGTTAATAATCCTAACTATTGCCCTTACCACCAAACAGTAGGTCACTTGATCGAGGACTGCTACGTCTTCAAAAACTGGGTTGAAGACCAATACCAACAGGGCAAGTTTGCGCTGTCTGAGAACTGGAAGGTGAGTCCGCCACAACCGCACGCTCCGAAGAAGATGGATACGCCGGGGGCATCATGTTCATTCATGGAGAAAGACTCATAGACCGAAAAGTCAATAAACTAGATATTCGCCTCAAATACGGCGACAACGGACCGAAACGTCCTTAAACTAACAACGGACCGAGATGTCCTTAAACTAATGATGGACCGCAATGTCCTAAAACTTGCAAATGACCGAAATGTTTTTAAACTACTACCGCAGCATTCTCAGGTTGACGAGAATATAAAAAAAAACAAAAAAAAAACGGTATGTCCACAAGCAAAATGGGCACGGATGAAAACCCGAAAGGGCTCCGTGAGTAAAAACAGCAGGACTACCGGCGAGTGTTCGTGAAAACCCGAAAGGGCGCGACCTCGTCAACAAAAAAAAAATAAAAATCGGTATGTCCATAAGCAAAACGGGCATGGAGGAAAACCCGAAAGGGCTCCGTGAGTAAAAACAGCAGGGCTACCGGCGAGTGTTCGTGAAAACCCGAAAGGGCGCGACCTCGTAAAAAAAATTTAAAAAAAATAAATAAATAAATAAATAAAAAGAAAAAAAAACGGTATGTCCATAAGCAAAATGGGCACGGATGAAAACCCGAAAGGGCCCCGTGAGTAAAAACAGCAGGGCTACCGGCGAGTGTTTGTGAAAACCTGAAAGGGCGCAACCTCGTTAAAGAAACACTTATAGGGTCCTCTCGACCATGTAAGGAGAAACCATCTGCGTGAGATCCTTACGACTCACAAAGGAACAACACACTTAGGAATCCCTACGATTCCTAAGGAGAAAATACACTTGTGAGATCCTCACGACTCGTAAGGAGAACGCTCTTATGAGACCCTTACGGCTCATAAGATTTGAAAGTCTTAAGTTGCAGAAACCTTAACCTGTTCTTAAGCAGTCCCCACAACCTTCGATATTGCCCTACAAGCGGCTCATAATGACCCTTGTATACAATCCACGGGCACGAATAAATATTTCCCTAACAAAGTCCCATCCGTGACTAGGGATATGCTTGTACAGCAAACAACACTTGTAAGTCCTCTCGACTTATAAGGAGAAAACCCTTTTGTAAGATCCTTATGACTTACAAGAGAACATGCACTTAGGAATCCTCACGATTCCCAAGGAGAAAACACACCTACAAGATCCTCACGACTTGTAGGGAGAAATACCTTTGTGAGACCCTTACGGCTCATGAAGTCAAAAGCCTTAGCCGACAGAACCCTTAATCCTGTTTACTAAGCCACCTTTGTTCGGGATCGACAGAGGCAAATGATGATTCGCTCCTGGCAATATTCCAGTTGCAGCGATGCTGATGCCTAAATCGGTATCAAATTCCAAGTCCTTTCATGGCAGATGATGATTCGCTCCTGGCAATATCCCAGTTGCAGCGATGCTGATGCCTAAACCGGTATCAAATTCCAAGTCCTTTCACGGCAAATGATGATTCGCTCCTGGAAATATTCCGGTCGCAGCGATGCTGATGCCAAGATTGGTATCAGATCCCAAATCCCCTACTCGCAAAAAAAAAATGCATACGAAATAGCCGAAATGATGTGGTAACTTGCAAACAAAAGCAGCAAGTAAAAATGTATGCATACAAAATAGCCGAAATGATTGGGCAACTCGCAATAAAAAGAAGCGAGTAAAAATAAAATAAATAGCCGAAATGATTGGGCACCGCGAAAAATAGCCGAAATGATTGGGCAATCGCAATTTTCACGATATAAAAAGCTGAAATGATAGAGCATCGTGGAAAGAATAAAAAAAATGATGAAAAAATGAAACTTTTTGCCCTACAGGTGAAATCACATCGATCCCTGTATACAATCCAGGGGCACAGATAAAAAGGGAACAATACCTTCCCAACAGGCTCCACCAGAAAGCGAAGCCAAATCTTGACGGTTCATAGATAACCTAGAGACCATCTCGACAATTGTCGCAATATTACAGACACGATATCAACAAATGAAGTAAAGGAAGGTCCCTAACTTCAGGGTCTCGACGTCAATATCGACAACTTAAAGATCACCAACGGCGTTTCTCGTCACTCCAACTAGATGCAGACATGACGTCAACAACTGACCTCAGAATCGCAATGAAACGGAACCATGACAAAGTCCCTAGTTCCAAATCTCAATGGCCACGTCTACAGCCTGGAGACCAACAACGGTGTGCCTCCTCATTCCAACAGGACACAGATGTTACACCATCAAGCGGAGCGATGGCAAAATCCCAGCTTCACCTCAGCATTCGTCTCGATACAGCAGACACAGTCAAAGCAAACGAAGCGAAGGCCAAATTCCTAGCTTCAACATCTTGACGGTAAGTCATATAAAACCGGAAAGACAGACAAAGATCATCCCACATGGAGTGGTCACCACCACGACATTCGTCTCGATACAGCAGACGAAATGTCACTACAGCATCCTTCCTCCAACAGGATCCGGACACACCAAAGAAAACGAAGCGAAGGCCAAATTCCTAGCTTCAGGGTCTTGACGGCAAAGTTATATAAAACCGGAAAGACAATCGGAGATCATCTCGCAACAGCACAGAATGGTCACCACCTCGACGTCCGTCTCGATACAGCAGACGGGATGTCACCCCAACGTTCGTCTCGACACAGCAGGCGCAACGTCATTAAACGAATGGAGCCACGGCAAAATCCCTAGTTCCAAACCTCGACGGTTCACCAGCAACCTAGAGACAACCTCGACGTCCGTCTCGATACAGTAGACGAGATGTCGCCCCAACGTTCGTCTCGACACAGCAGACGCAACGTCATCAAACAAACGGAGCCACGGCAAAATCCCTAGTTCCCACCATGACATCCGTCTCGATACAGAGGACGCAATGCCAGCAAACGAAGCAAAGGCCAAATTCCTAGCTTCAGGGTCTTAACGGCAAGTCATATAAAGCCTGAAAGACTATCGGGGATCATCCCACACCAGCGCGGAGTGGTTATGACTCATCGGGGCTCTCCAAAATGAGCCTAACCTCAAGTAAAAAGCGGCATGGCAAATTCCTAGCGCTTGCTCTTCCGACGGTCAAACTGCCAAGGAGGATTGCTTGAAGACGTCTTGTCCAGCCCCCGAAAGGATCAGAGACACAGCAGTCGCAGGGCTACTCGAACAGCACGATTGCCTATCGAGGACTATATCAGCTTATGCGACGGTACGATGGCCAAAACCCTAAGTACCACCAACCTTAACGGGCTTCTGTCGTAAAGAGCAGAGGTTAAATACGACATTAAGATGTTCTTACGAGAAACGTTCGATTCGTCTCGACTTGTGAAAAATTGTCGAGGCGGCTCGACTCGTGAGATAAAGCCTTAGGCAGTGGGCATAAAAGAAGCCTGTTTCCTAAGCATTGGGACCCTGCGAGTTGGCCCAAAACAGTCTCTTGCATACCATCCACGGGTCTCACTCTTCAACGTCGAACTTCGACAAGGAGGGAAGCAACCGCTTACAAGTCCTCTCGACTCGTAAGAGGGAAAAATTCTCTTGTAGGATCCTTACGACTTACAAGAGAAAACCACACTTAGGAATCCTCACGATTCCTAAGGAGAAAAACCCGCCTACGAGATCCTCTCGATCCGTAGGAAGAAAAGTCTCTATGAGACCCTCACGGCTCATAGAGTTGAAAAGTCTTAGGCGGCAGATCTGAACCTGCGGCCTAAGCCATCGTTATCTTTTGGAAAAACTAAGTTATCTTCCAACTATGTTTATCAAGACAGTATGCTGATAATAAAAGAAAGAGAGAGGCAGCAGCAGGAAAAAAAAAAAACCATCCGATTTGCATTTGATCAAGCGTTCGAGACACACTCATCCATACATGTACAGAAGATTCAGAACAAGGGATAAGACAAGCTGAAATGGAAATTTTTTATTCATATCATAAAAATGGGTTCTTACAATCACGGAGAAATGGATAATAACATTATTAAAATGTTTACAAAGGCATAACCTCGAACTCAGGACATGGATTGAGGAACTCGAAAGCGACCCTATCTATAACTTTCCAGGCCTCGCGGACCATCCTGGTGTGCTTTCTTTCGCGAGCACAAGCGTCAGGATCCCCCCTGATGTCTTCCACCCTCCGGTAAGCAGCGAGTATGGAAGACTGTTGGAAGACCTCGTGCAAGAGATCGATAAGACTGTCTCACCGTCTCTTTGAGATAAAGTTCAACAGGTACACCGAGTGCACCTTATCCTCAGCGGCATCCAGCGCCTTAAGCGGCATACCGGAACAGAATAGGGGAAGCGCTTCCCAGATGGCTCCCACAATAAGTTTCAGGAGGGAGGAACGTCGGGGAAGCAGTGGACCGTTATATGCGTCGAAGCGGCTCATGATTTCAGCACACTCCGCGTTTGTGAACTCCCGATTTTGGGTGCGGCCAAGTCGGCGGATGTCTCCATAAGAGATGATCTCGTTGAGAGCATACATGCGGGCGTTCATTGTTCCTGTGAAAGAAGATCAACCGAATTATCAGAAAGACCGATTAAGTAAAACGATATAACGCGCTGAGGAATAAAATGTCATCTTCAAGCTCTAAGATCAATGAAACACTCTTAAGAGAGTTCTTTTAGATCAAAGGGATCTATGTTTTGCCGAAAATGCAAGTTTCTGTTCATGGGTTGAGAAACCCTGAAACAGATTCCTGAGAGCAAAGCTCTATTTGGTGGAACCCCAAAAGGATTTTCCTTTAGATCAAAAATCTATAAGAGCAAGGCTCTGTTAATTAAATTTAATTTAAATTAATTTAATTTAATTAATTTTACCTAGAGTGATTCTAAAACTAGAACTTTGAAGCTCTCATAAGAGCAAGGCTCTGGAAGTTCTTAAACAAGAGCAAGGCTCTAAAATTCAAATTCTTGAAAATGGTAAAAGAATTACTAAGGACCAAGGGTCCTATTTATAGGCATCAATCGCCTCTTCAACTGCCAAAAGGTGCCGCGACGGTTCGGATTCTGCCACCGTTGCGCTTGCGTTTGGAGGCCACGTAAGCGCAGCGGTGGGGGGGCATTTGTTTACCCCAATCAGAGCAAAGCTCTGTTCAAATTCCAAAGCGGGAGAAGAAGCAACGCTTCATCTTCCCCCAATCAGAAATAAAGCTTTGCTTTGAAAATTTAAAACTTTAATTTTGAAGCAACGCTTCAGATCCCATGCGCTGCGCGCAACGCGCCACGTATCAGAAGTTGACACGGCAGCACAACGCCCAAGGCGATACGTCCGATCAGAGCAAGGCTCTTTAAAACATAAGTAACACTTAACTGCGCAAGCGCACCGCAGCGCGACACGTGTCTGCGCAGTTGCGCAAGCGCAACTGCGCAAGCGCACCGCAGCGCGACACGTGTCTGCGCAGTTGCGCAAGCGCAACTGCGCAAGCGCACGGCTGCGCGACACGTGTCTGCGCAGGTGCGCAAACGCTGTTGCACTGAGTGACACGTGTCTGCGCAGTTGCGCAAGCGCCTTACTGCGCGACACGTGTCACACGCTGGTGAGTTGCGCAACAACAGAGTGAAAATTTAATGAAATCTTTTCTGTTCTTTCCAAAAACCAGAAGATTTTCTTCTGCCTTTGGATCAAAGATCCAGCGGTGGGAAAATTCCCAAAATCACTCAGAAAAGATCTTGTTAACAAATTCAACAAATTTGTGAGCACTATAAATAGGACCCCAGACCTCATTCGATTGGCATCAACTGGAATAAGCGACTTCTAGCAAAAAAAAAAAAAGAAGAAAAGAGAACTCTTGGAGATTATTCAAGAACAAGAAAAAGAAGAAAGGTAAAAACCTTTTTTTTAAGAGAAAAATCTCTGAAGAACAAAGGATTTAAAAAAAAAGGGAAATAAATGAAAATAAATAAATAGTGCCTTGCACTTGTTATGAACCCTTGGTTCTGTGAAATCAGGGAAAACAGGAAGAAAAACTTGTTTTCCTTTGATCCAAATTTAGATCAAAAGTGCTATGCACTTTTGTTCTTAAATCTGAAAAATTCTTGATGTTCTGCACAAATACAACCCATTATTTAAAAGGGCCTGGCCCAAATCAAATTGCAAAATAATAAAGGGGCAGAGCCCTGTTTGGATTGATTTTCTAGTCGGGCAAAGCCCAAAATAAATAAAAAATTTGGACTTAACGTGTCTGCGCAGTTGCGCAGGCACTGTTGCGCAAGTGCACAACTGCACGACACGTGTCTGTGCAGTCGCGCAAGCACTGTTGCGCAAGTGCACAACTGCGCGACACGTGTCTGCGCAGTCGCGCAAGCACTGTTGCGCAAGCCTTCCACTGCGCGACACGTGTCACCTCCACGAGCGCTTGCGTTCTTTAATTGCGCAAAGCACCTGACAAGCCGTATGGGGCACTGTCAGAGTATTAAATGCAATGCATTATTAAGGGGCAGAGCCCAATCAAAGGTCAAATGGACCAAATAGAAGTACTGCACATTATTTTAAAAAGGCAGAGCCTAATCAAAAAGTCTAAACAGACCAAAAATAATGCTATGCATTGTTTAAAGGGCAGAGCCCAATTAAGAGGTCCAATAGACCAAAAACAATGCTCTGCATTATTCTAAAAAGGGCAGAGCCCAGTCAATGGCCTGAAGTAATGCTATGCATTATTCTAAAAAGGGGGAAAGCCCAAACAAAGGCCTAATAGGCCAAATGCAAACAAAATGTGAACATTTTCAACTGGACTTAGCCCAATTCTGGCCGTAAGTCCTTAAATTAAATTGACTGAGCACAGCTTCTCTCCTAAATCAATTCACGACCGGTTCAAGGGTACATCTCCGAACTCCTTTGACATCCCTCGTTGTAATTCCTCAACGACGTTAAAGAGGTGACGGGTCCCAACGACCACACATCCAAATGGACTGCGGGGTCCTTAAACTCGTGGACCGAAACGTCCCTAAATTAATATCGGACCGAAACGTCCCTAAACTAATATCGGACCGAGACGTCCCTAAACTAATAATGGACCACTACGTCCTTAAACTGGCGATGGACCGAAACGTCCTTAAACTAATAATGGACCACCACGTCCCTAAACTGGAACATGGACTACCGCGTCCTTAAACTGGAGCGATCGAACCTTCAAATGCTCTTTTGCCGGATCTAAGCGGTCCCGTTTAAGTTGATCTTAGCCCCAAATACGGCTAACATATCCTTAAACACTCAAATGAACGATAAAATCCCAAATCGACCTTGGTTCAAGGGTACATCTCAGAACTCCTCTGACATCTGTCGTTGTAATCCTTCAACGACGTCCCGACAGCCATATATTAAATGGATCACCCCGTCAAGTTGATCTTAGTCTCAAACAGGACTAACTTATCCTTGACAAACGTTTAAGTTGATCTTAGCCGCAACACGACTAACGTACCCTTAAACTAAAAACACCAAACCCAAATCTAAGTAAATACGGATTTGGACTAATCCACGTCCTACGGGCGACGGCATTACTCAGTCTCCGTATACAATCCACGGGCAACCACAAACAAAATAAACACACGCGACACGAAGTGAAATTCTGGAGAAGGAGAAAGTGGCTACTGCGATGCGGTAGCGTAATTAACTGCAGGGGCTTGCGCCTGCAGGGAAGAGCGTCCCCACAATCAAAAACCCCTCAAGCGAGGGGGAATCTGACAAAGTCTGCTACATCGGCCGCATTCGTCTAAACCTCCGATACACGGTGCCATAAATCAACTTGGCATCTTCGGAGAGGTAGACGGGTAAAACCAAATAGCATCTGCCCCGAACCTCAGGCACAGACGTCCTAACGTCTCAGCCGCCGTTCGGAAGGGAACAGGGACCTCTTCCTCTTTCCACTCCACACTTCGTGTGTCGTGATTCGCGAACCAATCGCGGTTCTCTAATGGTTGCCCTTGGGTTTCGAGATACTAAGACTTGGCGTCTTGCTCATTGCAGAAAGCAAAGGATCGATGGCTTCTACTTCTGCGAAATGCTCCAACTGCTCGGACTGCAATTGCGACCAACGCTCTGCCTCGCCAGGAGGTATAGCCTACGGACCCCAAGCCGCTTCGTTATTCACAATACCGGTGGACTAGGTGACTCGGGCCACTACCGGATTGTTCTTTGGGACTATGCTCCTACCGACAAGCTTTACGGCGCCGGTGCTGACAAAGGAAGCTTCCAAGAAGTCGGTCTTTGATCGTCTTACCCCTGCTGCGGCTCCTCTCAATGGGTCGCCCAACATCAGCGCCTCGGTCTTCTCTAGATTGGGCCAGAAATCCTGTGGACCCATCATGGGGCCTACAATCCCAGAGAAGGCTGCTTCTAAGAAAGTGACCGGTCCTGCTCCCGAAATTGCCAGGGCGGCTTCCCCGGCCAAAAAGTCGGTCCTTACAAGATTGACGGCCCCAGCTCCCGCTCCTGCTACCCAAAGGACATCGGTCTTTGACAGGCTAACACCAGCAGCGACCCCCCACCTACACAGGGGGCAAGACGAAGCCATTCTCACTGCTGAACCAACGCCGTCCGCTCGACACGCTCGACGTCGCCATTGGCGTCGAGTAAGGAAGGCTGGGGGAAACTCCCCCTCTGGGCTAACTCCATCAGCCCCGATGGCGGAAGTTAATGCTGCTGTTCCAACGGGAAACAGCTTCGAGATGCTAAATAAGGTGCGAAGGAATTCTCCTACTGCGGTGCTAAAGAGGTCTCCTCCCCCACTAAAAAAGTTTGTGGAGATAAAGTCAGAGCAGCCCCGATCCCCTCAACGGCTGTCTTCCAAAATCTACAAGGTTTGGCGGCAGACCCGAGATTCGATGATCGATCCAAACTTCTCCCGCCAGCACAAGAAGCTGAAAATCCAATCGGAAGCCGGTCACCAGGCTAAACCACGAAAGGCTGTCTGGACGCCCACCTCAACGGCCCCCTCAACCCCCACTGCTCATAAAAGGAGGAAACCAGAGAAGATCCCCCAGCCTGCAACGACAGCCAAAGGCACTAAGCCCAGACGCCCTAAGTCTGGGGGCATGATGGTCCACACCGTATACATGGCGTCAGGAAAAGAAGACAGCCGTGCGTCTACAGGTCATAGACCGCTCACATGGTCGGTGACCAAAGCTCAGGAGCAACAGCAAAAGCTTCAGGAAATGATGAATGCTATGGCCGCACTTACCGGGCCAAAAGAAAACCTAGAAACGTCTTCGGACGAACGCCAGGAGGAAGAAACCGACGCCGAATTCCTTCGCCGAATATTGGAGAAGAAGGACAAAGAGGCTGCTGAACAAGCAGCCAACATACAGCGTATGGGCCTCCTCTTCCAAGATATGATAGGAATGATGATCCAACAGGATCCACCCGCTGAGGATCCCTCGATCGTCCTTGAAGACGACAGGGGAGAAACGTCAAATCCACCACCGGCCCTCTCAACGGCCAAGGAGGAGACAATCTCTAAGGCTGACTTGGTCGACTATATAGCCCAGCAAATCCGGGTTCATCATACGACTGAGGCAGCTGGTCAAGTCGTAAAAATGGGGCGGCCATATCCAAGCTGGTACGACCAAATCAAGTACCCGCCGGGTTACACAATTCCCAAGTTCCATGTTTACAAGGGGACAGGCAATCCCCACCAACATGTCGCCCAGTTCAGGGCCCTTTGCGGTAACACCGGCGGAGATGATAAACTGTTGCTTCGCCAGTTCGTGGGCAGCTTATCAGAAACAGCGTTCGAATGGTATTCGGAACTCCCGAACGATTCTATCAAGACGTTCGCTGAAATGGAGTTCCTATTCACTCAGCAATTCGCAAGCGCCAGCGAACGCACTCCAATAACGGCACTGATTAACGCCAGGGTAAAACCAGGCGAAACTTGGGTCCAGTATGCTATACGATGGCGGAATTTGTGGTTGAAATACGAGCAACGCATTGAGGAAGCGCCCGCGGTGGGCATGTTCGTGGGAACCCTAGACCCTCACGCAACTATCTCCCAGTTTATGATGTTCTTTAAGCCAACCACATTCCAGGCTTTAATCGACAAGTTGGCTCAGATGGACCAAATGGGTGATAGACCGTCTCCCCCGAAGCCAGAACCTCGGAATGACAAGGGTAAAGAAAAGGCCACCTTCGTCGCGAATGCCCAGCAGCAACCCAATGCCCCAAAGCTGACAGATCAACTGGAAGAAAGACGCCAGTATTATAATGAGAAGATGAAGCGTCCCTACTCGTTCCCACGGGACAAGACGAAACGGCTATTCGAGCTGGCAGTACGCAACAGACTTATAAACCTGCCAAATCCAAGGCGACCGCCACAACCCACTGAGGTGAACAACCCCAACTATTGCCCTTACCATCAAACGGTAAGCCATCCGATTGAGGATTGCTTCGTCTTCAAAGGATGGATTGAAGATCAATACCTCCAGGGAAAGTTTGCGCTGTCCGAAAAGTGGAAGGTGAACCCGCCACAGCCGCATACTCCTAAGAAGACGGACGCACCGGGGGCGACTTGTTCTTTTATTGAAGAAGCTCCATGGGAAATCGTGCTATCAGCTAAAACCAAAAGGATGCTGAGTGACCTTCATGCGTGCCCAGCGGTTGAATGGAAGAACCCGCTTGAACCTCAAATCATCGAAGGGATGTTGAAGCCGCACCCAACTATAAAGATTCGTGGTGATGGCCCAAGTACTCACACCCAACCGTCAAAATCTTCGAAGAAAAAGAAGAGGAAATCCAAAAGGCCCGTGAAGCCTGGAAACAAGCGCAGGGATTTGCAGAAACAGATTGACGCGCTGGAGGAGTACAATCAAAAGGCACGGACTCCCGTCACACTGCAAGAGTTCCTCAACCACATCTTTCAGAAGGAAGATGAGGAAGAGAGCTCATCGGATGAATCCGAGGGATATGTGGTGTAACCCTTCGAAAATCGTTTAGGCAGTTTTTCGGTAATCGGCTAATTTTTCGGCTTTTTCCGTAAAAAGTCAAAATTGATATTTTTCATTGTAGACCTAATTATACAAAATTTAAATAAGATACATTGATATCATCATCATATTTATATAGATTTCTACCAAAACTCACATCATATACATTGATATCATAGACATTTATCATATATAACATGTGGACACTATGATTTTCTTGATGATTTCAGTTTTCTGCGATTTCTGGACTTTTGGGGAAAACCGCAAGAATTTAACAAAATCTTATATTTACCATTTTCAAAACAAAGTTGCGGTTTTCTCGTGATGTATGTGTCGTCCACCATGAGTTTTCATGTTTTCTGTTGGATTTCGAGACCCGATTCGAGGAGTGGATGAACCGTCTCGGGTACATGGTGGGCCCGGTATGGTACCCCGGGGCAAGAAGATCGAGTTGTAGACGATGAGCCTGGCAGGGGAAGACTACCTACCGGTGATGTCTGGCGCGGCGGATATCCGGAGGATACCGACCATTGTCGTGAGATTTATGATATGGGCCGATCCGGACTGACGGAGCCCGATATTGAGACAGATATGATTTCTATTTGGTGTCGATGCTTGACACGGGTTTTCAGATGATTTCTTGATGGTATTTAGCTATTATACAGATATTCATGTTCTAAAGTTAAGAATTCAATACCCTTAGCATTTAAAACACTTAAGACTTAATGATGACATTGCACACCTGTGCACGCATACTAGAGATATTATATCACATATGAACATGCATGTTGTGGTGCATTGCGTGCATTCTTACGATTGCCTTAGTAGATGTTATATTTACTCACGAGCTGGCAACTCACCCCCGTTGTGCCACAGTGTCTTGCAGGTCGGACCCGTCAGTCTTGTAGCGGCGGGCTATCTTGTCATCAGTTCCTTTTGCTCAGACTCACGACATCGCCCGTAGGTGGGTTGCGAGTATACTTTATTTCTTTTTGCTTTATCATTGTATCTAGTATTCTCCATCTACCACTTTATATTGTATATGCGACCTAGTGATGAGACTGAGAGATATGTATATTTGTGGTTTCTTTTGGGTCGAGCTCACTTGAGCCGACGTGTGTTTTCTGGTATTTTGCGTTTCTTTATTGCTCTTTTCTTGATACTACTATTATATTGCATGTGGTTGTGATCCGCCTTGGGCGAAGAGCTAGCTCCCGCTTGGGGATGCCATTTTTATGTTTACAGGTTTATTATCTTGTTGTACCCATTTTGGGGGATAGAAAATACAGGGGAGACTCTGCCGAAATTTTCAGAAATTTATGATGTTTTTAAAAAAGGGATTCTTGCAACTTAATTGATTTGAAAATCGTTTTCATTAAAGGTTTTCCTTCACTCTCTTTTGATTTTGGTTTTGGTTTAGATTCTTCTGGGCTTTGGCTGACTTAGGTTACGGTACGCCTCTAGACGTCTCGTAATCTAAGTGCCAGTCGCGTTCCGTACTTTCGGGTCGTGACATGTGGCGAGTTGTCATGTGATTTCCCACTCGGAAGATGAGAAAACTCCTGGCACCGAGAAACTGGGGGCACACCCTGAGCCAGGACTTGTGTGGCCAATAGATGAAATGATCGACGCCTTTCTGGACGAGATTCGTCTAAAGAGTAAAGCAGATCGGGAGCGTGAGATGGCCGCATCGCAAGGAGCCGAACGCAGGCGACTAAATGAAAGAATTGAAGTACTCCCGCCAGATCGAAAGGCATCCGAGGCAGACAAGAAGATATTCAAGACGAGAAAAAGGTTTGCCAAAGCCATGTCGATAGGAATGAAGCTACCACCCTCGGAAGAAAACACGCTCAATGGGGTGGAGAGGCACCCTGATTATTGCACATATCATCGGAAAATTTCACACCCCACGGAGGAGTGCGACGCCTTTAAGATATGGTGGCAAGGATATGTTGCTCATCGGCAACATTTTAAGCGCATGAAACACAAGACTCGTCGAGAACAAAGAAGTACTGCCGACGAGCACAACAGGACCACTGGCCACTGTTACATGGTTAACGCCGGAGGGTCACAAGTTCTCACCTTTGGGAGCGACTCCGATGAAGAAATGGCTCTGGGCCCTCTTTTTAAAGAATCCGTTTTAGGGAAAGAGGAGAAATCGGAGGCCTGCGAGAACATTCAGCTGCGCAATCGCACACTCCCAGAAAAGAATCTCGGGCCCGCGAGTAGAAAAGATAAGGGAAAGGAAAAGGTCACTGAAGATATCACTTTAGATGACCAAGTCATGAAAGAGCTGGCTGCCAAAGACCCTCCTAGGAAGGGTAAGGTGGACTATAACATCCTAGCGCACATAAGGAAGCTACCTTCTCAGCTTAGTATTCTCGATACCCTCCTATTATCAAAAGAAGCGCGAGACTCACTAATTAAGGCGTTACAAGAACCTGAGCAATTCCAAGCCTTTCTCGCCACTGAAAGGATGAAGGATGAATTGGAGGAAGTGCATACGGCCAACATCGCTTTCGGTGACGAAGACCTCCTTCTCGGGACGTGCGACCACAACCGTCCCCTATATGTCTCCGGATACTGCCATGATATCAAGATAGGCAAGATCCTGGTGGATAATGGATCCTCCGTCAATCTCCTTAATGTTCGGGTGTTGAAGGAAATCTGCATGAGTGTGCAACACCTCGCTCGTGACAAAATTACTATCTCCGGTTTCGATTCACAATCGTCACGGACTCTCGGATCCGTGATACTAACATTACGCTTTGGACTCCTCATCACAGACATCAAATTCCATGTCATTGACGCCAAGACCTGCTACAACGCCTTGCTCGGTCGTCCTTGGGTACACGAGTACAACATCATCCCTTCTACACAACATCAGTGTATGAAATACTTTAAGGATGGTTTCGAGTATACCGTAACAGGTGAATTGAACCCATTTTCCGTGAACGAAGTCCGCAAATACGAAGATGCGAAGTACTTTTTGCCAGATTTCGAGGATACAGAAAGGTGTCGCAACCCGGAGAACAAAGCCGCCGCCACCATCCCTGTTTTCGGGAGCGATACCGAAGAAGAAGAAGAGATAGTTTATGCCGGGCCATTTCAGCGCAACAACCCGGGGACGTCCGCCCCCATGTTGGTCTTCGGAAGTGACTCGGAAGATGAGGTTAATGCCGTGTTCTCCAATCGGCTGTCAATACAAGCACCCCCTAGCGATGATCAGAGTTTGCAAACCACCATGGTGCCGCGGGAACACTACAAGGACCTCGACACACTTCAAGCTCACAATGTGCAGGACCTGCAAACATTTTACGTCCCTCCCAGGCAAAGGGGTGAGAAGTTAATCCTATTCTACCGATCCTCAGAGTCAAAAATAGAGAAAAAGATCTGGCATGGCATGGATGTTACACTCGACAGGCTCCAACCTATCCGTTTGCCCAGATACTACACAAATGGACTAAAGAGGCTATTGAAGCGCCAAGGAGTACCCTTAAAACAGACTGTTCGACAAGCTCGGTTCTGCAACAGGATTTGGGATGTCCCTGGGACCCAACGCAAATTGCCCAACGGGAAAATGGAAACACTTGGGCTTGGATACGCGAGAACCGAAAAACGGAAACGGGCCCACAGTAGCTACGCCATATATACTTTTGATGAAGAAGAGGATGCCCCGTCAGGAAATGCCAACCCCTCATCAAAACTAGATCCCGCGATTGAAATGCCGAGTCCGTCGTTTGAAGAACGAATGGACAAGCCTATCAGGAAAGTGGATCAAAAAGCTCGGGAAGACCACAACCGCGAGATGGCCATCTACGAGAAGGCCAGGACGCAACGTCTATTTCAACGGGCTACAAAAGACAAAGATACTCATCCTTGTCAACCCGTTGTACGAAAGGCCCGACGCAGAGACGAAAATAAATCAAGAAGCGGAGAGAGGAGCCGACAACAACGACGCAGGATTAGAGAGTCACGTGAGCGGGCATTGCGCGGTCCGGATTTGTCCCTCAGGAAGAAGATGAGTCGAGCGTACTCCTTCCCCCGAGACAAGACGGAGAAGTTACTCGAGCTCGCTATAAAACATCAAATGATCACGCTTCCAGAGTCTAGACAGCCTGAGCAAGCTAACAAGGCTTCTCATCTGAGCTATTGCTCTTATCACCGAGCCATAGGACATCCTACCGAAGACTGCTTCACCTTCAAGAACTGGGTCGAGGACCAGTACCAACAGGGAAGATTCGCTTTATCCAAAGGCTGGAGGGTAACGCCGCCACAAAAGCATGAACCCAAAGCCGCAAGAGCAGAACCGGATCCACCTCAGTCCTGGAAGCGGATTCGCACCTGTTACATGATTACGATATTAAAGGAAGAGCCCAAGGACACGGATGACCTTCCCTGGTACTTTGAGAACAGCAATGATGAGGTGATCTCAGAATTTCCGCCAGCTCCGAAAGAACTGGAAGATGGCATACATACTACTGCAGATAACCTCAAGAAGATTGAGCTGGGATCGGCAGATGATCCGCGACCGATATTCGTCAGCGAGCTGCTATCTGAAGAAAGGGTGGCCGCATTAAAGAACGTGCTTCTACAGCATAAAGACTGCTGCGCGTGGAACTATTCCGAGATGCCAGGATTAGATCCGGAGATTGCTGTGCATAAATTAGCGATATCCCCAGATATCAAGCCAGTCAAGCAGGCGCCAAGAAGGATGCGACTCGAGCTTGAAATGAGCATCAACGCCGAAGTCAAGAAGCTGATCGATTCTGGATTTATCCAAGAAGTCCAGTATCCCGACTAGATCGCCAATATCGTCCCGGTAATGAAGAAGAATGGGACGGTACGCATATGCGTGGATTTCAGGGATCTCAATAAAGCCTGTCCAAAGGACGATTTCCCAGTACCAGTAACCGAGCTAATGATAGATAACACGTCCACTCACGAGGTTTTCTCCTTTATGGACGGTTCGTCAGGATACAATCAGATAAAGATGCATCCCAAAGACCAGAAGCATACCGCTTTCCGGACCCCTTTGGGTATATTCTGCTACAGGGTTATGCCCTTTGGTCTAAAGAACGCCTGCTCTACCTATCAAAGGGCCATGACAAAAATCTTCGACGACCTCATACATGACATCGTCGAGTGCTATATCGATGACCTTGTAGTAAAGAGCATGTCATACGAAGAGCATTTAAAGCATCTGGAGACTGTATTTCAACGCCTTCGGCAATATAATTTGAAGATGAATCCCCTCAAATGCGCGTTTGGAGTCTCCTCGGGTAAATTCTTGGGATTCATCATCCGACATCGAGGTATCGAAATAGATCTATCTAAGATCAAGGCGATCATGGAAATGCCTCCGCCAAGAACCCTCAAACAGTTGCGGTCTCTCCAAGGGAAGCTTGCATACATCCGGCGATTTATCGCCAATCTTTCAGGCAAATGCCGTCCTTACAGCCACCTGATGAAGAAGGGAACTCTATTCGTTTGGGATCACAAATGCTAAGGTGCACTAGACGAGATCAAGCAGTACCTGCAGAACCCTCCGGTGTTGGCTGCGCCCGTCAAGGGAAAGCCCCTCATTCTTTATACAACCGCCCTCGAAGGTTCCTTAGGCGCAATATGGGCACAAGAGAACGATCAAGGGAAAGAGAGAGCACTCTACTACTTAAGTCGAGTTCTGCTGGGGGCAGAAAATAACTACTCGCCCATTGAAAAACACTGCTTGGCGTTAATCTTCGCGATAACAAAACTCAGACACTATGCGTTGGCGCACGAAGTCCGTCTCATCTCGAAGGTGGACCCTCTTAAATATTTGATGTCGAAGGCTATACTGACGGGTCGACTCGCTAAATGGGCTCTACTCCTGATGGAGTTCTCAATAACATATCGATCTCTTAAGGCAGTGAAAGGCCAGGCCATTGCCGACTTCCTCGCTGAGCATCCAGTACCTGCCAGTTCTCCTCTGAACTGCGATTTGCCGGACGAACATGCATTCGACGCGATCGGCGGCGGTGATACCCGATAGGAACTCTATTTTGACGGGGCATCTTCCATAAAGAAGCGCAAACAATGTACCCCCATAATCAAATCGGGAGTAGGCCTCATCTTCGTAACCCCACAAGGAGGGATAATGCGCTTTGCTTTCTCCTTAACGGAATCGAGGACGAACAATGAAGCCGAATACGAAGCTTTGATAGCGGGCCTCGAGATCGCCATTGACATGGGAATTGAAGACCTCTCCATATACGGCGATTCTCAACTGGTCGTTAGTCAAGTAAATGGTGATTACCAAACGTGCAAACCGGAGTTGGTGAAATACGGAGAAAAGGTGCAACAACTATTGACCCAAATTCCCTCCTACACTTTGGAAAGTATACCACGTGCGGAAAATAGCAAAGCAGACGCGTTAGCTAAGCTCGCTAAAGAACTGGCTGACGAGAACCTCGATGACGTCAGAATCGTGGTACAAAGCCGTCGAGTGCTCGCCCCGGTAGAAATATCTCCGGAATTATACGAAGAAAAGGGGACGACTGAGCAGACGACTCTACAAATAAAAGACCATGAGAAGGCCGAGGACTGGGAAGTCTTCATAGACTACTTTAAGTCCCACCGAATGCCCGAAGAAGCGTCCTCAAGACATCAGCTCATGAAACGAGCTCTATTTTTTACTTTTGTCAACGACACTCTATACAAGAGATCGTTTGATTCTCTGTGGCTGAGATGCTTAGGACCTGACGAAGCAGAAAGAGTCGTTCAGGAAGTTCACGACGGACTCTGCGGTTCTCACCAAGCAGGCCCGAAGATGAAATTGAAGATCAAACGAATGGGTTATTATTGGCCCACGATGGTCCAAGACTGCCTCGAGTATGCGAAGCAATGCCACTCGTGCCAGATTCATGGAGACTTTATCCACCAACATCCGAATCCACTACACCCAACGGTGGCTAACTGGCCATTCGAAATGTGGGGAACTGACATAGTCGGCCCCATCGAACCAGTATCGTCCAGGGGACATCGTTTCATCTTGGCGACGACTGATTACTTCTCCAAATGGGCGTAAGCAGTACCATTGAGAGAAGTGAAGACGGAGAATATCCTCCACTTCTTCAAGACGCACGTCATCTATCGGTTTGGAACTCCACGGCGGATTATCTCCGATAACGGGCCAGCCTACAGAAGCCATAAGATTAGCCGCTTCGCGCAGCAGCACAATATAGACTGGAGATATTCTTCAGTTTACAATCCGCGAGCTAACGGTCTGGCTGAGGCCTTCAATAAGACCTTGACAAAGATCATAAAAAAGACGGTGTCCCGAAATAAGAAGGACTGGCATGAGAGGCTGCAAGAGGCCCTTTGGGCCTATCGAACTACGTTCAAGACGGCCACGAACACAACACCGTACGCGTTGGTATTTGGGACGGAAGCAGTGCTCCCCCTCGAGATAGAGTTACCCTCTCTACGAGTGGCAGTCCACTACGAGCTGACGGGCGAAGAAAATGCCCACCTTCGGCTCGAGGAGCTTGATGCCCTCGATGAAACCCGGCTCATAGCGCAACAAAATCTAGAGGCCTACAAAGCAAAGATGACGCGCTCATATGAAAGATTGACCCGACCGAGGACATTCCGCCAAGGCGAACTCGTGTTAGTGGTCAAAAGGCCTATGATCCCCAATCGAGCCAAGCGGGGAAAATTCGAGCCAAACTATGAAGGCCCGTACATCATAGATAAGGTCTACCAGGGTGGGGCCTATCTACTCATGGACATGCACGGTGAAAGGACTTTCGGGCCAATAAACGGTCGCTTCCTAAAGAGATACTACGCTTAATGAGCCACGGCCTAGGTCAATAATAGATGACGACGACTATGTCCGCTCGCTATCTTCCTAAGCTCGAGCTTTATAAGCGGTAGCCGGCCTTCTCCATGTCGGACCGAAATGTCCTTAAACTAATAACGGACCGAAATGTCCTTAAACTAACGACGGACCGAAATGTCCTTAAACTAACGACGGACCAAAATGTCCTTAAACTAATAACGGACCAAGACGTTCTTAAACTAACGACGGACCGAAATGTCCTTAAACTAATGACGGACCGAAACGTCCCTAAACTACTACCGCAGCATCCTTAGCCTGACGAGATAAAAAAAAGAAGAAAAATAAAAATTAAAAAAAATGATAAAAACGGTATGTCCATAAGCAAAATGGGCACGGATGAAAACCCGAAAGGGCTCCGTGAGTAAAAATAGCAGGGCTACCGGCGAGTGTTCGTGAAAACCCGAAAGGGCGCGACCTTGTAAAAAAAAAGAGAAAAAGAATAAAAAAAACGGTATGTCCATAAGCAAAATGGGCACGGATGAAGACCCGAAAGGGCTCCATGAGTAAAAACAGCAGGACTACCGGCGAGTGTTTGTGAAAACCCGAAAGGGCGCAACCTCGTTAAGAGACACTTATAGGGTCCTCTCGACCTTGTAAGGAGAAACCACCCGCGTGAGATCCTTACGACTCACAAAGGAGCAACACACTTAGGGATCCCCACGATTCCTAAGGAGAAAATACACTTGCGAGATCCTCACGACTCGTAAGAAGAATTCTCTTATGGGACCCTCAAGGCTCATGAGATTTGAAAGTCTTAAGTTACAGAAACCTAAACCTGTTCTTAAGCAAATCCCCCACAACCTTCGATACTGCCCTACAAGGGGCTCAATACTGACCCTTGTATACAATCCACGGTCGCGAATAAACATTTCCCTAGCAAAGTCCCACCTGTGACTAGGGATATGTCCATATAATGAGCAACCCTTGTAGGTCCTCTCGACCCATAAGGAGAAAACCCTCTTGTGGGATCCTTACGACTTACAGAGGAACATACACTTAGGGATCCTCACGATTCCTAGGGAGAAAATACACCTACGAGATCCTCATGACTTGTAGGGAGAAATACCTTGGTGAGACCCTTACGGCTCATGAAGTCAAAAGCCTTGGCCGACAGGACCCTTAACCCTGTTTGCTAAGCCACCTTTGTTCAACATCGACAGAGGCAAATGATGATTCGCTCCTGGCAATATCCCAGTGGTAGCGATGCTGATGCCGAAAGAGGCGTCTAAAACCCAAGCTTGCAGCGAAAAGGATAGCAAGCCACACATGCCTACGAAATAGCCGAAATGATGGGGCAACTTGCAATAAAAAGCAGCAAGTAAAAATGTATGCATGAAAAATAGCCGAAATGATGGGGCAACTCGCAATAAAAAGCAGCGAGTAGAAAATAAATAAATAGCCAAAATGATTGGGCACCGCGAAAAATAGCCGAAATGATGGGGCAATCGCGACCTTCGCGATATAAAAGCTGAAATGATAGAGCATCGCGGAAAGAGAAATAAAATAAAAAAAAAGTTTTAATTTATTCCCTACAGGTGATGTTCCATCACACCCTGTACACAATTCAAGGGCATAAACAAAAAAGGGAACATACCTCCCCCCAGGTTTCACCAAAGAAAGAAGCTAAATCTCGACGGGTCACAAGCGACCTAGAGATCATCCCAACACTCGTCTCGTAACGACAGACACAACTTCAAGCTAAGCGGAACAGCGGCAACTCCCAGTTCCATGGCTCGGTGGTATACATATCGCCAGCAGTCAAACCTCCATCCCGTGAAATGCGGATACAATCAGCGAAATTCCTGGTTACGTGGAACGCGGATAACGTCACTCTTTGACCCCGTGGAAAACGTCCAGAGCGGATCCTGGTCCTCGCAGAGCACGGCAGTGAACCCGTGTGAAGCATCCAGAGCGGAGCCTAGTCCTCGCCGAGCACGGCAGTGAACCCGTGTGAAGCATCTAGTGCAAAATTTCTGGTTACGTGGAACGCGGATAACGTCACTCTTTGACCCCGTGGAAAACGTCCAGAGCGGATCCTGGTCCTCGCAGAGCACGGCAGTGAACCCGTGCGAAGCATCCAGAGCGGAGCCTGGTCCTCGCCGAGCACGGCAGTGAACCCGTGTGAAGCATCTAGTGCAAAATTCCTGGTTACGTGGAACGCGGATAACGTCACTTTTTGACCCCGTGGAAAACGTCCAGAGCGGATCCTGGTCCTCGCAGAGCACGGCAGTGAACCCGTGCGAAGCATCCAGAGCGGAGCCTAGTCCTCGCCGAGCACGGCAGTGAACCCGTGTGAAGCATCTAGTGCGAAATTCCTGGTTATGTGGAACGCGGATAACGTCACTCTTTGACCCCGTGGAAAACGTCCAGAGCGGATCCTGGTCCTCGCAAAGCACGGCAGTGAACCCGTGTGAAGCATCCAGAGCGGAGCCTAGTCCTCGCCGAGCATGGCAGTGAACCCGTGTGAAGCATCTAGTGCAAAATTCCTGGTTACGTGGAACGCGGATAACGTCACTCTTTGACCCCGTGGAAAACGTCCAGAGCGGATCCTGGTCCTCGCAGAGCACGGCAGTGAACCCGTATGAAGCATCCAGAGCAGAGCCTAGTCCTCGCCGAGCACGACAGTGAACCCGTGTGAAGCATCTAGTGCGAAATTTCTGGTTACGTGGAACGCGGATAACGTCACTCTTTGACCCCGTGGAAAACGTCCAGAGCGGATCCTGGTCCTCGCAGAGCACGGCAGTGAACCCGTGTAAAGCATCCAGAGCGGAGCCTAGTCCTCGCCGAGCACGGCAGTGAACCCGTGTGAAGCATCTAGTGCAAAATTCCTGGTTACGTGGAACGCGGATAACGTCACTCTTTGACCCCGCGGAAAACACCCAGAGCGGAGCCTGGTCCTCGCCAAGCACGGCAGTGAACCCGTGTGAAGCATCCAGAGCAAACACCGGACTGTGGAGTCCTTAAAATCCATGGACTATGATGTCCTTAACCTCGACCGTGATGTCTTAAAACCAACGATCAACCACCCCGATTCCCTACGGATTCTGCCTTGGTTTAAGGGTACATCTCTTCACTCCTTTGATACGTGGCGTTGTAATTCCTCAACGTCTTCAAAGAGGTGACGGGTCCCTGCAACCAAACATCGGACTGTGGAGTCCCTAAATCCACGGACTATGAGGTCCTTAACCTTGACCGCGATGTCTTTAAACTACGATGCCTGGAGCAGCCCCCTGGCCCCGTGAAACACGGACAAGGGCGACCACATCCAGCACTTGCAGGTCCTCACGACCTGCAAGGAAGAAAACTCTCTTGTGAGATCCTTACGACTCTCAAGGGAAAACCCGCTTAAGAATCCCCACGATCCCTAAGAAGAACTTACACCTATGGGATCCTCTCGACCTGTAGGGGAAAAAAACCTCTTTATGAGACCCTCTTGGCTCATAAAGTGCAAAAGTCTTAGGAAACAGATTTTAACCCTGAATCCTAAGCCATCGCTGCCCTGCAAGGAGATCAAGATAAATTGTCCGCAAAACACATTCAACAAAAAGGGGACACACCATTGAAGAGAAAAATATGTCTTCATTCATAAACCCCCCCTTCGACAACAATACTCGATCTAAAGCCAGCACAAACCACCCGATACGGGAGATAACAAGGAAAGTTTCTGATCTGTATCCTATCAGGTGCGCATTTGCAGCTGTACGAATGTTTAAAAGGAAATGTTACCCGAGGCACTGACGGGCATGCAACGTAACGATGGTGCTCGCAATTAAAGAAAATTCCCATGAGAAAAACATGCAACTCGTTTACGCAAGCAAGACATACGTACGACTATCTGACAAACATGAAAATTCAACAGAAAGCATGCAAACCGCCAATGATAAAAGGAGTACATTGATTCAAACATACTACGCTACCGGGAAAAGATCACCAAACAAGGGATCAGAAATGCAAGGGTTAACAAAGCAAAACACAAAATTCTCCAGCTCCCTCTCTGCTTTCTCCAGCACGTCAAAACGACGGTTTTCGTGAGGAGTCGCTTCCCATCGGTTGGAGCCGTGCTCATCAGCGAAAGCAAACATGACGGCCCGACGGGCTCTTATCTGACTCAGTATATGAACTGAGTGATCCTTCAGAGCTTGAGTGATTAAACAAGCCTCGTGAAAGCATTCAAGCTTGTCCTCCGCCGCGTCAAGGATTGCCGAAGTCATCTCCGCCGGATGAGGGGGTATATCGGCAAGCACGGACATGAGGATCATCCGGAGCCAAATGGAGCCCATGGGAAGAGGAGAGCCCCGACGAGTCAGTAGCTCATACATCACCGTGTCACATTGAGCGTCAGTGAGAAGGGGATCTGCCAGCCGCGCAGCGAAGCGAGGGATTATCTCCTCAATGGGCACATCCCATGGTTTCCGACGAGTATGGGGACGATTGCAAGCCATGGCGATTGATCGGGTTCTCAAAGATGATCACCTTAATAAGGCATGAATGGATTTCTCTGTGAAGAAAAGAAGTAAGGCATGGGTTCAGGTTATAAAGGGGAGCATTTAATGCTATGCACAAAAAATGTTGTGCATGGCGGGATGATTCTCAAAGCCCGGAAAGAAGGGGAGAGCGTTGGAAATGAAATCCAACGACGCATTGGAATCAGGTTAGGGAAATGAAACGTCCCCATCAAGCAGATCCCTGCATGCGCAACACGTGAGCACTAGCCTTCGATTGGAAGATAAAGTGGCACTGCACAGACACAACAGAAACTAAGCTCTGAGAACGAGAATCAAATTCTTAAAAGAAAGGTTTGAAAAGAAGAGGATGAAAAAGTGAAGGCGCTTCTGAAAGGACAATTCATCTACCCTACTCCCAAAACAGATCCGACGGTCACAAAAGTGACAGCGTTGCACTCACGTGCAAACACGTGAGAACAACGCTGTGGGGGCATTTGTTTCCTGATTTAAAATCAGGAAAAGTTACGAAGGAGGCATCACGTGCGAGCACGTGACCAACAGTCACGTGTTGGCACGTGACACCTAAAAGCATCGGCAAGGCAGATTCAGCTTCCCGACTCCATCAAAGAAGAGGAGTTCAGAAAGGGTCACGTGCTCCCACGTGACCAGAGTCACGTGTTGGCACGTGACATTTAAAGGCGGCTTCGAAGGCACATCGGTTCCCTGATCACATCAAAGAAAAGGGGTTCAGAAAGGGTCGCGTGCTCCCACGTGACCAGGGTCACGTGTCGGCAAGTGACACTCAAAAGCAGCAGACTCAATCAAGAAAAAGGCTCCAGACGAGCGTCACGTGCTCACATGTGACCAGGGGTCACGTGGTGGCACGTGACGGTTAAGCAGCGACCAGAAAGCAGAGCGCAAAAAGAAAGAAAAGGGCTCGTTCCAAGGGGGGTCACGTGCCCACACGTGACCAAGGGTCACGTGACCGACTTCAAAGCCCATTTGTTAACAGAATTAAATTCTGAGAAAAGACCTCTCAAATCTTTCCAAAAGCAACCGGTTGTATTAAAGATTTAAAGGTGATTAAATATCATCTATCTATGGGAAAATCTCGAATTTGGGAAGATTTCCCCGTAAAATCTAACCGAAATAACAATGGAGAATCTCTAGATTTAAAATCCAATGGTGAATAAAATTCACCTAATAATCCAAAGGTCCAAAACGAATTATGGATACAAATCAAATCTCTCAATGAAAGATTCATCAAAAACTAATTGACTCGGCTGCTTCTCCTATAAATAGGAGCCAAGAGACACACAAAAGGAGGATATAGGCAGAGGGAAGAAAAGAGAGAGAGCCTTGATACTTTAGAGGAATTTGGATCTTCTGCAAAAGAAAACTCTAGGTGAGAAAGGGAAGGTTTCATTGAAAGAAAAGAGAATTTAATTCTCAACAGAGTTTAACTCTGATATAAAACAGAAGGACATATTTCTTCTCTCTTTGATGGAGGATCTGTAAAGTGCACATCTCCCCTTGAGTTGAGAATTTAATTCTCAATGGGTTGAGATCCTGCCATGCAGATCCAAAGCATAGAAAGGGAATGGAAGCACGAGAATTTAATTCTCACAGAACTATAGGAATTTAATTCCTTCAAAATAAAATTAGGGTTTGACCCTGTGTTATGGGAATTTAATTCCTTCAGAATGAAAAGAATCAGGATTTAACCCTAATTAAGAACTTAGTTCTGTTAAAACAACAAGAATTTAATTCCCTTAATCTTATTCCCCAGAATAATTCTTTAACAGAGAGTGGGGGTTTAATTCCTTAAAGCTTTTAACCCTATTCAGTTCTTGACATATATGAGGAATTTAATTCCTACAGAAAATTCAGAGTTCAACTCTTCAAAAGGAATTAGGAATTTAATTCCTCTGAAATTATTGTTAGGGTTCAACCCTACGAGGAATTTAATTCCTGAAAGGGATTAACAGATTTTCTAAACAACTACAGAAAAGCAGGGTCACGTGTCACCACGTGACCCCCCCAAAAGATCTACAGAAAGCCCTTTGAGGCAGTGCCTCACGTGACCCACGTGACCCTTGGCAGAGGCTTTAACATACTCTATTCAAACACCCGTCACGTGATGACACGTGATGCTCCAAAAGATGTGATCTTCTCAGCAGAACAAACGAAGGGAGGGCGCCCTCACGTGCTACCACGTGACCCCTCTTGCCTCAGCGTCTAACGCTAAATTGGAACCCCTGAATTCAGTGTTAAAACGTTGTTTGGCCTTAGTGTTCAACACTAAGCAAAGAACTTTATTTGCAGTGTTCAACACTGATTACCTTAGTGTTCAACACTAATTTGGGATTTCTGTTGCCAGTGCTTAACACTGGTCTGTTTTAGTGTTTAACACTAATTTGAAGGCCTTATTGCTGGTGTTGACACCAACTATCTTCCAGTGTTAAACACTGACTTATCAACCTCATTCTCAGTGTTCAACACTGATTGGTCTTTAGTGTTTAACACTAGGCATTGGCCCAATTGGCTAAATGGCCAGAGGCAAAGCCTCTCCTTCAAGGGACCAACAGGAGTGCCGATGTCCCAGACATGATTGGACTTAGCCCAAGCTGGCCATAAGTCCTCAATTCGTAATTAACTGGGCTAATGGGCTCATAACATAATTAATTGGTCTTGATCCCAAATTGGGCCAAAGACTATTTAATCCACTCCGGTTCCAGGGTACATCTCTTCATTCCTTTGATACTTGGCATTGTAATCCCTCAACGTCTTCAAAGAGGTGACGGGTCCCGATGACCACACATTGATATGGACTGTGGGGTCCTTAAACCCATGGACTACGACGTCCTTAACCTTGACCGAGATGTCTTAAAACTAACAATGGACTGTGGGATCCTTAAACCCATGGACTACGACGTCCTTAACCTTGACCGAGATGTCTTAAAACTAACAATGGACTGTGGGGTCCTTAAACCCATGGACTACGACGTCCTTAACCTTGACCGAGATGTCTTAAAACTAACAATGGACCGCAATGTCCTTAAACTACCCATGGACCGCAATGTCCTTAAACTAGCGATGGACCACTATGTCCCTAAACTGGAACGATAGAGCCCAAACGCTCTTTTGTTGGATTTAAACGATCCCGTTTAAGTTGATCTTAGCCTTAAATATGGCTAACGTATCCTTAAACCTTTCAAACAGACTTTAGTCCCAAAATGGACTATAGATCCCCCCAATTAACTCTGGTTCAAGGGTACATCTCTAAACTCCTCTGACATCTGTCGTTGTAATCCTTCAACGTCGTCAGATAGGTGACGGGTCCCGACGGCCATACATTAAATGGGCCACTATGTCTCTAAACTGGAACAATGGAGCCCAAATGCTCTTTTGTCGGATTTAAACGGTCCCGTTAAGTTGATCTTAGTCTCAGGTTAGACTAACGTATCCTTAACAAACGTTTGAGTTGATCTTGGCCTTAAATATGGCTAATGTATCCTCAAACCAAACCCCCAAACCCAAATCTAAGATAATACGGATTTGGACTAGTCCACGCCCTACGGGCGACGACATAACTCGGTCTCCGTAAACAATCCACGGGCAACAAAACATAAAATAAACACACACGACACGAAGTGACCATCTGGAGAAGGAGAAAGTTGTTACCGCGACGCGGTAGCGTAATTAACTGCAGGGGCTTGCGCCTGCAGGGAAGAGCGTCCCCACAATCAAAAACCCCTCAAGCAAGGGGGAATCTGACGAAGTCTGCTACATCGGACGCATCCGTTCAGACTTTCGATACACGGTGCCATAAATCAACTTGGCATCTTCGGAGAGATGGACGGATAGAACCAATTAGCATCTGCCCCGAACCTCAGGTGAGACGTCCCGCGTCTCGGCCGCCGTTCGGAGGGGAACACTCCCTCTGCCTCACTGAGCTCCCCCTCCTCACTAACTCCACCACTTCCTTCCTTCTTCCGAGCTCACCTGCACACCCACTGCACAACGAGAACCCACCTGCACCACCACCTCACCTCGCCGTCGATCACCTCCACCTCTCGTCGCCATCTCCTTCCACCTCTCCTCTCCCTCTCCTCTGCATTGCTTCTCCTACACATAACCCTACACCCAAGAAACCCCAGACCTAACCGAACCAAACCCTAACCCTAACTCCTCTAAAATAAAACCCTAGATCGCCGGAGCTCCGTTCATCTCCTTGTCACCTTCATCTCTCTCCTGACCCCCTGTACACCTACAGAACCCAGTAAGCCAATACCTTTTCCTTCTCCTTTCTTCTTCCTCTTTTTCTCTTCTTTTCTTTTCTTTTTCTTTATTTTCTTGGATCTGTATTTTCATAGATCGCCGGAGCCGTGATGTCGCTGCCGATCCAGAACACCCAGTGAACGTGCCTTACCTGCGTGATCACCCTTTTAAGTTGATTGGACCCGTCCCGTGTGCCGTGCGTGCGTCGCGACATTTTGCCGACATCGGACGTACCGTACATATCCGTTTCTTGATCCGTCTAGGCAAGTTTATCTTGCTACATGCTACATTACTTTATATACATCTATTTTAACAAATATCATACTGATATTTCAAATCATGCACCCATGTTTAGTTTTACAGTTTTCGACGTCTGTCTGCATCCGTACGTGTTATTTTACATCTAGCACATGCAAATCTATCTTGTTACATATTATACTACAGTATACTGCATCTAATTGAATATAACAGATCATATTGATTAATTGTACATCATGCATTAACCAGTTTATCATTTTACTGTTATATCACGTCCGTGTGCATCCATATTAGTAATTACATATCTAGTCGCATGTTAAATCATCTTGCTACATTCTATGTATAGTATTATACATCCATATTAAAGTTTTACAGTTTTCGGATACCCGTTTGCATCTGTATCATATAATATACATATAGCTGCATCTACATATCACCTTAATACATAATACTGATGTTTTAACACCCCGTGTTTAATAAAGTGCATCCTAATTAGTATTGGAACTATAAAAGTAACCCTAATTGATAATTGTGCATCCATATCATTGATTTCATATCTATTTGCATACTCTGTCGCATTATTTCATTTTTATTGTTATATTAGTACTCCATACTTGATTTTGTGCACCCATACTTACTACAGTTTGATTATGAGCACCCGCTTGATACCCGTGCACTACTTGATATGACTTGATACATGTATACTACTTGCCCTGACCTGATACACCATTACTTGACCTGACTTAATACTTGTACATTACCTGACATGACCTGATATATTACTACCTGACTTGTTACCTGATCCCATTTCTAATGTCGACAATCCTGACCTGTTGTCCCGATGGATATATAGTGCTGTCTGTATAGACAAACCCGTTCCTGCTTGATTCCTGTGTTGGCATTAGTCTCAGGTTTATCAATACCTGACTTGAACACATAACTTGGGGGTATAGGGAAATCAATGATGAAACCTGACTTGTAACTCGACAGTTCGATGCCTTTACTGATCAGTCTTACGGGCTAGGCCAGCCCCGGAATGATGCTGCTGACATCATTCGTCTTTACATGCTACCTTTTTACTGCCTAGCGGCACGTCTCGGATTCAGCCCGAGAGTCTTTGACCGTGGTCCCGGGAACGCACGGGATACTATTGAGTTACATCGATAATTCATTAAATTGATTTCAAAGACTTGAGAGTAGTTAACCCAGTAGACCAGTTTAGATTACTCACTGCACGTCACCTGTGCCTTTACCCTTCACTGTCCTAATTTTTGTTACTGTTATACCTTATTTACCGTTCATACTCGTACCTGCATGTCTTGCTACTCCTTGATTATATTATTGTGATATTACGACGCACTGACGTCTGGGTTTTGCATGGCCCAGATCCTTTACCTTTGCTGCAGGCCGAGCAGGAGTATTTCAGTGAACAGGCCGAGAAGTGATGACCTGTCATTAGTTTAGTTTAGTTTCCTTTCAGTATTTTTTTCATTCCTGATGTGAGCCAGTATTATGGGACGTACATTCCAGATTATTATTGTTTATTGAATCTTTTGCTTCCGCATTATTTTATGACTCTTTATTCTGGCTCATGGACATGTATTAGATAGTTGTTTATTATTTCTACTGTTCTTGATATCTCTACAACCGTAATGTGACTGTGGAGGGATATTTCCTATCCGTAGGTAGCATGGTTGGTTTTGTCACATGCCAATCTTAGCGCACTCTGGGAAGCGGGGCGTGACGGAGATTTTCAGAATGGGGAGAGCTAGGGGATAGGATGTATTTATGGTGTAGAAATGAGAGTGTGGGGGTTAAAAATTTGGAATTAAAAAGAATTAAAATAGGATTAATGGGAAAATGAAAGGTCTCTAGTTAATTACAGAGTAATCAAATAATACAGGAGAGTAGAGGGGAGCTGAAGGGATATACGGGCGAAACACGGAGGCGATTGGGGCTACGTGAACTGCCAGGAGCGACTATCAAGAAAATGGACGGCTAGGATTTGATAATCCGTCTTGAGATTCATGCCATGTGTTATAATCATATTAAACACCTCATTTATTTTGTTTGATTTTTCTGAAACTTTTCAATTCTCCGTGTATTGTATGTACAACTCCTGGGCTTCCAAAATGTTAAAAAGAAAAATCGTAAGAATAATTGGGACTGATGGGATTCGAACACCCAAGCAATGAAACAAAAATAACTTATAACTCCTAATAAGGCTGAAATACCCTTTCTATACATTGAATAAGTTACATTTGTACAGGGATTTCAGAGTTGTTACATTCTACCCTCCTTATAAAAATTTCTTCCTTGAAATTTACATAAGACTAATTTTCAAAAAGGCAAGAGTATCATACACGCATATCGTCTTCTCGCTCCCATGTCGATTCTCCTGGCGAATCCTTCCTCCAAATCACTCGGACTAAATTCACCTCCTCGTTCCGTATTGTCTTCACTTTCTGATCCAAGATCTCGACTGGTTGCTGCTCGCAATTCAGATCGGTCTGTACTGTGAGGTCTGAGTGATCAAGTATATGGCTGGGGTCGCTCATATATCGTCGCAGCTGAGATATGTGGAACACATTGTGCACTCTTTCTAATGAGGACGGTAGTGCCAAGCGGTATGCCACTTCTCCAACTCATTTGCGTATGTCAGACGGTTTGATGTACCTTGGAATAAGTTTACCCCTTTTACCAAAACGTATCACTCTTCTGTTCAGAAATATCTTCAGGAACACATGCTCTCCGGGTTGGAACTCCAGGTGTTGACGCTTTGCATCTGCCCAATACTTCTGTCGGTCCTGAGCTATGTGCATCTTTTCCCTGATCATGCGAACTATATCCACAGTTACCACGATCATCTCTGGCCTAAGGAGTTCACGATCTCCAACTTCATCCCAACTTAGCGGGAAACGACACTTACATCCGTAGAGTGCTGTGAAAGGTGTCATCCCAATGCTTGCCTGGTAGCTGTTGTTATATGAAAACTCCACAAGGTGTAGATGATCTTCCCACAAACCTCCGAAGTCTAACATACAGGCTCTCAGCATATTTTCCAAGATCTGAATTGTTCGTTCAGACTGTCCGTATGTTTGGGGATGATAAGCCGTGCTGAAATTCAGACTCGTTCCCAGGATAGTTTGCAAACTCTGCCAAAATTGGGATTGTAATCTAATATCACGATCGAAGACGATGCAAACAAGTACCCATGTAATCTCACGATCTCCTGCATGAGTTTATGGGTATTAAGACAAGTATGGTACATCTTGCAGATTTAAATCATACTTTAGATTTCTACTCACCTCCATGTACTTTCTTACCAACGTCTCGGTTGACTGGCCAACTCTAAATGGAATAAAGTGAGTCGACTTGATGAGTCGATCCACAATAATCTAGATTGTGTCATTACCCTTCGTGCTACGAGGGAGAGCATTCATGAAGTCCATGGTAATGTGTTGTCATTTCCATACTGGAATTGGTAACGGATGAAGTAGACTAGCAGTTCTGTGATATTCAGCCTTCACTTGCTGACACACTAAACACTTTGCTACGCTCCTTGCTACTTATCGCTTCATTCCATACTACCAGTAGTGTTTCCGTAGATCCTTGTACATCTTCGTGCCGCCGGGGTGTACAGAATACGGAGAGTTGTGAACTTTTTTCATCAACTCTTCTCGAACAGGGCCGACTGGCACGCATAAACGGATTCCATACCGCAAGGATCCATCTTCGTGGATGATGAATTCAGCTCAAAGACCACTTTCTACTTGTTCTTGGATCTTTTATAACCTGGCATCATTTGCTTGAGCTATCTTGATCTGATTGACAAGAGTGGACTGGACTTGTAAGTTCATCAAAGATGAAGCGTTGCCTGGCATAATTACTTCAATCTCCAATCCATGCAGTTCTTGCTGGATTCTCCACTGAGCGGTGAGATTCATTGCTAAAGGTTGGCGACTAAGTGCATCAGGAACTATGTTCACCTTTTCAGGATGATACTGTAGGTTGATGTCAAAGTCCGCCATGAGTTCTATCCATCTTCTCTGCTGCATGTTGAGTTCCTTCTGAGTAAATACATACTTCAGACTTTTGTGGTCAGTGTATATATATCTACTCGTTCTCCCAAATGGTAGTGACACCAAATCTTGAGTACGAAGACCACAACTGTCAATTCTAGATCATGTGTTGGATAGTTGTGCTCATGAACCTTTAACTGTCTTGATGCAAAAGCCACAACTTTTCCATGCTGATGTAGAACACATCCTAATCCTTTACCGGACGCATCACAATGTACATCGAATCCGCCAGATCGATCCGGTATTACAGAATAGGTGCAGAGGTTAATCTTGACTTGAGTTCTACAAAAGCCTTCTCACATACTTCTGACCACACGAATGCTTCGTCTTTACGTGTGAGCTTAGTCATGGGTGCTGCAATCTTTGAAAATTCTTCGATGAAGCGTCTGTAATATTCTGCTAAGCCCAAGAAGCTTCTTATATCCTTCACCGTCTTTGGTGTCGGCCATTCGCTGACAGCTGACACCTTAGCTAGATCTACAGAGATTCCTTCACCTGAAACGATGTGTCCGAGAAATCCGACTTGATCTAGCCAAAATTCACACTTGTTATACTTGGCGTAGAGCTGGTGTTGTCATAATGTCTCTAAGACAATGCATAAGTGCTCGGCGTGTTCTTTCTGATTCTTTGAATACACCAAGATGTCGTCGATGAAGATAACAACAAACATGTCTGAGTACTCTCGGAAAACTTGGTTCGTCAGGTTCATAAAAATGGCCGGTACATTGGTCACTCCAAATGGCATTACGAGATATTCATAATGGCCATAACGAGTCCTAAACGCCGTCTTAGAAATGTCGGACTCTTTGACCTTCACCCGATGAAAACCCGAATGAAGATCTAACTTTGAGAATACACAAGATCCACTTAACTGATCGAAAAGGTCATCTATGTGAGGTAGTGGATACTTGTTCTTAATCTTTACTTCGTTCAATGCTCGATAATCCATGCACATCCAGTAATTACATTCCTACTTTTTCGCTAGTAACACCGGTGATCTCCAACTTGAAGTACTGGGTCTGATCCAACCTTTCTTCAGGAGCTCGTCTAATTGGATACAAATTTCTTTCAATCCTTCCGGACTTAATCGATATGGAGGTTTGATTACAGGTTATGCACCAAGTTGTAAATCAATACCGAATTCAAGAGCTCGATCGGGAGGCAAACCTAATATGTCTTCAGGGAAAACATTCTCGAACTCTCAGACTATTTCAGGCTTTTCTTCTTCAGCTGGTAAAGAGAACACTTCTACATTCTTCGGCTTGACACGGTAGCTTCCTAGTTCCAAGGTTCTGTCTCCACTTTTGAAATAGAAGACTGGGTGATCTGGTATCTCAAATACTACTCTCCTTTTACGGCAGTCAATGGTAGCATAAAATACTCCCGGCTAATCCATTCCCAACACAACATAAAAATTTGGTATATCCAGTACTTTGAAATTTACGTAGAATTCTCGGCCGCAAACTACAACTGGGCACTGATCATACCCCAAAGTTGCCTTCAAGACTTCATTCCCTAAACTGACATTCCAGCTCGAAACGAGTGGCTTGACGGGAATCATGTGCATTCTCACGAACCGTTGTGACATGAAGCAATGTGAAGCTCCAGTGTCGAAAAGTGCGAGTTCAGGAAAGGTGGTTATTAGTATAGTACCTAAGTTGGGTGAGATTGCGTTTAGGTATAGAGGAAAGTATAACGATGTGCAAGTATTGAAAGGTTGAAAGGATGAGAGAATTTACCGGTGATGACTTGTCTTATAGATTCAGCCTCTTCATCCGTCATTGTGAAAGCCTAACATTTTGGTACATTCTACCTTGTCGGGGGCACATTCCTTTGCCCTTGAGGCACGTTTCTCTGTGCCTGATAGAATTGCCACTGAGGCTGTGCAGGTGGTTCACGTGGAGCTGGTGCAGGAAGAGCTAGGCGGGATGCAGGTGCCTAAATAACTGGCCTCAGCGGAGCTGGCATGATGGTTCTGGATTCTGGAGCTGTGTTACTTCTAAATGGGCTCCTATAGCATGAGTAGATGTGCCACAAATCAAACACATGCCATTTGCACGCCTGCAGTCCTTTGCCAAGTGTCCAGTTCTCTTGTAGTAGAAACAGAAATCTGGACTGGACTGGACTGGTTAAACGATCTTCCTAGCCTCTTGGGTGCACACGTCAGCCTGGAAGAGGCTCATCCTATCATCTGGATAGAAGGGCATTTGATTCTGGCTTCTTGAGACTTACCCTTCTTTTTTACCACAGCTTCATAATAGCGCGCTGCCTTAAGAGCGAGTTCATGAGTTGGATAGTCGCTTGTGGCTAATGCCGCTTAAATCTCCGGGTCTAAGCCTTGTTAGAATCATCTCATCGGTAGGGATCAGGTGTGCTGTGAACCTGATATTATGTTGATGTCAGGATAGTTACATGCTTTACGGAACAGAATTTGAAACGAATTCTTTACCTTCTAAGCATGATGAATTCAGCATCATATTCATCCACTGATTTTACTCATATAGAGCCTTGTTGTAGGTGGATGAATTGTTGTTCCATTTCAAAATGGGCAGTCTCGGGAAAAAACTTCGCATCGAACAGATCGCAGAACGTGTTCCACTCTATTAGTTGTGTAAGACGGCTTTTCTCGGTTTTCCACCAGACTCTTACGTCGTCCATGAGCTGAAGCTTGGCCACACAAACCCATGGTATGTCTGGTACCTGCGCTTCTGCAAGGTCGTTCTCGATACTTTGGACCCACTCTTCAGCCTCAAGAGGACTCTCTTTTCCTGAGAAGTTCTTTGGATGCAACGCCCGGAATTGCTTTACTCCAGGTGTTTTGGCTTCAGGGCAGTTCATAAGAATAGCAGTCTGCTACTGCTGGCCCTCTAGAAGGCTTTTGATGGCTTCTAGAATTACCATATATTCATTGATCGGCGTTGCAACGGTAAGGGGAAGAGGTAGAGTAGGTGGTGGTGTGTTGCCATTGATGTTGGTGTTGATGTTGTTTGGAGAATCCATCACCTTGATAGAAGAGAAAAGGTTAGGATAAATTCAAGAAGTTTTGAAAATGCAAAGAATGTATAGTTGCTGATTATTATAATTCTTGTGATATATTTCTTAAGACTTCATGCAGAACTCATCTGCATGGGCCACCAATAAAACTTGTCACGCCCCGCTTCCCAGTAGACGGAAACGATGACGTGGTAAGCTCGTAACGTATTTACTATGAGAATACGTTAAGTGTAATTAAGCAATATAAAAATGTACAAGAATAACAAGAGTAATAAGACAAAACAACAATTTTATTTATATTCAAATTTATATACAACTGTTTGTAATAAAAAAATATAATGATAAAGCAAATGTCTAAACAATGGTATATTTGAAGTAAATAAAACAGGAGCTAATAGTCAGGCTGAGAAGCAAACTGGTCCAAGTCCTTCAGGCTCGGCTCTATCTCCTCTGTATCTGATCCTCCTGACGAACATTCCAAAGAAAGAAATAGAGAGGAATGTCGTCAGCAAACTAGAGCTTGATAAGTCCCCAAAAGATGTAAAAGAAGATAGTATATAAAGTGAAGAGAAACCAAGTAAAAGTGAACAGGCAAGGTTATATATGAGAGTATCTAAGCATATTTATTTACCGGTATAAGATAGTTATTCTAATGTGCATATTTGTAGTTTGATAAAGAAAGTATTCATGTATACGAGAGGAGTCCATCTTACCACGTGGACTATAGTAACATGTAGTATAAGGTCTCGCCATAACCCACGGGACAACGGCACGTGAATTCATGTAGGTGTCTTTTAAAATGAGCTCTCGTGCCACGATATACGTTCCGTACCAATCTACCCCTTTATGCTCACGTATTGTATTGTATAGTATAAGATTACAGATCTTGGCCAAATCCATGAATATAAAAATGTACAGGTTCATGTTCAAGATGTAATCATGTATTCAAGTATTCATATCAAGTTCATGTCAAGTTCATGTCAAGTTATATCCATAGTTCGATCAAATCGAGTCAAGTATTCAAGTTCAATTTGATATTTGAATTCGAGTGTTCAGGTTCATGATCAAGTATTCAAGTTTGTGCTTGATTTTGGATTCTGGTTTGAGTTTGGATTCAGTTTGGAGTTAATATCTTATGAAAGGAGATTTAGCTCTTGAATTTCTTAAGTTCGGGAGCAAAAGGACAACTGCTGCATATAGACGGCATGATTTGTGTCTTTTTCCAAGACAATTGCCATTTGATAACTCCGTTAATTTGTCTAACCTGATTAGGCAAGCACTCATTTTCTCCGGCTCCTTAGGGCTCAAGAGAAATAATACCGCTTAAACCTATATTAATTTTAAGTTCTTCAATATTTATTGTTGTTGTTTATATTGTATTTATATTGCTTGCATTTCTCGAGAGGGTTTTATGAAAAATACTTTAATATTGTTTAAAAAAACCTCGAAAGTGATTTATATTATTTAGGGTTTTTATGAACATGTATTTTAATTTTAGTGATAAAACATAGTTTTTAAAAGTTTATGGTATTTTAATGAAAATCACTGCTTTGTAAAATTTAGTGGTATTTTATTAAAAATTTAATTTTTCATTTAAAAATATATTTTTTCACACTTTTTTATTGAAAATACGGTTTCATAATTTTATATGATTTTTCAAAATTTTAATTTTGTTTAAGAAAAGTCGTATTCTTTTAAATCATATTTTTATTCCTTTCGAGACCGAATACTCCGTGAGAAGTTATGTATCTCACTCTATTATACCAAGGACGTGCGATAATCTGCACCATCCGTAAATGGGTTCCTCTAAAAGGGTTGTAGAGGCACAATTGCAAAAGATTTTAAAAATAACGATTAAAAACATATTTTTATAATGTGATGGTATTTTATTGAATTTTTTTCATTTAGATGAAAATTCTAACCAAATATCGTGTTATGAATCAAAAGTGTGCGTGTGGGATAGGTCGTTACCCCGTGAATGTTCTAGAGGTATGTATGACTAATTATCGAATAAAGAGTTATAGTTAAAGTTCATGGTATTTTGATGAAAATTTCGTTGTATGATTTATTTAGCCCAAAATTTTGAACAATTCAAAAGTAATTTGGATAAATAACTTTGAAGTGATGTTGAGAACAATTACATAGTAAAATCGACAAAACTTATTAAAAGAAGGTTTATCTAAACTAACTCCATTTCAGTCAAATAGTTTTTTTTAGAAACACGTTTTGAGATGATTTGATAGAGAAAGAAGAGACTTACGGTTTTAGAGAGTTAATAAGAGGGGAAAAGAGGGAGAGGAAGCTTTCGGAGATCGTGGTATCGTCGTGAAAAAGGCTTCGGTCTTCAACGGAAAGAGTTTGATCGCTAACTACACTTAACTTGTTTAACTCCTCTTGAACTTAGAGAATTTTAGAGAATTTTTTATAGAGATTTTCAGTATGGGGAGAGCTAGGAGATGGGGTGTATTTATAGTGTAGAAATGAGGATGTGTGAGTTAAAAATTTGGAATTGAAAAGAATTAAAATAGGATTAATAAGAAAATGAAAGGTCTCTGATTAATTGCAGAGTAATCAAATAATATAGGGAGTACAGAGGAGCTAAAAAGGTGTGTGGGCGAAGCACGGAAGCAATTAGGGCTAGGTGTACTACCAGGAGCGGCTAAATCAAAAAAATGGGCAGCCAGGATTTGATAATCCATCTCGAGATTCGTGTCATGTGGTATAATCATATTAAACATCTCATTTATCCTATTTGATTTTTCTGGAACTTTTCAATTCTTCGTGTATTGCACGTGCAACTCTTGAGCTTCCGAAAAATTAAAAAAAAATTATAAAAATAATTGAGACTAATAGGATTCGAACACACAGGTTATGACACAATAGTATAGACTACTAACCAATGAGCTACAAGTTATTTTTTACTTTTATTGAACAAAAATAATTTATAACTCATAATCAGGCTGAAATATCCTTTTTATACATTGAATAAGTTACATTTGTACAGAGATTTCAGAATCGTTACAAGCGTATTATTGAGTCTTTAGAGTCTCACACAAAGGTTTTCCAGCACATGCAAAACGATGTTGGGCATGTATAGGGATACGTGCAAGTGTTCGATTAAAAACATGTATTTGATACACGTGGTTTAATCGTGTGTTTATTGATATTAGCCGGTATATATATGATATGGTCGAATTATTAAATCAAGTGTTGATTTAATAATTAAATGTATATTTATATATTGATATATTTATATATTAACTAATATCATACTCACTTTATTATTTTCTTCTCTTTAATAATATTTATATTTGATATAAATATTGTGTCATGTATGATAATGTATAGAAGATGGGTGCATGAGACTTATATGGAAGATATGAACACTTTTATATGAGAATGAGTCATAGATTTACGATGGTTGTAGAATTGATGGGGTGTTTTTTTATGACTCATTTTAGTGAGTCATTAAGTGATGACTCATTTTCATATATGTATTATTCTATTCTTCATCTTCTTCTTTATCTCATCTCCACCATGGTTTCCTCTCTTGATTTTCTTCAAGTGAAAAATTGAAAAAGGAAAGGGAAAAATTAAATGGGCTAATTATTCGACATCTTCTATTAATCAACCTTAGCAAGTTTACTTATTGGATTACTTCATTTTGATGAGATCAATTTGAAAGTAGAGCTTGTGTTGAAATTATCTCAAGGTGGATTATTTTCGGCGAAGAGATTATCAAGCAAGATTGTTCCGGGCTATGTGAAGACTAGCCGGAGTCCAAGAAGAGGTGGCTAACGCGCTACAAAGGTGGTAGCCCACTAAACTCTTGTTATTAGTTTACTAGTTTAGTTACAAGTTTAGCATTTTGGTTTGATTTTTGGGTTGGGGTGCTATCGCTCTCTAGATTTTTTAAATTATCGCTTCCGCCGTATTTTAAAACCCTACTAGACGAGCCTAGCATCCCATCATGAGGTAGGTCATTACCCCGTGCGTTATCTATATGAACATATCATATAAACTAATATCGACAAATAAAAAGGTCATAGTATTTATCCGTTATATTTCATTCTAGTAATTGTTTTAAGGCATGGCAATTTCATTTTAAAATCATATAACATTTCGATGAAGCATGACATGCAAGGAGGGTATGATGGTAAGTGATATTCTCTTGTTAACATAAGCATTATAACAGATATGTCAAAATTTGCAAAAATAGTTTCAAATAAAAAATATTAGTTTTCTAAATCATATTATGCCGTTGGTGAGGGAGAACAAAAGAGAGAGAAGTCGAGAGGGAGACTTATGGTTTGCGTGCACACTAAAAGGGATGTAGGAGATGAGGGAAGCTCGGTTTGTAGAATCGAGATCGATGTTGCAAGAGAAAGGCGAGCTTGAGGGTTTCTTGATGGTACTTAGCTTCTAAAGAGAACTTAGCTTCTTGAGAGAACAATTTAAGGGTAATTTTTTTTGAATAAATTCAGAGAAGAGACAGCTTGGATAGCCTAATATATATAGGGGAAGGAAATGGGGTGGGGTGAATTAAAAAAATAATTAAAATGAATTAATAATGGATGTTAATGGAGGAGATGAAAGGATTGGCAACTCTCTGAATTAATTTAGGAGTTTTGAAATATAAAAACGAACGGGAGTCAAAGGGTTGCAACTTCACAGGCGGATCCCGTTTGGAAATGCCTTGGCTGACCAAACCCTTGTTTGGGCCAACCGGATCGGTCCACATGGGGTGGTTTGGGTCCAGTGCTTGGGTTAGTGTATCTAGTCCAAATTTATATGTCTTTTCTTCCGAAACGTTTCGTAACTCCGTCATTTTCCCGTAGAATTTTCAGGAACTCCAAAACGTCAGAAAGAAATTAAAATAAAATAACACGCGGGTTATGAGACAATAGTGTAGAGGCTTAATCAATGAGCTGCAAGTTGTTCTTGCACTTATTTAATAAGAATTACTTATAACTTGAACTCAGAATAGAAAACATCTTTTATTAATTAAAATAAAAGTGACGGTACATGGATTTTTTATTGTCGTTACAATTAGTTGTATTAGATAGGAATATTTGGCTGGAATATTGGATAAACACCTTTAGAACGGGAATAAAATTGCCACAATCCGAAAGCATTTCATTTATATGTGAATTCTAAATTCCTGAGAACATCATTCATGTTAAAACCAACATTCTAATATTTGGTGGCAGTTTGAAATCCCTTTTAATTTATATTAGCATGTACTATCTCTTATTGATTTTCACCACAAAGCATTGTACATAAACCTTTATTGATCAAAGCATATGCATAAATCCACAAGCAAAATGAGGAGCTATAGATTCAAGAAATATCAAAGCTCTTACTCCATGTCTATCTTTATTACATGCATTTTTGCCACAAATACAATTTTGAGCAAAGTTATGACATTATTGGTATTAATTAATCTTAGAAAATAGCAAGTAGGGAGTTTCCAAATCTCTCTTTAGCTTCCATATCAAATGCATCATCTCCGATATACATGTTGGAGTAGGCCCTGCATAGAAGCTCATTCTGCACCTTGCTTATTAGCTCCCCCTTCACTGCATCAAAACTCCCATATTTATTGGATTGTTACTTCTTTTATTTTGAAAATAAAAAGAATTAAGTGTTTAATTATTAATTACAACCAGAATGAATACAAACCAATCAAGTATAGCGGGTTTATGTTTTTCGTTTAAAAGCCGGAATATATAAGTAATCAATCCATATTCCATCTTAACGGCTAAAAAATAAGTATTTAAATTTTCAGTTATACGTGCTTGTCGTCGGAGGGATATATCCTGGAAACCTGATAATCTCGATAACGGATCCAACCAACAATTTGATGCTATCTTGTGCAGCATCCATGACCCAAGGATCAGGAAACAAGTTCAAATCGACCATAAAATTAATCTTATTAATAATTAAATGCATAAGGGTAGTATGGGTACTGCGATCATTGGAAGCGCCGGCTCGCTCAATTCCGCCGCCGTCTTCCTTCAAGATGGAACAGCCACTGGATCTGTTCGAAATCGTGATCAAGGTCCTTTTTCCCTCGATTTATTCTCGATTTAATTGATTATACGTAGCATTTATTTAGTTTTCTATGCGTATGTCACATGCTGCTGTCGATGATTATTATATCTGTTTGGATCGAGTATGACTAGTGGTTGCTAGTGTTATAAGCAAAATATTTATTTTTGTATGAAAAAATCATTTTTTAATACATTTTAAAGCAATTGGAAGAATATTATTGTTTAATTGGGCTTTAACTGTGCTTTAAATCTTGTTTCTTTGTTTTAAAAATAAGCTTTTTATGACATATTCTTATTTTGATGGAAAGTTTGCTGCCTCAATATTTATTTAAAATCATCGAGTGTTTTTAGGCTTGCTAAAGAAGCTTGAAAGCTCAAATCTTGATTAAAAGAAAAAAATCGAGCTTGAGCATAAATCCAAGCTTGATAATTAAATGAACTAATGTGAGGTAGCATGTACATGTCTTTGTTTGAGTTTGAACTCGATCTATCTTTTTGTAGTCCATCAAGTATGTAGTAATAATAGAGGAATAGTTATGATCAACTCAACTTATCAGCCTTAGATCATCCTTATATAATAAGGACAACCGAGACGGAGACACACACCTTGCTTAAGTGCTTGTACAGTTTAGGTGGTTCCTCAATTCTTTACCTAAGTGGAATGTGCCGGTTTTGTCATTGATACGTTTTTACTCTCTAAACGATTTTTCTTCTTCTTCTCCTTCTCCTCCTCCTCTGTGTTAGTGAAAAACTATCTTCTCCTCTATCCCTGCATGAAAATAAATACTTGAATAAACGGATTTTCCATTTTCCTTAATTTAAAATATCATAAAAACTCGGATCCCTAATGGAGTTGGATGCTAACTACAAGGACCAGATCTGATTTCTCCCAACGAACATCGGTTATGAACTAACAAACCTCGAAAAGCTCTATGTCCGTATCAACAGGCTTCGATCTCTTCCAACCGCCGTCTGCGAAATGAAATCCTTACAGATCCTCGATGCCCACTTTAATGAGCTCCACGGACTTTCTTATTCCATCAGGAAACTGACGAACCTCTCATCGCTAAACCTAAGCAGCAACTTTTGCGACCTGAAAGACTTACCTCCCACATTTGGTGATCTCATCAATCTCACTGAACTCGATCTGAGCAACAATCAAATCCACGCTTTGCCCGACACATTTGGGCGTCTCGAAAAACATAGGTGGAGGAGAAAACTAGGCATATATTGGAAATATTCTCTCATTTTTGTTTTGGTTTCTCATGTGCAATGTATATGGGCATACGTGAGGATTAAATATATTCTAAATCATTTAATTGGAGACTTTTGCCGAAGGGGAAGAATACTTTTATGTCTTTATTAAAGAATGGTAAGTCCATTGATTTTTCCAATCTCTCCAATATTTTTCTTCTTTTGTTTTTATCATCCGTTTATTACCATTTTATTCTCTTAATCAATCTCTAATTTTAATGTTTTTTGTTCATGGTACATAAGATAAATCATTTAGATATTTTGTTTTTTAAGAAAATTATAGAAGAATATTGTTTGTCTTTCTTTTTAGGTAGTCACGTCATTAGATTTTCATACTGAATAACAAATTGCACATTTGAGCATGCATTATATTACGAAAGTGATAGCAAAGTTATTTATCTGTAGATGTTCACGTTCATGTATAAAATGAATGAACAAAGCACATGTACCATGCATGAAAATACACAAATCAGTCAATGCTAGATAAATACTAAAGCATATATTAGTCAAACTTAATAAGGCTTAAAATAGTCATTAACTACTGCAATTTATACACAAAAGGTGCAGCAGAATTTAAAGCTCTTATTCTTTGTTTTAACCAGTACCCACTAATAGGTCCCAAATGCTACCATAATTATCTAATCAAATGTTTTTCTCCGAAATAAGATCTAAAACAGCTCCCTTGATGCTTCCCCCGTTGGTTAGCAACGCTTTCTTGTTCAGCTCCTTGTCATAGAACCCCTGCCACAAATTTTCAATTAGTGTTTTTAGTTCGGATTGAAACGGAGCCGAAAAATTAGGTACAGAAATGTTTAGGAGATAAAATATAGAAAAATTTTGCAGCATTTCTTTCAGCCAAATTGCTGCGACAAATGTTGCAACCAATGCTGATGTAATTAGTTCATTAATTACGCCGGCATTCCATTTACTCTCTTTGCATCTGCAAGAAGGAATGCAATTTTTAACTTGCTTTCTATTCAACCAAACCGAGGTGCAGGATTTTGCAAGCCGTACAACGAAAACTGCATGGACTTGTCATTCAATCTCAAAATATAAACCGTGATTTCATGCGTAAAATAAGACTACCTGAGATTAAAAAAGCTTTGAACAGAATGAGTTTAAGAAAAGCGGTTGGTTCTGACGGGATTCCTATCGAGATTTCGAGATGCTTAGGAGAAATAGGCGTTAAATGACTGACAAATCTGTTTAATAAGATTTGGCAGACAAAAAAGATGCTAAATGAATGGAGGAAAAGTATCATTGTACCTATCTACAAGAACAAGGGTGACATTCAACGTTGTTCAAACTACCGTGGAATAAAACTTATGTGTGACACTATGAAACTTTGGGAGAGAGTAATTGAACACAGGCTAAGGATATTAAGATAACAAAGAACAAGTTTGGATTCATGCCTGGACGATCGACGACAGAGGCTATTCATTTGCTTCGTCAACTTGTCGAGCGTTTTCGAGAGAGGAGAAGAGATTTGCATATGATATTTATTGTTTTAAAGAAAGCGTATGACAAGATACCTAAAGAGCTATTATGGAAGACAATGATAAAGAAGGGGGTCCCCGTCAAGTATATTGACATAATCAAGGATATGTACGATGGAGTAGTGGCAAATGCCAAAACTTGCGGCGGCCTAACGAGTGATTTTCCGATTACAATTGGTTTACATCAAGGATCTGCATTAAGTCCATTCCTGTTTACCATCGTGATGGATGAGCCTACTAGAACTATCCAAAATGAGATACCTTGGTGTATGCTATTCACTGATGATATTGTTCTAGTAAATGAGACGAAAACAGGGGTTAATGCCAAATTGGAATTATGGAGGCAAACATTGGAATTTCCGGGGTTTAGATTGAGCAGGTCCAAGACAACATATATGCATTGCAAATTTAGTAAACAGAGAAGTCAAAACCATATTGATATAACATTGGAAGGACAAAAGATATCACCGAGCAATCAATTTAGATATCTAGGTTCCATCATCCAAAAGGATAGGGAGATCGATGGTGATGTTAATCAAAAGATCCAAGTTGGTTGGTTAAAATGGAGTGCAACAGGGATTTTGTGTGATCGTAACTTTCCGTTAAAATTGAAAGGAAAGTTTTATCGGAGCGCTATTTGGCATACCTTATTATATGATTCAGAATGCGGGGCTCATAAGAAGTATCATACACAGAAGATGCACGTAGCGGAGATGCGCATGCTTCGTTGGATGTGTGGTAGCACTAGAAAAGATAAAATGCAAAATGAGGATATTCGTGCAAAAGTTGGTGTAGCACGTGTGGATAAGAAGATGCGGGAAAACCGGCTAAGATGGTTTGGTCATGTGCGATGCGGACCTATGGAAGCACCAGTTCGACGAATAGATACTCTCGATATGGGCAATGGCAAAAAGGCAAAAGGAAGACCGAAGAAAACATGGATGGAGGTGATACGAAACGATATGGTTGCCAAAGACCTCAATGAAACTATATTGTTCGATAGGAGCGAGTGGAGGCGGAGGATTCATGTGCTGGACCCGGCGTGATTCTCATGTTGGTTCATGTAGCCTACCCCATATGCTTGGGATAAAAGGCTCAGTTATTGTTGTTGTTACAACGAAAACTGCAAGCTGAAAATTGAATCCCTAACATTTTATGGTAACAAATGCTACATGCGACAAATGATGCGAGTTTGACAAGTTCCTATAGCCGGCATTTAGAAGCAAACTCAACCAAGTTTGTAGTCTTAAGATCCATATTGGGCTATGTGCAGACATTTGCGAAGAAAATCTCATATTCTTTTCAACCATGACATTATTGGTTGCCCAGATCCCAAAAGGGTTTCAAGGCAAGAAAATTGATTAGATTTGTTTATAAATCGTACCCAAGTATTCTAGTCTAACTCCAAATGATGCATGCAACTGCTACAATTTATTGTACAGCAACCCCTTAAAACAAAGGCCCCACAACCCCACCCCACCCCACCCCCCCTCCCCCCCCCCAAAAAAACAGCCACTCAGTCCCTGAAACTCTAGTTTCAGTTTCAATCCCAAAAAAGGCAGCTTACCATTTCACGAAGCTCGGAGAGAACCGGACCCCATTCAGCATAATCACAAAGATCCTCTACAGACTGCTCAAGGTCATACTCGTTTCTCCTGAGGATCTCCTTATTCAAACCAATCTGCTTAAACCCCATTGCCTCCAACTCATTCAATAAAGTTTCCTCCACGGTGTTTTTGCCGTCATCAACCACTGTGGGCATTTCCGGAAAATCAATCAAAGGATACGGATTCAGATGAGATTTTGAAGGCTCATCATTGCTTGCATCAAACAAAGGTGCACTTGGGAAATCCTCAATGACAAAAGTTTCAGGAAATCCCTGATCGAGAGGCTCGGCATTGTTATCAATAATTATTGAACCATTTTGAACATTGTTTTCGGGAGGTAGATTCAAGTTGATAGTTTGGAATCTAGTAGTATCGATAGCCGCAGAAGTTGGTTGAGGGTAATCCACCTAAATTTGGAAAAAAGAAGAAATTACTCATGGATAGAATTTTATAACTAACAAGTCTAATTATTTATGGAATTATTCTTAGTATATATCAGTTAAAGAATAATAAGTAAGCATGAGCGTTGACTAATCCACAGGTGCCGGTGTGCCTACAAGTGATATGCGCAAGCTCCCACACACACACCCCATGAAAAAAAACCTCGAGAAAATTTCTACAGAATTTTAGTTAAAATAGTAGAGACCGGTAAAGATTTCATATAGAAATTTTTTATTAAAAAAAAATAATTATAGAGAAAATTCTGAAGATTCGAGAAAATTTACCAGTTATTAAAGAACAATATTGAAATATTATTTTTCTCAAAATTATGAGGATCTTTCGACAAACATGTAACGCGGAGAATTTGGCCGATGTAATCCACGTAAACTTGTTAAAGAAAGGATGAAATTACCAATGGCTAGAAATAGTTAAACTATAACAATAGGGTTAATTTCATATACCACCAATCATCTAAATCTTATTCAACACCTGGAATTATTTTTGTTCTAGAATATCAAATAAGCATGCTACCTGACTAGTCCAAAGATGTTAAGGGTTGTGACTTCGTATTTTTGCACAGGCGATGTGCGCACACACCCACATTCATTAGACATATGGAATTTTTAAAAAGATTTTCAAAAAAATTATGGTAAAATAGTAGATATCAGATTTTTAGTGGATATTTTTAAACATTTAAAACGAGTGGAGCAGTTAAAAATAAAAACCCTTTAATGTCCCCCCCCCCCTGAATATTATCACGATCTTACTTGCCATGTGTCATGCTAGGAATCAAAATAGAATTTCAATTTGTTAAAATAGTAAAGTGTTGGATGAGGTATAGATGAAGGGTATATGCAATTAAATCTCAAAAAATGTGGCAACATACGGGCTTGAGAAAAAGTTTCAACCTGGATATGGACCCAAACCCGTTGTCCAAACTTTTGCCCAGAAGGCGATGCCAGTCTCCAGTATGAAACGTAACGGCCTGGCCTTGAAGGCGCGGTGAAATCAACGGCAATGTCAAGCTCCTCATCAACTGGAAATCCACTTGATGGAATCTGCACAAGATCAGGAAAATTATAGTTGGGGAAAATGTATGGATAAATTGCCGAGAACCTAACCTTTTGAAGGTTGCATAACACCCAAACGCTAATTTTTTGCCCCATGTCTCCAACTTTTTTCTGTTCAAAATGCCACTGGGTAAAATATTACAAGTACGCCACTTGGGAGAAATTGTAAGGCTAAATTACGTTTAAGCCCTCTAATTATTAAAAAATAAAAACTTACACCCTAAGCTCGTTCCAAGGATGCCCCCCCCCCCCAACACACACACAAATGCCACCAGGTAAAAACGACAAATTTGCAATGCCAATAAGTGGGGAAATGATGGATAATTTGGGAAGGAGTTAAGCGGAAAAATTAATGTCTGCTAAAGATGGGTATGTTAAGAGAATTTCTAATGTTAAGTTATATTGTTTGAAAGTAAACCAACTATATCGAGAATACTATGAGCCACACTTGAACTAGTGGTTAAATTGCAGGGAACCTCCTAACTTTTAGGCCTCGTTTGGCTATGGGTTACGGTTTCCAAAACCATGATTTTGTGGGGTTTCAAGGCTAAACTCCAAGAATTGTAAATGAGGACAGCTTGGCAACCAAAATATAGTTTCCCAAACTGTGGTTTCAAAAGTTTCAAGGGCTCAAACCCCCTTTTTTCTAAATCCAAATGACTCACCAAAAGACTGGAGTTTTGCAAAGTTTGAAGCCGCTTTCCTTTGAAACTCTTCTTTTTAAAAGAAACCTTGGCTTCAAGATTATGCTGCCTAACGACGCAAAAAAATTTCGAAACGCATTTTTCCGGAACTGCGGTTTGCATACATGCCACGGTTCAATTTAACTTAAACGAAACCAGGGTTTCAAAAACCCTGTTGCCAAACTAGGCCTTAGAAAACTGAACTAAACCCCAGATTTTAGAAACCATATCCCCCCCCCCCCTCTTGCAACTTGTTTCTTCCCGAAATACAACTTGGTAAAAGTGCTAACATGGAAAATTGGCAAAACAAGGTTAAATTGAGAAGAAACCGATACAGAAACAGAATAAAGTAAAGTTTAAAAGTAAACCAAGCACATCAAGAATATAAATCAGCCACCCTTGAAGTAGTGGTTAAATTGCAGGGAACCCCCTCACTTTTAAAAGGTTCCACTAAACCCCAGATTTCTAACCAACACCGACTATTCCCCCATTTTGCGACTTTCTATTTAAAATGTCACTCCGTAGAATGTTAAATATGCAATGTCAGTGTAAAATGGAAATGAAAGATGAATAATTGGGAAGACATTGTTGCAGAAATGAGGAAAACTCATTACTATATATTAAAGTTGGCATAAGTAACGAGCATCCCTAGTGGTTAGCCTAATTGTGGAAAAGAAGGGGGGAAACAAAAGAGATAGAGAATACTATTAACTACCTCTAAGCCAGTTGGCACTCGGTCACCAAATTCATCTCCCCCGACCCACACGAGCTGAGTGCCAAAGGGCCAAGGAACATTCCCATTGTTATGCATCCTCCATATCTTTGTAAAGTGAGTTGATGGGGCAATCACTGTTCCATCTAAGAAAGCAACATCCCGAACAAAACGACTATCAAGCTTCGTTGTCGGCGGTCTCACATCATAACTATGCAGCACATTTGATAATGGGAAGAGATGTCTCGACTGTTAATATCAGAAATATATCATCATAAGCAATTCTAATACAAAGAGCAGACAACATATCTTATAAGAAAGACGAAAGAAACAAGGTTAAGGGCTTAGTGTTCACTAGAGGGTGCATCCTACAGAGACGCTGCTATAGAACCATTCTATACGGCGATATCCATTATGTGAATTGGCATTATCTATCTCGTATTAAATACTGGATTCACTTCACGTCACATCACTTTAAATAATGAGAACCGCCCAATAGAAAGATACCACATCACTGACACTTTAGATATGTTTCCTCTGTATGAAATGGTGAAATAATATTCGATCTGTATAAAGATACCCATGAAACTTTTTGGTTTTTGTGATTACCACTATGAACCCCCACCCCACCCCACCCCCCCCCACACACCCCCGCAAAAAAGAGGAAACTACCACAAACTAATTTTATTGCATGTAAATACCATAAAGAATTATGAACTGTAATATGATCGAAATACGCTATTATCGACTGAAAACATGTACGGGTAGTCAGATGAGCGGAGGAAGGAGAGAGAAAAATGGAGGAAAATATCGAGTTTTTAGAGAGATATTGTGGGTCTGATTTAAAGATTTGAAGGTTAGGGATTTCGAAATTTGGGAATTTAGAGATTTAGAGAGATTTAGAGTTTATGGGTTTCCAGAGTTTGAGGTTAAAAATTTTAGAATATGGTGATTTACTGATTTTAGATTCTTGAGATTTGGGGTAAGATTTATAGATTTATAAATTAGGATTTGGGGAACTGGGGATATAGGGATTATAGCTTTGGGAGATTTAGCGGTTCAAAGGTTTTGAAAGGATGAGAATATGAAGATGATGAGGATCGTGTTGCCGGAGAAGGGAGAAGAACAGAGGAAAGGGGAGCTGAGAAGAAGAAGTGAGGGGACATGTTTAAAATGGTCTAGACACATCGTTTTTAGATGAAATAACCATTTGCGTTACCCAACACTAACTTTTTATTGAAGTCACGGGTGGTAGTTCATTGTAGTTTCTTTTGAGTAAATTAGTTCATGATACTTTTCGCAAAAGCTTGAAAAGTTAATGGATACTTTTATGCAGAGTAACCAATAATATTAGAAATTCAGAACCATACATAGGCACAATCCCAATGCGGAGCATGACCTATTCTTGTATAATCAGACATGTTGGCCATCTGCATGACACAAATGTGACACAGATCATAATCATCTTTCCTGCAAAAAGGAGCAAAACAAAGTAAGTTGCCACACAGCAACATACATGAATGAAGATGTAACTTGCAATTTCTTACACTTTGGACTTGAATCTGGGCCCCACAATTGGATGCATCCCACATCCATCACATTGAACACCCTTGTGGAAAGCCCTTGGTGTATCCTCATTTTGAAAATATCTACTATAGTGTGGCATTGGGGGGCTATCATAAACTTGAGGCGCACCAAATTCAAAATGTGAATTGAAACCAGTTGGTAACGGGGATGGAACCTGAGTGTCTGTTGCTGGAAAACAACAACTTTCTAACCTAACGGTTGATGGATTGTTTGTTTTAAAATCCATGCCAGTAATTTCAAAAGATATAACTTCCTTCATAGGCTCCAAGCCTTTATGAGCAATCGGAACCAAGGCCTGAAAATTATCAGAAATACTTGACGAATTTTTCAAATCATCAAAAATACTTGATGAACTTTTCAAATCCTCTGAATTGAGATCAATAGTAGAAGGTCGCGTATTACATCCATCCTTCTCTAGGCCTGCATTGATAGAACCAGTAGCATTGCTTGGTGATTCTGTCTTTTCAAGAATCAGCTCCTTTGTATTCTTTTGTTCCTCCGCAGCATTAAGATCCACCAGCTTAGAGAAATGTTTCATAATTGGGGAAAGTGCGGGTGAAAGCAACGCATCTTTCTCCACATCCTTGTAGAGATTTGACATTGCACTTTTAAATGGCTCGGATTTCATGAACTCATCAAGTTTTGAAGATGGAGTAGATTTCTGCACAATGCCGAACACATCTGTAAGCACATTGGCTAATATCTCTGGAATTGACTCAAGTGGTTCCGGCATTGGGGACACAGCATTAGATTGAGATTTCAATTCAACGTCTATTCTGAGAGGATTCAAGCGCTGATTTATAACAGCGTCTTGAAGCTCAAAATCGTTGTCCAGTGTGACTATGTCGCCATCTTCATCACTATATGTGAGTATGAGCTCAGCATCATGGTTGAATTTAAAAAGAGTAATTATCTTGGCTCGGAGTTTGCACATGCTATGATCAATGCTTTGTCCTAGGACATAAGCACCAATACGCCTAATAGTATCACCATATTTCACCTGAAAAGTTTAAAAATGGAGAAATTAACTGCATGTCAACCAGTTAAAAGTTACTAGCCTTGCCATAATGCACAAAAAGTCAAGAGAAAGATGTACTAATCGGTAGTTAACTAGGTATTCTGAAAGCTGTTTACCAAAAACAAAAATTGCGGAGGTTTTTTATTTTATCGATTTCAGCGATTGTAATTGTATTTCGTTTCTGTTGTACTTTTAATCTGATGTCCAATACCATCTCTCTCAATTTTATACCAAGTCAGAAAATGTCTGAAGAGTTTTTATTTTCCTCCCAAAACAAAAAAAACGACCTAGAGAGAGGTCACCCCGGCCCACCATTACCCCAAAACACCAAAAAAATAATTAATGAAAATTAAATCCAAGCGTAAACTTTTAAAGGAAGCACTAATGCCAGTCATAAATTATTATATAATTTAACCTGCTAGAGAGGAACACCTTTTGTTTTGGGATTCAAGTATAATTTAAGTGTGAGGTTCAAAAGTTGAAACAAAATTTGGTGTTAGTCATTATCCTTTAATCGTCACACAACCAGGGCAATGTGCAAGTAAAAAACTAGTTTGAATTAATAAAAACCTAATCTGGTTCATTTAAAAGTTCATTTAACCATAAGAAATGGCTCAACTTTAACAGACACATTCGACTCAGGTAAAGAACTGAGGAACCTCCTAAACTGAACAAGGCTGAAGGAATGTCTCAGCTTAAGCAAGGTGTGTGTCTCAATCTCGGTTCTACTTATTATATAACTATGATCTAAGGCTTAAGATATGTTGATAAGTATTCCTCTATTATTACTAGATACTTAATGAACTACAAAAAGATCGAGTTCAAACTCAAACAAAGACCAGTACATGCTACCTCACATTAGTACATTTAATTATCGAGCTTAGATTTATGCCCAAGCTCGTTTTTTTTATCAAGATTTGAGCTTTCAAGCTTCTTTAGCAAGCCTAAAACACTAGACGATTTTAAATATTTGAAGCACCAAACTTTCCATCAAAATAAGAATATATCATAAAAAGCCTCTTTTTAAAATAAAAAAAATTAAAGCACAGTTAAAGCCCAACTAAACAATAATATTCTTCCAATTGCTTTAAAATGTATTAAAAATGATTTTTTTTCATACAAAAATAATATTCTGATTATAACGCTAGCAATCAAGTCATACTCGATCCAAACAGATATAATAATCATCGACAACAGCTTGTGACATACACATAGAAAACTAAATAAATGCTACGCATAATCAATTAAATGAGAATAAATCGAATAAAAAAAGGACCTTGATCACGATTTCGAACTGATCCAGTGGCTGTTCCATCTTGAAGGAAAACGGCGGCGGAACTGAGCGAGCAAGCGCTTCCGATGATCGCAGAAACCCTAACCCTAACCCTAATTTGGGGATTGTTAAATAAATTGAGGAGAAAAATGAGAAGAGAGAGAAATAAAGGGCTCCCCTATGTTATAGAGAGAGTTTCTTGGTTACTAAGAAAAAATTCATTTGTAAAGGCCAAATTGCAAAAAATACCTCCAAAATTTTAGCATTTCCAGACGACACCCTAATTTATTTTTGCCGCTGTGTCATGAAAAAGATTTGATAAGATTTATTATATTTTAGTTGAGATTAAATAGTTAGAAAATTTTAGATGTTATCTTTATTTTTTCTAAATATGAGATTTTTTTTATTGTTAAAATGGCAGAGCAGCGAGATATGATAAACTTAGTAAATTGCAAATAAATAGCTAAGTTTTATATTACTCATTTCCATGCAAATAATATTATCTTTGTGCTATTACACATCTTTCTTCTTCAAACAAAAACTACTTATAAATTGAAAATTAAAGAAAGCTCATGGATTTTATTTTCTTTATTTTGTTCAAGGTGTATATATGTGTGTATGTATAATGCATGCGTGTGTGTATGTATGTGTATAAAGAGCCGATCAATTGAGGCCGGTACTTATTTTATAAAATGAGACTAACTCCTCAAACTCACAAACCGTCATGTTTCTCATCGATCCACCTGTCATCGTGATCAACATGTCATGAATAAGTTACGTATCAAAATTCGCGAGATTTGGAGACCTTTACCATATCCATCAAATGATTATATTTTTTATGTATTGAAAAGCCGTTAATTTTTTACCCCATCTAATTGATGTGCTAGAGTCTCCAAATCTTTTGATTTTTTATAATCTATCCATGACATGTTGATTAAGGATGACCAATCGGATCGGTGAAAGACACGACGGTTTGAAAGTTTAAGGTGTCAGCCTTAATTTATAAAATTAGCATTTGATGGGTTCCCTGTATAAATGTGGTTGGGTGTGCTTGTACATGTGCCAAAAATGATTAAAGTTAATTAGAAAATAGAAACTCCTAATGTTTATGTTTTAATTTCCTTTACTTTATATTTTGGGAAAGACTAAATTGCACAAGCATGACCATCAACTTTAATATTTAAATATTAGTACCATGATCTATTTTTTTGACGTAACTATCATATGAAGATAACTTTTGTGTCTTGGTAGATCATTATACACCTCTAAATTTTAGGGATGGGCTGAGAACATAAAGGTAAAATGGGGAAAACAAGTCAAATATTGATAACGCGGCAGTTAAATATAACGTTTAAAGATGGAAGAAAAGCTGATGGTATTTAGTTGCAATCGGGGGTGATAGTTTATGGTACTTGTTTATAATTAAATTAGTTCATGATATCAATCGTAAAAAACGTGAAAGTTGATGGATACATTTATGCAATTTAGCGTTTGGGAAATTACCTTTCTTAAATGTGATAATAATTTTGGATAGAAAACTATTAAACCTCTTATAAAGAGGGTGTTATTGATCTTTGATTTTTATAATTTCTTTTCTGAACAATCAAGCTCTTTCGCTGTTTGCCCACTTTTGATCGGAATTTTCTTTTATTATAACTTTCTTGATTGGTATTGACACACTTAATTGGCAATAGATGTTAGTGTTCACTCATCACAAAATTTCAGACATGAATTTGAAACATTAGGATAGTTTTAGATCCCTGCTATTTGGTAAGACTAACATTTAAAATGGATATATATATATATATATATATATATATATATATATATATATATATATATATATATATATATATGAGATTAATGGAGGAAAGAGACCATAGGAGTGGATTTCCTCCTATTGCGTGGAAAAAATACAACCTAGACCATTTTTTTCCGATGATCGGCACCCATCATCATCATCATTATCATCTAAGATGTGCGTACACCAAATTTCATGTGATTCCACAACTTTTTCACCGTTGATTTAGTGGGTTCAAAATTAACGGTTTACCGACAATAGAACTTTTTACATTGCTAAATCAACGGTGAAAAAGTTGTAGAATCACATGAAATTTGGTGTACCCACATCTTAGATGATAACGATGAAGATGATGGGGGCCGATCGTCGAAAAAATTGGTGGAGGTTGTATTTTTTTCACAGGAAATCCCCTCCTATGGCCTCTTTTCTCCATAATTCTCTATATATATTGTCACATTCCATACCTATATCAGAAGTGATCTTTTTTGTCTTTGGGGTCTTTCCTTGCAATAAACAATGCAACGATGAAGAACTTCACCAGTTGCTTGCATATATGCCACATTGTGATGGCAATAACTATAACAAGAACATTGTTACAATAGCCACTTTATTTTTATGTGCTATTTTGGTGGCTTATGAGCTTTGATTTGTGAAATATCTTCCTTTACTATATTGCTTTTCTTGATTGAAAGAGAGTGAATACTACTTGATGTTTTATTGATTAGAGAAGGTCTAAATCTAATTAGTCATATTTACCTTCTTTATTAGAAAATACAATCACTCTAAATGAAGACGATGACATTCATAATGGAATGTATCCTTTGGTATACAGAAAAATGCATTGCCTTGTTGATTGTTCAGAAGATAAATAGTCATACTTAGAGACGTTAAAAATAGAACTATGTTTATATTTATCGTATGGGTTTTTTCTACATCCAACACCTAAATCTTCTTTATTTCTTAATAAGACCTACAATTTTTTTTTTATATAAGAACCTCAAGTTTTTCATTTTAGTCACCCTAAATAAATTTCCATCCATCCACCCACCATTGAACCTATCCCTTAGGATGTTAATTTTACCATTATATCCTTCTCTTTTATGTAAAATCGGCCTCAAATGCAAGGGGATTTAATCGTGAATGCAAGGGGATTTAATCGTGGAAGTAATAGCATCTAGGAAACGAGTTCGGTCCGGGGTTTTCATTTGGGGGCGGGGGCGGGTGTTGACGCGCAGCGGAGACAACACCAATCTTGATGGATCTAAACTAAGATCCCCTTTAACGGATAACAACTAGAACAAAAGCAAAATCGAATAACACACAAGAGATTCGGCGAAAAGGGAAGGACAATTTGTCAGAACTTTAGAAGAAAAAAAAGAAAAACCTTATAAAAGATTACAAAAACCATCTCCTTATAGATCTCCAACGAGATCTTCTTTCTTTCCTCTCAAAGCTCTTTTTAATGGCGCCTTAATCCCTTATGAAACCGTCGTTTCGCCTCCCTTAAATCTTATGATCAAAATTACACGCTTTAAATTTTAACCCTAGCATCCTATTTACAGCCTATTATAAATTTGATATAAAATAGGATCCTTAAGTACGAAACTGCCCTCAAAAATCTGAAATTTTCGAGATAATCTCGAAACTTAAATCTCACAACAACCGACGACAGACGTCTGCCCCTTTAAGGTCAGACATCTGGGCTACATCTGCATGCTAATTCAGAGCATCACCAGACGTCTAACTTTGTATGGGTCAGACGTTTGTGTCCCTTTCAGCATCTGGCCAAAGAGTCGCCAGACGTCCGTGTGGGGTGTTTTTCGTCACCCCATTGAGATGAGAATACGCGTCGCTTATCAAGTGTATACAGATTCCCCCTGCCTGGGTTTATTGATTGTGGGGATCCGAATCTCCGGCAGTCGCAGACTAAGCTGCCGTTAATTACCCCTTGCTTTTGGAGCAAGAGAACCTCCGATTGACGGGTCAAACTGGTCATGCTAACTCAATGTGCAGTGTGCATGTGTTGTGTTTTGGATGTATCGGGGGCCTCGCAGAGTTTACGGGGGTCCCGCTATCTGGATAGCGGGCTAGGGGTCAAGGGAGCTAGCAGCCCCCCTTGAGAGGTGGGGGGCAGCGCCCGTTAGAAATTTTTTCTAACGAGGGAGGTATTTTTAGTAGGGAGCTTGAGAAAAAAAGAGGGGTGAGAAGCATTCTTAGGACGCATGAGATGGCACGTGGGCGCCGGGCGCCCGCGAGTCACGTGCAAGACGCGTATGAGCTGGGCGTCAGCGCCTCACGCGTCCGGCACGTGGTCGCCGGGCGCCCGCGGATCACATGCGGGACGCAGAGTTGCTGGGCGTCAGTGGGTCACGCGCGCGGACGCCGGACGCCAGCGGAAGAAGGGGCTAAGCTCTTGGGTTTGGAGTTGAACTCCTGAACAGGAATTGGGTGTGGATTTAGAGTTAAACTCCAAAAGATCTGGATTAGAAGTTAAACTCCTAAAAAAATCTGGATTAGGAGTTAAATTCCTTTGAAGATTTGGGTCTTGGAGTTGAACTTCTCAGAAATTTTCGGAGATGATCAAAGGGAGCTCCTTTCTTTTTCTTTGAGCCTTCTATCTTCTCTTGAGTCTTGGATCTTCCCAAAGTGGGATTTTTGGATATGGGTCTTCTTCTTCCTCCTCTCTGTTGGCTGGATCTTGGATAAAAGAGGGTGAGACTTAAAAATCTCCCCTTTTAGAAATTTGATGGGACATCCGAGCTCCCCTTCAAGGGTTTATAGTGGAAAACTATTTCTTTTTGTAAAAGAAAGAGTTAAACTCTCGATTTAATTCAAAAAAAAGAAGTAAGTTTAAAACCTTGAGAAAGGAGAAGGAGGCACAAAACCCTAATTTTGAAGGGAATGAAAAAAAGTTTTTGTGTTCCATCATAATGTTGCCTTATATAGGCTTACAAGTTTACACATAGCCTCCTGGGGCTTACAAAATGGCATTTTGCCCATCTCATACCTCATGTGCTTATTTTTTTTGCATATGAGCCATGGGCTTTACAAAAATTTGGCTTTATGCCCGTTTTCCTTACATTTATTCACAAAAATTTTCCTTACATTTATTCATAAAAATTATATCAAAATGATTTATTACATCATTTTCATTTTGGCACGGGGGAGGCCGGCCGCTTCATGTTCAGGCTTGACTTGGGCATGGGCCCACTTGGCATGGGCTTGTGCCCATTTGGTTTGGGCTTGGCTTTGATTTTGACGTGGTCAACTGGGGTGTAATTTTTGACCCCAACAATCCGAAGCTCAATAGCTCAGACGTTTTTCTTCTCTTTGGAAATCTGGAACTTGTGTTGGATATAGGTCGATAGCCCGTGTCACGCCCCGCTTCCCAGTATACGGCGAAGTGGACGCGACGAGGTCCGCTACGTATGTACTCAGAAGCACATACGCTAAGCGTAGCTAAGCAATATAAAGTAAATCACAAGAGACAAGAGTATAAAAAGAACAGCAACTTTTATTTATTGCATCCTTTTGTACAATGCATGAAAGGAAATACAACTGAAATAAAGATACCTAAACAGTGGCATAACAGGAGAAGGAAAGTATTGAAAAGAAAAGTGTACAATGAAATTATACTGCTGGGTATTCGGCAAATTGCTCCAAGTCTTCTTGTGTTGGCTCTACTTCTGCCGGGTCTAAGTCACCTGACGACATTCAAAGAAGAGAGAAACAGAATGTCGTCAGTGAACAGATCGCTCGGTAAGTCCCAAAGGTAAGAGAGAAGTAGAGAAGACAGAATAAGAAGATACATTTTTACAGTGTAAACTATTGTTGTAATGTTATGTAACGCTGTTGTTTGTAGCTTGGTACAGAAGAATGCCAGTGTATACGGGGGGAGTCTCACTTGCCAGAGACTAGGGCACGTGTAGTACAAGGAACCGTTATGCCACGGTACAACAGCAATGGGATTCAGGTTAGGTGTATTAATCTGACCACCTCGTGCCACCTTTAACACCTTCCGTACCAATCTACTCCTTAAACCCCACGATTTCTTGTTTGTATTGTTATCTTGTAAAATTGTATTGATTGTAAGATTGATTAACCGACTGACCGAAACCATGATATCAGGAAACGGTTATAACCGTAGAGTCATGTAAATGGAATACTGGGAAACATGTAAAAGGAATATCCATGGTTCGGTTCAGCCAAGTTATATAGATTGTTAACTGGATTCAAGGATTCATGTATTCATTTTGAGTTGGAATATAAAAGAATATAGATTGACCTGAATTATATTCAAGTCTGAAATAATCAGACTCTAACCCGAGTCAGACTAAAAGAAAGATAATTGGAAGTTCAATAATTGTTAGGGGCCTTATTGTAATTTATAAAACTTGAGGGGGTTTTATATAAAAATACTTCTGTATAGTTTTCAAGATACAACTCAAATATTTAATTATCGTATTTATGTACATACAACAATTTAATGATCAAGATAAATATGTATACATGTTCGAATAGTATGAAATGAGTCAAGTATATTATACGAGTAACTACCAAAAACAATGCTGTAAAGAAATATTATGTACGACTAATTAATCAAGTCAAACGAATGCGAGAACATAAACAAAAATATGGCTCTAAGTGTTTTGCATGCGTGAGTTCCAGTTTCACCTAAATACGACTACCGGTTTGAGAGATATATATGTTTTCGTATCGTCGCGCAAAACAGATCAGAATCTATTCGGCACCTTCACATATTTTTAAAATGCAGTTTGAGTTAATTTCCATCGGTTTTCAGGTTATGAAAAGTATTAGAAAATTGTAGGTATTTCAATGAAATTATCGAAAACACCAAGATTTACATGATTTGGATTTCTGAAGCTCTAGTTATGATCATTTTAATATCAGCGTTTAAAACAGAAATTCAGATTTCTGGACAGCAACTATATATTGTATTGCAAAGCCTATATCTGGTTGTTTCATGCATCTATAAGTAATATAATATACATAAAATTACGGTTCTATCAATTGTGCATCTACACATCTAAATTTTGTCACAAACGGACATCGGGTGTTCGAGTTATGTCCAATTTAAAAACAGTGTGCGAATCGGAACAGATTCTGTCCAGATCCGTCACTTAATATTGTAACACACTTTTCTTTATCTTAGATGGGTTTTTAGTAAAACTATAAAACTAAGAAAATCTATATCATTTGATGTAGATATCAAAAACACCTGAGTTTGCTCAATTTGGATACCGGTATACCAAGTTATATGTCCTAGAAATTGACCGATAACTGCAGTATTCTGTTTTACAATCAATGAATAAATACGATGTAATTCCTAAACCGTTATGCAGATCGATCTAAAATTTTTACAGCGTGTACAAAATAATATATTCTATCATATGTAAATTTCATGAAATTTTCAGAATTAAAAATTAATTTATAAAAATTATTTTAAAACTAAAGGTATTGATATGTCATATGTGAGAAATGAGAAAACCATGGTATTTATTCGTAACTTCATTTTTTTTTTATAAACTTTAAATAAAGTGATTTAAAATAAAACAACAAGCATGCACTCCTAATTGGTCACTATGAAACGTTAACATGTGAATTGAGAGTAATGAAAAAGACTTTACAAACTATATATGTGTGTATGTTTGTGTGTTCATTATTTATATATGCATCAACTTAATTAACTATTTAGGAACTATCATATGTTAAGGGAAGTTTTTCATGGCAATATAAAACAAGAGAAATATAAAGAGAAAAAGAAAGAGATGGAGGGAGGGAAAGAGAGAAGGGACTTACATACACAAGCCGGTATTGTCACCGGGCTTGTCTATCCGCCGATAGCCTCGCGTTACTAGCGAGATCTTCTTGAAAACTTCTTCATGTTCTTCTTCTTGGATTCTAGGTGAAGAGGGAGAAGTGAGCGATAAAAAATGTGAGGAAGGAAAAGATAGAGGAGGACAAATAAAGATGGTGTAATGGTGAATAATAATATATGCATTTAACATGAGAATTAAAAGAGAAATGAAATACCACCATTCATTTTGGAAATGAAAGGTCTCATTTGTAGATTATGAGAAGAATAAAAAATGATAAAAATTAATTGCAAGAATGGGGATTTGAACATGTGACTTATGGAATAACAATGCAAGGATTTAACCAATGAGCTATAAGGTTGTTCATGCATATATTTAATTAGAATTAAATATATGATGTTGCTTAAAAAGAAAATGGGCTTTTTAGATGGGCTGTAGAAAATAAGAATAATGGATTTGGGTTAAATATTTATGAAAGGAAAAATAAGAATGAGAAGTTAAAAACTTAAATATAAGTAAAATAATTTGTACCTAGAAAAAAAATACATAATAGATTGAGGAATAAAATAATAATAAATTTAATAGAAAAAGGAAAATACTAAGTACAAATAAATACGGTATATTATTGAAGAGGGATAATACAAATGTATAAAGATTTTGGGGTCATTACAGCCCGAGACTTGCCGGAAGAATTGTTCGAGAGTCCGTCTTCATCGTGTAGAAGACGGGATCTGCCTTGAGAGCTGAGTTCATCTTTGGAGATATTGTTGAGAATTGATTGCTTGAAAGACTGCATGAAAAAGCATTATTTTAGTATAAATATCGATATGTATGTTGATTGAGTTTGCATGAACCTTTAACCCGAAATATGGGAGGAGAGAAAGTCCCATCGGGCGTGCCAGAATCTGTGGGGTGTTTTTCGTCATCCCATTGAGATGGGAATACGCGTCGCTTGTCAGGCGTATACAGATTACCCCTGCCTAGGGTAGGCCGGGGTTTATTGATTGTGGGGATCCGAATCTCCAGCAGCCGCGAACTAAACTGCCGTTAATTACCTCTTGCCTTTGGAGCGAGGGAATCTCCGTTTGACAGGTCAAACTGTTCATGCGAACTTAATGTGCAGTGTGCATGTGTTGTGTTTTGGATGTATCGGGGGCCTCGCAGAGTTTACGGGGGTCCCGCTACTCAGATAGCGGGCTGGGGGTCAGGGGGCCAGTAGCCCCCTTGCGGGGTGCGCCCGTTAGAAATTTTTTCTAACGAGGGAGGTATTTTTAGTGTGGAGTGTGAGAAAAAACAAAGGGTAAGAAGCGTCCTAAGGACGCGTGAGATAGCACGTGGGCGCCGGGCGCCAGCACCTCACGCTCCCGGCACGTGGGCGCCGGGCGTCCACGGGTCACGTATGGGACGCAGGGGCGCTGGGCGCCAGCAGGTCACGCACGTGGCACGCGATCGCTGGAAACACCAGCGGAAGAAGGGGCTAAACCTTTGGGTTTGGAGTTGAACTCCTGAACAGGAATTGAGCATGGATTTGGAGTTAAACTCCAAAATATTTGGATTTGGAGTTAAAATATCTAGATTAGGAGTTAAACTCTTTTGAGGATTTGGGTCTTAGACTTGAACTCCTCATAAATCTTCGGAGATGATCAAAGGGGACCCCTTTCTTCATTCTTGAGCCCTGGATCTTCTCTTGAGCCCTGGATCTTCCCAAAGTGGGATTTTTGGAGATGAGTCCCCTTCTTCCTTCTCTCTGTTGGCTAGATCTTGGAGAAAAGGGGGTGAGACTTAAAAATCTCCCCTTTTAGAAATTTGATGGGAGACCGAGCTCCCCTTCAAGGGTTTATGGTGGAAAACTATTTCTTTTTTGGAAAAAGAAGAGTTAAACTCTCGATTTAATTCAAAAACGAAGAAGTATGTTTAAAATCTTGAGGAAGGAGAAGGAGGCACAGAACCCTAATTTTTGAGGGGAATGAAAAAATGTTTTGGTGTTTCATCATAATGTTGCCTTATATAGGCTTACAAGTTTACACATAACCCCTTGGGTTTTACAAAATGGCATTTTGCCCATCACATACCTTATGTGCTTATTTCTTTTGCATATGAGCCATGAGCTTTACAAAAATTTGATTTTATGCCCATTTTCCATATATTTATTCATAAAAATTACATCAAAATTATTTATTACATAATTTTCGTTTTGGCATGGGGAAGGCCGGCCGCTTCATGTTCGGGCTTGACTTGGGCATGGGCTCACTTAGCCTGAGCTTGGGCCCATTTGGTTTGGGGTTGACTTTGATTTTGACGGGGGTGTAATTTTTGACCCCAACAAAGTGCCCCCCATCAATAAATGCACACCGCGTGTGTGTGTCGTGTGCATGAAATTGATGGATCTTCTTTCATGTAGTGTGACTTGATTTGGTTCTCGCTTTTGGGAGGCCGACACTGCCCTTTTTACGACATGGACGGTCGATGCTTGACGTGTCTCCGAGACGGAGTGTCGCTGGTTAACGTGTCCTCGAGGCGGAGTGTCTGTTTGACGTTTCCCCGAGACGGAGTGTTGTTGTATGGCGTATCCCCGGCACGGAGTGTCTGCTGTTTGACATTTCCCCGGCACGGAGTGTCTGTTTGACGTTTCCCCGGCACAGAGTGTCGCTGGTTGACGTGTCCCCAAGAAGGAGTTTCTGTTTGGCGTTTCCCCAGTACGGAGTGTCTGTCTGACGTTTCCCCAGTACGGAGTGTCGCTTTGACGTTTCCCCGGCACGGAGTGATTGTTTGACGTTTCCCTAGCACGGAGTGTCGCTGGTCGACGTATCCCCGAGGCGGAGTGTCTATTTGACGTTTCCCCAGCACGGAGTGTCTGTTTGACGTTTTCCCGGTACGGAGTGTCTGTTTGACGTTTTCTCGGCATGGAGTGTCGCCGGTCGACATTTCCCCGGCATGGAGTGTCGCTGGCCGACGTATCCCCGGCACGGAGTGTCTATTTGACGTTTCCTCGGCACGGAGTGTCGCTGGTTGACGTGTCCCCAAGACAGATTGTCTGTTTAACGTTTCCTCGGTATGGAGTGTCGGTGTATGACGTATCCCCGGCACGGAGTGTCTGTTGTTTGATGTTTACCCTGCATGGAGTGTCTGTTTGACGTTTCCCCGGTACGGAGTGTCTGCTGTTTGACGTTCCCGGCACAGAGTGTCTGTTTGACATTTCCCTGGCATGGAGTGTCGCTGGTCAACGTATCCCCGAGGCGGAGTGTCTGTTTGACGTTTCTCCGAGACGGAGTGTCGGTGTATGACGTATCCCTGGCATGGAGTGTCTGTTTGACGTTTCTCCGATACGGAGTGTCGCTGGTTGACGTGTCCCCGGCACGGAGTGTCTGTTTGACATTTCCCCGACACGGAGTGTCGCTGGTTGACGTATCCTCGGCACGGAGTGTCTGTTTGACGTTTCCCCGGCACGGAGTATCCCTGGTCGACGTATCCCCGAGGCGAAGTGTCTGTTTGACATTTTCCCGGCACGGAGTGTCGCTGGTCGACGTATCCCCGAGGCGGAGTGTTTGTTTGACGTTTTCCCAGCATGGAGTGTTGCTGGTCGACGTATCCCCGGCATGGAGTGTCGTTGGTCGACGTATCCCCGAGGCGGAGTGTCACTGTTTTTGACGTAGAAGTCGTTGCTAGAATTGGTTGGTTTAATTTGTTTTGGGGAGGTTCCAATCTATCCGGCGGGACTTTCGAGCTTGGAAGCGCTTCCGGGTGGGACTTTAGTTTGATTTGTCCGGTTCCTGCCTTTTTTGGCTGGACTTTTGAATTTGAGGCATTACAGCGTACGATTTAGAATTTGGGATTTGGATTTTTTATTTAGCATCAACATTGCTACACTGGAATATGGTACCAGGAGCGAATCATCATTTGCCGTTTGAGGATTTGGGGATTTTGGTTTTGGTTTGGCATCAGCATCGCTACACTGGAATGTGTTACCAGGAGTGAATCATCATTTTCCATTTGAGGATTTGGGGATTTTGGTTTTGGTTTGGCATCAGCATCGCTACGCTGGAATATGGTACCAGGAGCGACTCATCATTTGTCGTGAGAGGATTTGAAGATTTTGGTTTTGGTTTAGCATCAGTATCGTTATACTGGAATGTGGTACCAAGAGCGAATCATCATTTGCCATTAGAGGGGGGATTTTTGTTTTGGTTTGGTATCAGCATTGCTACACTGGAATATGGTACCAGGAACGAATCATCATTTGCCATAAGAGGATTTGGGGATTTTGGTTTTGGTTTAGCATCAGTATTGCTACACTGGAATGTGGTACCAGGAGCGAATTATCATTTGCCATGCCCGTTAGGAAATGATGGCTTATGAGACAGGTTTAGGCCCCTGTCACCTAAGTCTTTTCAATTTTATGAGCTATAAGGGTCTTATAAAAGTATTTTCTTCCTACGAGTCAAGAGGATCTCATAGGTGTATTTTCTCCTTAGGAGTCGTGAGGACCCCCAAGTGTGTTTTTCCCTTGTGAGTCATAAGGATCCCACAAAGGTATTTTCTTACAAGTCGAGAGGATCTCGTAAGTTCTGTTCTCCTCATGTATCGTGAGGACACATGAGTGGGTCTTCCAAAATGGAACATAATTCCGATGGCGGAGACCGACCGTGGGCTGGTGATTGCTGTGGGGCATGGGTGTGATGAAGATTATTTGAGCCCGTAGATTGTATATAATAGTCAATTTGGGGACTGGCCGTATGGCTGGAAGAATTTAGGGGATTTGGATTTTGGGTCGGCATCAGCACCGCTAACACTGAAGCATAGCACCAGGAGCGACTCATTATTTGTCGTGCCCGTTGGGGGTGTGATGGCTTAGGAGACAGGTTTAGATCCCTATCACCTATGGCTTTTCAATTTTATAAGCCATAAGGGTCTCATAAAAACATTTTCTCCCTACGAGTCGAAAGGATCTCGTAGGTATATTTTCTCCTTAGGAACAGTGAGGATTCCTAAGTGTGTTGCTCCTTTATGAGTCGTAAGGATTTCACACGGGGATTTTCTCCTCACAAGGTCGAGAGAACTTTGCGAGTGTATTTCATCTCTTTTCATGAGTTTGTGCCATTTCGGGTTTTCATAAACTCGCCGGCAGTCCAGCTATTTTTACTCACGGAGCCCTTTCGGGTTTTCATCTGTGCCCGTTTTGCTTGTGGATATACCATTTTTTTACATAATTTTTCTTTTATTTCCCAGTTTAACAACTTAGAGGTCATAGCTGTGCGCTTATTCAAAAATTCTTGGACTTTGATCTCACAACGCTTTAAGCTCTCTTCGTCATTTTGGAGAGACGTTCACATGTGTCCCGTAGAAACTGCGGTGAACCGGGTCATTTTCTGGAGCGGGCGATTGATCCGTCTGCCCCCAGGGGGTTTTGGTCTTCGCTCTAATGGAGAGGACGATCGTAGCTTTGTTTTCTGCTAACGCGTCTTTGGCTAATGAGACCGCTCCCTCATTGTATTGTTTTTCAACCCAATTCTTGAAAACAAAGCAGTCTTCAATGGTATGACTCACCATCCTGTAGTACGGGCAGTACAAGGGATCATCAGTCATGTTTGCTTCATGTGATCTTTTTGATTTAGGCAATTGCATACCGTTTCTTATAGCGTCCTTGAATATTTTACGAACTCTGTCCCTTCTGAAAGAATAGACCTTATTCAATTTCTTTTCCTGGGGCGATTCCCCTCCCCCTCCCAACACTGGTTTTCAAGGCTGGTCGGCATCAGACCTGCATGTTCCTTACCTACTTTGGTCGGCAAATGCATTAGAGGATTTGTCATGCCCCGCTTCCCAAGATACGTAAACTACGACACGTGACGGAGCCAACCATACTACTTGTGGTTAAGAATCATCCATCCACAGTCACATTACGGCTGTCTATCGGATATCAAGAACAGAAAAGAATATAATCTATCTAATACATGTCCATCTGCTATAGTAAATAAAATCAAGAAAATTCATAAAGCGGAAACGAATCAAGATCCAATAAACAATATTTGAATCATGTCCCAATATGGGCTCACATCAAAAGAAATAAAACTGCGGAAATAAACTAAACTAAACATCTCTACACGTTCAACTCTTCATCGCTCAGCTTGATTGCTAAAATACTCTTGATCTGCCTGTGATAAAGGTAAAGGAACTGGGACATGCAAAACCTAGACGTCAGTGCATCATAATATCAAAATAACAGTAATGACCAAGATATAATGCTATGATTAAACATGAATATAAATAACAAATACCGATATAAACAATGAGCTATGTGTATGTATGGGTGTGTGATATGTAACATAAATCTGTGCTTCTAGGTTATCTATTCTAAAAGTCTTTAAAATCAATTAATGTAATCCTCATCGTAACCCAACAGTATATATCCCGTTCATTCCCCACGGGACCACGGTAACAGTATTTATTCTGTAACGCCCGGAAACATGGCAAACAAGTATTTATTCCGTAACGCCCAGAAACACGGTAAACAAGTATTTATTCTGTAACGCCCGGAAAAACGGCAAACAATGATTTATTCCGTAACGCCCGGAAAAACGGCAAACAATAATAATATCCCCTTGAGTTATGTTTCGGTTACATTCTTGATTTTCCCTTTCCCCCCAGGTTTGTGTTCAAATCATGTATTAACGATATGAATCTAATGCCAACACATGATCAAGTAGGTACAGTTCTTGTCTATGCAGACAACAAGTCACGTCCGTCAGGACAACAAATCAGGATTGTTGGTATTAGCAATAAAATCCAAGTAACAAGTCAGGTAGTGTGTCGTGAACATGTCATGTACTGTATATTAACCAAATAGATACTTAATGTGAAACTGTAATCAATATCGGAACATAGTAAACAAAACTGATGCCAGGATGCATATGTATCTATCTGTAATAACCATTATATATCCAGTACCATGTATGATGCAAACTAGATACCATGTAGTACTGCTGTAGTAGTATAATGATATCATGATGTTCTGGCATGCAACTAGATAAACGATTATCAGTACGGATACGAACGGATACCGTAAAACTGTAAATCGGTAATATTTGCTGAATAATAAAACACATGCACTATTCTTATTCATATAGATATTGATATAGTAACATAGCATGTTACACGTTTAGAACTTGCCTGATCGGATCTCACGTCGAGATACAGATGCTACGTCCGACGTCGGAAATAGCGTCGCGATGCAAACTTACACGCGCAGGACTGGACCTGGCTGATTAGTGACTTGACGTGGTGACTAGGCTGGACGACGACGGTGACTGGGTCATCCAGATCATCGGTGACATACGCAACTCCGGCGAGTCGATCGAAGAATCAAAAAATGATCGAGAAAAAGAACGAGAAGAAGGAGAAGAAGACTGGGTCGCTGCTGTTGGGTTCTGGGGTGGCAAGGACAGAGGTGAGGTAATGGCGATGATGGCCGAAGGCGAAGGTAGCTGCGTCGGCTGTGGGTTTCTCGGGTTGGAGATTGGGGTCGGGGATGTTGTGGAGTTGGTGGCGGCGACGGTCTGGGTGTCGGGAGAGGAGAGGGAGGTGAGGAAGAGGAGATGGTGGTAATGGTAGGTGGCAACGGCGAGGTCTTCGGCAAGGGTGTGGGTTTGAGTTGGATTCTTGGGTTGCCGCAGGTTGGCGTTGTCGGGGTGCAGGGTTTGCTCGGGATGGAGAGAGGGGAGAGGAGGTGGAGGTGGTGATGAGGGTGAGGTCGACGAGGTGATGATGTTGGTGAGTGGAGACGGTGAGGGGCGACGATGGCGAGGACGTGGGCAAGGGTTAGGGTTTGGGTTTTCTCGTGGCGACGAGGCAAAGAAAGAAAGAGAGGAGAGAGAGGTGGTGTTAAAATAATGTTAGGTTTATAAAATTATATATATATATATATATAATTAGAAAGAAAGAGAGAGAGAGAGAAAGGGAATAGGATAATATATATTTAGTTATATAAGTATATATTATATATCTATCTATCTATATATATTATAATAACTGTTAGTGTAAAGTATTATAATATATATATATATATATATTATACAACTAATATCAAATTACTCCGAAAATTACCCGGGTCCCTTCTAAAAATCTAGTTTTTAAATATAGAGAATATACGTACAAGTTAAAACCATAATGCGATACTCGGTCAATAAAAATGCATACCCCCAAGTACGGATCTACCTAAATATACGTAGCGATCCAAACGAGTATGTTTTAGCAATTTGGACATGAACATGATATATGGATGCAACCATATGATATGGGGTAGGATAACATGCCATGCTAGATATCAAAATATATTATTTGGTTATAATTTGTATTATTAAAAGATATGCAGATACAAAATATATTATGTATGTGTGTATAGAATCTAGATGTGTATGGATCCTTTGTACCAGCGAATAGTGACATAATCTAGAACCATGATGGGTTTCAAACATGCGGGTCGGGTCGGATACTAACCACAGTTACCAAATGCACTATCCACACCCAAAAACAATAATAATCAAGAAATCTGTCGCAAGATTTGAAATACCCCAAATAAGATATAGTATAACAGTGCTAGAGTGTTACAGGATTCAGTGTTCTTGGGAGGCACACCTTTGCGGTTGTTCTGCTCTAGATATCTGGACTTGTTGTTATATTGGTAGTTTGGAAGAGATTCGGGGCCCGCATGTTCCAACATCTGGACTCTTTTAAGTAAGCCCTGGAGAGTTTCGGGATCTGCTAATGACTTTTCCTTAATCTGTCCCATGTCGCAGTCATGCGTTAGGACTTTCCTGGGGGCTACTCACCGTCGACTTTCATGCAGGTATTTCGCTTTTAGACTGAAGGGAATAGCTGTTGGCTGCTTTGGGACATCAATCCCTGGTTCGTGGACTGAATTTTGATTTGGTTGTGATTGCATTTGAAAGACTTGGGTTGCGAGATTTTCCACAACATTCACCAGATCATCGACTTTGGAACGTATCTTGGCTAACTCCCTATCATGGTCCTGATATTGCTCTTGAAACCATTAGAATAACGCTTGTTTTGTAGTTTTGGGGATGACGACTGGGCTATCCTCATCACCTGAGCTTCATTCCCCAAGAACCATGGGCTCTTTTTGCTTAGCAGCTCGAGCAAGGTCCTCATCATTATCTGAACCGAGCCAATATTAGGCGGCGACAACCATATCATCACCATGGCTGTGAAGCGTAGGGGGGTTTGTTTCTCCAGGTCCGACCATGTAGACCATATGGATTGCGCATCTATCCGTTGCCCCCTCATTTTCAACGTTATTCACTAGACCTTTGGATTGTCGCTGTAGTTTTCCCCTTTTAGGGAAGGGTGAACAATTGAGAGCAGTCGGTTCCCGAAATACCTCAGTTTCTGTTTGTATAAAATTGGCAGTCGCGGCTTGATCGTTTGTCAACACGACAGGAGACAACGAGATTTATCCCGCCTTATATTGTTTCTCGACCCAATCCTTGAAAATGCAACAGTCTTCGATAGTGTGTCCAAACACTCGATGGTATGAGCAATAATTGGGATGATCAGCCATGTACGCTTCACTTAGCCTTTTTGGTTCTGGTAGCCGTAGGCCATTCTTCAGAGCATCTTTGAATATTTTGTGAACCTTATCTCTTTTAAAAGAGTAAACCTTATTTCTCCTTTCCTCCAAAGTTGGCTCTCGGGGTTTATTAGTCTTCGCTTTGCCCGCTCTTTGACTATTGAGAATTGGTGTTGTTGTAACTTTCGCTTTTCCGGTTGTCATCTCTCTAATGTCTTGGTCTATTTATGAATTGGAGATCCTGAGTGGACTTGGACTTTGAGCGTTCTAACATTTGAACCTTTTTGGTCAGCTTATGGAATGTTTTGAGGCCTGCGGTGCACAGGAAAGGTTTCATCTAGTTGTTCAGATTTTCTATAAGAAGACTGACGGATTGGTCTTGTTCTAACGGCGGTTCACATTTGACAGAGAGATTGCGCCATCAGACTATAAAATCGATGCTGCTTTCGTTGTTCTTTGGTTCGGTCCTTACAAGGTCGGCAATGGTGATTTTATCGCTGACACTCATGAACCTTTGCTTGAACAGGGATTCTATTTGAATGAACGTCATAATCGAGTCATCTGGTATGCTTGCATACCAATCGAAAGCAACATTGGTCAAGCTATTGACAAACTGACAGAGAAGGAGCGCATCATTGCCCTCAGTATTCGCACATGATGCTTTAAATTGGGTAATGTGTCGGTTCTTATTTCCCGTCCTATCGAACCTTTCGAATTTGGGGACGACATAGCCACTGGGTAACTCCACAAGATCGTATTGTGCAGGGTATGGTCTCCCACTGCTGCCGACCTCTTTTTATGTATCAGCCTCGGCCACCAATGTTTTGACTTTTTTGGTGATCAAATCCATAATCTGATCCTGCATTGGCGGGCGGCTGTCATCGGCAGTCAAGACATTTCTTAAGGCAGAATGTGGGCGAATTTCATGCGGCTCACCCATCTTTGGATTTAAGAGAATAGGCGTCGACTGCTTTGGGACACCGTTTCCCGGTTCATGAGCAGAGCCCTGCGCTTGATTGGGCGACTGAGAGGCAACTTCGGCCGTGAGCTGTAAGACGTTTGTCAAGTCGTCAATCTTCGAGTAGAGCTTGGCCATCTCTTTGTCTTTGTTTCTGAGCTGCTTCTGAAGTTCTTGGAGAAGTTGCTGCTCTGCGGTCTTGGGACGGAAGATTGGCTCCCTTTCACTTTCCGAGCCCGACTCCTCATGAACCGAAAGATCTCTCTGCTTATCAGCTTCATTGGGAGGGTTTTCATTATCTTCCAAAGGAGGCCGGTCTTGGAAAGTGGCAGTCACATTCACACCAGATTGGATTTGAGATGTGGTGGCCCCATCCTTACTCTTGTTGCATGTGCCCGCCATTTAGACAGTGTGGACCACATATCCAGCCATCTTTTTGTTGGGTTACGGCAGCGCCCCGGCCTTCAATCCGAGGCCAAACGCGGAACAAAAACTTTTCAAACGTGGCGCTACCGCAACCATTCACCCGAATCGAACCATTAACACAAACTAGCTAACTAGAAAGATGATGGAAAGGCTATACCGATCAATCCGCGTCCTTCGGTCTTTAGCCACCATCCCTAGCTCCTCGCGGCATCTCCGATCTCCGATCTCCGGTCTCCTCGTCGGAAGGGCACCACGTCAAGAATTCTTTTTACGGACCCCCGCTTAAAACCGAAGCAACTCGGACATGAAGTTTGCTAGCCAACATGTCCAAGGTGATGTAGAGAATATGTGTGATAACTTTGTCTCAAGCATCCATTGATTCTCAACACATGAGAGTGTATGGATGGAGGTTGAAGATGAAGCCATGGTGGAATTTGTGAGCTAGAGGAAGAAAAAGAAGAAGATGCTTGCTTTGTTATTGTGTTAGAATGAGTTGTGAGAGCTTGAGAATAATCTCAAGAGTTAACCCAAGCCCTTGTGGCTGTCCACTCTCTCTCCACCTTTCATTTCAACCCAATAATCAATCACAAATATGATATTTACACAAGAAATAAGACCATGAGTCACCAATGAAGCACATGTCTCATTTAATGCACAAAATCATCACTCCTACTCACAATTTCCACCATCCAAACATTAATCCAAATGTTTAGTCCAACAAAAAGATACGGCAACATCTAAAGTAAACTCGTGACGGATCATAAGGATATCCCTCACCTGTATATACATACCTGCATCCGCATTCCGACTGAATGCGAATGCAATGAGACTAAAGTAATCCAACAAATCTAATAGTAGGATCCGGTTTAAACCAAAGCCCACTAGTATGATCAGTCCGATCATGATCCGTGCACGAGTGCACGTATATGATCGAACCCTGCCATAATACCATACGGCCTCTACAACGTTTCGCCCGAAACTTGGAAAACTATCTGTGGGGGACTCTAAAGACTCGTCAATACACTGGCTGTGGATTTAACCACTAGCACGTCAGTGGTACTAGCTGTACATAACGGGTTACCCATGTATTGACCAAAAGGGAAGCCGATGAGCGAGCTCATTCTGGAACCCTACTGAGCCTGTCGGTGACAATATCCATACAGTCCAGTCCGTTCGTCTATGAGTATCACATGTCGGTCCAAGAGGGTTGGTAAAAGTCAGACCCCAAAAGCAGTACAAGTCATGTCGGAGTGTAGCCCAGAACACCCTGAGATACTACCGGAATACCTACCAGTAAATCTCACTTGCCTTGGCCAAGGACTTCGTGTAATGACTCTCCTAAACACAGCGCGATCTCACCCCCAATACCGGGAGAGACGAATCCCCTACCGATCCGCTCACTGCCTCCATGTGGCTCAGGACTGTACCCAACTAAAACCTGTTTGCACGACTCCTTTGAGCCATGGTAGGACAGTAATCAAAGTACAGTGGGAACTCACACGAGATAAGTGACGATCTCAGGTCGATAGACTAACCTGTACACATGTCACCAGGGAACTGCTATCTGACGCTAGGTATAAAACCAACTAGCATGTTCCCGGCGAGTCCTGTCCGGTGTACTCATAACCCAATGAGCACCTGTATACATCTTAGGTGAACCAACTAACACCAATGGCTTGTGAGACCGGCCACCGCCCCTCGTCGGGATCTCGACTGTATACACTAGTCTACTGATAGAGTATCGATGCCCAGTCTCGAAACTCCCACGACTAGGGACACTTTAAGGATGTGCTTTTAGACTACCCAACTCTCACGTATATGATCGCCATCATACTGCTGGTAGTCAAGCAAGAATCCTAAGGGCTCTATCAACGTGTAATAGTGATCTGTAATATCACCTAAAGCATGTATACGATGACAAAGATAAACCAGATAGCATACTATCATCTTGAGTAAGACTGTATTACCGGTATAGGTCCTCCCTCAATCATTGAAATCACATGCCTGCGATCCAATAATTGAATTTGAGGGCACTATATCCAACAATCTCCCACTTGCACTTAAGGCCAATTATTGCGATGCCGCATACTCACAGCCCGTATGATACCGAACACCCAACTCCTCTACTAATCAGTTTCACAAACCTCGTTTGTAAAACTATTGCGTTCGAGAAATAGCCTCAGTGAGTGGAACCGCCCTGATGTTTCTTTCAATGTCTCTCTTTATCTCAAGTTCGAGGAGAAAGCCATCTCCCGAATTGGGCAATACCTGTCTTAGAAGATGTCTGGATATCTGATGGGACCCAGTTCATAAATGAACTCCAAATCCAGAAAACTTCTTAGACTGTATCGTCAGCTGAATGCAATCAGTATTCTGCGCCATGCCTCCCTCGGTATCCGCTTAGACCACTTATCCATACTACTGCCCCTCGTCAGAGGGAAAACTATAACTCTGACAGTCACTCTGTCAGCCAGGTCACCTTGGAAGCCTGGAATGATAACTGTCTCCTGAAGGAGGCTGTCGTTATCATATCCTTAGAACATCAACTTATGTTCTAAAACTGCTTCCGAACGTTTCTCCATGATTGGATTAATATCTCAACTTATTGCATCTAGTGCAAAAACATCTGGTGTGATACTTGACATATCATGATTGACTCAATTGCCTAAGCAAGTGATATGTCAATCATGCAAATCCCTCTCCCCTTTAGTCTGTAAGACAGCTTTAGAGAGGGTGGCTCCATCACCTGCAGGTATACTACCATGCCAGGAGTCGTCCATTCTAAAGCACCTTTAGAATGCTGTCTAAGTACCCGGATTGAGACACTACCGAAATATAGATCTAAAACTATAGATCTAGTAACCAGAATGCCTGATACAATATCCAAATCCTATATGGAGAAACCACTGTGTGACAACCAAAGTATAATCGATCGTAGTATAGGAATATCACTTCCTACTCTGTGTATGTCATCCAAATACCAGGACATCACACCCTACTACCTTCTTAACAGATCCATCCCCTATTCTGATGAAGTCAAAACTTATGACTGTGACATCAAAAAATAGATGATCTATCTCCGCTATATCTGCTTTAGTCTATAAATAGACATAAGCTACTTGTCCACTATGCTTCCGCTGCTCCCACAGACTACGACAACCCTCTGGCAGAATAATATATATATATATATATATATATATATATATATATATATATACGTGCACTTCTAAAGCTAGTTTAGAACGACGCTATACTCATCCTCCTGCCGGATCTCACAGCCTGGAACAACAGTAGTGTCAAGTCTGGGTAAACAAGAACCTCCCTGTCACCGTCCTTAAGGATACCAGAGTACCTCTCGGGCGCCTGAGGTTACCCACCATATCTGCAGAGTGGGTAATAGAATGTCAAACCTGATTGAATGTTTAGGTCCTATCAAACTTTCAGTAATCGTTTGCGGTTCTGGAATCACTTCCAGTCCTACCATACTCCCACTACTGTTTTCTGAAAAAGTCCATTTTATTAAAACTGTGGCGAGTCAAGAACAATATCACTATTGATCTTCCAGATGGTAGAAAATTAACCCTCGTCATAGCCCGGGTCAACCCACAAACTGCCATTACAGAAACGTGCCTTGAGTTATCTAGAGTCTGGTTTTAAGTATAAGTCGGACAACTCCCCGCACCTTAACATCGTTAAGATATGAATCGTTCTATATCCAATATAGAAACAGAGGCACTGATTTAATTGGAACCAGATTCAAATAATGCAGCTGTCTCCAGTGCATGTCAACTAAATGGAGAGAGGCCAATCAGTATTACTCAACTTAGGAATACATCCAGATATGAGTAACCTGAAAGAGAAGCAAGTTCTCAAAACTATTACTATTAATTGAATACCATACACAAGTATCTACATCTTCGATTACCTTGAAGAATCCTGATACTTGCAACACGTGGTTCTCTACTTTACTCTTATACCTATAACTTCTCAAAACTTAGACCTTGTATTTCTATGAAACACTTGTCTAAAAACTAGAGAAGTCGTAAGTAAACAGAATATAGTATGAGGACCAACCCCTCTGTCCTAATAGACACTGGACAACATACAATACTTTGTATAAGTCCCCTGAGTTGAATAACTCATACCCTGTGCATCGTAGGTTGAAAACTGTACTTATGGTTTAAGAAGAATTACACCGCTGTTTAATACTCCTTACCTAATCATCAACTGATATAGGTAAATGTCATGGACATAATTTCAAAAAGTTATATCTCACTTTATAAAAATAAACATACAGATATATCAATTTGAAATTGGTGCATAACAACGGATATTCAAAACCAAATATTTGCCATCCGGCAAAAACCCAGGTGATTTCCTCAAATATCACTAATTACAACGAATTCCGATATAATGAGGATGATCACATAATTCCCAATAACTTACTCCCACTCATCATCTGTAAAACCATACAGATGTGAGAATCATACCTGGTAAATACATACCCTGGAGTAAGTGTCTAATTGGGAAATCAGTTTTCCATTAACAATGCACAGTGAAACTGAAACATGAAAATGTTTCGAAGGGGTATCCGGGTATTCCTAGTAATGCCTCTTCCATTATCAGATTCACAACTGTAACCGTATATTTCTTTGCCATCTCTCCAAATCCCTTTATTTGTCTTTACTCGTTACCTTCTGTACACCCCTTTAGGCTAAATGGTTTTCTTCCTTCCCTACCGTTCGGCATCAGCCTATAGTTTGGAAGAAGACTATTCAATAAGCATAATGGGTGTACTCTCCTAATCCTAGGAGTACTCGTAATCTGAAAGAAGGTGAAGATAAAAGACAACTGAATAAACTTTATTTCTATTTCTCCTGAACCAGAATCCATCCCCGAACTGGAACAAGTTCCTTCGAGTTCGTTTATAACCATACGATGGAATATCCAATAACTGTGGATCTTCGTAGTGATACGGGGTGTTCTGGAGAAATACCAAGGTGAAGTAGGAGTGGCAATGAAATATGTGGTTTGGTCGTGAATGATACCAGTCACGCCCCGCTTCCCAAAAGAAGGTGAAGGATGACGTGGCAAAGTCCGCAACCTGACTGTATTGAAGGTGGTCTATTCAATACAGTTACGTTAAGCGTATGAATAAATCATAGTATGCAGGGTTGTGTATAAAAATAAAAACAATAAAAGCGAAAGGCATTTTATTTCCATTAACCAAACTTTATTACATCCCAAAAGGAAGAGTAAAATAAACTAAGTAGTTTAATTACATCGAGGAGAAACAAAAGCCCTAAACATGTGGGCAACAACAAAAATTAAATCTAGCTAATCTTCCATCGTCCAGTCTGCATAATCTTCATAAGCTGGCTTCACACCTTGATCCTCGCCATAATATTCATTCTTATCTGACGGACATTCCAAAGATAAAGGAAGAAAAGGAAGGTCCGTCAGCGAGTTATACCCGGGTAGGATTGCCTCATAAGGAAGTAGGAGTATAAAATGAACAGGTGTATATAATGAATATTATATACATGTGTATAAAGGTATGAGGTTATATACCAATTATATATGTGAATATGAGTAGGTTGTATATGTTTGGTAAAGGTTCAAGTCAAGTCAAACGGATATTCAGTCTAAGAGCTGGATCAGGTTAAACAAGGTGTGTATGGATGGAATTGACGGGTGAATATACTCGTGTTCTTTAGGTATCCCATGACTAGCTGGAAGCAGTATGAGCTGGTGCTCGTGCCTGAAATGACAATCAATGTGGTAGCGTGAACATCCCCGAAAGGTGTCCCATGACTACGATGGAGCTTTGTCTAGCGTGAATATCACTCAAGTGCACAGGTAATACCACCCTTCAGTTCCATAATAAACAACAAGTCTAAGCTGGTAAAATATCCACATCCAAGATACTGAATAACTCGTGTCTCATGAAGAAAAGTAGATAAGGTAACAGGTAGGTATATCACATGATGTGGGTTTGGTGTTGAGTATCAATAGGTATTGTAAACGTTTTAGTTTGTTAAACAAGGGTCCGGATACTCGCGATTATTCCGTTGTGGTCACGGAACAACAACTGGGGAAGTGAAATGTACCGTTTCACTTCTTGAGATCATAATCGAGTAGTAGGGGAATCCGAGTTCCGAATTATCCTTGCCTAATCAAACTACCCATCGCCGTGATTCAGTATAAAGGTTTTGACGAATTAGAGTTAGTGCGTATACCTCTAGGCATGGAATTTCCACATTGTATAGTCGCCCATATATTGGACTGGTCACCCGGAATATCGGGATCTTCATATTTGTATAGTCGCCCATATATTGGACTGTTCACCCGAAATATCGGGATTTTCATATTTGTATAGTCGCCCATATATTGGACTGTTCACCCGAAATATCGGGATCTTAATATTTATATAGTCGCCCATATATTGGACCGTTCATCCGAAATATCGGGATCTTCATATTTGTATAGTCGCCCATATATTGTACTGTTCACCCTGCCTGCAGGGATCTTCATAAAGTATTCCATACCTAGGTCCGCGAATTCTAACCCTAACCGTATCATGTTTTGTATATGTCAGGTATGTCATAAACTGGAAATTTATTTTTAAGAGTATTGATCTCGTTTAATATGGCCTTCCACAACCACTCGTTTTATTTTCTAGAGTTCGTAAAGTACTTCGTGTCATCTTAGGGAAAGCTTAGTTAAAAAGAAATAATAGTGTTTAATTATCTTTTATCACTTCTAAGAAAAACCATGATATTTGGGATATTTATTATTTTGGAAAAACATAGTATTTTACGGAAAATATCCTTTCGATAAAAAGTTATGGTGTTTATTTGAAAATCTTTTGCAAGAGGTTTTTATTTAAAAATCTAGACTGCTCCTAATATTCCAAAAAGACAAGTTATGAGGTCCTCAAATCGCCTCTTCACCGCCAATTGTGGCCAGGTAAGCACAAGTAAGGAAAGGAGGGATCCGCTCACGAATCACCATGAGACGGGCCTTTTAAAGTTACCTTTCTCACTTGTCTAGCCTAGGCACCACAAAGTCTGGTTTAGATAAACGATCGATGCCTACAACCTTTCCTTTGTTCTACATTGGTGTTATTTTAAAATTGCCTTTTAAAAGATACTAAAATATTTATTTTGAAAAGATATCATTATTTAAATTTAGTATTTTCTTCTTTAAAAGGTTGAAGGGGTTTCTAAAATATTTGTAGTAAAATATACGTATACTGTATCTAAAATATTTATTTCACATATCTTTATTTCTTATGGTTATTTAAACAAATATAATATTTTAATTAAATGAGGGCATCTTGTGGAAGTAACCTATTTCGAGATCATTTTTATGGTATGGGTATGACAGAGGAAAAATGACAATTCATGGGTTATATCAGATTCCAGGTATTATGGGTGCGCAATATAATTTTGTGTACAGAGGAAATTTAAACACCGTTTTAAAAATATAGGTTAACATTATTATGATTGAGGGTACAAGGAATATATATGCACAAATATAATAACAAATTTTTAAATAGGATTGATGATTATAAGTTGGAACTAGGTTATGAAGGTGACAGGAAAAGGAGGGAGAGACGGATCCTACTTTTTGTTTGAGTCGGATGCCGAAGAGTTGAAAACGTAGTCTCGTACTAAATCCTCAATAGCTCCGCGTCCCGATTTTTCCTCTGCGATTGGATGGAGCCATAGTGTCGGCGTCGTCGATATGAAGGCACCGGTATTTTTTTCAGAATTTTTGGAGTTCGGCGGTGTGAGAAATTTAGGTTTGAAGGTGTCTATTTAGCGTTTTCACCAACCATAAAAGTCCAAAATTTCCGTTAAAAAAATCCTCAAAATCTGCGCCGGCCCATGATTGCTGATGATTTCCTGATGATTGCGCCTGCCGCCTTTTATCTCAGCTGTTGGATTGAGATCCAACTGCTGAGATCGCGCCGCCAAGGATCCCGCCGTCGCCACATGTCGCGCGTAGGGAGACCACGCGTCTTCGCGTGGTCCCCACCACGTGGGCGCCGGCGGTGTGATCTGGGCCGTTGGATCTTAGATCTAAGATCCAACGGTCCAGATCAAAGGGGTTTTAATTTTTAATTTTTTATTTTTTTTATATAAAATAATATTTTTTTTATTATTTAAAAATTGGATTTGGCTTTAAAAAAATTGTTAAAAATAGTTAAAAACACGGGAAAATTATGGAAAAATTTCAGAAAATATATTTTATTATTATCTTTAGTATAAAAATAGTTTTGGGCTAAAACTAAATAATATATTCATTCCTATGGTTTTAGTTAGTTATTAAAGTTATATAAAATCTAGTTTATCCTTTAAAACATTTTTAATTGATGATCGAAATATGTAGATTATTTTAAGGCGTTATAAAATTTTATTAAAACATTTTAAGCCTATAAAACAATAAATAGATTTTAGAAAAATTCCTTTAATCATATTCAATGCTTTGAAAATTATTAACACTACTTTAAAAATTAGTATTATATAAAAGAAACACGTAAATAATTATTTGATAGTAGAAATATATTTTATTAGGTATTAGAAAACACGGTCGTTACAATCTACCCTCCTTAAAATAATTTCGTTCTCGAAATTTCAGAAGGTAGGTCAAGGGAAGAAAGAAATCACTAAGAAGGGATTATCGCGGTTAAATATTTTGGGGTGCCTCTTTCTCGTCCCGTTTCCTCGCTTCCGTGTATGTCTGCCTAGTAGTTCTTACTTCATATAGCTCTGGCCAGCTGGATTGTCTTGTCGCTCAAGATTTTATACTTCTAGTATTCAGACCGGTTGCTGCTCGTAGGTTATGCTAACCTTTTTGTCATCTCGGAACGATCAAAAGTATGGCTAGGGTTGCCAGCATACCCTCTTAGCTGTGAGGGATAAAAGCATTATGCACGCCCTCCTAGGAAAAAATAGCAGAACTAGGTTATATACAAACCCACCGTCTCCTTCCGAGATGTTAAATGGAAAATGAGTCGTGGGCTGAGCTTTCCTCGCTCGCTGCATTGTATCACCATTTCCACCCTTTTTTCTACAATTATGTCAATATTACAATTTCTCCATCTTCAGGGTCATTCCAACCGATCGGTACTTCTCCCATATAAAACTTGACTTCTCTCATCCGCTTCATGTGTTTCAACCATCCGTGTTCCCATGTTCTCCTTAGAGTAGTGTTTCTATATCTTCAAGACGAAAATTTACCATTGCCAGTTCTAAATCTGAACATGATAATTGCGTTCACAAGTCGTTAGTTGTCTTGATTCGTATGCGACTATATCGTCGCGCTGATACATCATATCACCAATTCCCCTCTCCGAAAAATCGTTGTGGATGATTAAAACTTCTGGGTTTGCTAAGAATTTGCAAGAATGGTTGTGATAGTTACGATCTACCCTCCTTAGAATAATTTCATACTTGAAATTTTCAAAGGAGTGGCCACTACTAGGCACGGAAATCAGTAACGCTGTCAGGAATCCTCTTTGCTGCATGTGTCGCTCCCGCGAGTTTGTGTGTCACTTGATGCATGGAAAGTCTCTGAAGGATTTAGGTACAAGAAATCGAAAATGTAAAATCAGTAGTTGCTTCCAGATAGAAGAGTTTAGAAGTTGAATGGAGGTTGTGAATTGATGGAAAAACTTGCGAGATATAACATAAAGGCAACTAGTCGAAATTACGAAAACTAGAGGAATTATGGTGAGTTCAACTAAGATTTACATCGAAGGATGGTTAAGCATGGTATCAAAGAAAGGTTGAGAAAAAGAAAGAGTACCTCTGTTGTCTTTCCACGTGGCATCAACCTTCTCGGCCGTCATGGTGAAGGTCTGGCGTTTGGGTCCATTCCTCCGTGCTTACTGAAAAACACGCTCCTGTGATGGCAAGGGTGTTCCTTTTGGTGTTTCCCCTTGACCGGTTGGTTTAGTGGCGAAAAGTGGCCGGTTTCCTTGTGTTGGTGTCCCATAATTAGCCAGCTTGTTGACGGGGCCTGACTGTCTCCCTCTCTGAGGACAGTCTCCAATGGCATGATCCGGAGACCCACAGACTATGAAAAGTTTGTTCAAAATGCGACAGTCTCTCATGTAGTGTCCGGTCCTACCACAATGGTTGCATACAACGGCTATTTTTCCGAAGATAGTTAGTACTGCTGGTCTCTTAGGTTGTTGTCTCCCGTTGAATCTGGAAGATGATCCCTCAAGAATTTGATTGGCTGGTCGTTTAATGCCAGGCAAACGGTCATCCTTCCTTATGCGTCTCTGAAGGTCTTCAAAGTTTCGTGCCGCCTCTAAAATTTCATCATAAGTTGATAAGGTAGCAGAAGACATGGAGGACTGTGTCTTCAGGTCCAATCCTTGTCGGAATCTCTTAGCATAAAGTTCTGGGGTTGCCACCAGATGATACGCGAACCGACTTAACCTTGCGAACTCCGAAGCGTACTCGTCCACCGACTTATCCCACATGCTCCCTTGTTGGAATTGTATAAACCCCCATTCCATTTTTAAGTATGCCACGACTGGAAAGTACTGGGTATCAAAACGCTGTTTGAACCTTTCCCAGTTGATGGGCTCCTTCGATCTACTTTCCTCTGCCTCCTACCATATCCTGGCATTATCCATAAGTTGTAGCTTAGCGATGTTCACCTACGCGTCCTTCGGAATTTGGGCAGCACTGAGATCATTGACTGTTCCTTTAAGCCATTCTTCAGCTTCTAAAGGATTTTCCTTCCCCGAAAAAGTCTTAGGGTGGAGTGATCTGAACTGCTTCACTCCCGCCGAACTTTGTGGAACTGGGGTTAGTGCCTTACTTAAAATCTCTGCTTGCTGCTGCCTACTTTCTCGTAGCTTCTGATGAAGGGCAGCTTTCTGCTGCTGCTGCTGCTCCAATAGTCCTTGCATCATTTGTAGCATAGCTGCTTGCTGAGCAGCGGCTTCATTGACTCCATTTCCCCTTCTGTTGTGGTGATGGTGTCGTCTAGCCATTGATGATCTGAATCAGAATAGGTTAGGTTACAATCAGGCTGAGTGATGAGACAGGATAATAACTTGCATGGAAGAACAACAATTAATGCAAGAGAGGCTAAGAAGAGCACAAGAGAGATTTTTGCTCGAAACTAAGATTTTATTATCCAACTTCAATATGGAGAGTACAACCGAAAAGTAAGGACATGTCCCCACCGTTTTATTCGGCCAAAGAAAAGGAAAAAGACTTATTAGTCTCGATTATGGGAGTTCAACAAGTGGCGATAGGTCCTCGCATTAAGAAGGGTACGGCCATTCCCACGGTGTCTTGCGGGGACAACTGCATGAGTTTCTTCGGTCTCGAGTTCCTCCTCACTCGAAACTTCGTCCTTCGACTCATCCTCGGCAAGAGCCTCGCCCTCCGTTTCCCCCTCTATAGGGTCATGTTCCTTTGCAAGAATATCTTCATCCGGATCATATTCCATAGGATTCTCTTCCGCCGCAGGAGCTTCTTTTTCTGTCCCCTCCTCTATATGCTCCTCTTCCATAGGATCTTCTTCATCTTCGGAGTCGTTGGCCATCATAGACTCCGGAGTTGCAACATCGACTTCTTCGTCTTCCGAGTCGCTGTCGGAAATAACCGCCTGAGAGTCTACGTCTTCGTCGTCTGAATCTCCAGATGTAGCTTCAAAAGTAATATCGGACATGTCATCCTCGTCGGAAAGATTTGCCATGACTTGAACAGAAGGTCATGGACAGGGTACAAAATGTCAAGGAAGGGACAAGGGACTATGATATCGGTATAGATGGATGAGATTCATAAATATAATAAGTCAGTTAACGGTTTCATTTTAGTACACAAGAGGACCTGCATGGGCCACCACAAAAACCTGTCACGCCCCGCTTCCCAAAAGAAGGTGAAGGATGACGTGGCAAAGTTCGCAACCTAACTGTATTGAAGGTGGTCTATTCAATACAGTTACGTTAAGCGTATGAATAAATCATAGTATGCAGGGTTGTGTACAAAAATAAAAACAATAAAAGCGAAAGGCATTTTATTTCCATTAACCAAACTTTATTACATCCCAAAAGGAAGAGTAAAATAAACTAAGTAGTTTAATTACATCGAGGAGAAACAAAAGCCCTAAACATGTGGGCAACAACAAAAATTAAATCTAGCTAATCTTCCATCGTCCAGTCTGCATAATCTTCATAAGCTGGCTTCACACCTTGATCCTCGCCATAATACTCATTCTTATCTGACGGACATTCCAAAGATAGAGGAAGAAAAGGAAGGTCCGTCAGCGAGTCATACTCGGGTAGGATTGCCTCATAAGGAAGTAGGAGTATAAAATGAACAGGTGTATATAATGAATATGATATACATGTGTATAAAGGTATGAGGTTATATACCAATTAGATATGTGAATATGAGTAGGTTGTATATGTTTGGTAAAGGTTCAAGTCAAGTCAAACGGATATTCAGTCTAAGAGCTGGATCAGGTTAAACAAGGTGTGTATGGATGGAATTGACGGGTGAACATACTCGTGTCCTTGAAGTATCCCATGACTAGCTGGAAGCAGTATGAGCTGGTGCTCGTGCCTGAAATGACAATCAATGTGGTAGCGTGAACATCCCCGAAAGGTGTCCCATGACTACGATGGAGCTTTGTCTAGCGTGAATATCACTCAAGTGCACAGGTAATACCACCCTTCAGTTCCATAATAAACAACAAGTCTAAGCTGGTAAAATATCCACATCCAAGATACTGAATAACTCGTGTCTCATGAAGAAAGGTAGATAAGGTAACAGGTAGGTATATCACATGATGTGGGTTTGGTGTTGAGTATCAATAGGTATTGTAAACGTTTTAGTTTATTAAACAAGGGTTCAGATACTCGTGATTATTCCGTTGTGGCCACGGAACAACAACTGGGGAAGTGAAATGTACCGTTTCACTTTCCAGGATCATGATCGAGTAGTAGGGGAATCCGAGTTCCGAATTATCCTTGCCTAATCAAACTACCCATCCCCGTGATTCAGTATAAAGGTTTTGACGAATTAGAGTTAGTGCGTATACCTCTAGGCATGGAATTTCCACATTGTATAGTCGCCCATATATTGGACTGGTCACCCGGAATATCGGGATCTTCATATTTGTATAATCGCCCATATATTGGACTGTTCACCCGAAATATCGGGATCCTCATATTTGTATAGTCGCCCATATATTGGACTGTTCACCCGAAATATCGGGATCTTAATATTTATATAGTCGCCCATATATTGGACTGTTCACCCGAAATATCGGGATCTTCATATTTGTATAGTCGCCCATATATTGTACTGTTCACCCTGCCTGCAGGGATCTCCATAAAGTATTCCATACCTAGGTCCGCGCATTCTAACCCTGACCGTATTATGTTTTGTATATGTCAACTGGAAATTTATTTTTAAAAGTATTGATCTTGTTTAATATAGCCTTCCACAACCACTCGTTTTATTTTCTAGAGTTCGTAAAGTACTTCGTGTCATCTTAGGGAAAGCTTAGTTAAAAAGAAATAATAGTGTTTAATTATCTTTTATCACTTCTAAGAAAAACCATGATATTTGGGATATTTATTATTTTGTAAAAACATAATATTTTACGGAAAATATCCTTTCGATAAAAGTTATGGTGTTTATTTGAAAATCTTTTGCAAGAGGTTTTTATTTAAAAATCTAGACTGCTCCTAATATTCCAAAAGGACAAGTTATGAGGTCCTCAAATCGCCTCTTCACCGCCAATTGTGGCCAGGTAAGCACAAGTAAGGAAAGGAGGGATCCGCTTACGAATCACCGTGAGACATGCATTTTAAAGTTGCCTTTCTCACTTGTCTAGCCTAGGCACCACAAAGTCTGGTTTAGATAAACGATCGATGCCTACAACCTTTCTTTTGTTCTAGATTGGTGTTATTTTAAAATTACCTTTTAAAAGATACTAAAATATTTATTTTGAAAAGATATCGTTATTTAAATTTAGTATTTTCTTCTTTAAAAGGTTGAAGGGGGTTTAAAAATATTTGTAGTAAAATATACATATACTGTATCTAAAATATTTATTTCACATATCTTTATTTCTTATGGTTATTTAAACAAATATAATATTTTAATTAAACGAGGGCATCTTGTGGAAGTAACCTATTTCGAGATCATTTTTATGGTATGGGTATGACAGAGGGGAAATGACAATTCATGGGTTATATCAGATTCCTGGTATTATGTGTGCGCAATATAATTTTGTGTACAGAGGAAATTTAAACACCGTTTTAAAAATATGGGTTAACATTATTATGATTGAGGGTACAAGGAATAGGTATGCACAAATATAATAACAACTTTTTAAATAGGATTGATGATTATAAGTTGGAACTAGGTTATGAAGGTGACAGGAAAAGGAGAGAGAGGCGGATCCTACCTTTTGTTTGAGTCGGATGCCGAAGAGTTGAAAACGTAGTCTCGTACTAAATCCTCAATAGCTTCGCGTCCTAATTTTTCCTCTGCGATTGGATGGAGCCGTAGCGTCGGCGTCGTCGATACGAAGGCACCGGTATTTTTTTCAGAATTTTTGGAGTTCGGTGTTGTGAGAAATTTAGATTTGAAGGTGTCTATTTAGCGTTTTCATCAACCATAAAAGTCCAAAATTTCCGTTAAAAAAATCCTCAAAATCTCCGCCAGCCCATGATTGCTGATGATTTCCTGATGATTGCGCCTGCCGCCTTTTATCTCAGCCGTTGGATTGAGATCCAACGGCTGAGATCGCGCCGCCAAGGATCCCGCCGTCGCCACATGTCGCGCGTGGGGAGACCACGCGTTTTCGCGTGGTCCCCACCACATGGGTGCTGGCGGTGTGATCTGGGCCGTTGGATCTTGGATCCAACGGTCCAGGTCAAAGGGGTTTTAATTTTTTTTTTATATAAAATAATATTCTGTTTATTATTTAAAAATTGGATTTGGTTTTAAAAAAATTGTTAAAAACAAGGGAAAATTATGGAAAAATTTCAGAAAATATATTTTATTATTATCTTTAGTATAAAAATAGTTTTGGGCTAAAACTAAATAATATATTCATTCCTATGGTTTTAGTTAGTTATTAAAGTTATATAAAATCTAGTTTATCTTTTAAAACATTTTTAATTGATGATAGAAATATGTAGATTATTTTAAGGCGTTATAAAATTTTATTAAAACATTTTAAGCCTATAAAACAATAAATAGATTTTAGAAAAATTCCTTTAATCATATTCAATGCTTTGAAAATTATTAACACTACTTTAAAAATTAGTATTATATAAAAGAAACACGTAAATAATTATTTGATAGTAGAAATATATTTTATTAGGTATTAGAAAACACGGTCGTTACAATAGCAGTTGCAATTTACTTTGCCCTCTTTCTGATCCCTTTATTTGTCTTTACGTAATACCTTCTGTACACCACACTTAGGCTAATCGGTTTTCTTTATTCACTACCTTTCGGTACCTGCCTATAGTCTGGAAGAAGACTCTCCAATAAGCGTAATAGGTGTACCCTTCTCCTAATCTTAGGAGCCCTCACAACCTGAGAGAAGATATAAGGAAAAGACAACTGAATAGTTATATTCAATCTTTCCAGAACCAGAATCCATCCTCGAATCTGGAACAAGTTCCTTCGAGTTCGTATATAACCATACGATGGATTTATCCAATAGAAGTGGATATTCGTAGTGATACGGGGTGTTCTGAAGAAAAGCAAAGAGTAAAAGAAGGAGTGGCAATGAGGTATGCAACTTTGACAATACAAAAGCCAGTGTTTTAAGAAAGTTCGGTTAACTTGGTCACCGAGTTATAGTCCAGGGTCTGGCCATGGTCGCTGTCAAAGAGAGAGAGAAAAGAAAACACTTTGCGTGCACTCTAACCTAGATCAGAATGGTTATCAATTTATCTAATCAGGACCTTCCACTGTATCCTCAAATTCTCCTCCAAACCTGAAAGAAGAATTAGTTGGGATCATCTAAAATCACCCGAGGAGTAGACCAACTCATCAGTGGGTATCGGGATCCAACTATCATCGCATGATAACCTGATGGAATCCACTCACGTCATCACACTCCAGAAGGTATGCGCATACCTGACAAGTTTCAGTTTCTTTAGAAACTCCCGATGTGTATTTTTACCCCTAGGACCCAAGTGACCTTGACGGAGTCAACAAATCAAAGAGTCCTAATCAAGTTCAACCCGTCATTATCTTGATTGCATTAAACCCACCCGTACATGCCCTTGATGGAGTCAACAAGGCCGCACGACTGTCCTAACCAATCGCATATCCATGCTACAAACAAGCACCACTTAGCTACCGTACACTACGTCTTGACGGAGTCAACAAACGCAACATGAATACTAAGTACCACTTGTAGGAAATGACGGAGGGCTACGAATGGTTTTTGGCGAAAAACCTTTAACGTAATGAACTTGATATCGTTGAAGGAACCGGATATCCTTTTATAAATATATAGTAGCGAAAACCTTTGTTAAAGAGGTCACTCCCGGTGAAGAGATCTCGACTCTTTCCCCGTAGAATGAGGTGCAGGATTTTTCAACTGAATACCACGATGCAAAGCAAAAAGCAATCGACTATTGTGAAGTTATTACCCTGACGTAAACTTCTGTCCAAGGGGTCACTCCCGATGAAAAGATCTCGGCCCTTGCCTCGTCGAATGAGGTACTGGATATTCATAACCGAATACCACTGTGCAAAACAAAAGAAAACGTCCTTGTAATAACAGCTTTTTGAAAAATGTTCCAACAACATCCAAATAGGTTTTTTTTTCTTTGCATTGATCCGAATCAACGCAGTCCCATTAATTAATCACACCAGAAAAGAACGAAAATATAATGTACGTATATGCCATCCGCATTCGCCACTGGGTCCCGTCATCACCCGTTAGGTTACTTAATTAACGACAAAGCGGGGACTGGACTAGCGCGGGTGCAAAATATATACAACATCTACTAGTATATATAACAAAATATAATAATCGCTCCAGGCGTGATAAATGCAACAACACAGAAAAGTAATTAAGCATCACAGAACAATACAGATAATCTGGGATCCTCGGGTTTCCATTGAGCCGCAATTGAAAACCCGACGTTCCCCTTGTCGTGTGGATAGCCTGTGCAATGAAAACCTAGACCCCTACGGGCGCGGCAAGTTACCCGCCAAAACCAGAAGAGAGGCAGCCCCCTTCAGCAAAGTGAATGGGCCACCCAGCACTTCACGGAATCCGGTAACTTGAGCACCCCACCTTGGGTCAACCTATACCCCCTACGAGTGCGGCGAATAGCCCGCCAATACTAGAGTGAAGCCCCCTCCATTTCAAAGCCATGAGATGCGGGCCCGTTGCCCTCTAGAACCTGGCTATCCGTGCATTCCACCTTGGGGTAATCCTAGTACAGAAAAGAAAATATGTATAACGGGTACATCGACCTCAACCCGGTCGTGATCCAAAAAGAATAATATACAAACAGGCAGTGACGGCAGTCCACATGTCGGGCGCTCGCCCCGCAATATCAAATGTACACATAAAACTAAACTGTACTAACATTGCACCAAGCTATCCACCACGACAAATCCGCAACATCATAGCACAACACAGAACATCAACGCGAATGTCACGTTCGCAGACCCGTCTAAAAGAGCTATAGCAATTAGACAAGATTTACCGCTCGAATGACATTCACGGTCGCAGATAGAAACGTAATGTAAGTACTGTGAACTAACATATTTAAAATTCCGATCGACAAAACCTCCCGAAGTGGGCCCCAAGTGAAAATACAGCACTCAAATGAATCTGGGACAAAACTATATATCACAAAAATCATATTTCCATGAACTAAAGCCCCAGAAAAAGTTTGGGGCACTGTAGCCCAAAAAGGGCCGCGGAAGGGCTGCCAAATGCGACATTTAGCGGCGGTTCCGCGATGGAATTTTGGAGTTAGGTCACCAAACTTTTTCTGTAGCTTTAGTTATGCCTGCATGTATTTTTAAGATGCCTAAAATAATTTTTTGAACAACTTTGAAATTCGACAGCAAGCACACTGAAATGAAAATACGATTCGGAAATTTCGATGGATCGATATTTTAAACAAGTTAGAACAAGCTAGTAAGGGTTAATGGCGTGTCTCTGATACCATGTTGGGTTACGGCAGCGCCCCGGCCGTCAATCCGAGGCTAAACGCGGAACAAAAACTTTTCAAACGTGGCGCTACCGCAACCATTCACCCGGATCGAACCATTAACATAAACTAGCCAACTAGAAAGATGATGGAAAGGCTATACCGATCAATCCGTGTCTTTCGGTCTTTAGCCACCATCCCTAGCTCCTCGCGGCATCTCCGATCTTCGGTCTCCTCGTCGGAAGGGCACCACGTCAAGAATTCTTTTTACGGGCTCCCGCTTCAAACCGAAGCAACTCGGACATGAAGTTTGCTAGCCGACATGTCCAAGGTGATGTAGAGAATATGTGTGATAACTTTGTCTCAAGCATCCATTGATTCTCAACACATGAGAGTGTATGGATGGAGGTTGAAGATGAAGCCATGGTGGAATTTGTGAGCTAGAGGAAGAAAAAGAAGAAGAGGCTTGCTTTGTTATTGTGTTGGAATGAGTTGTGAGAGCTTGAGAATAATCTCAAGAGTTAACCCAAGCCCTTGTGGCTGTCCACTCTCTCTCCACCTCTCATTTCAACCCAATAATCAATCACAAATATGACATTTGCACAAGAAATAAGACCATGAGTCACCAATGAAGCACATGTCTCATTTAATGCACAAAATCATCACTCCCATTCACAATTTCCACCATCCAAACATTAATCCAAATGTTTAGTCCAACAAAAAGATACGACAACATTTAAAGTAAACTCGTGACGGATCACAAGGATACCCCTCACCTGTATATACATACCTGCATCCGCATTCCGACTGAATGCGAATGCAATGAGACTAAAGTAATCCAACAAATCTAATACTAGGATCCGGCTTAAACCAAAGCCCACTAGTATGATCCGTCCGATCATGATCCATGCACGAGTGCACGTATGTGATCGAACCCTGCCATAATACCATACGGCCTTTACAACGTTTCGCCCAAAACTTGGGAAACTATCTGTGGGGGACTCTAAAGACTCGTCAATACACTGGCTGTGGATTTAACCACTAGCACGTCAGTGGTACTAGCTGTACGTAACGGGCTACCCATGGATTGACCAAAAGGGAAGCCGATGAGCGAACGCATCCTGAAACCCTACTGAGTCTGTCAGTGACAATATCCATACAGTCCGGTCCGTTCGTCTATGAGTATCGCATGTCGGGCCTAGGGGGTTGGTAAAAGTCAGACCCCTAAAAGCGGTACAAGTCATGTCGGAGTGTAGCCTAGAACACCCTGAGATACTACTGGAATACCTACCAGTAAATCTCACTTGCCTTGGCTAAGGACTTCGTGTAATGGCTCTCCTAAACACAACGCGATCTCACCCCCAATACCGGGAGAGACGAATCCCCTGCCGATCCGCTCACTGCCTCCATGTGGCTCGGGACTGTACCCAACTAAAATCTGTTTGCACGACTCCTTTGAGCCATGGTAGGGTAGTAATCAAAGCACAGTGGGAACTCACACGAGACAAGTGACGATCTCAGGTCGATAGACTAACCTGTACACATGTCACCAGGGAACTGCTATCTGATGCTAGGTATAAAACCAACTAGCATGTTTCCGGTGAGTCCTGTCCGGTGTACTTATAACCTAATGAGCACCTGTATACATCTTAGGTGAACCAACTGACACCAATGGCTTATGAGACCGGCCACCGCCCCTCATTGGGGTCTCGACTGTATACACTAGTCTACTGATGGAGTATCGATGCCCAGTCTCGAAACTCCCACGACTAGGGACACTTTAAGGATGTGCTTTTAGACTACCTAACTCTCATGTATATGATCGCCATCATACTGCTGGTAGTCACGCAAGAATCCTAAGGTCTCTATCAACGTGTAATAGTGATCTGTAATATCACCTAAAGCATGTACACGATGACAAAGATAAACCAGATAGCATACTATCATCTTGAGTAAGACTGTCTTACCGGTATAGGTCCTCCCTCAATCATTGAAATCACGTGCCTGCGATCTAATAATTGACTTTGAGGGCACTATATCCAACACTCTTTATGTTTGGTGGCTGATTTTTCGGACCATCGTCGTGGCCCTTCCTCTTCTGGAAAGGACATGCGACTGAAGACGGTTGGTCTGACTGGGTCCTTGCGTGGTGTTGTCCGGATCGCGGCTTTCTTGACTCTTGCGGTCATGACATTCTTCTGAACCAATTTCAGCATTTCATAAGAGTTAGTGGGCTTCACAGCCGATTCAGCTGTTATTGCGGGGTAACGCTGTTCTTGGAACCTCATGAAGTTCAGCCTAGCAGGAGCCCTAGCCCTTTAATTTGTTGGCTCTGTATCTGAGCCTTTTTTGTCTCAGCTTCTCGATGTTGAAGGCTTGGTGGGTATCCGTTATCCAGGAAACCATCGTGAGTCGATTGACGGGAAACTTAGAGAAGATACCCGATTGAGCAGTTGTCAGGGGCACCGCTGGAGCTTGCCCGAGATGCCTTATTACTTTTTTGGTGTTGATGGCCTTGCCCTTAGCCGAGGCCAAAGAAAGTCATTCAAACACCGACTTGCGTTTGGGTAGTGGTGCCCTCGAGATCACCACATTTGGCCTCCAGCCTTTCGAGGCCGGTCTATCTGTTATCGGAGCTTGAGGAGCTGGGATGGCGTTAGCTGGCACGAACAGAATAGAGCCAAATGGTAGCAGCGGCTCCTCCCACTGCCGTCCGATACTTACCGGTAGAATTGTTCGAGCGTCCGTCTTCATCGTGTAGAAGACGGGATCTGCCTTGAGAGCTGGGTTCATCTTTGGAGACATTGTTGAGAATTGATTGCTTGAAAGCCTGCACGAAAGAGCATTATTTTAGTATAAATATCGATATGTATGTTGATTGAGTTCGCATGAACGTTTAACACGAAATATGGGAGGAGAGAAAGTCCCACCGGGCGTGCAAGAATTTATGGGGTGTTTTTCGTCACCCCATTGAAATGGGAATACGCGTCACTTATCAGGCGTATACAGATTCCCCCTACCTAGGGTAAGCCAGGATTTATTGATTATGGGGATCCGAATCTTCGACAGCAGCGGACTAAACTGCCGTTAATTACCTCTTGCCTTTGGAGCAAAGGAAACTCTGATTGACAGGTTAAACTGGTCATGCGAACTCAATGTGCAGTGTGCATGTGTTGTTTTTGGCCGTATCAGGGGCCTTACAGAATTTATGAGGGTTTCGCTACCCAGATAGCGGGCTGGGGGTCAAGAGGGCTAGTAGCCCCCTTGCGGGGTGTGGGAAAGCGCCCGTTAGAAAATTTTCTAACGAGAGAGGTATTTTTAGTGGGGAGCGTGAGAAAAAAAGAGGGGTGAGAAGCGTCCTAAGAATGCGTGAGATGGCATGTGGGTGCCGGGCGCCCACGGGTCACGTACGGGCGTGTGGGCGCCAGCACCTCATGCGCCCGGTACGTGGGCGACGGGCGCCCATGGGTCATGTGCGGGACGCAGGGGCGTTGGGCGCCAGCGCCTTATGCGCCCGGCACGCGACCGCTGGAAACACCAGTGGAAGAAGAGGCTAAACCCTTGGATTTGGAGTTGAACTCCTGAACAGGAATTGAGCGTGGATTTGGAGTTAAACTCCAAAAGATCTAGATTTGGAGTTAAAAGATCTGGATTAGGAGTTCAACTCCTTTGAGAATTTGGGTCTTGGAATTGAACTCCTCAGAAATCTTCGGAGATGATCAAAGAGGACCCTTTTCTTCTCCCTTGAGCTCTGGATCTTCTCTTGAACCTTGGATCTTCCCAAAATTGGATTTTTGGAGACAGGTCTCCTTCTTCCTCCTCTCTGTTGGCTGGACATTGGAGAAAAGGGGGTGAGACTTAAAAATATCCCCTTTTAGAGATTTAATGAGAGATCTGAGCTCCCCTTCAATGGTTTATGGTGGAAAACAATTTCTTTTTGGAAAAGAAAGAGTTAAACTCTAGATTTAATTCAAAAAAAAAGAAGTAGGTTTAAAACCTTGAGGAAGGAGAAGGTGGCACAGAACCCTAATTTTTTAGGGGAATGAAAAAAAGTTTTGGTGTTTCATCATAATGTTGCCTTATATAGGCTTACAAGTTTACACATAGTCCCTTGGGCTATACAAAATGACATTTTGCCCATCCCATGTCTCATGTGCTTATTTTTTTTTGCATATGAGCCATGGGCTTTACAAAAATTTGTCTTTATACCCATTTTCCTTACATTTATTCATAAAAATTACATCAAAATTTTTTATTACATAATTTTCATTTTGGCATGGGAGAGACCGGCCGCTTCATATTCGGGCTTGGCTTGGGCATGGGCCCACTTGGCCTGGGCTTGGGCCCATTTGGTTTGGGGCTGACTTTGATTTTGACGTAGTCAACCGGGGTGTAATTTTTGACCCCAACAGTCCGAAGCTCAATAACTCAGACATTTTTCTTCTCTGGAAATCTGTAACTTGTGTTAGATATAGGTGCCCTCGAGGCAATTATCGTAACTGTAGGAATGCAATTACCGAATTCATGAGGACATATACAAAGAACAGTCTTGCTCGAGATGATAGTTTGCTATCTGGTTTGTATTTATCATTCATAAGTATATGTTTTACTTGCTATAATGTATCACTACTACATAATGATAAAGCCCATAATATTTTTGCTTGACTACCAGGATTATGATAAGGATCATACTAGTGGGGCCTGAGTAGTCTATAAACACATCCTTAAGAGTCCCTAGTCGTAGGAATATCAAGACTGGGCATCAGTATTACGTTTTAGACTAGTGTATACGTTCCATGACCCTGTACGGGGCGATGGCTGATCCCATAGTCATTGGTGTTTGACACCGATGATTATATACAGGTACTCATTGGATGAGTTACACTGGACGGACTCGCCGAGAACTCTTAGATGACTTTATACCAATCGTCAGATAGCAGTTCTCTAGTGACATGAGTATATGGTAGTCCATAGACCCAAGATCGCCATAGTGTCTTATGTGTATTCCCACTGTACTATGATTACTACCCTACCATGGTTTTAAAGAGCCGTGCAAACAGGTTTTAGTTGGGTACAGTCCTAAAGCACATGGAGGCAGTGGGCGGTCGAGAGAATTCATCTTTCCCAGTATAGGGAGTTGATGTCGCACCGTGCACAGCTGGCTATGACCATAAGTCCTTAGCCAAGGCAGACGGGATTTACTGTTAAGTGTTATCAGTAGTTTCTTAGATGGTCATGAGTTTGACGTCAGCACGACTTATCGAGTTATTGGGAGTCTGACGGTTTTCAACTCCCAGACCCGGTATGCGACAGTCTTAGACGAAGAGACGAAACTGTATGGTGAATATCATCGATAGGCTCTAGTAGGGTACGGACGAGCTTGCTTGTCGATTGGCTTTTCGTTCTACCTGGGTAGCCGTTACGCACAGCTAGTGCCGCTGATGTGCTTGTAGGTTAACCCGATGAGGGATTGATATGAAAGTGTTTCGGATCAACCGGATATGATTCTAACTTACTGCCAGCATATTATCGAGTCTTTAGAGTCCCACACAGAGAGTTTTTCCATTCTAGCGAAATGATGTAGTGCATGTACGGCGATGCGTGCGGGGTCCAATTAAACATGCGTATGTGATACTGCATGTATTAATCGGACGGATGATACTGGCCGGTTTATGATTGAACCGGGTCATTAAATCAAATGTTGATTTAATGATATTACTCTAGTATTATTGTTTTACTCTTATTCTCTCTCTTTATATGTTACATCGACATGTTACATGTCATGTACATATGTTTTGTGTGATGGCTATCATACATACATATATTTATATATATGACTTTTCTTTTTATTCTTATTTTATCTTTTTGCATGAAATGAGCATGAGGTGGAAGCTTATTACCCTCCACTCTCATGCTCATGACACTTAACTATATGATGAGGCTTATTGATATGAAAGGGGCATTATTATTCTCTCATAACTTATATCATCTTCTCTCTCATCCATGGTTATGCAAGAAAGAAAAATGAGAAGACAAAAAGAAAGGAAAGAAAGAAAGAGAGTTTTAGAGTTCATCATTTTTCCTACATCTCTTTCATTTGATGTCTAGCAAACACAATATGAGAGTTTCTTCAATTTGATTGAAGATGAAGTTAGAACCAGTGGCCTTTATGTGGATCATCTTTGATGAAGCCGATCGGAGACCAAGCGTGATCCGGAGCGTCTCGGAGCTTAGCCGGAGTCCGGGATTCAACCATTGGAGCAAATGAAGATGTTTTAAAGGCTGTACATTCTCATCTTGCTCATCTTTAAGTTTTGCAAGCTATTGTGTCTATGTTTACCGTGGGGTTAGGATGCTTAGGCTCCCTTGGATTTTTCTTTTTTCGCTTCTGCAGTAATTTCAAAACCCGTCCAGCGAGCGCGCACAATCTTATAGTGGTATCAGAGCCGACCATAGACCCTAGCTTGCACTTGGACGAAGTTATAGTTTTGACCTAGTTTTTTCCGTATTCTATTTCCATATATCAAGCATTTGTTAATTTTTTAAAATGTGACATGAATTTTTTTTAAATAGTACCATTGAGATAAGTTTTTTTTTATAAAAATTATGTGGTTGAAACAGGGGCCCCTAACTAATTTCCCAGGCGGCCAAAACTTGCTTTCCAACGGCCAAAACGGCGGTTTTTGAGTTTTTGTTTCTACAGTGGTTTGATGCAATGGAAATAGGATTTTTTGTATACTTTGTTTTTCCCCGGGTTTGAGATTTGATTTCGTTGTGTTTTGGGGTGTTCAGAAAGTTTTTGATCGAAACTGTAACGTCGTGCGGTTTCGTATTTATGAGGTTAAAGAGTTTAACTTGGTTAATACGACGATACATACTTATTTATATGTATTTGTGAGTCTGAGATGTTCCATGTTAGAGATTACTTGGAACGGTTCAGATTATCGCGAAATGAATAGCCCCGTATGGTATTGTGTGATGTGTTATATTCAGGTTTTCATTTCATTCATGTTGTAACCAAATGTATATTCTTTTATTCAAAATGAGCGGTCGACATGTGGCCGTCTTTCCACTTATTGTATTATTATTTTTCGGGACTCGATCATGTTGCGATCAATATTACCGTTGTATTAATGCAGATTTTAGGACTACTCCGTAGAGAAGCGTACTGGCAGCCAGGTTCTAGATTGCAGCGAGTGGCTATCTCAAGGAGTTGAGACCGGTCACTCGATTCTAGGACTGAAGGGCTGCTTGCCATGCTTGTAGGGGGTTAGGATAGACCTGCGGAGTAGTGCTTAAGTCATCGGATTCGAAAAAGTGCTGGGTGGCCCTATCATGGTGATGATGCTGGGCCGTCCGTTTTTCGGATTGGCGGATGACTTGCCGCACTTGTAGGGGTCTGCTTTTGGCTACGCACGGGCTATTCACGCGACCAGGGAATGTCGCGCTTTGTTTGTGGCTTGAACGAAATGCGGGATTCCTAGGTGATCCGACCATTCTAACTCTGTGATGTTGTTTTCCCGCATGTTGTAATGTGATTATGTTGGATATAGTGGCCTCAGAGTCAATTATTGGATCGCAGGCATGTGATTGCAATGATTGAGGGAGGACCTATACCCGTAGGACAGTCTTACTCGAGAGGTTTGTATACTATCTGGTTTGTCTTTATCATCGTGTACATGCTTTAGGTGACATTGTAGTTCACTATTACACGTTGATAGAGAATAGTATGCTACCATGTTTTATCTTTATTATCGTGTACTGCTTTAGGTGACCATACAGGTCACTATTACACGTTGATAGAGCCCTTAGGATTCTTGCTTTACTGCCAGCAGTATGATGGCGATCATATACGTGGGAGCTGGGGTCTATAAGCACATCCTTAAAGTGGTCCCTAGTCGTGGGAGTTTTCGAGACAGGGCATCGATACTCCGGAGTAGACTAGCGTATACAGTCGAGACCCCGACGAGGGGCGGTGGCCGGTCTCACAAGCTATTGGTGTCAGTTGGTTCACCTAAGATGTATACAGATGCTCATTGGGTTATGAGTACACCGGACAGGACTCGCCGGGAACATGCTAGTTGGTATTATACCTGACGTCAGATAGCAGTTCTCTGGTGACATGTGTACAGATTAGTTCATCGACCTGAGATCGTCATTTGTCTCGTGTGAGTTCCTACTGTACTTTGATTACCACCCTACCACGGCTCAAAGAAGTCGTGCAAACAGGTTTTAGTTGGGTACAGTCCCAAGCCACATGGAGGCAGTGAGCGGATTGGCAGGGGTTTCGTCTCTCCCGGTATTGGGGATGAGATCGCGCTGTGTCTAGGAGAACCATTACATGAAGTCCTTGGCCAAGGCAGAAGATTTACTGGTAGGTATTCCAGTAGTATCTCAGGGTGTTCTGGGCTACACTCCGACACGACTTGTACCGTTTTTGGGGGTCTGATTTTTACCAACCCCCTAGGCCCGCCATGCGATGCTCATAGACGAACGGACCGGACTGTACGGATATTATCACTGATAGGCTCAGTATGGTGTCAGGATGAGTTCGCTCATCGATTTCCCTTTTGGTCAATACCTGGTAGCCCGTTACGTACGGCTAGTACCTCTGACGTGCTAGTGGTTAAATCCACAGCCAAAGTGTTGACGAGTCTTTAGAGTCCCCCACAGATAGTTTCTCAAGTTTCGGGTGAAACGTTGTAGAGGCCGTATAATATATGGCAGGGTTCGATCATATACGTGCGGTATTGCACGGACCATGATCGGGCGGATCATACTAGTGGGCTTTGGTTTAAGCCGGATCCTAGTATTAGATTTGTTGGATTACTTTAGTCTCATCGCATTCGCATTCAGTCGGAATGCGGGTGCAGGTATGTATATACAGGTGAGGGGTATCCTTGTGATCCGTCACGAGTTTACTTTAGATGTTACCATATTTTTTTTATTGTTCTAAACATTTGGGTTAATGTTTACTAATGGAAATTGTGAGCTTAAGCCATCATTTTGTGTATTAAATGACACATGTACTTCTTAGATGACTGATGGTATCATTTCTTGTGCAAATGTCACCTTTTGTGATGGATTTGAGTGTTGAAATGAGAAGGAGAGAGAGAGGGGCTTCCATATGATAAGTTTTGGTCTTGTATTTTTTCTAACTCTCTCACTCTCATTTTCATAGCAACACAAAAGAAAAGAAAAAGAAAAAGAAAGCTTCTTCTTCTTCCTCCTCTAGCTCACAACATCCATTAATGGCATCATCTCTAACCTCCATCCATGCAATGGATGCAAGAGACAAAGTGATCACAAACATTCTCTACATCACCTTGGACACGTCGGCTAGCACACTTCATGCCCGAGTTGCTTCGGATGAAGCGGGAGCCCGTAAAAAGAATCGATGATGTGGTGCCCTTTCCGACGAGGAGACCGGAGCTCGGAGATGCCGTGAGGAGCTTGGGATGGTGGCCAAAGACCGAAGGACACGGATCGATCGGTATAGCTTTCCAAACCCTTTCTCTAGTTGCTAGTTGTAGGTTAATGGTTCGATCCGGGAAAATGTATACGATAGCGCCGGTTTCTAGTTTGAAAAAGTTTTCGTTTCCGCATTTTGGCCCTGGACAGACGGCCGGGGTGCTACCGTAGTCTTACATGGTATCAGAGCCATGCCATTAACCTTTACTAGCTTGCTCTAACGTGTTTAAAATATCGATCGGACAAATTTTCTAAAAACTGCATTTCCAAGTCATCAGTTTCTGTCGAATTTTTCCTGTGGTCAAAAAATTATTTGGTGTGCTGCAGAAAAACAGGCAGGGTTTTTTAAGAGTTCTGTGAAAATTTGGTAAAGTGATCGTACTGTTGCGCCGCGGAACCGTGGCCATACCCTTGTTTTGGCCGTGGTTCCGCCGCAGTAAAGATCCTTCACTGCACCAAATTTTGTACAGTGCTCTCTGAGTTGGAAATGGGGTTTCTGGTAATTTTATTTTGGGCCCATATTTGTTTGAGTACTGGAAATTGTACTTGGGGCTCACTTCGGGAAATTTTGTCGATCGAAAATTTTAAATATGTTAGTTTACAGTATTTATATTATATCTGCGACCGTGAATGTCATTTGATCGGTAAATCCTGTCTAATTGCTATAGCCCTTTTAGACGGATTTGCGAACGTGACTTTCACGTTGATGTTCTGTGTTGTGCTGTGATGTTGCGGATTTGTCATGGTGGATAGCCTGGTGCAATGGTAGTATAGTTTAGTTGTATTTGTACATTTAATATTGCGGGGCGAGTGTCCGACATGTGGACTGCCGTCACTGCCTGTTTTTATATTATTCTTTTGGGGCATCCCGGGCCGAGGTCGATGTACCCGTTGTATATATTTTACTTTCTGTACTAGGATTACCCCGCGGTGGGGTGCACGGATAGCCGGGTTCTAGAGGGCAACGGGTCCGCATCTCATGGCTTTGAGACGGAGGGGGCTTCACTCTAGAATTGACGGGCTATTCGCCGCACTCGTAGGGGGTACAGGTTGACCCAAGGAGGGATGCTCAAGTTACCGGATTCCGTGAAGTGCTGGGTGGTCCATTCACTTTGTTGAAGGGGGATGCCTAGCTTCAGGTTTTGGCGGGTAACTTGCCGCGCCCGTAGGGGTCTAGGATTTCATTGCACAGGCTATCCATACGACCAGGGGAACGTCGGGTTTCAGTAGCGGCTCTATGAAACCCGGGGATCCCAGATTATTTGTATTGTTCTGTGATGCTTATTACATTTCTGTGATGTTGCATTTTATCATGCCTGGAGCGATTATTATATATTGATATATATATTAGTAGATGTTGTATATGTTTTGCATCCGCGCTAGTCCAGTCCCCGCTCTGTTGTTAGTTAAGTAACCTAACGGATGATGACGGGACCCAGTGGCGAATGCAGATGGCATATATGTACATCGTATTTTCGTTCTTTTTAGATGTGATCAATTGATGGGACTGCATTGATTCGGATCAATGCAAGCTAAACAAACCTATTCTGATGTTGTTAGAACATTTTTCAAAAAAAGCTGTTATTGCAAGGACGTTCTCTTTTGTTTTGCACAGTGGTATTCGGGTATGAATATCCAGCACCTCAGTCGACGAGGCAAGGGCCGAGATCCCTTCACCGGGAGTGACCCCTTCGACAGAAGTTTTGCGTCAGGGTAATAACTTCACTATAACCGATTGCCTTTTGCTTTGCATCGTGGTATTCAGTTGGAATATCCGGCACCTCATTCTACGGGGAAAGAGCCGAGATCCCTTCACCGGGAGTGACCTCTTTAGCAAAGGTTTTCGCCACTATATTTTATAAAAGGTTATCCGGTTCCTTCAACGATATCAAGTTCATTACGTTAAAGGTTTTTCGCCAAAAACTAGCCGTAGCCCTCCGTCATTTCAGATTAGTATTGCTTAGTATTCGCGCTACGTTTGTCGTTGCTATTTGCCGAGGCGTAGTGTGCGGTAGCTCTGTAATGCTTTTCTGTCGCATGGATATGTGGATTGGTTAGGACGGTCGTACGACTTTGTTGATTATCCGTCAAGGGTCTGTTAGTTATATGTATACCCTAGAGGCCATTACTGTACATATGATGTATATTGTAGTGGATGCTGGGACATATATAGGGAGGAATTTCTTGCTCGACATGATAGTATGCTATCTGGTTACTCTTTACCTTAACGTGTATAATGATTGTCTCTCTGTTACATGTTGGTAAAGCCCTTAGGATGTGTACTTGACTACCTGGACTATGATGCAGATCATACTAGTGGGGACATGGTAGTCCATAAGTACATCCTTCAAAGTCCCTAGTCGTGGGTGTATCGAGACGGGGCATCGATATACCAGAGTAGACTAGCGTGTACCTTCTCGACCCATACAGATGGGCGATGGATGATCCCATATCCATCGGTGTTTGACATCAGAGATGATATACGGGTGCTCAGTAGAGACTGGGTACACTGGACGGACTCGCCGAGAACTCCCAGATGGTATTATACCTCACGTCAGATGGCAGTTCTCTGGTGACACTGGTACAGAGTAGTCTGTTGACCCGAGATCATCATAGAGTCTTGTGTGGTTCCCACTGTGCTTTGATTTCCATCTTACCACGTCCAAGAGGGCGTGCAAAACGGTGGTTTTTGGGTACAGTCCCGAGTCACATGGAGGCAATGAGCGATAGGAGGGGATTCGTCTCTCCCGGTATAGGGAGTTGATGTTGCGCTGTGTTCGATTGGCTATAACAGGAAATCCCTGGCCAGGGTTGCTGAGATTTACTGGTAAGTGTTACCAGTAGTTTCTCGAATTGTTATAGACTTCATATCGACACGACTTATCGAGCTATTGGGGTCTGACGTTTACCACCCCTAGGCGAGATATGCGACATATCAGACGATCAGACCGGACTGTACGGTAGTGTTACTGGTTGGATTCACAGGAGTGTGAGCGGGCTTGCTCGTCGATCTTCTGATCGCTCAATACCCGGGTGGCCGTTACGTTTAGCAGACCGCTTGCGGCTTGTGGGTGCTTGATATGATCATCATCTGCTGCCGGCGTATTGACGAGTCTTTAGAGTCCTACACAGAGGTTTCCTGGCTCAAGCGAAACGAAATAGGAGCGCATATGAGATATGTGCGGGACCGAGAATAATGCGTGTATGTGATACCGTATTCTATTCTCGCGATGAATGTGTCGAATGGTTGTATGCGATATAACCTAGTTATCGAATCAAGGATTGATTCGATAAATCGATACATTGGATATTAGTCGGTTATATGCGATATGACCGGATCGTTAAATCAAGTGTTGATTTAATGATTTAATGTATAATTATATATTTGATATATTACTTTGCATTAACTAATATTGGTTCACTTTAAATGGATATTCTCGCTCGGATGTGCACATTGTATATTCGATATATTTTTGTGCACTTGTATGTATCATGTTTGATGAGGCATGCTAACTTGTGTTTTGTGTAAAGTTTAAACCATGGTTATGTAATGGTTAGGGTTTTCATTTTCACATCTATTTATTTATTTATTTGTTTATTCTTTTTGGAAAATGATAAGCATAATGCAAAATGGTGGCTTTCTTTGGAAGCTTGTTGAAGCTTCATGAAGACTTTGACCAAGTGACCATTTTGTCTCATGCTTAACCCTAACCATTCCATTCAACCATGATTAACTCTCTACACATTACCATGGTTAATATTATGATAAGTATGATTTGATTATTGATTTTAAAGATTTCTTATCATAATATTCTTCTTCTTCTTCATCTTCTTCTTACATGAAGAAAGCTTGCTACTCTAATGGCAAGTGATGAAATAAAGTGAGAATTCCAATTCTAAAGTGAACCCACCTCCTATTTCTTCATCCTCTACCTCTTTCCAAGTAGTATAGGGTGTTCTCTTCACAAGTTTCATGACTTGGTGAAGTGGGAGCTTGATCTAGCGATGCCTCGACGTAGATCATCTTCGGCATGGACATCGACGACCTAGCCCGCCTATTCTCCGATAAAACCGACGCTAGAGCCCGGGAATTCATTTGGACAGCAAGGGGACTTCGTTGCGGAGCTATGGAGGTGGAGCACTGGATCTACAAAGGTTGTATTTCCGTATAAACCTTAGTTAAGTTGTTAACTAGTTTTGTTTCGCCTAGACATCTAGCCAACGATCCGTAGTTTAGGGTTTCTCGGCACCGTAAATTTTGAAATTGGCATGGTTGATACCTTGTGAGACTTCTTGAGAGTGCCTAGGAACCCTACAGTGGTATCAGAGCCTAGCTAGAGCCTTAGGCGAAGCGTAGACGGAATTTAAAGTCCGATCGAATCCAAACCCGAACCCAAAATAGCTCTCTGGACTTTTTCTAAAAACTGGGTTTTTTCCAGATTAAAAATTTATAAAAAATTCAGCAGGAAGATCTAAGAGTTCTGGTGCAAGACGACACCCTAATTCATCAAAACCACCGCGGTTCCGCGGCCGTACGGCAGTATCTCACTGTCATTGTTGCACAGTAACTCCTCTTTTCTGATGCTGGATTTTATGGGAATTTTTAAATTTTATTCAACAGTTGAATTTTCTGGAGTTGTTTTGGGGATTCGGTGTTTCGATCGGAGTATCAAATTTTGTCTGTGTGGCTTTCCGGATAAATTTTAGAATATGTTAAAAGGTTCGACCGGATATAAATACCCAATTTTTCCCCTGTCGGGAAATTTCCAAGTGTTGGATTTTTCCGTAGTCTAAAGACGTTCTAAGTAGTGCAAGTAACTCGATGGACCCTCTAGAAGACAACAAACCTTAACTCGATTATGTGACCGTCTTGAACTGCCCTTTGAACCTTAGGGTTTGGGGCAGTACGGCGTGCCACATGTGAGGCGTTGGCTTGACCCTTCTACGGCTGGACCGTTGGTACTGAGGCACGAACGGAATGTTGTTAGACTTATTTCATGTGTTGAGCTATATCGGGAAAACTTGGGTGTTTGACTGTTCGATCGAAAAGTTTAACATTTTCTGATTATCTGGAATGTGATACAATAATTGGAATTCACAATAAGTTATGAGATAACTGAATGAATGTTGTAAATCTAGCAATTTAGTCTCACTTGATCGGTTGCCACGGAATTTTGATGTGATCAAAAGTCCGTTGCAATCACGTAGCGTACGCGGATACTCGCCGGGTAAACTTAATAGATAGCCTCGCTCCATAGCCCCGACCAAGTGACTGTAGGAGAACCCCGTCGCCGAAAGCATCCGTTCGGGTGCTCACGGTAGCGGTGTTCCGCCTTGGTGCACTTCGTCGACGGTATCGGGGGTGCGGCCGTCTACTGAAGTTTGCGACGAGCATTCGATCAGGATGTCGGGAATCTTGTTGAATTGCCCGACTTGATATTGAAAAGTGTTTTCGATAAAGAGACTAAAATGCGGGGTTTATAATTGTTAGGCATGTGATGTCTAAGTAATTCATTTGGTCAGGCATGCGATGTCTGAGGAGGTTGCGGATTCCAACTGTTGTAGTTTTACACTTTCTTTTCTGTGACCGTAAGTGTAATATGTGATATCGCCGGTTTCGTTGCTATATGTCAACGACAATTGGGATGCGCATATTTACTTACGTTGATGACATGTGATGTTATGTGTTGCTCGATATGTTATATTGGATCGTCGTGTTTTGAATAGCCGGGGTTTTTTTATGTGAGATGAGTGTTTTTTATTTTCATTCATGTAAAAACTTGTATGTAATATTCTTTTATTGGGGCACTTCCAGGTTGCGGAAGTTGTCACCGTTGATGTATATTATTTACTTTTCCGCAATAAGATAGACCCAAGGAGGGGAGCACAAGTAACCGGGTTCTGGAGTCCAGAGGGAGACCAACTCGAGGAGTCGAGTCCGGGTCTCCTAACTCCAGAATTGGTAGGGTTGCTTGCCGCTCCCGTAGGGGTCTAGGGGTGTGGGTTTGGCTATTCATCACGACCGTGGAATCCGTATTTTATACTGGCTCGTATTGAAAACACGGACGTCCTAGTATATCCAATATTTCATATGTTTCTTCTGCTGCGATATCTGTGATGTGATCATGTGATGTTCTGTGATAGATACAGCATATAGTATATATGATATATTATATAGACGTTACTTATGATTTACACCCGCGCTAGCCCTGCCCCGCTCTGCCGTTAGTTACCTAACCTAACGGTGCACGAGGGGACATCGAGGCGAATGCGGATGGCATAAGTGTACGTCGTATTTATCTGTGATGTTTAGGTACTTAAATGATGGGACTTCATTAATATGATTAATGAAATAAAAGAAACCTAAGATGTTGTAGAATCGAATTTCAAAATAAAACAGGTAGCTACAGTTCTTGCTTTGCACAGCGGTATATATGATATATCCTGCACCTTATTCGATGAGGAAAGGACCGAGATCCCTTCACCGGGAGTGACTCCTTTAGCAATAACTGGCAGATGCTACACACTCGGTTTGTCTTTTGATTGCTTTTAAGAGTTTTTGCTTTGCACAGTGATATATATGATATATCCCGCACCTCATTTGACGAGGAAAGGACCGACGATCCCTTCACCGGGAGTGACTCCTTTAGCAAAACTAGAAAAGCCTCAAAAACACTCCATTTTAAAATCATTTGATTCTACAACGATATCAAGTTCATTACGCAATAGGTTTTCAGAAAAACTTGTCGTAGCCCTCCGTCATTTTAGAAAGTAGAGTACTTAGTATTCGTGCTACGTTTGTCGACCATAGCCGAGGCGTAGTGTGCGGTAGCTAAGTGATGTCTTCCTACACCGCATATGATGCGATTAGTTAGGACAGTCATGTGGCTTTGTTGACCTTAGCCAAGGGTCATGTGGGCGGGTCTAATTAATCACGAAATGACGGGTAGAACTTGACTAGTACCTATGATTTGTTGACCTTAGCCAAGGTCATAGGTGATAGGGGTAAAAACCATTATCGGGAATTTCAAGTGTTGAAATTTGCAATAAGATTGCATACCTTCTATGAGATAGTTGGATCCCGATACCTGCTGCGAGTAAGTGTTACTCCTGGGAGAGTTTTATACATTACAATTAGCCGATCAAGTAGGTGTCTAGAAAGGTGTTAACGAGGTTATGCCTCTGGGAAAACGAGGTTTACAGTAATTAGGTTCGTGCGAAAGCACGGGGGACCTCCCTCAAAGTTCCGACACTGGCCTGGCTGAAAGATTGGCGAACTTGTAGTGTGTAATTAATCTCGGCTAGTCTTTCCTTTTAGGGTTTGAAGGAAGATTTGATAAAAAGCAGTGGGAGCCATCCTGATTAGATAAAATAATAACCAATCTATTCTTGAAAGAGCGCACGCTGAGTGTTTTCTTCTCTCTCTCTCCAGGTAGCGACCATATCACGCCTTAATCAAGATAATAAAACGGATTATTGACCGAACCCGCTTGTTATATTGAGTTGGGGAACGTTGGTCCCGCTCCAACTTATAATTGTTATAAGACAGAGCAGAAAATTGGGGAATACCAGATTTCCCGTGCCGCCCAAACGAAGAGAGTGCATGCTGATGCATCATCTTCGGGTGTGTTCATTATAAAGAACTGTTTCTCAGTATCCTCCGCATCCTTAGTATATGATACCGGATCAGGATCCCAGATATGTAATCTGTTACATAGGGCTACAAAAGGGTAGAAAAACTGAGAACGGATGATAAGTTTCATGAGACAGAAAATGGGGCAAGTGTTGCAGCCAAGTCTGTTGGTCACTGTCATCCTGTATTACCAATACATTGATTCTGAACAAATGCTATTAGATACCGAACCTGATATACAAAATCATATCAGTCTCTTTATTAGTAAAGAAAGGATATAATTTTGTATTGATTGGATAATGTTTTGAAAATTTCCTATATCAAAAGTTGATCGGTTCAGGCACGTTATTTAAAAGCATTAATATTCTAAATCAAACTACAGTTCTTATTATACGGAACACACACAAGAGGAAGAGTTCAGAAATGAACGAATCCTTCTTGAGGCATTGTAGACTAGGTCATATCAATGCGACCCGACTAGCTCAAGTTACATATAGATGCATATTTAAAACAGTTTGGATTTACATCTTGTGTAACTTGCCAGTCATGTCACAAAGATTAGATGACCATAGCTCTGTTTATTGGAAACAGAGAAAGAGTTAGTAAACTCTTGGGATTGATACATGCTGATGTATGAAAGGTCCTCTGTCTACACATGCCAAGACCGGTTCTTTATACTTCATTACATTCTCTGATAATCTGTCAAGATTCAGTCTTATGTTCCTGTTGAAACATGAGTCCGAACCTTTTGAGATATTCACAGAATATAAGCAAGAAGTAGAGAACCAGAATACGGGTATAAGTATTATGTCCTTTGATGTGATCAAGGAGGAGAATACTTGAGCACGGAATTCCTGAACTATTCTAAAGGAGAATGAGATTCTCTCTCAGGATTACTCCTCCGAATACACCATTGCACGATGGTATATCGGGGCGGAGCAATCACACCCTATATGATAAGGTGCGCTCTATGATGAGTACTACTGAGTCACCTATTTCCTTTAGGGAGTTATGAACTTGAGAAGCTGCATGCCTATTGAATAGGGTTTGAATCAAATCAGTTGCCTACCATTTCATATGTGATATGGAAAGGGAAGAGCCCATGCCTTAAGCTAGTTAAGATTTGGGGTTGACCGGCCTATGTCTAAAAGCAAAATCCGGACAAGCTCGAGGCAAGGTCGGTTATGTAGAACTGGAAATGTTTCAGCTATACAAACTACAGCAAATGATTTGGTAGAACCGAAGGATTCAATAGTAACCAACGAACCTCAGCCTCCCCGCCGATCTAGTAGGGTTTCTCACCCACCTGAGAGATACTTCGGTTTCTCTATGACAGTGGGAGCGAGGATTGCGTCATGAGATGGTGACCCAACTAGTTTTGAGCTGGCCATCAGGAGTGAGACTCTGTAAGAATGGCTGGATGCTTAGCGATCTGAGATGGAATCCTTATACACCAACAAAGTATGGACTTTAGTTGCTATATCTGAAGGGTTAAATCCCCATCAGGAGCAAGTATATCTTGAGAAGATTACTTGGTGTACATGGAAAGGTTGAGACTTTCAAAGCTAGACTTTTTAAAAGTTTGCGTCATTTACCAGGCGTGGATTATGATGAAACCTTTTTCAAGTAGCTATGCTTAAGTCCATCCAGATCCTACTTGCCACGGCTACATACCATGACTACGATATCTGGCGGTTGGGTGCCATGACTGCTTTTCTAAATATTGATTTAGAAGAGTGCGTCTATAAGTACACAGCCAGAGGGCCTCGTAGACAGTGGGAGCAGCGGAAACGTGTATAAGATGTTTTATAGGATAAAACAGGCATCGCGGAGTTGGAACATCGGTTTTGATGTGGTAGTCAAAGAGTTTGACTTCATCAAAATGGTAGATGAACCTTGTATATTCAAAAAGGTAGTAGGGAGTATGGTGGTGATCCTCGTAGAGTACGTGGATGACATACTCTTGATAGGGAAGGAGTTTCCTATGCTACGCTCGATCAATCTCCGCTTATCACAAAGATTCTCCGTGTAGGATCAAACTGATACCTCCTAAATCCTGAGTTTTGGATCTATGAGATAGATCTAAATGGATGTTAGGCTACTCACTAGTTGTAGTGAGATGGTATCAGTTGATCCTGAGGAGAATCACTGGAAGGGTTCCAGGGTGATAAAGACGACTGAATGTCAGTCGCAGGCATTGTCTTTACCCTCAGTAAAGGGACGGTATGTTGGAAGAGTTCCAAGCTAGATACCGTGACATACTAGACGATAAAGGCAGGATACATCGCTACTTAAGATGCTACCAAAGAGGCTGTTTGGATGTATAATGGTTCATGAGATGAACTATGTTCCTACCATTGTGAGACAATGGAGTTGTGGCTTATGCCAAGGAACGCCGGTCCCATCAGTGATCCAGACTTATTCTAAGGCAGTATCACCTGATCATGGAGATGGCTGATCTCCAGGGTGATCGAGGCAAGGAGAGCAGACTCAGAGGATAACACGGCGGATCCACTCACGAAGGCCTATTCCCAGAGAGAGACTTTTATGGGATGGTTGAGTATGAGATACTACAACCACTGCTACAGATGGCCCTAGTGCAAGTGGGAGATTGTTAGTTATATGTATGCCCTAGAGGCCATTACTGTACATATGATGTATATTGTAGTGGATGCTGGGACATATATAGGGAGGACTTTCTTGCTTGACATGATAGTATGCTATCTGGTTACTCTTTACCTTAACGTGTATAATGATTGTCTCTCTGTTACATGTTGGTAAAGCCCTTAGGATGTGTACTTGACTACCTGGACTATGATGCAGATCATACTAGTGGGGACATGGTAGTCCATAAGTACATCCTTCAAAGTCCCTAGTCGTGGGTGTATCGAGACGGGGCATAGATATACCAGAGTAGACTAGCGTGTACCTTCTCGACCCATACAGATGGGCGATGGATGATCCCATATCCATCGGTGTTTGACATCAGAGATGATATACGGGTGCTCAGTAGAGACTGGGTACACTGGACGGACTCGCCGAGAACTCCCAGATGGTATTATACCTCACGTCAGATGGCAGTTCTCTGGTGACACTGGTACAGAGTAGTCTGTTGACCCGAGATCGTCATAGAGTCTTGTGTGGTTCCCACTGTGCTTTGATTTCCATCTTACCACGTCCAAGAGGGCGTGCAAAACGGTGGTTTTTGGGTACAGTCCCGAGTCACATGGAGGCAATGAGCGATAGGAGGGGATTCGTCTCTCCCGGTATAGGGAGTTGATGTTGCGCTGTGTTCGATTGGCTATAACAGGAAATCCTTGGCCAGGGTTGCTGAGATTTACTGGTAAGTGTTACCAGTAGTTTCTCGAATTGTTATAGACCTCATATCGACACGACTTATCGAGCTATTGGGGTCTGACGTTTACCACCCCTAGGCGAGATATGCGACATATCAGACGATCAGACCGGACTGTACGGTAGTGTTACTGGTTGGATTCACAGGAGTGTGAGCGGGCTTGCTCGTCGATCTTCTGATCGCTCAATACCCGGGTGGCCGTTACGTTTAGCAGACCGCTTGCGGCTTGTGGGTGCTTGATATGATCATCATCTGCTGCCGGCGTATTGACGAGTCTTTAGAGTCCTACACAGAGGTTTCCTGGCTCAAGCGAAACGAAATAGGAGCGCATATGAGATATATGCGGGACCGAGAATAATGCGTGTATGTGATACCATATTCTATTCTCGCGATGAATGTGTCGAATGGTTGTATGCGATATAACCTAGTTATCGAATCAAGGATTGATTCGATAAATCGATACATTGGATATTAGTCGGTTATATGCGATATGACCGGATCGTTAAATCAAGTGTTGATTTAATGATTTAATGTATAATTATATATTTGATATATTACTTTGCATTAACTAATATTGGTTCACTTTAAATGGATATTCTCGCTCGGATGTGCACATTGTATATTCGATATATTTTTGTGCACTTGTATGTATCATGTTTGATGATGCATGCTTACTTGTGTTTTGTGTAAAGTTTAAACCATGGTTATGTAATGGTTAGGGTTTTCATTTTCACATCTATTTATTTATTTATTTGTTTATTCTTTTTGGAAAATGATAAGCATAATGCAAAATGGTGGCTTTCTTTGGAAGCTTGTTGAAGCTTCATGAAGACTTTGACCAAGTGACCATTTTGTCTCATGCTTAACCCTAACCATTCCATTCAACCATGATTAACTCTCTACACATTACCATGGTTAATATTATGATAAGTATGATTTGATTATTCATTTTAAAGATTTCTTATCATAATATTCTTCTTCTTCTTCATCTTCTTCTTACATGAAGAAAGCTTGCTACTCTAATGGCAAGTGATGAAATAAAGTGAGAATTCCAATTCTAAAGTGAACCCACCTCCTATTTCTTCATCCTCTACCTCTTGCCAAGTAGTATAGGGTGTTCTCTTCACAAGTTTCATGACTTGGTGAAGTGGGAGCTTGATCTAGCGATGCCTCGACGTAGATCATCTTCGGCATGGACATCGACGACCTAGCCCGCCTATTCTCCGATGAAACCGACGCTAGAGCCCGGGAATTCCTTTGGACAGCAAGGGGACTTCGTTGCGGAGCTATGGAGGTGGAGCACCGGATCTACAAAGGTTGTATTTCCGTATAAACCTTAGTTAAGTTGTTAACTAGTTTTGTTTCGCCTAGACATCTAGCCAACGATCTGTAGTTTAGGGTTTCTCGGCACCGTAAATTTTGAAATTGGCATGGTTGATACCTTGTGAGACCTCTTGAGAGTGCCTAGGAACCCTACAGGGTCGTGCAGGTGGGTTTAATGCAATCAAGATAATGACGGGTTGAACTTGACTAGGACCTTTTGATTTGTTGATTATTCGTCAAGGTCACTTGGGTTCTAGGGGTAAAAATCACATCGGGAGTTTCTAAAGAAACTGAAACTTGCCAGATATGCGCATACCTTCTAGAGTGTGATAATGTGAGTGGATTCTGTCACGTTATCATGCGATGATAGTTGGATCCCGATTCCTATTGATGAGTTGGTTTACTCCTCGGGTGATCCCGACTAATTCTTCTTTCAGGTTTGGAGGAGAATTTGACGATACAGTGGGAGGTTTCCTGATTAGATAAATTGATAACCATTCTGATTTAGGTTAGAGTGCACGCAGAGTGTTTCTTTTCTCTCTCTCTTTGGCAGCGACCATGACCCGACCCTTGACTATGACTCAGTGACCAAGTTAACCGAACTTTCTTAAAACACTGGCTTTTGGATTGTCAGAGTTGCATACCTCATTGCCACTCCTACTTTTACCCTTTTCTCCAGAACACCCCGTATTACTACGAACATCCACTTCCATTGGATAAAACCATCGTATGGTTATATACGAACTCGAAGGAACTTATTCGAGGATGGTTTCCGGTTCTGGAGAAAACGAATATGACTATTCAGTTGTCTTTTCCTTTTACCTTCTCTCAGGTTGCGAGTGCTCCTAGGATTAGGGCAGTACACCTATTACGCTAATTGGATAGTCTTCTTCCAAACCATAGGCAGGTGCCGAAGGGTAGGGAATGAAGAAAACCAATTAGCCTAACGATGGTGTACAGAAGGTAATAAGTTAAGACAAATAAAGGGATTAGTAAGAGGGCAAAGTAAACTGCGACTGCTATTCACGACCAAACCAAGTATTTCATCGCCACTCCTATTTCACCTTTGTATTTCTCCAGGACACTCTGTATCGCTACAAAGATCCACAGTTACTTGGATACTCCATCGTATGGTTATATACGAACTCGAAGGAACTTGTTCCAGTTTGGGGATGGATTCTGGTTCAGGAGAAATAGGAATAAGGTTTATTCAGTTGTCCTTTATCTTTACCTTCTCTCGGGTTGCGAGTGCTCCTAGGATTAGGAGAGTACACCCATTATGCTTATTGGATAGTCTTCTTCCAAACCATAGGCTGATGCCGAACGGTAGGGAAGGAAGAAAACCATTTGGCCTAAAGGGGTGTACAGAAGGTAATGACTAAAGACATATAAAGGGATTTGGAAAGATGGCAAAGAAATATACGGTTATAGTTGTGAATCGCATAATGGAAGAGGCATTGCTAGGAATACACGGATACCCCTTTGAAACATATTCATGGTTCAGTTTCACTGTGTATTGTTAATAGAAAACTGATTTCCCAATTAGTACTCACTTCAGGGTATGTATTTATCAGGTATGATTCTCACATCTGTATGGTTTTACAGATGATGAGTGGGAGTAAGTTATTGGGAATTGGGTGATCATCCTCATTATATCGGGATTCGTTGTAATTGGTGATATTTGAGGGAATCGCCTGGGTTGTTTGCCGGACGGCAAATATTTGGTTTTGAATATCCGTTGTTATGCACCAATTTCAAATTGATATATCTGTACGTTTATTTTTATAAAGTGAGATATAACTTTTTGAAATTATGTCGATGACATTTACCTATATCAGTGGATGGTTAGGTAAGGAGAATTAAACAACGGTGTAATTTTTCTTAACCATAAGTACATTTTTCAACCTACGACACACAGGGAATGAGTTATTAGACTCAGGGGACTCATACAGAGTATTGTATGTTGTCTAGTGTCCATTAGGACAGAGGGGTTGGTACTCGTACTATATTCTGTTTACTTATGACTTCTCTAGTTCTTAGACATGTGTTTCATAGAAATACAAGATCCAAGTTTTGAGAAGTTATAGGTATATGAATAAAGTAGAGAACCAGGTATTGTAAGTATCAGGATTCTTCAAGGTGATCGAAGATATAGATACTTGTGTATGGTATTCAGTTGATAGTAATGATTAAGAGAACTTGCTTCTCTTTTAGGTTACCCATAATTGGAAGCACTCCTAAGTTGAGTAATGCTGATCAGATTCTTTCCATTTAGTTGACATGCACTGGAGACAGCTGCATGATTTGAATCTGGTTCCGATTAAATCAGTGCCTATGTTTCTGTATTGGATGTAGAATAGTTCATATCTTAACAATGTTAAGGTACGGGGAGTTGTCCGGCTTATGCTTAAAGCCAGACTCTAGATAACTCAAGGCACGTTTCTGTAATGGCTGTTTGTGGGTTGACCCGGGCTATGACGAGGGTTAACTTTCTACCATCTGGAAGATCAATAGTGATATTGTTCTTGACTCGCCACAGTTTTAATAAAATTGGATTTTTTCAGAAAACTGTAGTGGGAGTATGGTAGAACTGGAAGTGATTCCAGAACCGCAAACGATTACTGAAAATTTGATAAGGACCTAAAAGATTCAATCTTGATTGACATTCCATTGGCCACTCCGCAGATATGGTGGGTAACCTCAGGAACTTGAGAGGTACTTCGGTATGCTCAAAGCCGGTGACAGGGAGGTTCTTGTTTACCCAGACTTGACACTACTATTGTTCCAGGCTATGAGACCCGGCAGGAGGATGAGTATAGCGTCGTTCTGAACTAGCTTTAGAAGTGCACGTGTATATTATTCTGCCAGAGGGTTGTCGTAGTCAGTGGGAGCAGCGGAAGCATAGTGGACAAGTAGCTTATGTTTATTTATAGACTAAAGCAGATATAGTGGAGATAGATCATCTATTTCTGATGTGACAGTCATAGGTTTGACTTCATCAGAATAGGGGATGGATCTGTTAAGAAGGTAGTAGGGTGTGATGTCCTGGTATTTAGATGACATACACAGAGTAGGAAGTGAAATTCCTATACTACGATCGGTTAAACTTTGGTTGTCACACAGTGGTTTCTCCACATAAGACTTGGATATTATATCAGACATTCTGGTTACTAGATCTATGGTTTTAGATCTAGATTTGGGTAGTTTCCCAATCTGGGTACTTAGACAGCATTCTAAAAGTGCTTTAGAATGGACGACTCCTGGCACGGTAGTGTACCTGCAGGTGATGGAGTCACCCTCTCTAAAGGTGTCTTACAGACTAAAGGGGAGAGGGATGTGCATGATTGGCACATCACTTGCTTAGGCAATTGAGTCAATCATGAGATGTCAAGTACCACACCAGATGTTGTTTTTGCACGAGCTGCAATAAGTTGATATTAATCCAATCCTGGAGAAACATTCGGAAGCAGTTTTAGAACATAAGTGGATGTTCTAGGGATATGATAACAACGGCCTCTTTTAGGAGACAGTTATCATTCCAGGCTTCCAAGGTGACCTGGATGACAGAGTGACTGTTAGAGTTATAGTTTTCCCTCTGACGAGGGGCAGTATTTTGGACAGGTGGTCCAAGAGGATATTGAAGGAGGCATGGCGCAGGATACTGATTAAGTTCAGTTGACGATACAGTCTAAGAAGTTTGGGTTTGGAGTTCATTTATGAGCTAGGTCCCATCAGATATCCAGACATATTCTAAGACAGGTATTGCTCATTTCGGGAGATGGCTTTCTCCACGAACTTGAGATAAAGAGAGACATAGAAAGAAACATCAGGGTGGATCCACTAGCTGAGGCTATTTCTCGAACGCAATAGTTTTGCAAACGAGCTTTGTGAAACTGATTAGTAGAGGAGTTGGATGTTTGGTATCACACGGGCTGTGAGTATGCGACATCGCAATAATTAGCCTTGAGTGCAAGTGGGAGATTGTTGGATATAGTGCCCTCAGAGTCAATTATTGGATCACAGGCATGTGATTGCAATGATTGAGGGAGGACCTATACCCGTAGGACAGTCTTACTCGAGAGGTTTGTATACTATCTGGTTTGTCTTTATCATCGTGTACATGCTTTAGGTGACATTGTAGTTCACTGTTACACGTTGATAGAGAATAGTATGCTACCATGTTTTATCTTTATCATCGTGTACTGCTTTAGGTGACCTTACAGGTCGCTATTACACGTTGATAGAGCCCTTAGGATTCTTGCTTGACTGCCAGCAGTATGATGGCGATCATATACATGGGAGCTGGGGTCTATATGTTAGTTATGTATATGCCCTAGAGGCCATTGTTGTACATATGATGTATATTATGATGGATGCTTGGATATATACAGAGAGGACTTTCTTGCTCGTCATGATAGTATGCTATTTGGTTTCACTTTATCTTAACATGTTGACTTGTATTGGTTTACTGTCTTTCTCTCACATGTTGATAAAGCCCTTAGGATCTGTACTCGACTACTGGGATTATGATGAGATCATACTAGTGGGGCCACGGTAGTCGATGAGTACATCCTATAAATGTTCCTAGTCGAGGGTATATCGAGACGGGGCATCGATACACCAGAGTAGACTAGCGTATATGCATCTTGACCCATATGATGGGCGATGGATAATCCTATATCCATCGGTGTTTGACATCAAGGATGGTGTACGGGTGCTCAGTGGAGACTGGGTACAGTGGACGGACTTGCCGAGAACTCCCAGATGGTGATATACCACACGTCAGATGGCAGTTCTCCGGTGACACTGGTACAGGATAGTCTGTAGACCTGAGATCGTCATAGAGTCTTATGTGATTCCCACTGTGCTTTGATTTCCACCTTACCACGTCCAAGAGGGCGTGCAAAATGGTGGCTTTTGGGTACAATCCCGAATCACATGGAGGCAATGAGCGATAGGAGGGGATTTGTCTCTCCCGGTATAGGGAGTTGATGTTGTGCTGTGTTCGATTGGCTATAACTGGAAGTCCTTGGCCAGGGCTGATATAGAGATATACTGGTAAGTGTTACCAGTAGTTTCTCGACCTGTTATGAGCCTCACATCGACACGACTTATCGGTTACCGGGGTCTGACGTATACCACCCCTAGACTTGATATGCGATATATCAGACGAACAGACCGGACTGTACGGGAGTGTTACTGATTGGATTCACAGGAGAACGGACAGGCTAGCTTGTTGATCTTCTGATCGCTCAATACCTGGGTGGCTGTTACGTTTAGCTGACCGCTTGCAGCTTGTGGGTGTTTGATATGGTCATCACCTGCTACCGGCGTATTGACGATTCTTTAGAGTCCTACACAGAGGTTTCTTGGCTCAGGCAAAACGGAGTAGAGGCATATATGTGATATGTGCAGGACCGAGGATAATGCGATATGAGATACCGTATTATATTCTCGCGATATTTAGATATGAACCGGGTCATCGGATCAAGTGTTGATCGATGAATCGGTACATGATATATTAGTCGGTTATATTCGATATAGCCGGATCGTCGGATCAAGTGTTGATTCGATGATTTAATGTATAATGATATATATGATATATTGTATTATATTATCTAATATTGGCTCGCTTTATTATTTCATTTTCTCACCGGATTAATACATTGATATATATGCGAAATATGTTAATTGTATTATTTTCTTTTGTTGCAAATATATAATATATATGTGATATATATTATTGTGACATGATATGATTTATTATGAAACATGTTTAGGGATGATAAAAAGAGATTAGGGTTTGATTAGGGTTAGCTTCTTCTTGATTATTCTGGAAGGATTTCTTTTTGTCTTGGTTAAGATATTATGATTGATACTTATCCTTGACTCATACTTAACCTAACCAAACCCTAGTTCTAGTTTATTCTCTACAAAGGTTTAGCCTCTCATCCTTGACCATGGTTCCATAATCAATCATATACTTTTATCTACTATTCATCACAAAAGGATTATTCTCATTATTCTTCATCTTCTTCTCTCTTGAGTTTGAGAGAGAGCTCACTTGTGATTTCTTTTGTGATGAGTTCTTGTGAGAAAATGATAAAAAAAGAAAGCATAAATACTACTCCATCATCCTCATCTAATCTAGCCCTTTAGATTAGGGTGTTCACCTCATTAGAGTGAGAAAGCTTGGGTTATAGCAACTTCGACGTAGATCATCGGAGAAGCGGAACACTTCAAGCTAGCATGGATCGTTCGAGTCGTGGAGCCTCTCTTGAGTCTGGGAGATCGTGGATCGCGGCGAAGGGACTTCTACTCGGAGCTTGTGAAGCGAAGGAGCGGACTACAAAGGTTGTAATCCCTCACACTTAGTTTTAAAGATGTTATCTTGCATGTTAAACCCTAATAATCTAGCAAAGATCCCGGCTTTAGGTTGTTCGGCACGTCTAAAATTTTATTCGGGCATGTTTGATGCCTTATGAACCCTCACAAGAGTGCCTAGGAACCCTACAGTGGTATCAGAGCCTAGCTAGAGCATTAGGCGACGTGTTTACGAAGTTAAAACTCCGATCGAACCCGAACCGACAAAACAAAACCCCTCTCTGGATATTTTTTCAAATCTGTGATTTTCCGAATTAAAAATATCTGAAAAATTCAGCAGGGAAATATAAGAATTGTGGTGAGAAACGAGCACCTAATACTTCCAAACCGCCGTGGAACCGCGGCCGTACCGTGCTTGGGCCGCGGATTCGCGGCCGTACAGGGGAGATTGGTATTTGTTTTTACACAGTAATTCATATTTCTGTGATTTATATTTTATGGGTATTTTTATTCTGACTCAAGTGTTGAGTATTTTGGGGTTTATTTTGTAATCGTAGATTCGATCGGAAAATTTAAATTCGTTATTATTTCCGGATATTTAGAAACTGTTAAAATGTTCGAACGGATATCATTAACTCACTTTTTCCCGGCACGGCAAACTTTCAAGTGTTGAATTTTTTTTCGGGTTTGAATCTTTCGGAAAAATGTGCAAGTAATACGGTAGACCCTCTAGAAGACAACAAACCTTAACTCGATTATGTGACCGTCTTGAACTGCCTTTTGAACCTTCGGGTTTGGGGAAGTACGGCGTGCCACATGTGAGGCGTTGGCTTGACCCTTCTACGGCTGGATCACTGGTACTGTGACATATTCTGGGATTATTTGAACTCCGCTCAAGTGTTGAGCTATTTGGGAAATTTTGGGTATTTGATTATCTGTTCGAAAAGTTTAATACTGTCTATTTTTCTGGAATGTGATACAATATGTGGAATTCATATAGTTAGGCATGAAATGCGAAGTATGTGATATTTCGGATTTACGATGTCTAAAGTGATTGTGGATTCCAAATATTGTAGTTTTACAATTTCTTTTCTATGACCGTAAGTGTAGTATGTAGTTGTATTGCCGGTTTTCGTTGCTATACGACAACGACGATCGGTGTATGCATACTTACTTACGTTGATGATATGTGATATTATGTGTTGCTGTGATATGTTATATTGGATCGTCGTGTTCTGAATAGCCCGGGGTTTTATGTGAGATGAGGGTTTTTATTTTCATTCATGTAAAATTCATTTGTATGTAATATTCTTTTATTGGGGCACTTACAGGATGAGGTTGATGTCACCCTTGTATATTATTTACTTTTCCGCATTAGGTAGACCCAAGGAGGGAAGCACAAGTAACCGGGTTCTAGGGTCCAGTGGAAGGCCATCTCGAGAAGTCGAGACCGGGTCTCCTAACCCTAGAATTGGCAGTGTTGCTTGCCGCTCTCGTAGGGGTCTAGGGATGTGGGTTTGGCTATTCATCGCGACCATGGAATCCGTATTTTATACCGGCTCGTATTGAAAACACGGACATCCTAGTATATCCAATATTTCATATATGTTCTTCTGCTGCAATGTTCTGTGATGAGATCATATTACTGCCTGAGACGAATGCTTATATATATATATATGCTGATATATAAATATTACTGCTTTCGTTTCTTCTGTGATGCTTAGGAAGCATAAGCTGATGGGATTTTTTTATTAATGAGATTAATAAAAGGAAAAGAAACCTAAAAGATGTTGTAGAATCAAAACTTTATAAAAAGGGTAGCTACAGTTTTGCTTTGCATAGCGGTATATATGATATACCCTGCACCTTAGTCGATGAGGAAAGAGCCGAGATCCCTTCACCGGGAGTGACCTCTTTAGCGAAACTGGCAGATGCTACAAAACTCGGTTTGTCTTTTGATTGCTTTTAGAGTTTTGCTTTGCACAGTGATATATATGATATGTCCTGCACCTTATTCGATGAGGAAAGAGCCGAGATCCCTTCACCGGGAGTGACCTCTTTAGTAAAACTAATGAAAGCCTAAAAAACACTCCATTTCAAAATTTCACATGATTCTACGACGATATCAAGTTCATTACGCTCATAGTTTTCTGAAAAACTTGCGAAGCCCTCCGTCATTTCAGATGGAGACTAGTTAGTATTCGTGCTGCGTTTGTTGACCTTAGCCAAGACATAGTGTACGGTAGCTAATTAGTATTTATCTGCTAAAACATGAGATGTGATTGAGTTAGGGTAGTCGTGCGACTTTGTTGACCTTAGCCAAGGATCGTACGGGTGGGTTTAATTCAATCAGGAAATGACGGGTTGAACTGACTAGCACTTATGATTTGTTGACCTTAGCCAATGTCATAAGTTGCTAGGGGTATAAATATTATCGGGAATTTCAAGTGTTGAAATTTGCAATGAGATTGCATACCTCCTATGAGATAGTTGGATCCCGATACCCACTGCGAGTAAGAGTTACTCCTGGGAGAGTTTTACACAGGACAATTAGCCGATCAAGTAGATGTCTAGAAAAGTGTTAACGGGGTTACGTCTCTGGGAAAACGAGGTTTACTTTAATTAGGTCCGTGTGAAAGCACGGGGAACCTCCCTCAAGTACCGACACTGATCTGGCTGAAAGATTGACGAAATTGTAGGGTGTAATTAATCCCGGCTAATCTTACCTTTTAGGGTTTGAAAGTAGATTTGATAAAATCAGTGGGAGACATCCTGATTAGATAAGATAATAACCAATCTAATCTTGCAAGAGCATACGCTAAAGTGTTTTCTTCTCTCTCTCTCCAGGTAGCGACCATGTCAGGCCATAATCAAGATAATAATATGGATGTATTGACTAAACCCGCTTATTATACTGAGCAGGGGAACGTTGGACCCGTTCTCTCTTATAAGAGTTATGAGATTGAACAAGGAATAGGAGAATACCTGGATTCTCAAGCCGCCCAAAAGAACATGCATGTTGATGCATCTTCTTCAGGTGTGTTAGTTATTGAGAACTGTTTCTCAGTTCACCTTACGTCCTGGGTATTAGATACCGGATCAGGATCCCACATATGTAAATTGTTACATGGGCTACGTAAAGGTAGAGAACTGGGAAAAGGTGATCATTCCGTTCAAGTAGGGAACGGTGCAAGTATTGCAGCCAAAGCAGTTGGTGAATATCACCTAGTATTGCCAAATCGTAATACACTGATTCTAAATGAGTGCTATTATATACCGAACATGATGTGCAACATTATATCAGTTTCTTTATTAAGTAAAGAAGGATATAATTTTGTAGTAAAGGATAATGTTATGAACATATTCCTAGATCAAAAGTTGATTGCATCAGGCTCGTTGCATAATGGCATATTCATTCTAAATCAAAATACAATCCTCAATATACAAAACACACACAAGAGGAAAAGTTTAGAAATGAACGAATCCTTCTTGTGGAATTGTAGACTTGGCCATATCAATGAGACACGGCTAGCTAAGTTACATAAAAATGGATATTTGAATTCATTCGAATTTTCATCTTATGATACTTGCCATTCATGTCTCAAAGGAAAAATGACCAAAGCTCCGTTTAGTGGACACGGAGAAAGAGTTACGGAACTCTTAGGACTGGTACATAGTGATGTATGCGGTCCCATGTCTACACACGCCAGGAACGATTCTTCCTACTTCATTACATTCACTGACGATCTCTCTAGATACGGGCATGTGTTCCTGTTGAAACACAAGTCTGAAGGTTTTGAGAAATTCAGAGAATATAAACATGAAGTAGAGAACCAAACGGGAAAAAGTATTAAGATCCTTCGATCTGATCGAGGAGGAGAATACTTGAGCAATGATTTTCTGGATTATCTAAAAGAGAATGGGATTCTCTCTCAGCTTACTCCTCCTTATACACCATAGCACAACGGTGTATCGGAACGGAGGAATCGGACCCTATTAGATATGGTGCGCTCTATGATGAGCGAAGCTGAGTTACCTATTTCCTTCTGGGGGTATACGCTTGAGACAGCCATATACATATTGAATCTAGTTCCGTCTAAATCTGTACCTACCACACCATATGAGATATGGAGTGGGAAGAGACCGTATTTTAAACGAGTTAAGATATGGGGTTGTCCGGCCTATGTTAAAAGGCAAAATCCGGACAAACTCGAGGCACGATCAGTTCTTTGCAAATTTGTGGGATATCCAAAGTATTCTCAAGGATATTTTTTCTACCACGCTGAGGAACAAAAAGTGTTCGTTGCTCAACATGCCACCTTTTTGGAAAAGGAATTTCTTGCAAAAGAAATTAGTGGCAAAGAGGTAGAGCTGGAAGAGGTTCCAGCACCACAAACTACAACTGATGATTTGTTGGAACCAGAAGATTCTGTAGTACCCGACGAACCCCAGCCTCTCTGCCGATCTAGTAGGGTTTCTCGTCCACCTGAGAGATACTACGGTTTTCTCATTGATGGTGGAAGCGAGGATTGTATCATGGAAGATGATGACCCGACTAGTTTCGAGCAGGCCATCACGAGTGGTGACTCTGTGAAATGGCTGGATGCAATGCGATCTGAGATGGAATCCATGTACACCAATAAAGTATGGATTTTGGAAAATGCTCCTGAAGGGGTAAAACCCATTGGGAGCAAGTGGATTTTTAAAAAGAAATTTGGTGTAGATGGAAAAGTTGAGACTTTCAAAGATAGAATTGTAGCAAAGGGATTTCGTCAACGGCCAGGTGTGGATTATGACGAAACCTTTCTCCAGTGGCTATGCTTAAGTCCATCCGGATCTTACTTGCCATTGTTGCATACCATGACTACGAAATCTGGCAAATGGATGTTAAGACCGCCTTTCTAAATGGTGATTTAGAAGAGTGCGTGTACATGACTCAGCCAGAGGGCTTCATAGATAGTGGGAGCAGCGGAAAGGTGTGCAAACTGCTTAAATCCATTTATGGGTTAAAGCAAGCATCGCAGAGTTGGAACATCTGTTTTGATGTTGTAGTCAAAGAGTTTGACTTCATCAAAAATATAGATGAACCTTGTATCTATAAGAAGGTAGCAGAGAGTAAGGTTGTCTTCCTCGTATTGTACGTGGATGACATACTCTTGATAGGAAATGATATTCCTATGCCGCAATCAGTCAAACTCTTCTTATCACAAAGATTCTCAAGGAAAGATCTAGGTGATGCCTCCTGCATATTGGGGACTAGGATCTATAGAGATAGATCCAAAAGGATACTGGGATTGTCCCAATCCAGGTACATTGACACCATACTAAAGAGGTTTAGTATGGAAGAATCCAAGCGTGGGAACCAACCCATGATCTCTGGACTCACTCTCTCCAAAAAGATGTCTCCCAAGACTGATTTGGAGAGAGCTCGCATGCAAGGGATACCCTATGCTTCGGCAGTAGGCTCTATCATGTATGCGATGCTATGTACCAGACCCGATATAGCATACTTACTAAGTGTAGTGAGTCGGTATCAAGCAGATCTTGGAGAGAGTCACTGGACAGCTGTGAAGAACATTCTCAAGTACTTGCGAAGGACTAGAGACATGTTCTTGGTGTATGGTAACGGAGAACTCCGAGTGGAGTCCTTTACCGATTCCAGCTTCCAAAGTGATAAGGACGACTCTAAGTCGCACTCAGGATTTGTCTTTACTCTCAATGGAGGGGCGGTATGTTGGAAGAGTTCCAAACAGGATACCGTTGCAGACTCGACGATGGAGGCTGAATACATCGCTGCCAACGATGCTGCTAAAAAGGCTGTCTGGATGAAGAAGTTCATTAGTGAACTTGGTGTGGTTCCATCCATTGAGCATCCAATACCTCTGTATTGCGATAACAATGGAGCGGTGGCTTTGGCCAAGGAACCCAGGTCCCATCAGAAGTCCAGACATATTCTGAGGCGGTATCACCTGATCAGGGAGATAGTTGATCGCCGGGAGATCGAGGTCAGGAGAGTAGATACGAAGGACAACACTGCGGATCCACTCACGAAGGCCATTCCCCAGATACAGTTTGAGAGATTATTCAGGATGCTAGGTATGAGATACTATAGCAGCTGGCCTTAGTGTAAGTGGGAGATTGTTAGTTATGTATATGCCCTAGAGGCCATTGTTGTACATATGATGTATATTATGATGGATGCTTGGATATATACAGAGAGGACTTTCTTGCTCGTCATGATAGTATGCTATTTGGTTTCACTTTATCTTAACATGTTGATTTGTATTGGTTTACTGTCTTTCTCTCACATGTTGATAAAGCCCTTAGGATCTGTACTCGACTACTGGGATTATGATGAGATCATACTAGTGGGGCCACGGTAGTCGATGAGTACATCTTATAAATGTTCCTAGTCGAGGGTATATCGAGACGGGGCATCGATACACCAGAGTAGACTAGCGTATACGCATCTTGACCCATATGATGGGCGATGGATGATCCCATATCCATCGGTGTTTGACATCAAGGATGGTGTACGGGTGCTCAGTGGAGACTGGGTACACTGGACGGACTCGCCGAGAACTCCCAGATGGTGATATACCACACGTCAGATGGCAGTTCTCCGGTGACACTGGTACAAGGTAGTCTGTAGACCCGAGATCGTCATAGAGTCTTGTGTGATTCCCACTATGCTTTGATTTCCACCTTACCACGTCCAAGAGGGCGTGCAAAACGGTGGCTTTTGGGTACAGTCCCGAATCACATGGAGGCAATGAGCGATAGGAGGGGATTCTTCTCTCTCGGTATAGGGAGTTGATGTTGTGCTGTGTTCGATTGGCTATAACTGGAAGTCCATGGCCAGGGCTGATATAGAGATATACTGGTAAGTGTTACCAGTAGTTTCTCGACCTGTTATGAGCCTCACATCGACACGACTTATCGGTTACTGGGGTCTGACGTATACCATCCCTAGACTTGATATGCGACATATCAGACGAACAGACTGGACTGTACGGAAGTGTTACTGATTGGATTCACAGGAGAACGGACAGGCTAGCTTGCTGATCTTCTGATCGCTCAATACCTAGGTGGCTGTTACGTTAGCTGACCGCTTGCAGCTTGTGGGTGTTTGATATGGTCATCATCTGCTACCGGCATATTGACGATTCTTTAGAGTCCTACACAGAGGTTTCTTGGCTCAGGCAAAACGGAGTAGAGGCACATATGTGATATGTGCAGGACCGAGGATAATGCGATATGAGATACCGTATTATATTCTCGCGATATTTAGATATGAACCGGGTCATCGGATCAAGTGTTGATTCGATGAATCGGTACATGATATATTAGTCGGTTATATTCGATATAGCCAGATCGTCGGATCAAGTGTTGATTCGATGATTTAATGTATAATGATATATATGATATATTATATTACATTATCTAATATTGGCTCGCTTTATTATTTCATTTTCTCACCGGATTAATACATTGATATATATGCGATATATGTTAATTGTATTATTTTCTTTTGTTGCAAATATATAATATATATGTGATATATATTATTGTGACATGATATGATTTATTATGAAACATGTTTAGGGATGATAAAAAGAGATTAGGGTTTGATTAGGGTTAGCTTCTTCTTGATTATTCTAGAAGGATTTCTTTTTGTCTTGGTTAAGATATTATGGTTGATACTTATCCTTGACTCATACTTAACCTAACCAAACCCTAGCTCTAGTTTATTCTCTACAAAGGTTTAGCCTCTCATCCTTGACCATGGTTCCATAATCAATCATATACTTTTATCTACTATTTATCACAAAAGGATTATTCTCATTATTCTTCATCTTATTCTCTCTTGAGTTTGAGAGAGAGCTCACTTGTGATTTCTTTTGTGATGAGTTCTTGTGAGAAAATGATATAAAAAGAAAGCATAAATACTACTCCATCATCCTCATCCAATCTAGCCCTTTAGATTAGGGTGTTCACCTCATTAGAGTGAGAAAGCTTGGGTTATAGCAACTTCGACGTAGATCATCGGAGAAGCGGAACACTTCAAGCTAGCATGGATCGTTCGAGTCGTGGAGCCTCTCTTGAGTCCAGGAGATCGTGGATCGCGGCGAAGGGACTTCTACTCGGAGCTTGTGAAGCGAAGGTGCGGACTACAAAGGTTGTAATCCCTCACACTTAGTTTTAAAGATGTTATCTTGCATGTTAAACCCTAATAATCTAGCAAAGATCCCGGCTTTGGGTTGTTCGGCACGTCTAAAATTTTATTCGGGTATGTTTGATGCCTTATGAACCCTCACAAGAGTGCCTAGGAACCCTATACTATAAGCACATCCTTAAAGTGGTCCCTAGTCGTGGGAGTTTTCGAGACAGGGCATCGATACTCCGGAGTAGACTAGTGTATACAGTCGAGACCCCGACGAGGGGCGGTGGCCGGTCTCACAAGCTATTGGTGTCAGTTGGTTCACCTAAGATGTATACAGGTGCTCATTGGGTTATGTGTACATCGGACAGGACTCGCCGGGAACATGCTAGTTGGTATTATACCTGACGTCAGATAGCAGTTCCCTGGTGACATGTGTACAGGTTAGTTCATCGACCTGAGATCGTCATTTGTCTCGTGTGAGTTCCCACTGTACTTTGATTACTACCCTACTACGGCTCAAAGGAGTCGTGCAAACAGGTTTTAGTTGGGTACAGTCCCGAGCCATATGGAGGCAGTGAACGGATTTGCAGGGGTTTCGTCTCTCACGGTATTGGGGGTGAGATAGCGCTGTGTTTAGGAGAGCCATTACACGAAGTCCTTGGCTAAGGCAGAAGATTTACTGGTAGGTATTCCAGTAGTATCTCAGGGTGTTCTGGGCTACACTCTGACACGACTTGTACCGCTTTTAGGGGTCTGTCTTTTACCAACCCCCTAGACCCGCCATGCGATGCTCATAAACGAACGGACCGGACTGTACGGATATTGTCACTGACAGGCTCAGTAGGGTGTCAGGATGAGTTCGCTCATCGACCTCCCTTTTGGTCAATACCTGGTAGTCCGTTACGTACGGCTAGTACCTCTGACGTGCTAGTGGTTAAATCCACAGCCAAAGTGTTGACGCGTCTTTAGAGTCCCCCACAGATAGTTTCTCAAGTTTCGGGCGAAACGTTGTAGAGGCCGTATGATATATGGTACGGTTCGATCATATACGTGCGGTATTGCATAGATCATGATCGGGCGGATCATACTAGTGGGCTTTGGTTTAAGCCGGATCTTAGTATTAGATTTGTTGGATTACTTTAGTCTCATCGCATTCGCATTCAGTCGGAATGCAGATGCAGATATGTATATACAGGTGAGGGGTATCTTTGTGATCCGTCACGAGTTTACTTTAGATGTTGCCATATTTTTTTATTGTTGTAAACATTTGGGTTAATGTTTACTAATGGAAATTGTGAGCTTAAGCCATCATTTTGTGCATTAAATGACACATGTACTTCTTAGATGACTGATGGTATCATTTCTTGTGCAAATGTCACCTTTTGTGATGGATTTGAGTGTTGAAATGAGAAGGAGAGAGAGAGGGTGTGCCATATGATAAGTTTTGGTCTTGTATTTTTTCTAACTCTCTCACTCTCCTTTTCATAGAAACACAAAAGAAAAGAAAAAGAAAGCTTCTTTTTCTTCTTCCTCCTCTAGCTCACAACATCCATTAATGGCATCATCTCTAACCTCCATCCATGCAATGGATGCAAGAGACAAAGTGATCACAAACATTCTCTACATCACCTTGGACATGTCGGCTAGCACACTTCGTGCCCGAGTTGCTTCGGATGAAGCGGGAGCCCGTAAAAAGAATCGATGATGTGGTGCCCTTTCCGACGAGGAGACCGGAGCTTGGAGATGCCGCGAGGAGCTTGGGATGGTGGCCAAAGACCGAAGGACACGGATCGATCGGTATAGCTTTCCAAACCCTTTCTCTAGATGCTAGTTGTAGCTTAATGGTTCGATCTGGGAAAAAGTATACGATAGCGCCGGTTTCTAGTTTGAAAAAGTTTTCGTTTCCGCATTTTGGCCTCAGACAGACGGCCGGGGCGCTACCGTAGTCTTACAGATTATTTACGTGTGATATATATATATATATATATATATATATATATATATATATATAAATGCTATATACATTTTGCATCCGCGCTAGCCCTGCCCCCATCATGCCATAAGTTAAGTAACCTTATCGTGAAGACCCGGGGTTCCGTGGCGAATGTGGATGGCGTATATGTGCATTCTATTTTTCTTTTTCATAATTTTTCTGTAATGATTGTGTGAGAAGGAAAATGCTGGATAATGTGATTATCTAAATGATGGGATTGCGTTAATAGGATTAATGCAAGGTAAAATATACCTATACGTCGTTGGAACCAAACTTTTTCTAAAAAGGAAATTTTAGTCGATTCTTTTGCTTTTCTATGAGGTATTTCGGTGAGGAAAGATCCTTGATCCCGTCACCGGGAGTTCTCTCTTGAGTAAAAGTTTATGTCACTAAAATTGTTTTTGTATCCGTATTCTTTTACTTTGCATCGTGGTATTCGGTTATGAATATCCTTCACTTCATTCGATGAGGAAAGAGTCTAGATCCCTTCACAGGGATTTCACTCTTAAGCAAAAGTCTACGCGACTATAAATTTTCAAAACCACTCGGTTCCTACGATGATATCAAGTTTATTACGTTGATGGTTTTCTTCAAAACTAACCGTAGCCCTCTGTCATTTCAGGAAGTAGAGTATTTAGTATTCATGCTACGTTTGTTGACTGTGCAAAGGCGTAGTATACGGTAACTAAGTGATATCTTCCTGCTTGCATGTTGATGCGACAGGTTAGGATAATCATGTAACCTTGTTGACTGTGTCAAGGGTTATGTGGGTGGGTCTAAATCAATCACGAAATGACGGGTTGAACTTGACCAGTAGCTTATAGTTTGTTGACTGTGTTAAGGTCATAAGCCGCTAGGGGTAAAATCTAATATCGGGAGTTTCGAGTATTGAAACTTGCAATGATATTGCATACCTTCTATGGTGTGGGTGACTTGTTGACTATGTCAAGATTACCACGCCATGATAGTCTGGGTCCGATTCCGACTGTGAGTAATAGTTACTTCTGAGAGATTTTCTATACGAAATCCCGGCTAGTTCTCTTTTTAGGGTTTGAAAGAGGATTCGACGGAACAATGGGAGTGTCACGCCCCGCTTCCTAAAATACGTAAATATGGTATGTGACAAAGCCAACCATGCTACCTATGACGAGGAAAAATCCTTCTATAGTCACATTACGGCTGTCAATCAGATATCAAGAACATTAAATAAAAATCTAACTAACGCATGTCTAACTGCCATAATAAAATAATAACAAGAAAGTAACGGAAATGAATAAGGATCCAACAAGAATAATATCCTAGTTACGTCCCTTATGGGATCAAAAAATTAAACCATAACTAGAAAATAAAATAAAACTAAACATCACTAAACTAATCAGTAAAGCTCCTCACTGCTCAGTTTGCTTGTCAAAATATTCTCGATCTTCCTGCGACACGGTTAAAGAAACCGGGTCATGCAAAAACCAAATGTCAGTGTGTCATAAATATAATAATAATAATAATAATAATAATAATAATAATAATAATAATAACAACTGTGCAATATACTAAATAAGGTGTTATGTGCAAAATAATGCATGATTATAAACAAACAATTACAGGTAATATAGTAACAGGCTATAAGTATCTCACGTGTATCATAAAGTTTTTGTTTCTAGGTTATCAATCCTAACGGTATTTGAAACCAATTAATGTAATCCTCATCGTAACTCAACAGTATTTCGTGCGTGCCTGGGACCACGGTCATGATTCTCGGGGCTGAATCCGAGACATGCCGCTACGCAGTAAAACAATGTCATGTATAGATGAATGATGTCAGCATCATCATTCCGGAGCCCGAAGCTCATATCAATTGATCAGTCTCTAGAAAGTAGTAAACTGTTGAGTTACAAGTCGGGTTTCATTCTTGATTTCCCTTTTTCGTAGGTTTCATGTTCTAGTCAGGTATCAATAGAATGTCTACCTAATACTAATACAGGAACAATCGTATACATGTCTTATCTAGCAAGACGACAAGTCAGGTCAATCGGGATAACAAGTCAATATTATTGGTATCGGTAAGTAATATAGGTAACAGGTATGACAATATAGCTATAGCAATGGCAAGATAACGTGTCGTGCACTTGTCATGTATTGTGTATCAACAGAAGAAATATTTACTTGCACAACCAATCACAATAAAAGCAATAATCTATTGTCATGGTTATCTAACTGTAACGGAATGATTTATTCACTATTAATTGTTAAAATATATCTAACCATATTATTTTACAACTGTTAATTTTGCATAACTTCACAGTTATAATTACACACGTGCTAGTATTTCTAAATAGTAAAATACAGATTATCTTTATAAAATTGCATAATGATAATAAATTGCAATATATATATATATAATATAAATAGATATATTTTAGCATAGGTAAACTATAATGAAACTAACATGTAGCAAAATAAACTTGTCTTGATCGGTATAATACAACGACGAATACGGTTACCCGAGTTTCGAACACTGACGAAAACAATGACGTAACCACGAAACAAGCAAGGTCCCGACTAAACTTGGCAACTGCGATGATAGAACGGTATTAGGGGTTAGATGCTCGGCTCTGGAACTTTTGAAGCTCGGGTTTGAGATCAGCGGCGATGACGGTGAGGGTTCTCACGGCGATGGGTTGCTGGTCGAGGGTCGGAGGGATGTTTTGCGAGATGGTGTGAAGGTTATAAGGAGGTGGTGATGCTAATGGGGTCTGGGATCGTGATCGACGATGAGAGGAAGCAGGTGGTAGCGGCGGTGTAGAGGGGGTTGGCTCCGGTGAAGGGATCAGAAAGAAGAAGAAGATGCCGAGGATGGTGCTTGGAGTTCTGGCGAAGACGATGGGGGGGGAGTTGATGAAGATGAGGACGGTGATGATGAAGAGATGAGGAGATGAGGAAGGAATGAGGTCGGCGACGATGTGAGGAAGACAATGGGTTAGGGCTGCGATGGTAAGGTCGGAGAGATGGGGGCGAGGCTGGAGGCGTTCGGGTGGAGTCGAGGATGGGAGCGATGGGAAGATGAAGAGAACGATGACGAGAGGTCGGGGTTCAGGGCTTGGCGATGACGACGACGGGAGGAAGAAGACGGAGGTGAGGTGCGTGGGTGCTCGGGAAAAACGATGGAGGCGAGAGAGAGGGAGAGAAAACAGAGAGAGAGAGTTTTTCTTATTAATAAAAATATAATTATATATATTATATTTAGTATTAGGTTATAAATATATATATTATAGTTTTAATGTCAAACTACAGCCAATCTCTACCAAAATCTCATCAAAAATATATTTTGGAAAATAATTCACATACGTAAACTTCTTAACCACAATACAAGAATATATTTTAAATAACTCATACCCTTAATTTAAGATTTAAAAGGATTCTAAAAATATATCTAGATTTAATAAATATTTGATATTAGATATCTTGAGATTTAAACGTAATAGATAAAAGCAAAAATAAGATATGAGATGCTTAACCATACGATGGCAGTTTAACAAATATAAATTATCCTTAACTTGTGGCTACCCAAAAGATATATGGTGATTTAGATATAATTTAGCAACATAATGGGTTTCAGACATGCGAGTCGGGTTGGATAACAATCTCTACTATTCGAATCGATCACAACCAAAAGAATAAAGTAAAAGAAATACAAAGCAAATTTTAAAATACCAATTAATATTGTAAGAATGTGCTAGGGTGTTACATTATACCCAACTACAAAAGAATTTCGTCCTCGAAATTCATGAAACTGGAAAAGACAAGAACAATAAAGATACGGATCTAAGGAAAGAGGTGTGGAAACTTTTGTTGAATCTCGTCTTCACGTTCCCAAGTAGATTTTCCATGCGAACGATTTCCCCATGAAATAAGTACCAAAAGGATTACTTTATTCTTCAGAACATTTTTTCATCGATCTATAATAGCCATCGGTTGCTCTTCATAAGTTAAATCTTCTCTCACTGTCAGTTCTGAGTGATCAAAGACGTGCGTCTCATCTCGAACTGTCACGCCCCGCTTCCCAATAGACGGAAACTGTGATGTGGCAAGCCCGCGATATATTTATCCAGAGAAGGTCATTCCCTAAATAAATATACTAAGCATATTGAAACAATAAAACACAATGCAAGAATAAATTGAGACTGTAAAATTTTTCAACAAACATCTTTATTTACATTCAACTTTGAATATTTACAAATACAAGATTTTATGCCAGAAAGTAAATACAATAAAGAAAATGCCTAAACAAGTGACATACATAAACTGAAGGAAAAGAAGCTAAGCTAGCCCTGAGTAGCTATCTGGTCGTAATCCTCCTCTGTGGCTTCAACTTCTTCCGTCTCGACAGTATCTGACGAACATTCCAAGAGAAGAAAAAATGAGTGGAATGCCTGTCAGCGAACTAGCGCTCAGTAAGTCCCAAGAACAGGTAAAAGTAAAGAAAATGACAAGAGTAATATATATATATATATATATATATATATATATATATATATATATATATATATATATGACGAGTAAGAGTATATGATCATGGGTAAATATATACTATAGATCTCTAGATGGTCATTATGTCATTATGTTAACGTTAAGTTCCAAGTGTGAATGTCAACGCAGCCGTAGAAGTATTCACGAGCTCAAGAGTGGGTCCCCAGGAGCAAGGAAACACGAGCCCATTTCATGTGTTAGCATCAGAGCTCTAGTCTGTAGATGAGTCAACCCGACTGATATTCGAGTAAAATAAAAAAGAGGTTAATATGGGACTATTGAAGCTCCGTTGGATTCACACAAGTGTCACGACCTAATTTAGGAACGCGTCCGGCACTTAAATCACGCAACGTCTAAAGACATAACGTAATTCAAGTAAGCCGAAACCCAAAAATCTAAACCATGAAAAGAAGTAGAGTGGTAAAACATTTGTTTCAAAATATCACATTTCTTTTTAAAATCTTAAGTTATTACAAAAAATTCGGCAGTATCTCCTTTGTAAAAACTGGTCCAAAATGGATACAAAACATAGTATATAAAAAGACATCCCCAATTGGGAGCAATCTCACGCCTAAAGTCGGAACACAACCACAACATATATATACGATGCCGTAGGCGAAGAAATAAGCAAATAAGAAGTGAAAACAATATCGCAACATAATACAAAAGTCGGCTCACACGAGCGTGACAACCAGAGTCATATATAATACAAATATCGAATCTCTCAGTCTCATCTTTAAGTCAAATACATACAGGTGGTAGATGGAGAGTACTAGATACAAGATAAGATATACAAGTAGAAGCATATGGATACTCACACAAAACTCACCTACAGAATATCTCACGCCCAAAAATAGCGGTATCCATAGAAATAGATGAAATAGAGAGCCCTGCCACGACTACACTGATGATCAGTCCTGCAAGACACTGTGGCACAACGGGGGTGAGTTGCCAGCTCGTGAGTAGTAAATAACATCATACGGTGTAATCGCAAGCATGATGAAAAAGCGACAATTCCTAAGCATGCGGTCATGATAGCATATGTATAACAGTGTGAAATGCAGCATAATCATAATCAAAGTACAACATCAGGGTACAACAACTATATGAATAGAGCATGTCATAGTAAGTCATGAATATGGAATAAAACAGAGTCATCCTCAATAAATCATCATAGAAATCCGGTGTCCATCAACGACATCCAAAATCCCAATATCTCAGGCACCGTCGTCTGATCGGCCCTCATATCCATCTCATAATATAACTCCGGTCAGTATCCTCCGGATATCCGCCGAGTTTCCATACAGTCACCGGTAGGTAGTGCTCCCCTACCAGGCTCATCGTCTACTCTACGATCTTCTTGCCCCGGGTACCTTACCGGGCTCACCATGTACCCGCAGACGGTTCCTCCTCACTCCTCGAATCGGGTATCACATAGCTCAGAACCGAGAAAACTCATGGTGGAAACGAAATATCATATCAAGGAAAACCGTCCTTTTTAAATATTTCAAATTTCAAAATGTACTTTGCGGTTTACCAAATCCACGGAACAGAAATCTCATGAAACATCATATGAGAATATGGCACTATAGCAATGTATGTATGATGCTAACATGATGTATACTAGTACAATAACCAATGTCTAACTGTTTATTACGAATGTGGTACAATGTAGTTGTTCATGGCAATATCTATAGTGAACGTGATATGGCAATTACCAATGGTGTATGTAGGCATATAAATCGGTGCTCGTGCGACATGAACCGTTAGTAATGGTGCAGTGCCCTATTAATAATATGTCAATGTACAATAAGTAATAGGATGCACAATATGATACTCATATACAAATCACAATATATAAACGTATAGCACAAGGTATTGTCACTTGAATCTAGCTATCGGCGCTTAATACCATACAAGCGATTCCTCCGTAGATGTTAAATCTACTCACTGGACGATCTCGAGCTAAGAGAATCCAAGCACTTCTTTCCCCTTCCTAGCTGCGTCCGAAGTCCCCGCAAGTGATCCTAGCATCGCACAAAACCAAAATGAGTGAGGTTAATAAACTTTCGACAAGACACGGACATAAACACATAACTAACGAACTAACTCCCACAAGCTATCATGTGTTAGCTTAGAGGGCTAAACGTGTGCAGCGATATCCTAGACCACCCCTAAGGCTGCAACCACATGAAACACCTAAACGAAAGTCGGATAAATCCGCATCGCACTTTATCGAAACACTTAAATTTTAGCAAATAAGTTACAGATTTTCCTACATAAGAAATTGGGGAAAGTTGCACATGCCATAGGCCTATAAATAGCCCCAGAGAACCTACGATCAAGAATGACACACAGAAACCCCAACCTGGCTGTAATTTGCGGCCAGATAGAATAAAATTGCGGCCTCGAAGTGAGGGGAAAGGCTCAGGTTTTAGGGGTAGGTCCTAGGCCTCTAAACTATTTCTCTGTAATGGAAACTTCTCAAAAGGGTCTTAGGGTTGATAGCAGATTTAAAACAGAGACCCAATGCTTAACGATATGCGATATTAAACACTAAACTAAAACATTAAGGTATATTAGTGAAACTAGATATCATAGAAATTTCCCTTAGAGCCTAATTAAGGGTTTAAGATCATTACCTCACCAAAACATGGATGAAACTCTAGCCATGCAAGCTCCAAGACTTCAATAGATCTTAAACATACTTAAGGAAGGGTTTAGTGAGGTTTTGGTGTTGGTTTAGGCTCAAGTGCGAGGTGGGAAAATTTCCAAGAGAAGGATTTGTGTAAGAGGAAGAAGAAAAAGAGAACGAGAGGAAGAGATAATGAGAGATGTGAGATGAGAAATGGCTCTTGAGAGCCATGCTTTCTCTCTCTCTCTCTCTCTCTCTCTCTTTATTTAATGCACTACATCACTCCCGTGTCTCCCCCATGCCCCCATTCTTTATCTTTGCTTTTTCTTTTAAAAAAAACCCATTTTACTCATATATATATATATATATTTATAACATAATAAAATAATCAATGTGTGATGGCAAGAAAAATATGGTTGGCACATCCTTAACCCTAGATTAGCATGCACATGTGTGTGCATAACTACAACAAGTACATAAATAATTAAATAAAATATTAATTAATTATAATAAAAATATATGAAAAATAATCATTAGTTAAATTTATTAAAAACCCAAATTATGTCGCTTAATTAACTCTAATCGCGTTTTAAGGTGTTACAACTAGAAACTATCCCAAGCACCCCGTGTAAAATATATAATAACTGGTTAATATGATTATCTGATTTGATTGATTGATATATCTTGATCGAAATCATAGATTGCAAAAAGGTGTAGAATGCAGTCGAGTGAGTCGAGTAATATGCGAGTCATGACAATTGCAATCTTGGTTCGAGTCAAGTTGGTTCGAGTAGATTGGATTCGAGTTCATATTCGGGTTTAGATTAGAGTTCGAGTTTGTATTTGAGTTCGAGTTCAAGTTTAGATTTGAGTTTATGTTTTTTCATATGAATTGATGTAAATTGTTAAAATCTTATGTTCGGGAGAAATCTGCAACTGCTGCACATGGACGGCAGGATTTGTGTCTTTTTCTAAGATAATTGACATTGATAACTCCGTTAAATTATCTAACCTGAATAGGCAAGCACTCACTTTCTCCGGCTCCCTGGGGCTCATAAGAAATGCTACATCTTAAACCTATATTAATTCTAAAGTCCTTAAAATATTGTTTACATATCTCGAGAGGGTTTTATGAAAAATATTTTAATATAGTTTCAAAATAAACCTCGAGGGTGATTTATAACATTTAGGGTTTTCATGAGCATATATTTTAATTATTGGGGTATTTTAATGATACAACCTAGCTTTTTGAAAGTTTGTGGTATTTTTATGAAAACTACTACTTTTGGAAACTTGGTGGTATTTTATTTACAATTTTTAATCTTTCATTTTAAAAATATAGTTTCTTAATATGCTTTTATTTAAAATACGGGTTTATATTTTTATATAACTTTTCCAAAAATTAGTTTTTATTAGAAAAAGCCGCGTTTCCTAAAAATCGTATTTTTATTCTTTTCGAGACCGAATAATTCGTGAAGAGTTCTGCATCTTACTCTACTGTCCTAAGAATGTGCGATAATTTATACCATCCATTAGCGGATCCCCTAACGAGAATTGTAGAGACGTAATTGCCAAGAATTCAAAATACCGATATAAAGAAACCCGTTTTGAAACGGTGTGGTATTTTAATGAAAAAATTATTTCTTTAACTTAGCCATAGATCTAGAATACCGTGTTATGGAACCATAGTGTGCGTGTGGGATAAGTCGTTATCCCGTGAAGTTTTTTCTAAAAGTATTTAAACTAATTATCGATGAAAGGGTGATACTAAAGTTCATGGTATTTTAATGACAAAGTTTGTTATATGTTCGTTACATATAAAAATTTGGTTAAACTAAAACAAAAAGATGTGAAATAAGGTTAGGATTATTATAGCATGCTAATTTGATCTTGTTTGCTTATCACATGGCTTACAAAAGTTAAAAAGAAAGCGATATCGGAGATAACTCCTCTTTTGTCGGTTTGTTTTAAAAAGTGGTTTGAGATAGTAAGAGAGAGGGATGAAGGGTCTTATGGTTTTTATATGACTAAGAAGAGGTTGAAGAAACTCTCGGGGGTCGTGGTTTTGTCGGAGATGCTCCGGTCGCCGAGTTTGGCTCGCTACTCCACTTGAGGGGCTTACTCCACTTGGCACATAGAAGTTTTTAGAGAATTTTTGTTAGAATTTCAGAATGGGGGAGAGCTATGGCATATGGTGATATTTATAGTAAAGAATTAGGGTTTGGGAATTAAAATTGTGGATTAAAAAGTATTAAAAAGATGTTAAATGGTGAAATGAAGGGTCTCTGTTTGATTGCTGGGAAATCAAACAGTGCAGAGGAGTTAAGGGGAGCTGAAAGGACGAGTGTGAAAAGTACGGATCAAATTGGGTGTATCGGGACCGTCAGCACCGGCCCATGAGGCATTTTGGCCGGTCGGATCTCGAGGGTCTGCCTCGAGATTTGTGCCACGTGGGGTTTTCTGTGTTTACTCCATTTTGCGCATGTTTGATTTTTCTGAAACTTTTCATTTCCCCCTGTATTGCATGTGCAACTCTTGGGCTTCCAAAAATTAAAAAGAAAAATCATAAAAAATAATTGTGTCTGATGAGAATTGAACACACAGGCTATGTCACAGAGGTGCAGAGGCTTTACCAGTAAGCTACAAGTTGTTTCTTTCTTTTATTTAACAAAAGTAACTTTTAACTCTTACACAGACTGTAATACTCTTTTCTGTACAATTAACAAGAATTTTCTGTACAGTGATTTTAGAGTCGTTACACGAACATACTTGCGGAGTTAAGATACATGATACACGTCATGAACACCCGCCAAGGATGATGGTAAAGCTCATCGGTAAGCTACCTCTCCAACATGCTCAGTGATATCGAAAGGCCCTACGAATCGAGGACTAAGCTTGCCTCGACTACCAAATCGGATTACTCCCCTAGTTGGTGATATCTTCAAGAACACAAGATCACTAACAGGAAACTCCAAAGGTCTTCTTTCAATATCAGTCCATCTTTTCTGTCGATCTTGTGCCACCTTCATACGATCACGAATCAAGTTAACCTTCTCCATAATTTGCACAATGAGTTCCGGTCCCAACAATATTTTTTTCTCCAACATTGTCCCAACAAATAGGCGAGAGGCACCTACATCCGTACAACGCTTCAAATGGAGCCATATGTATAGTTGCCTGAAAATTGTTATTGTATGAAAACTCCACTAAATGTAAATGATCCTGCCACGAACCCTTGAAGTCTAACGTGCAAGCTCTCAACATATCTTTAAGAGTTTGGATCGTTCTCTCGGATTGTTCATCTGTCTGAGGACGATAGGCCGTACTAAATTTCAAGTGAGTTCCCAAACTTTCCTATAAACTCCTCCAAAAATGTGATAGGAACCGGGTATCACGATAAGAAACAATACTCACTGGTACTCCATGCAATCTCATAATCTCCTGCATGTATCTCTCTGCTAAAGCCTCCGTTGACTGTCCAACTCAAAATGGTATGAAATGAGCTGCCTTGGTCAGTCGATCGACAATCATCCACACTGCATTATTGCCCTTTGGACTCCGTGGTGAGGCTGCCATGAAATCTATGGTTATATGTTCCCACTTCCACTGAGGAATCAGAAGTGGTTACAACAAACCAGCCACCCTATGTTATTCAGCCTTAACTTGCTGACACACCAAGCACCTCGACACGTAATGAGCAATCTCTCTTTTCATGCCTTCCTATCAAAAGTGTTGTCGTAAATCTCTATACATTTTCATGCCTCCTGGATGTACTGAATATGCGGAACTATGAGGCTCCTTCATGACTTCTTCATGAACTTCTCCCTTAGGTACATACAAACGACTTCAATATCTTAAAGAACCATCTTCATGAATCAATAAATCCATTCGAAGTCTCGCTTCCACTTGTCCTCGAAATTTCTGCAATCTAGGATCGTGCAACTGTGCTGCCTTAATACTATCAATCAAGGATTACTGTACTTGCAACTGCATCAACTGTCCCAAAATATCTGGTGGTATCAGCTCTAACTCGAATATATGAAAATCTGTTATAATCTTCTTCTGTATAGTCAACATCCATATTGCTGGCAACCGATTTAAAGTATCCGGTACAACATTAACTTTCCCATGATGGTATTTTAGATCAATATTATAATCCGCCATCAGCTCCAACCATCTACGCTGCCTCATGTTGAGCTCTATCTCCGTGAATATGTACTTTAGGCTCTTGTGATCAGTAAACCCCTCTACCTTTTCGCCCAATAAGTAGTGTCTTCAAATCTTCACTGCAAAAATAACTACTACTAGCTCCAAATCATGAGTTGGGTAGTTTTTCTCATGTGTCTTCAATTGCCAAGATGCATAAGCTACAACCTTTCCATGCTGCATCAAAACACATCCCAAGCCTTTCCCAGATGCGTCAACTAATCCCCCGAAACTATCTGGCACTGTTAAAATAGGAGCGGTTGTCAATCTTTAATTCAGCGCTTCAAAAGCTGAAGCACACTTTTCGGTCCAAACAAACAGTATCTCTTTTCGTGTTAGCTTGGTCAAAAGTTCTGCAATCCAAGCAAAGTTCTCCACAAACTTTCTATAGTATCCAGCAAGTCTAAGGAAACTTATGATCTCCCCTACTTTCATTGGAATTGGCCAATAACGAACAACTGCAATTTTTTCGGTGTCAACTGCAATTCCATCTTCGGATACAACATGACCCAAGAACTTCACTTCTTCGAGCCAAAACTCGCACTTGCTCATCTTAGCATATAAATTTTCTTGTCTTAACGTCTGCAGTGCGATTCTCAAGTGATTTTCATGCTCTTCTTTGCTCCTCGAATAGACCAAAATATCATCAATGAATACCACCACGAATTGATCTAGAAATGGTAAAAAGATTTGGTTCATCAAGTGCATAAATATTACCAGTGCGTTAGTACCTCCAAATGGTATAACTTAATACTCGTAATGTCCATATCAAGTTCTGAACACCATCTTGCACATGTCTTCTTCTTTCACCCTAACTTGATGATACCGTGATCGTAAATCCAACTTCAAAAATACTCTCGCGCCACTGAGTTGATCGAATAATTCGCCTAAGCGAGAGATTGTGTATTTATTCTTAATAGTCACCCGATTTAACTCTCGATAGTCGATGCACATCCTTCGCGTGCCATCTTTCTTCTTGACTAGAAGAACTGGAGCTCCCCACGGTGAACCGCTGCTACGAATCCAGCCCTTCTCTAGTAACTCGGAAACTTGTCTCTTTACCTCTTCCAGTTCCACCGGTGCCATCGGATAATAAGCCTTTGAAATCGGCGTTGCTCCTGGAATAAAATCAATCGAGAACTCCACATCTCATTTTGGCGGTAAACCCGAGATGTCCTCGAACACATCCATGAAATCCCGAACTACTACTGGTACTTCCTCCTTGATTACCTCCATTGACGAAAAAGCGGCACTTGTCGGCTTAGCCCTAAATTCGACCGGCCCAACAGATTTGCTACATCCTAAGAATACGAACTCCGGATGTCCGGAAATCTGGAAAATCACTTTCTTCGCCGTACAATCAATATAAGCATGGAAAATGCAAAGAAAATCCATTCCCATCATAACCGCCAGTATCAATCACCAAGAAATCCGTGAATAACTCCCGTTCGCAAATAACAATCGAACACCCTTGCGCTCACTAATACATATAATTCTCCAATTCCCAGTGTGTATGTCCCAACAGCTAGATAGGGCAATGTAAGGGGTAGAGTGTACACTGATAAACTTGGACGACATAAAGTGTCATGACCCGGAAATGGCACGTGACCGGCACTTGGATCACGTGAAATCTATAGAACCCCACTATTGTAACACCTTAGAATGCGATTAGTGTTAATTAAGCGATAATACGGATTTTTAGTAAAAAGTTGACCAAAATAGTTTTCAAATATTTTATAAAAATTAATTAATATTTTATTAATATTTAATTTGGGCTTGCACACACATGTGCATGTTAACCTAGGGTTAATTAGGGTTAACCATGCTTAAGTAGCCATGGAATCCTTGTTAGTTGTATGTATGCCCTAGAGGCCAGTATTGTACAGATGATGTATATTATATTGGATGCTTGGACATATATAGAGATGACTTTCTTGCTCGATATGATAGTATGCTATCTGGTTGCTCTTTATCTTAACATGTACACTAGTCTCTTTATACTGTCTTATAGTTACATGTTGGTAAAGCCCTTAGGATGTGTACTTGACTACCTGGACTATGATGCAGATCATACTAGTGGGGACTTGGTAGTCCATAAGTACATCCTTCAAGGTCCCTAGTCGTGGGTGTATCGAGACGGGGCATCGATATACCAGAGTAGACTAGCGTATACGCTTCTCGACCCATGAGATGGGCGATGGATGATCCCATATCCATTGGTGTTTGACATCAGAGATGGTATACGGGTGCTCAGTGGAGACTGGGTACACTGGACGGACTCGCCGAGAACTCCCAGATGGTATTATACCTCACGTCAGATGGCAGTTCTCAGGTGACACTTGTACAGGTTAGTCTGTAGACCCGAGATCGTCATAGATTCTTGTGTGATTCCCACTGTGCTTTGATCCCCACCTTACCACGTCCATAAGGGCGTGCAAAACGGTGGTCTTTGGGTACAGTCCCGAGTCACATGGAGGCAATGAGCGATAGGAGGGGTTTCGTCTCTCCCGGTATTGGGGGTTGATGTTGCGCAGTGCTCGATTGGCCGTAACAGGGAAGTCCCTGGCCAGGGCTGATCAGAGATTTGCTGGTAAGTGTTACCAGTAGTTTCTCGACCCGTTATGAGCCTCACATCGGCACGACTTATCGGTTATTGGGGTCTGACGTTTACCACCCCTAGACTTGATATGCGACATATCAGACGAACAGATCGGACTGTACGGTAAGTGTTACTGGTCGGATTCGCAGGAGTGTGAGCGGGCTAGCTCGTCGATCTTCTGATCGCTCAATACCCGGGTGGCCGTTACGTTTAGCAGACCGCTTGCGGCTTGTGGGTGCTTGATATGATCATCATCTGCTACCGGCGTATTGACGAGTCTTTAGAGTCCTACACAGAGGTTTCCTGGTGTAAGTCCATATTGCGACCCCCGGTGCTTACGGGGAGGCGGAAACGGTATAAAAACAAATTTTTATCGCAAGAGGCAACATGGACTAAACAAGGTCGGGATCGTGTCTAAACTAAACTAGCAAACTTGCTAAAGAGAGTTAGCTACTATGGAAGATGGTTATACCTAAACTTGAACTCCTTCTTCTTTAAACCTTGTAGAGGTTGATGGTTCACTTCTTGTCGCCTTCTTCCGTCGAAGATGGATCCACCTCGAGAGTTCGACCTTTGGGCTCTTTCTCGAACTTGGAGTGAACTAGAATCTCCGGCTTGCTAATCCTTTGATCCTAGAGTGAGTAGAGAGTGTGTAGGGGTTGTTTTTCTTTTAAGGTGAGGGATTCTCAACTCATGAGAAGGATTCACCTTAAGCTTGAGGAAGAAGAAGATGAAGTGAGGAGAGAGAAGCTAAATGAGATAATGAGCTATCTTTTTCTTTCTTGCAACCATAATGCCAAAAGAAAAAGAATTATCTAAATAATAATAATTCAAAATGAGAATAGTTGATGGTAGTTTTGGAATGACCACTATCATGCTTCATTAAATGAAATGTAAGCATGAATCAAGGAGTATCTTTCAAAGCATGATGGTGGTCAACATTCAACCATGGTCAACAAGTCAACCATGGTCAACAAGTCAACAAAAACAACCATAACATAATTCTCATTTAATTACTATTATTAATAGATAATCCATAAATCCATTAGGGTTTGGAAAATGATGACTGTCAACTGTGCATACGCACCCGTTCCGAAACCCTAATGAAATACCTCATCCTCCGCCTCAAGCAACTGTGCATACACACCTGCATTCTCGTTCCGAGGAACAAGAATACCGAGATATAAAAGCAACCCCAAAACATATACCAGTATCTGGCTCAAACCAGAGCCAGCCAGTAAAATCCGTCCGGACTCCAAACGTGCACAAGTGCGCGGATGAGAACGAACCCTGTCGCAAAACCATGCGACCTCTACTCTGTTTTGCCCAGAGGCGAATACCCTCTGTGTGGGACTCTAAAGACTCGACACTACGCTGGCAGTGGGTTTAACCACAGACCGCAAGCGGCACTAGCTGTGCGTAACGGTCCCCAGGTAGATGCCGACAAGAAGGCTGACGAGGTGAACCCCATCTGAACTCCTACTGAGTCTGAATGTGACATTCTCCGTACAGTCCGGTCTGTTCGTCTGATACATCGCATGTCGGGCCTAGGGGGCGGTAAAACGTCAGTCCCCCAATAGCGGTACAAGTCGTGTCGGAGTGAAGCCCAAAACACCCTGAGATAACACTGGAAACCTACCAGTATATCTCGCTTGCCCTGGCCAGGGACTACTCGTGTAATGGCTCTCCTAGACACAGCGCGATGTCAACCCCCAATACCGGGAGAGACGAATCCTGTCTAACCGTCACTGCCTCTAAGTGCTTCGGGACTGCACCCAACCACTACCTGTTTGCACGACTCCTTTGAGCCGTGGTAGGGTAGTGATCAAAGTGTAGTGGGAACACACTCGAGGCGAAGTGCCAGTATCAAGTCAGCGGACTAAGCTGTACTCATGTCACCTGGGAACTGATAACTGACGATAGGTATAATACCAACCTTTCAGTTCCCGACGAGTCCTGTCCAGTGTACTCGTAACCTAACGAGCACCCGTATACTATCTCCAGTACGACGTACTGATGGCTGTGGGACAGACCATCTCCCACACTGGGATGAGAAGCGCATACGCTAGTCTACTCCGGAGTATCGATGCCCTGTCTCGATAGTCCTGCGACTAGGGACCTGTATAAGGATGTGCTTATAGATTACCCAGCCCCCACTAGTGTGACTGCCATCACAACGCTGGTAATCAAGCAAAGATCCTAAGGGCTCCACTAATGCGTATAGGTGATATCGCAAAATAAACACATGTACATATTGAAGTAGAAACAAACCAAGTAGCATACTACTATATTGAGCAAGATTGTTTATACAAGGTGAATATCCCAAGCTTCCATTAAGTAATATACAAACTAGTATGATACAGTAATGGCCTCTAGGGCATATACACTAACACCTGGCTCAAGCGAAACGAAATAGGAGCGCATATGAGATATGTGCGGGATCGAGAATAATGCGTGTATGTGATACCGTATTTGATTCTCACGATTAATGTTTCGATTGGTTGTATGTGATATAACCTAGTTATCGAATCGAAGATCGATTCGATAAGCCGATACATTGAATACTAGTCGGTCATGTGCGACATGACCGGATCATTGAATCAAGTGTTGATTTAATGATTTAATGTATAATTATATATTTGATATATTACTTTACATTAACTAGTATTGGTTCACTTTAAACGGATTTTTCTCACTTGATGCACATTGTATATGTGATATGCTTTTGTGCACATTTTTGTATCATGTTTGATGATACTTGATCATTTGGTTAAATGTGTAGAATTAAACCATGGTTAATTTGATAATTAGGGTTTTACATATTCATTTATTTATTTATTCATTTATTTATTTGGAAATGATTTAATGAGAATGGTGGCTTTCTTTTGTCTTTAGTTGAAGCTTCATGAAGCCTTGACTTTTGCAACCATTCTTGTCCTCATGCTTAACCCTAACTCTCCAAATGACCATGGTTTATTCTCTACACTTAACCCTATTTAGATTATGATAAGTATGAATTTTTCTTTTCATTTTAAAAAACTCATCATAAAACTAGCTTCATCTTCTCCTTCTTCTTCAAGATAGAAACCTTGATGCCATCAATGGCAACTTGAGTTCTAGTGAGAGAAATCCAATTCTAAAGTGAACCCACCTCCTATTTCTTCACCCTCTACCTCTTGCCAAGTTGTTTTGGGTGTTTTCTTCACAAGTTTCACAACTTTGTGAAGTCGGAGCTTGAACTTGTGATGCCTCGACGTAGATTGTCTTTGACACGAAGCCGACGACCTAGCTCGCCCGTTTCTCCGATGAAGCCGACGTTTGAGTTCGGGATTCATGATGGACAGCAAGAGGACACCCACGTGGAGCTAAGGAAGTGGAGAACCGGATCTACAAAGGTTGTAGCATCTAACCTTTAGTTAAGTAGTTAACTAGTTTATCTTTTCTCCTAAACTTCTAGTCAACGATCCGTATTAGGGTTTCTCGGCACCCATAAAATTTGAAATTGGCATGGTTGATGCCTTGTGAGACTTCATTAGAGTGCCTAGGAACCCTACAGTGGTATCAGAGCCTAGCTAGAGCCTTAGGCGATGTCTAGACGGAGTTTGAAGTCCGAACGAACCCGAAACCCTAAAACCCATGAGCTCTCTGGACTTTTTCTAAAATCTGGGATTTTTCTATATTAAAAATGCTTAAAAAATTCAGCAAAGAATTATAAGAATTACGGTGCAATTTGTTTCCAATGAACAGTACACTGTGCGGCGGAACCGCGGCAGAAGCATGGCATCTGCGGTGGTTCCGCGGCTCTATGGTGACGTCAGCCCTAATTCTTTGCACAGTAATTCCTGATAAATTATGCTGAGTTTTCTGGGAATTTTTAAATTGACTCAAGGGTTGAGTGCTCTGGGGTTGTATTGGGAATCGACGATTCGATCGGATTATCAAACCTTGTCTAAGTGTTTTTCCGGATAACTTTAGAATATGTTAAAAAGTTGGATACGGATATAAATACCCAAGTTTTCCCCTGCCGGAAAAATTCCAAGTGTTGGATTTTTCTGTGGTTTAAAGACGTTCTGAGTAGTGCAAGTAACGCGATGGTCCCTCTAGAAGACAACAAACCTTAACTCGATTATGTGACCGTCTTGAACTGCCCTTTGAACCTTCGGGTTTGGGGCAGTACGGCGTGCCACATGTGAGGCGTTGGCTTGACCCTTCTACGGCTGGACCGTTGGTACTGAGGCATGAAGTGAATGTCTTTGAACTTATTTCATGTGTTGATTGGTGTCGGGAAAACTTGGGTGTTCGAATGTTCGATCGGAAAGTTTGATATATTCTATTTATCCGGAATTGGATACAATAATTGGAATTCACAAATAGTTATGAGATAACTGGATGAATGTTATAAATCTAGCGGTTTAGTTTCACTTGATATTGAAAAGAGTTTTCGATAATGAAACTAAAATGCGGGATTTATATCTGTTAGGCATGTGATGTCTAAGTATTTCATTTGATTAGGCATGCGATGTCTAAAGAGATTGCGGATTCCAACTGTTGTAGTTTTACACTTTCTTTTCTGTGACCGTAAGTGTAGTATGTTCATATCGCCGGTTTCGTTGCTATACGTCAACGACAATTGGGGTATGCATACTTACTTACGTTGATGACATGTGATATTATGTGTTGCTGGATATGTTATATTGGATCGTCGTGTTTGAATAGCCGGGGGTTTTTATGTGAGATGAGTGTTTTTCATTTTCATTCATGAAAAAACTTGTATGTAATATTCTTTTATTTGGGGCACTTCCAGGTAGCGGAAGTTGTCACCCTTTGTATATTATTTACTTTTCCGCATTAGGATAGACCCAAGGAGGGGAGCACAAGTAACCGGGTTCTGGGGTTCAGTAGGAGACCAACTCGAGGAGTCGAGTCTAGGTCTCCTAACCCTAGAATTGGTAGGGTTGCTTGCCGCTCTCGTAGGGGTCTATGGGTGTGGGATTGGCTATTCATCACGACCGTGGAATCCGTGTTTTATACTGGCTCGTATTGAAAACACGGACGTCCTAGTATATCCAATATTTCATATGTTACTTCTGCTGCTTTATCTGTGATGTGATCATGTGATGTTCTGTGATAGATACAGTATATAGTATATATGATATATTATATAGACGTTACTTATGTTTTACACCCGCGCTAGCCCTGCCCTGCTCTGTCGTTAGTTACTTAACCTAACGGTGCACGAGGGGACATCCAGGCGAATGCGGATGACATAAGTGTACGTCGTATTTATCTGTGATGTTTAGGTACTTAAATGATGGGACTTCATTAATGAGATTAATGAAAGAAAATAAACCTAAGATGTTGTAGAATCAAATTTTAAAACAAAACAGGTAGCTACAGTTCTTGCTTTGCATAGCGGTATATATGATATACCCTGCACCTTATTCGATGAGGAAAGGACCGAGATCCCTTCACCGGGAGTGACTCCTTTAGCAATAACCGGCAGATGCTACACACTCGGTTTGGCTTTGATTGCTTTTAAGAGTTTTTGCTTTGCACAGTGATATATATGATATATCCCGCACCTCATTCGACGAGGAAAGGGCCGACGATCCCTTCACCGGGAGTGACCCCTTTAGCAAAACTAGAAAAAGCCTCAAAATCACTCCATTTTAAAACTTCATTTGATTCTACAACGATATCAAGTTCATTACGCAATAGGTTTTCAGAAAAACCTATCGTAGCCCTCCGTCATTTCAGATAAATCCTACTTAGTATTCGTGCTACGTTTGTTGACCTCCTTCAAGGCGTAGTGTACGGTAGCTAACTAGTATTTATCTGCTTATGTATATGATGCAGATTGGATTAGGGTAGTCGTACGACCTTGTTGACCTCCGTCAAGGGTTGTGCGGGTGGGTTTGATTCAATCAAGAAATGACGGATTGAACTTGACTTGCACCCTGTGGTTTGTTGACCTCCGTCAAGGTCATAGGATGCTTGGGGCAAAATATTATCGCGAATTTCAAGTGTTGAAATTTGCAATGAGATTGCATACCTTCTATGAGATAGTTGGATCCCGATACCTGCTGCGAGTAAGAGTTACTCCTGGGAGAGTTTTACACATTACAATTAGCCGATCAAGTAGGTGTCTAGAAAGGTGTTAACGAGGTTACGCCTCTGGGAAAACGAGGTTTACATTAATTAGGTTCGTGCGAAAGCACGGGGGACCTCCCTCAAAGTACCGACACTGGCCTGGCTGAAAGATTGGCGAACTTGTAGTGTGTAATTAATCCCGGCTAGTCTTTCCTTTTAGGGTTTGAAGGAAGATTTGATAAAAACCAGTGGGAGCCATCCTGATTAGATAAGATAATAACCAATCTGATTTTGCACGAGCTTACGCTAAAGTGTTTTCTTCTCTCTCTCTCCAGGTAGCGACCATTTCATGCCTTAATAAAGATAATAATATGGATGTATTGACCGAACCCGCATGTTATACTGTGCTGGGGAACGTTGGTTCCGTTCTTTCTTATAAGAGTTATAGGAATGAACAGGATATAGGAGAATACCAGGATTCCCATGCCACCCGATTGAAGAAAGTACATGTTGATGCATTTTCTTCGGGTGTGTTCGTTACAGAGAACTGTTTCTCCATTTGCCCTACGTCCTGGGTATTAGATACCGGGTCAGGATCCCATATATGTAATCAGTTACATGGGCTTAGAAAAGGTAGAGAACTTGGAGAAGGTGATAAAGACATTAGAGTTGGAAATGGTGCAATTGTTGCAGCTAAGACTGTCGGGGAATATCACCTTATATTACCAACTGGTAATACATTGGTTCTGAACGAATGTTATTACATGCCGAACCTGATATGCAACATTATATCGGTTTCTTTATTAAGTAAAGAGGGATATAATTTTGTATTACAGGATTATGTTATGAACATTTTCCGTAACCAAAAGTTGGTTGGATCAGGCACGTTGTGCAATGGCATTTATGTTCTAAATCAATCAACAGTTCTGAGCATAACAAACACACACAAGAGGAAGAGTTCAGAACTGAACGAATCCTTCTTGTGGCATTGTAGACTGGGTCACATCAATGCGACACGATTAGCTAAGTTGCATAAGGATGGATATTTAAATCCGTTTGAATTTTCATCTTATGACACTTGCCAATCATGTCTCAAAGGCAAGATGACCAAAACTCCATTTACGGGACACGGAGAAAGAGTTACCGAACTCTTGGGACTGATACATAGTGATGTATGCGGTCCCATGTCTACACATGCCAGGGATGGTTCTTCGTACTTCATTACATTCACTGACGATCTCTCAAGATTCGGATATGTGTTCCTGATGAAACACAAATCAGAAGCTTTTGAGAAATTTAGAGAATATAAACAAGAAGTCGAGAACCAAACCGGAAAAAGTATTAAAATCCTACGATCTGATCGAGGAGGTGAATACTTGAGCATTGAATTCCTGGACTTCCTAAAAGAGAATGGGATTCTCTCTCAGCTAACTCCTCCATATACACCACAGCACAACGGTGTATCAGAACGGAGGAACCGCACCCTATTAGATATGGTGCGCTCTATGATGAGTGTAGCTGAGTTACCTGTTTCCTTCTGGGGATATGCACTGGAAACAGCAGCAAACCTACTGAATAGGGTTCCCACCAAATCTGTGCCTACCACACCATATGAGATATGGGAAGGGAAGAGACCATATCTTAATTTCATAAAGATATGGGGTTGTCCAGCCTATGTCAAGAGACAAAAACCGGACAAACTCGAGGCAAGGTCTGTATTGTGTAAATTTGTTGGATATCCCAAACATTCGCGAGGGTATATCTTCTACCACAGTGAGGAACAAAGAGTATTTGTTGCTCAACATGCCACCTTTTTGGAAAAGGAATTTCTTGCAAAAGAGATTAGTGGCTCTGAGGTAGAACTGGAAGAGGTTCCAGCTGAATAAAACACAACAGAAGATTTAGTGGAACCAGAGCATTCAGTAGCTCCCGACGAACCTCAGCCTCTCCGCCGATCTAGTAGGGTTCCTCGCCAACCTGAGAGATACTACGGTTTTCTCATGGACGGTGGGAGCGAGGATTGCATCATGGTGGATGATGACCCAACTAGCTTCGAGCAGGACATCACGAGTGGGGACTCAGTGAAATGGCTGGATGCCATGCGGTCCGAGATGGAATCCATGTACACCAACAAAGTATGGACTTTGGAAGTTGCTCCTGAAGGGGTAAAACCCATTGGGAGCAAGTGGATCTTCAAGAAAAAACTTGGTGTAGATGGGAAAGTGGAGACTTTCAAAGCTAGACTTGTAGCAAAGGGTTTTCGTCAAAGACCAGGTGTGGACTATGACGAGACCTTTTCTCCAGTGGCTATGCTTAAATCCATCCGGATCATGCTTGCCATCGCTGCATATCATGATTACGAAATCTGGCAAATGGATGTTAAGACCGCCTTTCTAAATGGTGATTTAGAAGAGTGCGTGTACATGACTCAGCCAGAGGGCTTCGTAGACAGTGGGAGCAGCGGGAAGGTGTGCAAGCTGCTTAAATCCATTTATGGATTAAAGCAAGCATCGCGGAGTTGGAACATCTGCTTTGATGTCGTTATCAAAGAGTTTGATTTCGTCAAAAATCCAGATGAACCTTGTATCTACAAGAAGGTAGCAGAGAGTAAGGTTGTCTTCCTCGTATTGTACGTGGACGACATACTCTTGATAGGAAATGATATTCCTATGCTGCAATCGGTCAAGCTCTTCTTATCACAAAGATTCTCAATGAAAGATCTTGGTGATGCCTCCTGCATATTGGGAATTAGGGTCTATAGAGATAGATCCAAACGGATATTGGGATTGTCCCAATCCAGGTACATTGACACCATACTAAAGAGGTTTAGTATTGAAGAATCCAAGCGTGGGAACTTACCCACGATCTCTGGAGTCACTCTCTCCAAAAAGATGTCTCCCAAGACTGATTTGGAGAGAGCTCGCATGCAAGGGATACCCTATGCTTCGGCTGTAGGCTCTATCATGTATGCGATGCTATGTACCAGACCCGATGTAGCATACTCACTAAGTGTAGTGAGAAGGTATCAAGCTGATCCTGGAGAGAGTCACTGGACAGCTGTGAAGAGCATTCTCAAGTACTTACGAAGGACTAAAGAGATGCTCTTGGTGTATGGTAACGGAGAACTCCAAGTGGAGTCCTTTACCGATTCGAGCTTCCAGAGTGATAAAGACGACTCTAAGTCGCAGTCGGGCTTTGTCTTTACCCTTTACGGAGGGGCGGTTAGCTGGAAAAGTTCCAAGCAGGAAACCGTGGCAGACTCGACGATGGAGGCTGAATACATCGCTGCCAACGATGCTGCCAAAGAGGCTGTCTGGATAAAGAAGTTCATTACTGAACTTGGAGTGGTTCCATCCATTGAGTATCCAATACCTTTGTATTGCGATAACAATGGAGCGGTGGCTTTGGCCAAGGAACCCAGGTCCCATCAGCGGTCCAGGCATATTCTGAGGCGGTATCATCTGATCCGGGAGATAGTTGATCGCTGGGAGATCGAGGTCAGGAGAGTTGACACGAAGGACAACACGGCGGATCCACTCACGAAGGCCATTCCCCAGATACAGTTTGAGAGACTCTTCGGGATGCTCGGTATGCGATACTACAGCAGCTGGCCTTAGTGCAAGTGGGAGATTGTTAGTTGTATGTATGCCCTAGAGGCCAGTATTGTACAGATGATGTATATTATATTGGATGCTTGGACATATATAGAGATGACTTTCTTGCTCGATATGATAGTATGCTATCTGGTTGCTCTTTATCTTAACATGTACACTAGTCTCTTTATACTGTCTTATAGTTACATGTTGGTAAAGCCCTTAGGATGTGTACTCGACTACCTGGACTATGATGCAGATCATACTAGTGGGGACTTGGTAGTCCATAAGTACATCCTTCAAGGTCCCTAGTCGTGGGTGTATCGAGATGGGGCATCGATATACCAGAGTAGACTAGCGTATACGCTTCTCGACCCATGAGATGGGCGATGGATGATCCCATATCCATTGGTGTTTGACATCAGAGATGGTATACGGGTGCTAAGTGGAGACTGGGTACACCGGACGGACTCGCCGAGAACTCCCAGATGGTATTCTACCTCACGTCAGATGGCAGTTCTCAGGTGACACTTGTACAGGTTAGTCTGTAGACCCGAGATCGTCATAGAGTCTTGTGTGATTCCCACTGTGCTTTCATCTCCACCTTACCACGTCCATGAGGGCATGCAAAACGGTGGTCTTTGGGTACAGTCCCGAGTCATATGGAGGTAATGAGCGATAGGAGGGGTTTCGTCTCTCCCGGTATTGGGGGTTGATGTTGCGCAGTGCTCGATTGGCCGTAACAGGGAAGTCCCTGGCCAGGGATGATCAGAGATTTGCTGGTAAGTGTTACCAGTAGTTTCTCGACCCGTTATGAGCCTCACATCGGCACGACTTATCGGTTATTGGGGTCTGACGTTTACCACCCCTAGACTTGATATGCGACATATCAGACGAATAGACCGGACTGTACGGTAAGTGTTACTGGTCGGATTCGCAGGAGTGTGAGCGGGCTAGCTCGTCGATCTTCTGATCGCTCAATACCCGGGTGGCCGTTACGTTTAGCAGACCGCTTGCGGCTTGTGGGTGCTTGATATGATCATCATCTGCTACCGGCGTATTGACGAGTCTTTAGAGTCCTACACAGAGGTTTCCTGGCTCAAGCGAAACGAAATAGGAGCGCATATGAGATATGTGCGGGACCGAGAATAATGCGTGTATGTGATACCGTATTTGATTCTCACGATTAATGTTTCGATTGGTTGTATGTGATATAACCTAGTTATCGAATCGAAGATCGATTCGATAAGCCGATACATTGAATACTAGTCGGTCATGTGCGACATGACCGGATCATTGAATCAAGTGTTGATTTAATGATTTAATGTATAATTATATATTTGATATATTACTTTACATTAACTAGTATTGGTTCACTTTAAACGGATTTTTCTCACTTGATGCACATTGTATATGTGATATGCTTTTGTGCACATTTTTGTATCATGTTTGATGATACTTGATCATTTGGTTAAATGTGTAGAATTAAACCATGGTTAATTTGATAATTAGGGTTTTACATATTCATTTATTTATTTGTTCATTTATTTATTTGGAAATGATTTAATGAGAATGGTGGCTTTCTTTTGTCTTTAGTTGAAGCTTCATGAAGCCTTGACTTTTGCAACCATTCTTGTCCTCATGCTTAACCCTAACTCTCCAAATGACCATGGTTTATTCTCTACACTTAACCCTAGTTAGATTATGATAAGTATGAATTTTTCTTTTCATTTTAAAAAACTCATCATAAAACTAGCTTCATCTTCTCCTTCTTCTTCAAGATAGAAACCTTGATGCCATCAATGGCAACTTGAGTTCTAGTGAGAGAAATCCAATTCTAAAGTGAACCCACCTCCTATTTCTTCACCCTCTACCTCTTGCCAAGTTGTTTTGGGTGTTTTCTTCATAAGTTTCACAACTTTGTGAAGTCGTAGCTTGAACTTGTGATGCCTCGACGTAGATCGTCTTTGACACGAAGCCGACGACCTAGCTCGCCCGTTTCTCCGATGAAGCCGACGTTTGAGTTCGGGATTCGTGATGGACAGCGAGAGGACACCCACGTGGAGCTAAGGAAGTGGAGAACCGGATCTACAAAGGTTGTAGCATCTAACCTTTAGTTAAGTAATTAACTAGTTTATCTTTTCGCCTAAACTTCTAGTCAACGATCCGTATTAGGGTTTCTCGGCACCCATAAAATTTGAAATTGGCATGGTTGATGCCTTGTGAGACTTCATTAGAGTGCCTAGGAACCCTACAATCCTAACCCCATTTCAATTAAGTTGTAATATGTATTTATTTAAAGTATTTAGTTTTAAAATATTAGGGTTTGAATTCTGTTGACTTGGGAGAGAGAGAGAGGGATGACCTTGGCATGATGAGGCATGGCATGCATTTATGAGGAGAGAGAAAGGGAGGGGTATGGCTCATCTAAACTCACACTCTCATTCTTTGCATATCACCCTCACTCATACACTCCCTCACTCACACCCCCCACTCTCATCTCATTCTCATATTTTCTCCTTCTCATATTCTTCTCCCTTACTCCCTCAACTGAACACTCACCTTGTTCCTCACTAAACCCTAACCCAAATCCTCATTACCCTTCACAAAACTCAATACACCCTTCATTAAAGTTGATCTAAAGTCTATGGAGATGACTTGGAGCATGGAAAGCAAGGGTTTTTCCTAAGTTTGGTGAGGTAGTGATCCCTAACTGTTAAATTAGATCCTTATTATGTTGTATTGATTAGTAGTTATCGTTTAGAACACTAAAAGTTTAGTTTGTGCAAAATATCGTATTTTTAGTGTCTTTTGTGGTGTCTGTGATCAGCTGTGACTATGAGTGGTTAACGGAAAAACTAGCAGTGTAGTAGTGATATATTAGAGACCCTGAGTGTACACCTGAAACATGGACCCCACATGACACTGTTCAACCGGCGAGAACAGGGGGAGATCCGACAAGCTCGGCCATCTTGATGACTGGGGAGTTATGGATTTTAGGGTAGCTGTCTGCAGTTGTTTTAGGGTGTTTGGTACTGCTAGATTTTGATGTTTTGACAATATGTAAAATCTGGGATCGATTAGCTAGTTTTTAGTGTTTCGACGACGCGCGTTACGATTGATCCGACGTAGTTTTAGTGTTTCGGGTAGCTTGCTGTCGTGAGTCTGTTTTGGTGATGTCGCCACAGATGTTAGGCACTAAGCGAACACTTGAGAGTGTGTTGGAGTCAGTGCGTTGACGTAAACGTAGTTTGTATGTATTATTGGACGGTTTCTAAGTTTGCCTTGCTATGTTTTATGTGTTAATAGGATCACAGGCGGGGATATCGGACGCTGCGAAGAAAGGAAAACAAGTGGTTGGCTTTACTTAGCTCGAGATCATCGATGAGTAGATTTAACATCTACGGGGGAATCGCCCGTATGGCGTTATGCGTCGGGGCTAGATTCAATGATACGACTATTGGTTATAAGTATATATATATATATATATATATATATATATACACACACACACACACACACATTGATTGTGCATGTATACCATTATTGCATACCCCATTTCCTGTTGCATATGGACATACTATTAATGCAACACAACACTGTTACTAACGGTTCATGTTGCACGAGCACTAAACTGTATGCCACACACACCGTTAGTAATTGCCATGACACCCACACTATAGAATTACCATGGATAAGACATTGCTTAGCTTACCTTATCATTGATGATTAGACATGATTCTTGTTCTATTGCGCATATGAATTGCATTATGCGTACATACATACTTGCATACATACATACCTTGCTATAGCTGCATATATGCTGATATGTGATGTTGCATTGGATTTCGGAGAATTTGGGAACCGCATGATATATTTAAAAACTGGATTCATTTAAAAGAGCGGTTTTCCCTAGATATGTTCATATTACTATTTTATGTTGCATACATCATATTTCATGGATTTACGCATCGAGATATGGATTTCATGTGATTGATGGATTTGAGAACCGTGGGGATATTTTCAAGAAAGCATGCATTGTTTTGAAAACCTGGTTTCTCTTGTTATGATATTTCGATGCGTCCACCATGAGTTTTCTCGGTTCTGAGAGCTTTTGTGAGTATACCCGATTCAAGGAGCGGTAGGCACCGTCTGTGGGTACATGGTGAACCCGGTGAGGTACCCCGGGGCAAGAAGACTCGTATAGTTAGGCGGTGAGCTCGGCAGGGGAGCATTACTTACCGGTGATTGGTTGGACCTGTCGGTTATCCGGAGGATACCGACTAGAGTCGAGAGATGGATATGGGCCGATTCGGACTGACGGAGCCCGTGGGCCGATCCGGACTGACGGAGCCCGATATATGTGGATTTGTGTGTCGATGCTGGACACGAGTATTTCATGATGTTTCGAGTGTCGATATTGGGCACTCAGGTTACATGAGATTTACAGATATGAGGGCCGATTAGAGTGACGGCGCCTGAGGTATTGGGATTTAGGATGTCGTTGATGGACACCGGTTTTTCCACGATGATGATTCATTGATGATGACATGTTTTATCCCATACTCAGCATTCATTGATATGCATTGCTTCATATATTTGTAGTACCTGATAGAATACTTTTCATGATTGTTGCATATCCATATTTGTATATTGATACTATCAGATTGCATGTGATAGAGTATCGTAGTACGTGCATACCTGCGATTACCTGTATGATTTTACTTACTATTCACGAGTTGGCAACTCACCCCCGTTGTGCCACAGTGTTTTGCAGGTTGACCCTTAGAGTAGTCGCTGTAGGGCTATCTTATTGTATCTTTTTGCAGCGGATACCGCTACGGTTGGCTGTGAGCCATTTTGCTATACGCGAGTTTTGCGGTTATCTGTTTATATTCATTGTATACCTTATTGTATCTAGTACTCTCCATCTACCACTTCATATATTGACTTAGAGATGATATGCGATGACGATATTGTATATTATTTTGTGACTCTGGATGTCAAGCTCGTGTGAGCCGGCTTTTATTATGCAGTTTTATCTTTTTATGCTGTTTTTCACTTATACTGTCCATTTCTTCGCTACGGCGTCGTATATATACTTGTGGTGGTTGTTTCCGCCTTTGGGTGTGATTTGCTCCCGTTTGGGGATGCTTTATTTATATCATATGTTGCTTTACTTATATCTTATGTTTATACCCGTTTCGGGGCTAGTTTTTACAAAGGAGGTGCTGCCGAAATTTTTAAGAAAATAAATTTAAACTTTAAGGATTTTTACTTGAGATTTCCAAATATTTTTAACAATGTTTTTATCACTTACTACTTTTGATGGTTAAGATTTCTGGGTTTTCGGCTTACTTAAATTGCGTTACGCCTGTTGACGTTACGTGGTTTAAGTGTCGGTCACGTGTTAAATTTTGGGTCGCTTGATAAAGTTGGTATTAGAGCGCTAGGTTTTATCTTTCGGAGTGTAGGATGACCTTGGTATGATGGAGCATGTAGCTTAAGCAGATGACGTAGCGTGTGTATGTTCCGCGGCATACTTACGATACGGTACTCCGCCTAAGTGACCTTAGAACTTGTTGGTTGAAATTCCTTCCGTGATTATATACATCCTTGTGATTCGATTTCCGTGTTCTTATCGAATCCTGTTTTCATTTCCAGCCATTATGCCGCTGAAGACTACGAGGGCGCAGAGAGCGGCTGCGAGAGCCGAGGTCAGAATTGGCTCATTTGAGACGAGGACTGACCAGGGCGGTACGCCCGTTGTACAGGAGCAGATTGATCCACTTTCGATAGATCGTATTACTAGGCTAGAGGTCGGTATGCAGGATTTGCGCCAGATGATGTGATCGTTAGTGGAGGCCAGTCGAGCGCAGCGACAGGAGGTTGTTCCACCTGTTACGGGGACCGTGATGGTGCCTACTATTCAGGCAGTTGTACCTGCAGCTACGGAGGTTATCACCCTATCATTATCTGAGTTCATGAGGCTGAAGCCTCCGGTTTTCACTGGCACCGATGCAGCTAAGGATCCGCAGTCATTTATCGATCGGATAGCCAGGATATGTCGTTCGCTGAGATGCTCCGACACGAGATGGGTAGAGTTCGTGAGTTTTCGTCAAGAAGGTCTTGCCCAGACCTGGTGCGAGTCTTTAGAGGGGCAGAGCCGCAGGTCTTTCTCCTATGACCCGGGCTGAGTTCGTGACGTTGTTTCTTGCCCGTTTTCTTCTGCAGAGCGTCAGGGATGCTCGAGCTCGCAGTTTTGAGTCGTTACGCCAGACTTCGGGTATGACGGTGGCAGAGTACGATGTTTGGTTTACCCAGCTATCTGTGAATGCTCCATATTTGGTAGTCACTGAGGAGATGCGGATCAAGAGATTTGTACAAGGCCTGCTTACCCAGTTGTTTCTCGCTATCAGCGCCCAACATTGTGACACATATGTAGCCGCAGTGGACGCAGCCCTACTAGTTGAGGAGCGTCTTTCCGAGACGTCGGTCATTCCAGAACCGAAGAGGGTCCGTACTGATTTACCAGCGCAGAGGCAGTTTGGCAGAGGCTGCGGTGGATTCGCTATAGGCGGTGCGGGTAGCCGGAGCGTGAGACGGGTCCAGACATATAGTTTATACCCCTAGGGTCGGCAGTCGTTGCCTGGATGTTTTGGGTGTGGCATTGCTCATCACCGCATCAGAGATTGTACTGAGATACGCCAGAGGGAGGCAGCGGTTCCACATGTTACCTTACTACCTTCTCCACCTCAGAGAGCATTGCCTTTTGCGCCTGTTGTTGCTCTGCGTTAGACTTATATTCAAAGAGGTCGTGGTCGCGGAGGGTTTGTTCAGAGAGGACGGGGTGGCAGAGGCGGAGGACAGCCAGTTGCCGGTAGAGGGCAGGTACGGGTATTTTCTTTGACTCATCAGGACGCGCAGGCATCCAATGCAGTGGTTTCAGGTATTCTTTCAGTATGTTCCTTCGATGCACACGTATTGTTTGATCCGAGATCTACGCACCAGTATGTTTCTACACACTTCATGCCGAGATTGGGCTGAGAGTCGTGTTTGCTAGATCAGCCGCTTGTCGTGACTACTCCTTTTGGTGAGTCGTTTGTTGCACGACACGTGTTTCGGTCGTGTGTCGTCCGTATTGGAGATAGAGATTCGTTCGTCGATTTGATCCTTCTTGAGATGTTGGACTTCGACGTTCTCCTGGGCCTGGACTGGTTAGCTACGTGCTATGCGTCTGTGGACTGCCGTGAGAAGACAGTCAGGTTTTGTTTTCCCGGCGAGTCTGCTCTTGTTATGCAGGGGGACCGTGGTGCCGCCCCTCACAGTTTGATTTCAGCCCTTTGCGCTAGTCGGCTTTTGAGGAGGGGATGTCGGGGATTCTTGGCTTTCATTCGTGATACCGGAGCCACAGTAGATTCATTGGACCGGGTTCCTATCATGCGAGAGTTTCCCGACGTATTTCCCAATGAGTTACCTGGATTGCCGCCAGAGCGTGAAATTGAGTTTTGCATTGATTTGATCCCCAGCATGGGGCCTATTTCTATACCGCCTTACCGGATGGCCTCGGCGAATCTTAGGGAGCTTAAGGATCAGTTGCAAGAGTTGCTTGATAGGGGACTTGTACGTCCGAGTGTTTCGCCTTGGGGAGCTCCTGTTCTGTTCGTCAAGAAGAAGGACTGCAGTTTGAGATTGTGCATTGATTATCGTCAATTGAACCGAGTTACGGTGCGAAATAGGTATCCTTTACCTCGCATTGACGATTTGTTTGATCAGCTCCAGGATGCGAGACATTTTTCCAAGATTGATTTGAGATCAGGTTATCATCAGTTGCGGGTTCGAAATGATGACGTTCTGAAAACTGCTTTTCGTACGCGCTATGGGCATTATGAGTTTTTGGTGATGTCATTCGGACTCACCAATGCCCCAGCAGCGTTCATGGGTTTGATGAATCGGATTTTCAGGCCGTTCCTCGACCAGTTTATTATTGTGTTTATTGATGACATTCTGATTTATTCCAAGAGTCGAGAGGAGCATGAGCAGCACTTGAGGATTTCTTTGCAGACATTGAGAGAGCACCAGCTGTTTGCTAAATTCTCGAAGTGTGCCTTCTGGCTTGATAGTATTGACTTCCTAGGTCATGTGGTTACGGAAGACAGTATTCGTATGGACCCGAGGAAGATCGAGGTTGTACAGCTTTGGCCCAGACCTGTATCAGTGACAAAGGTCCGCAGCTTTTTGGGCTTAGCCGGTTATTACCGCCGTTTCGTGCAGGACTTCCCGAGTATCGCTGCACCACTGACCGGACTGACCAGGAAGGGAGTTACTTTTCTTTGGACTGAGACATGCGAGCAGAGTTTTCAGCAGTTGAACACTCGGTTGACGACTGCACCAATTTTATCTTTGCCTTCTGGATCGGGCGGCTATGTCGTTTATTGTGATGCTTCTCGAGTGGGGCTCAATTATGTATTGATGCAGCATGATAGAGTTATCACTTATGCTTCCCGGCAGTTGAAGAAGCACGAGCAGAATTATCCCACTCATGATCTTGAGATGGCCACGGTGGTCTTTGCGCTTAAGATTTGGAGACACTACTTATACGGGGAGTCGTGTCAGATTTTCACGGACCACAAGAGCTTGAAGTATATCTTCCAACAGCGGGATCTGAATTTGAGATAGAGCCGTTGGATGGAGCTTGTGAAGGATTATGATTGTGAGATCCTTTATCACCCAGGCAAGGCAAATGTGGTAGCCGATACTTTGAGTCGTAGGCCCGGGGGTAGCTTGTCCCAGTTGAGCGCAGTTCAGAGACAGTCTTCTACAGATTGGTAGGTCTTGTGTGACAGCAGAGTACAGTTTGAGTTCACTTTCACTAGGGGATAACTTGCTCATGTCTGCGCCCGTCCACTTCTACTTGATCGTATTCGTGAGGCACAGCCCGCCGATGCCTGTTTGTCTAAGATTCTTGAACAGGTTCGGCAGGGTAGATATTCGGAGTTCTTGATTGATGACCAGGGTGTGCTACATTTTGGGACTTGTTTGTGTGTTCCTGATACCGATGGGTTGAGACGCGAGATCTTAGAGCAGGCACATCAGTCAGCTTTTAGTGTTCACCCAGGTTCCACTAAGGTGTATCGTGACTTGAGAGATATCTACTGGTGGGCAGAGATGAAGAGTGATGTTTCGGATTTCATTTCGAGGTGCCTGATTTGTCAGCAAGTCAATTCTGAGTATCGGAGACCGGTAGGAGAGTTGCAGCCTTTACCTGTTGCGGAGTGGAAATGGGAACATATCTCCATGGATTTCGTTGTGGGTCTACCCAGGTCAAGTCGAGGGTATGACTCCATCTGGATGATTGTTGACCGGTTGACGAAAGCGGCTCACTTCCTTCCAGTGAAGACCACTTTCGATTTTTCTCTGTATGCTCAGTTGTACATTGATGAGATTGTGCGTTTGCACAGCGTTCCCATATGCATTGTATCTGATAGGGGCACCAAGTTCACTAGCTGTCTTTGGCAGAAGCTACAGAAAGATTTGGGTACCCGTTTGAGCTTTAACACCGCTTTCCATCCGCAGACCGATGGTCAGTCAAAGCGGACTATACAGACTCTGTAGTATATACTTCGTGCGTGCGTACTTGATTTTAGTGGCAGTTGGGATCGTCACTTACCATTGATAGAGTTCTCCTACAATAACAGTTATCACGAGACGATTCAGATGGCACCTTTTAAGGCTTTGTATGGTAGAAAGTGTCGATCGCCAGTCTGTTGGACCGAACTCAGCGACAGTAGAATTTTGGGACCCCAGCTAGTTCAAGAGACTATGGAGAAAATTCAGTTGATTCAGGATAGGATGAGAGCGGCCCACTGCAGACAGAAGTCTTATGCCGATCGTCGTCGTCGCAGGCTCGAGTTTGCAGTGGGGAATCATGTATTCCTACGGATTTCTCTGATGAAGGACGTGATGAGATTTGGGAAGAAAGAGAAGCTTAGTCCCAGATTTGTAGGTCCTTTTGAGATCCATGAGCGAGTTGGTACCGTTGCCTATTATTTGGCACTTCCACCCAGTTTTCCAGATGTTCACCCCGTATTCCATGTGTCGATACTTCGCAAGTACCTTCATGACCCTTCCCACATGATTCAGCACCAGACCGTTCAGCTAGAGCGCGATCTTTCGTTCACCGAGAAGCCGGTAGTTATATTGGATCGGTATGTGAAGAAATTTCGATCAAAGGTCTTGCTTTCTGTGAAAGTTCTTTGGCGTGGCCCGAATAGTGAAGAGGTCACCTGGGAAGACGAGAGTGAGATGCGGAAGAAATTCCCTCATCTCTTCGAAGGTACGCATAGTAAGATTTTTTAAATTCGGGGACGAATTTCTTTAAGGGGGAAGATTGTAACACCTTAGAATGCGATTAGTGTTAATTAAGCAATAATACAGATTTTTAGTAAAAATTTTACCAAAATAGTTTTCAAATATTTTATAAAAATTAATTAATATTTTATTAATATTTAATTTGGGCTTGCACACACATGTGCATGTTAACCTAGGGTTAACCATGCTTAAGTAGCCATGGCATCTTAACCCCATTTCAATTAAGTTGTAATATGTATTTATTTAAAGTATTTTGTTTTAAAATATTAGGGTTTGAATTATGTTGACTTGGGGGAGAGAGAGAGAGGGTTGACCCTGGCATGATGAGGCATGCCATGCATTTATGAGGAGAGAGAAAGGGAGGGACATGGCTCATCTAAACTCACACCCTCATTCTTCATATATCGCCCTCACTCATACATTCCCTCACTCACACACACCCCCTCACTCTCATCTCATTCTCATATTTTCTCCTTCTCATATTCTTCTCCCTCACTCCCTCAACTGAACACTCACCTTGTTCCTCACTAAACCCTAACCCAAATCCTCACTACCCTTCACAAAACTCAATACACCCTTCATTAAAGTTGATCTAAAGTCTATGGAGATGACTTGGAGCATGGAAAGCGAGGGTTTTTCCTAAGTTTGGTGAGGTAGTGATCCCTAACTGTTAAATTAGGTCCTTATTATGTTGTATTGATTAGTAGTTATCGTTTAGAACACTAAAAGTTTAGTTTGTGCAAAATATCGTATTTTTAGTATCTTTTGTGGTGTCTGTGATCTGCTGTGACTACGAGTGGTTACTGGAAAAACTAGCAGTGTAGTAGTGTTATATTAGAGACCCTGAGTGTACACTTGAAACACGGACCCCACCTGACACTGTTCAACCGGCGAGAACAGGGGGAGATCCGGCAAGCTCGACCATCTTGGTGACTGGGGAGTTGTGGATTTTAGGGTAGCTATCTGCAGTTGTTTTAGGGTGTTTGGTACTGCTAGATTTTGATGTTTTGACAGTATGTAAAATTTGGGATCGATTAGCTAATTTTTAGTGTTTCAACGACGCGCGTTACGATTGATCCGACATAGTTTTAGTGTTTCGGGTAGCTTGCTGTCGTGATTCTATTTTGGTGATGTCGCCACACACGTTAGCCTCTAAGCGAACACTTGAGAGGGTGTTGGAGTCGGTGCGTCGATCTAAACGTAGTTTGTATGTATTATTGGAGGATTTCTAAGTTTGCCTTGCTATATTTTTGGTGTTAATAGGATCGCAGGCGGGGACTTCGGACGCTGCGAAGAAAGGAAAACAAGTGGTTGGTTTTACTTAGCTCGAGATCATCGGTGAGTAGATTTAATATCTACGGGAGAATCGCCCGTATGGCGTTATGCGTCGGGGCTAGATTCAATGATACGACTATTGGTTATAAGTATATATATATATATATATACATATATAAACATTGATTGTGCATGTGTACCATTGTTGCATACCCCATTTCCTGTTGCATATGGACATACTATTAATGAGACACAACACTGTTACTAACGGTTTATGTTGCACGAGCACTAAACTGTATGCCACACACACACCGTTAGTAATTGCCATGACACTCACACTATAGAATTGCCATTGATAATACATTGCTTAGCTTACCTTATCATTGATGATTAGACATGATTCTTATTCTATTGCGCATATGAATTGCATTATGCGTACATACATACTTGCGTACATACATACCTTGCTATAGCTACATATATGGTCATATGTGATGTTGTATTGGATTTCGGAGAATTTGGGAACCGCATGATATATTTAAAATTTGGATTCATTTAAAAGAGTGGTTTTCCCTAGATATGCTCATATTACTATTTTATGTTGCATACATCATATTTCATGGATTTACGCATCGAGATATGGATTTCATGTGATTGATGGATTTGAGAACCGTGGGGATATTTTCAAGAAAGCATGTATTGTTTTGAAAACCCGGTTTCTATTGTTATGATATTTCGATGCGTCCACCATGAGTTTTCTCGGTTCTGAGAGCTTGTGTGAGTATACCCGATTCGAGGAGCGGTAGGCACCGTCTGTGGGTATATGGTGAACCCGGTGAGGTACCCCGGGGCAAAAAGACTCGTATAGTTAGGCGGTGAGCTCGGCAGGGGAGCATTACCTACCGGTGATTGGTTGGACCTGGTGGTTATCCGGAGGATACCGACCGGAGTCGAGAGATGGATATGGGCCGATCCGGACTGACGGAGCTCGTGGGCCGATCCGGACTGATGGAGCCCGATATATGTGAATTTGCGTGTCGATGCTGGACACGAGTATTTCATGATGTTTCGAGTATCGATGTTGGGCACTCAGGTTCCATGAGATTTACAGATATGAGGGCCGATCAGAGTGACGACGCCTGAGGTATTGGGATTTGAGGTGTCATTGATGGACACCGGTTTTTTCACGATGATGATTCATTGATGATGACATGTTTTATCCCATACTCAGCATTCATTGATATGCATTGCTTCATGTATTTGTAGTACCCGATAGAGTACTTATTATGATTGTTGCATATCCATGTTAGTATATTGATACTATCAGAGTGCATGTGAAAGAGTATCGCAGTACGTGCATACCTACGATTACCTGTATGATGTTACTTACTATTCATGAGTTGGCAACTCACCCCCGTTGTGCCACAGTGTTTTGCAGGTTGACCCTCAGAGTAGTCGCGGCAGGGCTATTTTATTGTATCTTTTTGCAGCGGATACCGCTACGGTTGGCTGTGAGCCGTTTTGCTATAGGTGAGTTTTGCGGTTATCCGTTTATATTCATTGTACACCTTATTGTATCTAGTACTCTCCATCTACCACTTCATGTATTGACTTAGAGATGAGATGTGAGGACGATATTGTATATTATTTTGTGACTCGGGGTGTTGAGCTCGTGTGAGCCGGATTTTATTATGCAGTTTTATCTTTTTATGCTGTTTTTCACTTATACTGTCCATTTCTTCGTTACGGCGTCGTATATATGCTTGTGGTGGTTTTTTCTGCTTTTGGGCATGATTTGTTCCCGTTTGGGGATGCTTTATTCATATCATATGTTGCTTTACTTATATCTTATGTTTGTATCCGTTTCGGGGCTAGTTTTTACAAAGGAGGTGCTACCGAAATTTTTAAGAAAATAAATTTAAACTTTAAGGATTTTTACTTGAGATTTCCAAATGTTTTTAACAATGTTTTTATCACTTACCACTTTTGAAGGTTTAGATTTCTGGGTTTTCGGCTTACTTAAATTGTGTTACGCCTGTTGACGTTATGTGGTTTAAGTGCCGGTCACATGCCAAATTTTCGGTCGTGACAACTGTAACCCAAGTAAGCCAAAAACCCAGAAATTTAAACCTTTTTAGTAAAATAGCAGATGTGGAGTTTTTGGAAAGGGGGTATAATTGAAATCAAGTTCTCTCATAAAGTGTAAGTAATGTTATATGAAAATGCAAGTGGGTTGTATACTATAGTTGAAAACATTTTCGTCATTTGAAATTTGGGCAGCACCTCCTTTGTAAATTTTGATCCAAAACCAATACATAACAACAATAATATAGGCATCCCAAGCGGGAGCTAGCTCTTCGCCAATTGGCGGAAACAGCCACGCAAACACAAATATACAACGCCTAAAGAGAAGATCAATCACAAAAAGAAAATAAAGAAGACCAAGACATCATCAAACTCAATATAAAAGATAATACACACATCTCGCTCTAAATCTGAGAGGATATACAAGTCTTGGGTGTCTAAGTCTACCAAATATACATAGTCTGGTTGATGGAGCTTTTAGCTAGATACAAATGAATAATAAATGCATACAAGGGTGGTTACGCTCTGAACTGTAACCATCTAACAAATACAATCACCTAGATAGTATCAATATACTGTGACACAATGGGGGACTGAGTGCCCAACATCGACACTCAAAAACATCATAAAACCCGTGTCCAGTATCGACACGTAAATCCTCATATCTCAGACGCTGTCTCATCAGATCGGCCTTCATATTCATCTGTCTCGAATCACTCCGGTCGGTATCCTCCGGATATCCACCGAGTCCAGTACTGTCACCGGTAGTTAGTGTTCCCCTGCCAGGCTCAATGTCTCTCTATATGATCTTCTTCCCCCGGGGTACCGTACCGGGTCCACCATGTACCAGCAGACGGTGCTTCCTCTCTTCTCGAATCAGGTATACACATATCTTAGAACTGAGAAAACTCATGGTGGACGTCAAACATTATATCAAGAGAAAACTGCGTATTTTTAAATAAATCATAAGTTTTTAAAATATATTTGCGGTTTCTCAAATCCAGAAATCTTATGAAAACCGAATCTCATAAGCATGAAACACTAATGAAACAATATGTACAGGAGCAGAACAATTCTATAATGCATAATCGGTGTGTTTATATGAGCATGGCGTTTAACTAGGTAAGGAAATGCGGTAACTGAACTAATAAGTGTGGTACGGTTTACTAAACAATAGCTAAAATGCTACTGGTTATAAGGTGATATGGTGAAGTAGCAATTTCTAATGTGTACGTGGCATGGCAATTACCGATGATGAGTGTGTGAGCCGGCGAGTATATAAACGTGCAACGTGCGCATCATTGGTAATGGTGCGTGTGTCCTAGCAAACGAAGTCATACAGGGACAAGGAAAAGGAACGTAGTATGTATGCCGCAATGAAAATAATACGAGCATAACAGAAACAGGAAAGTGTAAACGCAAACAATATAAAATACGTAACTACATATAAGCCATACAGTTATAGTTTAAAATAGTACAAATCGTTGTTTTTAGAAAAATAAAGGCTGCGGTGTTTTTGAGAAAAAGATACCGTTTGAAAGTCCGTAGCGTCCCTGAACTTGTCATTTAAAAGTGCATAACGATTCGTTAGTTTTGAAAACAGGTATGGCTCTAAATATATCCTAATATTTACTTAAGTGATTAAAAACAATATTTTTCCGAGTCGATACATACATAAGTCAGCGATCCATCCTCATAGTATCACGTACGGTATAATCCATCGTACGGTATCATCAAATCAAGAGTACGGATCTATCGTCATGTACATTATATCACGTACGGTATAATCTATTGTACGATATTATCAATTAAGAGTACGGATCTATGGTCACGTACATCATATCATATATCGTCATATGCCATATCATCTTGTATCGCAACATGGATATATATATATATATATCGCCTAATCTTCATATAATATCATATCGACTTGTGTCATCATAGTATATCATATCCTCAATTATAGTATATCATATCCTCATCTCATGATGTTGTATCGAAATTTTCCTCAAATTTACATACATATGTGTGTGTGTATGTGTGTGTGTGTGTGTGTGTGTGTAGAAGCATATATACATATGGCTCAAGGCATAAGAAAGATTAGAACTAAGGATATTCCTCTCTACGAGTATGCATACTATTGCTTAATGTATCCTAGAACTCTATTAGCTAAGTTTACATATCTAACATTTATATATATAACTATATACCTAGTTTCTAATACTACGGTTGTAGGGTTCTATACGCCATCCATCCGACTTCCTCCGTAGATATACATCTACTCACCTACTGTTCTCGCTCTAGCCGAAGTTGATGAACGCCTTGCTCTCCTTCGTCGCCCCGGAAGTCCACGTGAATATACTTACAAATCAATGCATATCGTATCGACATTAAAATCAAGTCCGAAAACCGATACGGCAAGCGAAACGCACATAGGTTAGAACCTATGTTCCACGCATACAAGAACCACAAAACAACCCCCGACGTTGACGTACGAACGTCAAACGACCGAGTCAAAACTCAAATATCAAAAACCAAGTTTTCAAAAGTCGCAAAACATAATTAGAAACTGAGTAAAACACTCCCAGATTCCACCTAGGTGAAATTAGACCTTTCTGCATATTGGATAGGCCTAGATATCTGGTGATTGAGCTATAGACCAAACCTGGGACCCTAACTCCCCTAAGTGGTCGCAAATTGCGGCCAAAAGTAATTTTTTGGCGGCCAGGTTGTGGTGGTTTGGGCTCGGGCTTCAGGGATGGTTTCCTATTTGCCTGCACATCTCACTATATCTGCAATTTAATTTTCAGAGTTCTTGAGTCATTCCAGATTCTATTTGATTACCACAGTTCATCCAAAAACCGATATCGGAAAGTTCTAAGTTCATCGAATCCAAGAATTCCTCCACTATATCACCCTCTCTTATTACTAATGGTCTAGTATACACTCCCTAAACTCTTTACTAAGCACTACTACAAGTTCTATCCATTAACTCTCACCCTAGAATTTTCCAAGATCACAAAACCTACACTTCTTAACTCCAAGATAATTTTGAAGGTAAGGAAACTTAAAAACATAAACAAAGGTGAGTGTTTTACCTCAAGAGAGCAACTCAAGAAAATTCCTAGATGGTCCAAAGTGCCAAAACTCCAACTTGATCCCACCATGATACTTATAGTGAGCTTATGAATAATTTTTGTGAAGGTGGTATGAGGTTTTGATGAAGTTTTGGGGGTGGTGCATGGTGGTAGAAGAGGTGGAGAAAGGTGATGAAGGAGGAGATGAAGAAGAGGAAGGTGAAGAAATGAGATGAAGGAAAAAAATGAAGGAAGAATGGTCAATGTAACCATCTCTCTCTCTCTCTTCTCTTTCTTCATAGCCATACCCCCATGTCCCCCCTTATCCCCTCTCATCTCCTTTTTATTTTCTTTTCTTATCTTTTCTTTTCTCTTTAAAACAAAATGCCAAATATCACAAATGAAACATAATATGTACACAAGCATGGTTAACATAAATCAACATGGCTTAGTGCAGTAATTAGCAAAAAAACAAATTAAATTTAAACCTGAGCTTGTATAGAAAATAATTATAGATATTAATTATAAAAAAAACCAATCAATTAAATGCTTTCTTAAAATAATTTATTTTTAATTCCCGATTATTTTCCAAAATATAGGTATATAATAATACAATTCCATTAAAACTAAATTCCATACTTTTATAATATTCATAAAATTTATTATTTTATTATTTAAATTCCAAAAATAATATTTTATATTTTCTGAAATGTTACATAAAATAATGGGATGCACCAGAATCGAATAATGCCAATGTGGGAAAATTATAGGATACTTGAAACAACATCGTCTGAAGCTTTGTCCCCCTCGTCTCTCAATCGTAGTTTCGAAGGGCACGTACCAATGGTATGGTCAGCTGATCCACAAACTAAACAAAGTCCAAGCCTCTTTCGACAATCTTTCTGCGTGTGGCCAGGTAGACGGCAGAAGTCACAAATCACAATCTTTTTTCTGATCTGATACAAAAGGCCTTTTCATAGGTACTGTCCCCCACTTGTTTACCGGAATACTTCTACGTCCAGGAACTCTGGTAGGTGTATACGGAGCCTTTTGCACTACAACCTCTTGCTGTTGAGTACCCTTTACTCTTACTGATAAACTCTGTTGTTCTCTAACCACCTTGAGAACTTGAGAGAAGGTAGTCAATCCAAATGATATGATGTGCCTCTAAATCTCCACATCCAAACTACGCATAAACCGTCTTACCCTATTTGCCTCATTGGCAACCAAGGGTCCGCAAATCGACTGAGCCAAGTCCACTCAGCCGCATGTGTATCAGCGGATCCGCCATTCTGCTTCAAGCTAATGAACTTCTCTTCCATTTCCTCCCTAGCATATTTCAGAAAGAACTTCTCCAAGAAACTCCACAAAAAAGTCGCCCAGCTGATCGGCTTGGTTAGACGAGTCTACTCAACAAGCCACCACTCGCGAGCGTAATCTACCAACTGGATGCAAACTACATCTACTCTTTTCTCATCTGGAATATGTGCAGCAACAAGAAGATTCTCTGTATCCACAGGAACTGCTCCGCCGGTAATGGCTTCTCTAATATTGTAAATGTGGTCAGAGCGAGCTTCCTGAAGTTCGCCATGGTGCCCTCACGCTATGTTGGTCTGGGAGCTGCTGGCCTCTCAGCTGCTGTCATAACAGTCTGTTGGACCGTCCTCAGGCCCTCTTGGAAAGCTTCGGCCTATCGCTGGTTCAATTCTGTTTGACACTTCTGGTTCTCCAGCATACCACGTATGACCCAAAGTAATACGGCGGCGTCTGCATGCCTCTGATATGTGTTGGAGTTCGGTGCTCGTGCCGCGGAAGCCATGGATGAGACGGAAGCCGCGGCCGAAGTGGAAGCGGAAGCGAAAACAAAAATTTTACGCGAGCACCAAACACCCGTAACCCAGGATACGATCCATACACCGAAACTAGCAAACTAAAATATGCAAAGGGTATGAAACTACAACTTTCGATGCATGTCTACCCAATTGTGGAAGACCCCTCCAAGCTCGTAGCCGCCAGGATCGCACTTGAAAGTCGACCACCCTCGCCAAAGAAGATCCACCCGAGAGAAACCGGAAGTGGCTCTAACCAACGATCCAAACTTTCTAAGGATGGATGGTGGGTGATGTAGGAATTTTTTCACTAAACTTTTCTCTCATAACCATGCTCAAGAAAGAGCAAGAAGAAGAAGGAGAAGAGAGGTGAGGAAGATGGTTGCTTAGTCTTGCAACCATGAAGTATGAAGCACAAGAAGCTAGAATGAAAATCATCAAGTGTAGAAAAGAATGGATGGCTTTGCATCATCAACCATGGTTCAATAAATGCACATCAATAAATGATCAACATTAAAACCATTGTCATACTTCTCTACATGCTCACACTTGCTTCATGCCACCTCATCTCCACCTCATTTTCCATTTGATTTTCCTAAATAGAAAAACAAATATGAGGTGTCCATCTTCTAAAAGAATTCTCGTATAAATACAGAATACTTCATCCGGTATATGTATTGCTACATATACGTGTATCTGTATAAAAATAAGGATAGCACCAAAGAGAGAAAATGAATAGTGAACAATAATACTGAAATATATATATCAAAATACATATATAAATTATTAAATCAAAACCTGATTTAATAATCCGGCTTAATCCTAAGCCGACTAGTATTATAAATCGTCCGATTAAAGTCCGTGTATCCCATACACGTATTTAATCGGACCCCTGCACGTACCAACGTACGACTCCTGCATCTATCGCCTGAACCGGGAAAACCTTCTGTGTGGGACTCTAAAGACTCAACTATACGCTGGCAGTGGGTTTAACCACTAGCACATCGGCGGCACTAGCTGTACGTAATGGCTACCCAGGTACTTGCCGAAAGAGGGGTCGATAATCAATTACGTCCTTACCCTACTGAGCCTGAATGTGACAATCTCCGTACAGACCGGTCTCTTCATCAAAGAGTGTCGCATATCGGGTTTAGGGGGTGGATGACGTCAGACCCCTACTAACCCGATAAGTCATGTCTGAGTTAAGCTCATCACCAACAGAGATACTACTGATCAACTATCAGCAAATCTCATCCACCGCAGCCACAGATTTATAGCGATAGCCAACTGAACACGGTGCGATATCGACTCTTAATACCAGGAGAGACGAATCCCTGACAATCGACTACTGCCTCTATGTGGCTCGAGACTGTACCCAACTAAAACCTGTTTGCACGACTCCTTTGAGCCGCAGTAGGGTAGTAATCAAAGTACAATAGGAACCCACACGAGACAAATGACGATCTCAGGTCAAAGGACTAACCTGTACTCATGTCACCTGAGAACTTCCTTCTGACGATAGATATAACACCATCTAGAATTTCTCGGTGAGTCCGTCCAGTATACTCACCTCCAGTGTGCACCTGTATACTATCTTAGGTGACACAACACCAATGGCTTGTGAGACCGGCTACCGTTCCTCGTCGGGTTCTAGAAACGTATACATTAGTCTACTCCGGAATATCGATGCACAGTCTCGATATTCCACGACTAGGGACATTTAAGGATGTGCTTAACCCAACTCCCACATATATGATCACCATCATAATGCTGGTTGTCAAGCAACAATCCTATGGGTTTCATCAATGATGAAGACAACAAGATAGCATACTAGCATCTCGAATAAGACTGTTATACCTGTATAGGTCCTCCCTCAATTATCAAAATCTCCTACTTGCGATCATAATAATTGCCTTGAGGGCAGTATATCCAACAATCTCCTACTTGCACTTAAGGCCAATTATTGCGGTATCGTGTACCCACAACTCGTGTGCTACCGAATACCCAACTTTTTTACTAATTAGTTTCGCAAACTATATTTGTGAAACTTAATTTGTTCGAGAAATAGCCTCAGTGGGTGGATCCACTATAATGTTCCAACTTCATCTCTCTATATCTCAACTTTGCGGAGGTCAAAAATCTCCCAAACTGAGCGATACCCCGCTTCAAGAATTTGTCCGGATACTTGATGGGACCAAGTTCATCAATGAAAAACTCCATCCAATAAACTTCTTGGTCTGTATCCTCTGTTGAGTTATAACCAGCATCCTGCACCATGATTACCTCAGTATTACTATTGGAACACTATCCAATATACTAACCCTCAGAAGAGGCTAAACTCAAAACTCTGACAGCATCTCTGTCAACTAGGTCATCTTGGAAGCCTGAACCGATAACCACCTTCCAGAGGAGGCTGCCGTTACCTTATACCAAGAACATCCTTTTATGTTCATAATAACTTCCCTTTGTTTCTCCAGGATTAAATTAATATATGCTTATTGCAGCTAGTGTAAAAGAAATATTTGGTGTTATACAAGACATTGCATGATTGACTCAATTGCCTAAGCAAATGATATGTCATTCATGCTAATCTCTCTCCTTATCAGTCTAGAAGACATCCCTTTTATAGAAGGTGACTCCATCACCTGCGGGTATACCACCATGCTAGGAGCTGTCCATTCTAAAATATTTTAGAATATTGTCTAAGTACCCGATTGGGAAACTTCCCAAATCTATATCTAAAACCAGAATCCCTGATATATTATCTATCTGGTTTTGTATAATACATTGCATGATTGACTCAATTTCCTAAGAAAATGATATGTCATTATGCCAGTCCCTCTTCTCATCAGTCTAGAAGACATCTCTTTAGAGAGGGTGACTCCGTCACCTGCGGGTACTCCACCACGCCAGGAGTCGTCCATTCTAAAATACTTTTAGAATGTTGTCTAAATTCCTGATTGGGGAATTTCCCAAATCTAGATCTAGTCACCAGAATTCCTGCTATATTATCCATATCCAACATGGAGAAAACACTATGTGACAACCAAAATTTGACCGATTGTAGTATTGGAACATTACTTCCTATCTGGAGTATGTCATCCAAATCCCAGGACAGTACTCCCTATATCCTTCTTACTAGGTTCATCTATTATTTTGATGAAGTTAATCACCTTGACTATCACATCAAAACAGATGATCCGTCTCCACTATCCATACTTTAGTCTACGAATAGACATAAGCAACATGCACACCTTCTGCTGCTTCCACTGGCTACGATAACTCTCTGGCAGAGTCATATACACGTGCACTTCCAAATTCCCATTTGGAAAGACGTTATAGTCATCCATCTTCCAGATATCATAGCCAAGAATAACATCAGCACCAAATCATATCCATATAGACTTCAGCGTGGACACTGAAGTAAAAATCACATCACAATCCAGAACGGGTATTTGATGAAAACTCTTTACAACAAATCTAGCTTTATTAGGTTAGAACCTTTCCACCTGCACAGATCTCGAAAGATCTTCTTGCTCCTAATGGGTTTTACCCCTTCAGAAGCACCCAGCAAAGTCCAAAATCCATGATTTGCTGAAGTGCGTGGAGTCCATCTTGGGTATGATCCATTTAGTCACCTAGAATTTACCACTTCCTATGACCCGCTGATAACAAGTAGGGGGAACAGTAGTGTCAAGCCATATCCGTATGGTCTTCGGCATAGACACTGAAGTAAAAGTCTTATTGTCACGCCCCGCTTCCCAAAAGAAGGTGAAGGATGACGTGGCAAAATCCGCAACCTAACTGTTTTGAAAGCGGTCTATTCAATACAGTTACGTTAAGTGTATGAATATATAATAATGCAGGATGTGTACCAAAACAAAAATAATAAAAGCGAAAGGCATTTATTTCCATTAACCAAACTTTATTACATCCCAAAAGAAAAAGTAAAATAAACTGAGTAGTTTAATTACATCAAAGGAGAAACGAAAGCCCTAAACATATGGGCAACAACAAAAAATTAAATCTAGCTAATCTTCCATCGTCCAGTCTGCATAATCTTCATAAGTTGGCTTCACACCTTGAACTTCGCTGTAATACTCATTCTTATCTGACGGACATTCCAAAGATAGAGGAAGAAAAGGAAGGTCCGTCAGCGAGTTATACTCGGGTAGGATTGCCTCATAAGAAATTAAAGGTATAGAAACGAACAGGTGTATATAATGAATATGATGTACATGTGTATAAAGGTATGAGGTTATATACAAATTAGATATGTGAGTATGAGTAGGTTGTGTGAGGTATATGTTTGGTAAAGGTTCAAGTCAAGTCAAACGGATATTCAGTCTAAGAGTTAGATCAGGTTAAACAACGTGTGTATGGATGGAATTGACGGGTGAACATACTCGTATCCTTGAGGTATCCCATGACTAGCTGGAAGCCGTATGAGCTGGTGCTCGTGCCTGGGATGGAAATCAATGTGGTAGCGTGAACATCCCCGAAAGGTGTCCTATGACTATGATAGAGTTTTGTCTAGCGTGAATATCACTCAAGTGCATAGGTATTACCACCCTTCAGTTCCATAATAAACAACAAGTCTAAACTGGTAAAATATCCACATCCAAGATATTGAATAACTCGTGTCTCATGAAGAAAGGTAGATAAGGTAACAAGTAGGTATATCACATGATGTGAGTTTGGGGTTGAGTATCAATAGGTATTGTAAACATTTTAGTTTGTTAAACAAGGGTCCGGATACTCGCGATTATTCTGTTGTGGCCACGGAACAACAACTGGGAAAGTGAAATGTACCGTTTCACTTCCCGGGATCATGATCGAGTAGTAGGGGAATCCGAGTTCCGAATCTCCTTGCCTAATCAAACTACCCATCCCCATGATTCAGTATAAAGGTTTTGACGAATTAGAGTTAGTGCGTATACCTCTAGACATGGAATTTCCATATTGTATAGTCGTCCATATTTTGGACTGTTCACCCGGAATATCGGGATCTTGATATTTGTATAGTCGTCCACACTTTGGACTGTTCACCCGGAATATTGGGATCTTCATATTTGTATAGTCGTCCATACTTTGGACTGTTCACCCGGAATATCGGGATCTTCATAAAATATTCCATACCTAGGTCCGCGCTTTTTAACTCTAACCGTATCATGTTTTGTATATGTCATGTTGTCATAAACTGGAAATTTAAAAAGTATTGATCTCGTTTAATATGGCCTTCTACAACCACTCGTTTTATTTTCTAAAGTTCGTAAAGTACTTCGTGTCATCTTAGAGAATGCTTAGTTAAAAAGAAATAATAGTGTTTAATTATTTTTTATTACTTCTAAGTAAAACCATGATATTTGGGATATTTATTATTTTGGAAAAGCATAATGTTTTACAGAAAATATCCTTTCGATAAAAGGTTGTGGTGTTTATTTGAAAATCTTTTGCAAGAGGTTTTTATTTGAAAATCTAGAGTGCTCCTAATATTCCAAAAGGACAAGTTATGAGGTCCTCAAATCGCCTCTTCACCGCCAATTGTGGCCAGGTAAGCATAAGTAAGGAAAGGAGGGATCCGCTCACGAATCACCGTGAGACGGGCCTTTTAAAGTTACCTTTCTCACTTGTCTAGCCTAGGCACCACAATGTCTGGTTTAGATAAACAACCGATGCCTACAACCTTCCATTTTAAAATTACCTTTTAATAAGATACTAACTATTTCTTTTGAAAAGATATCGTTATTTAAATTTAGTATTTTCTTCTTCAAAAAGGTTGAAGGGGGTTTAAAAAATATTTGTAAATAAAATATACGTATGCTGTATCTAAAATATTTATTTCACATATCTTTATTTCTTATAGATATTTTAAACAAATATAATATTTTAATTAAACGAGGGTATCTTGTGGATGTAACCTATTTCGAGATCATTTTTATAGTATGGGTATGTCAGAGGTGAAATGACAATTCATGGGTTATATCAGATTCCAGGTATTATGGGTGTGCAATATAATTTTGTGTACAGAGGAAATTTAAACACCGTTTTAAATGGGGGTTAACATTATCATTATTGAGGGCATAAGGAATAGGTATGCACAAATATAATAACAACTTTTTAAATAGGGTTGATGATTATAAGTTGGAACTAGGTTATTGAGAAAGAAGAAGGTGACAGGAAAAGGGGAGAGAGGCGGATCCTACCTTTTGTTTGAGTTGGATGCCGATGAGTTGAAAACGTAGGCTCGTACTAAATCCTCAATAGCTTCGCGCCCCGATTTTTTCTTGGTGATTGGGTAGATCCGTAGCGTCGGCGTCGTCGATACGAAGGCATCGGTATTTTTTTCAGAATTTTTGGAGTTCTGAGGTGTGAAAAATTTAGGTTTGAAAGTGTCATTTATATGGTTAAAAAGGCAACAAGAAAATCCAAAAACTCGTTAAATCACACGGAAAATCACGTGGCCAATGATTGCCCATGATTTGCTGATGATTTCCTCGTGATTGCGTCCGCCACCTCTTATCTCAGCCGTTGGATTGAGATCCAACGGGCTGGATCGCGCCGCCTGCCACCGCCGCCACGCCATGTGTCGCCACGCGCCCGCGCGTGTGGGGATCACGTGCTTTCGCATGGTCCCCACCACGTAGGCGCCGTCGGGGTTTCTAGGCCGTTGGATCTTGTGATCCAACAGTCCAGGTTAAAAGGTTTAAAAAAATAAAAATTAAAAATAAAAATTTATAAAAATAAAAATCAGCAGATTATTTAAAAATATTGATTTGGCTTTGTAAAATTTGGTAAAAATGTTTAAAAATACGGAAAAATTATGGGAAAATTTCAGAAATTATGTTTTATTGTTATCTTTAGTATAAAAATAATTTTGGGCTAAAACTAAATAATATAACCATTCCTATGGTTTTAGTTAGTTATTAAAGTTATATAAAATCTAGTTTACCCTTTAAAACATTTTTAATTACGAATTAATTACTTTGATTGATGATAGAAATATGTAGACTATTTTAAGGCATTATAAAATTTTATTAAGACATTTTAAGCTTATAAAAAGAATAAATAGATTTTATAAAATTCTTTTAATCATATTTAATGCTTTGAAAATTATTAACATTACTTTAAAAATTATTCTTCTATAAAAGAAACACGTAAATAATTATTTGATAGTAGAAATTTAAATAAAATATATTTTATTAGGTATTAGAAAACATGGTCGTTACACTTATCACAATCCACAACGGGTATTTGATAAAAACTCTTTACAACATATCTAGCCTTATTAGATTAGTATCTTTCCACATGCACAGATCTCGAAAAGATCTACTTGCTCCTGATAGGTCTTACCCTTTCAGGGGCACCCAGCAAAATCCAAAATCTATAATTTGCTGAAGTGCGTGGAGTCCATCTTGGATATGAAGTATCTGGTCACCTGAAAATTACCACTTTCTATGACCTACTGATAACTAGTAGGGCCATCATCACCATGATGCTGATTTCCCTGTCACCGTTTACGAGAAAAACGAAGTATCTCTTGGGTGTCTAAGGTCAACAACTTAATCTGCGGAGTAGCTAATGGTTTGTTAAGTCCAATTGAATTCTTAGGTTCAACTAAATTTTCGGTAACTGTTTGTGGTTTTGGAATCTCTTCCAATTCTACCATTCTCCTACTAATTTCTTTTGCAAAAAGATTCCTTTTGCAAAATGGCGGCGAGTCAAGAACAATATAACTATTGATCTTGAAAATGGTAGAAACAAAATCTTAGCGAATACTTGGGATAATCCACAAACTGCCAATACCGAAGCGTGCCTTGAGTTTGTCCGGATTCTCCTTTTAAACAGAAACCGAATAACTCCATATCTTAGCAATCTCAAGATATCTAACCATTCTATGTCCATATAGAATCAATGCACTAATTTAGATGGAACCAGATTCAAAAGTCACGCAACTGTTTCCAGTGCATACCTCAAATGGAAAAAGGCCAATATAGCATTACTCATCAAGGAGCGTACTCACGGATGAGCAATCTGTGAGAGAATCAAGTTCTCAATACTTTGATAGAATACCTAGCATAAGTATCTATATCTGTGATCACCTCGAAGAATCCTGATACTTCCAACGTATGGTTCTCTATTTTATTCTTATACTTATAAACTTCTCAAAATCTTTGACCTTGCATTACTACGAATGCGTGTCTTAAACTAGAGAACTTATAGGTAAACCTGAATGAAGTAAGAGTACCAACCCCCTGTTCCGAAGGACACTGGACAACATACATTTTCTTGTATAAGTCCCAAGAGTATACTAACTCATATTCTGTGTTTTAGAAACTGAAAACTGTATTTTGGTCGATGTTTCCGCCGAAAGACCGTGTTCCCCCAATATTTAAACATAATAAAAAGAGCAAAGCTCTGTTAAATTTTGTTGAGGCAGTGCTTCACGTGCCCCTCATGAGGGCGCCAGCGCCAGCGCCAACCCTATAGGATTAAATCCTATGGTGGCGCCGCACGTGAAGCTCACATGGGAGCCAATATGGAAAGCACAGGAGCGCCTATCATAAATAAGAATTAAATTCTTAAGTGGCGCCCACGTGCACAACACATGAGCGCCGTCGCCCAAGTTTATATCAGTAAAATTAAATTCTACATGAGCATATTTCCCTAAAAAAATTGGGATACTCTGTTAAACAGAGCCGCTGGATCAAAGATCCAATGGTGATCAAACAATAGAATTAAATTCTATTTTGAGGAATATTTTTCCTCAATCTTTACAAACAAAAAAGATTGTTCTCTGTAAAACAGAGAGGCCTTGGATTAAAAATCCAATGGTGATTAAAAATCACCGTTTGACAGAATAAATTCTATATATAGGAAAATATTTTCTCAATCTTGCTAAAAACAAGAAAACATATTTTGTAAAACAGAAATCCTTGGATCAATGATCCAACGGCAAGTAAAATTCCCCAAACAAATTTTGAGACCAATTAAATCAATTGGAATCTCTCAATGAGAGATTTTCTCAAAGGTAATTAACAATTTGCCACCACTATATAAAGGACTCGAGACTTCAAGTTTCATATAGAGGGAACCCCCCATAAGCTTTTGAAAAATACAGAAAGCTTTCAAAACAAGAGAGAATTTAATTCTCAATAAAAGAAGAAGACTTTCCTCCTCAAAACCCTAGGTAAAGAAAACACAGAGATCAAAATATCTCTTTTTACCTATCTAAGGGTTTAACCCTTCTCAAAGAACTTAGTTCTTTCTATGGATCAGAGATCCACAAGATAAATCTTCCACAAGTTGAGAATTCAATTCTCATCGGGAAGATCTTGTTCTTGAGAATCAAAGATTCAGAAAAGAAATAAGTTAAAGAAAGAAGAAAGAAAAAAGAAAAAGAACATATGTTCTAGGAATTTAATTCCTCCGAAATTAGAGTTTAACCCTATATAAAGAACTTAGTTCTTATAAAAAGAAAAGAAGAACTTAGTTCTCCAATGAAAAAAAACGATCCAAGGTCTTCAAAATAGAGATCTTGATGATCATTAATGGCCAAAATGGTATTAACAGAGATTTAATCTCTTAAAAAAAAGAGCTTAGCGCCTCACGTGTTTCCCACGTAGGCGCCCTCCCAATAGCGCTCAGCGCCTCACGTGAAAAACACATGGGAGCCCAAAGCAAAAGGCCAGCGCCTCACGTGAAATACACGCGAGCGCTGAATAAAAAGTGCTTAGCACTTCATATACAGCCAAAACGGCTGAGTGCTTAGCACTGATTGGGCAGTGCCCAGCGCCTCATGTGCTCCTCACGTGGGTGCTACATAAAAAGTGCTTAGCACTTCATATATAGCCAAAACGGCTGAGTGCTTAGCACTATTGGGCAGCGTCCATCGCCTCACGTGCTCTTCACGTGGACGCCATACAAAAGTGCTTAGCATTTCAGATACAGCCGAAACGGCTAAGTGCTTAGCACTGATTGGGAAGCGTCCAGCGCCTCACGTGCTCCTCACGTGGGCACCATACAAAAATGCTTAGCACTTCAGATACAGCCAAAACGGCTGAGTGTTTAGCACTAATTGGGTAGCACCCAGTGCCTCACGTGGACGCCATATAAAAAAGTGCTTAGCACTATATATATAACTGAGTGCTTAGCACTGATTGGACAGTGCCCATAACTGAAGGCATCACATGATACCCATGTGAGCGTCAGAGCATCAATTAAGTGCTTAGCACGTTTGCATAAAAGGGGGGGCTGAACAAACAGAGCTCAAATAAGTGCTTAGCACTTTTGAATAAAAAAGGACTGAGTAGATTAAGCCCAAATTGGCTAAGTCTCTTGCAGCCGAGCCCAAATGCTCTGGATCTTAATAAATTTAATGATCTTTAAAATATTGCTAAGTTGATCTTAATCTCAAATAAGACTAATGTATCCTCAGTTAAAAAATAAATTGGGCCCAAATGCTCATATGCTTATGTTGATCTTAATCTCAAACTATATTAACGGTCCTTAAACCAAACAAAATATTTTTGAACTAGAGGAAAACTATAACTTAAGTTCAAAATGCCAAATCCAAAATATACGGATTTGGACTAATCCGCCCTACGGGTGACGACATAAACTAATCTCCATATACAATCCACGGGCAACCAAAATAAACAAAAATACACACGACACAAAGTGAACTACTGGAGCAGGAGAAAGTGGTTATCGCAACGCGATGATGTAATTAACTATAGAGGCTTTCGCCTGCAGGGAAGAGCGTCTCCACAATAAAAAACCCCTCACAAACGAGGGGAAATTTGATAAAGTCTGTTACAACGATCACATCTGTCCAAACCTCTGATATACGGTGCCATAAATCAACTTGGTATCGTCGGAGAGGTGGATGGAGAAGTCCAAATAGCATCTGCCTCCAAATTTAGGCCAGACGTCCCAACGTCTCAGTCCGTGTTTTTCGGCGGTGAACAGATTCCGGCACGCCCGGTGGGACCTTTTCCTCTTTTCAGTCAACACTTCGCGTGTCGTGTTTCGCGAACAAAATTGCGGTTCGTTATGGTTGCCCTTGGATTCGAGATACAAAAACTTAGTGTCTTACTCCTATGTAGGAAATCAATAGCTTCTCAATATACTGCATGCAACAGCAACTCTCGCTCCACCCCAACTGGAGGAGTGACCTACGGGCCTAATGTGGTCTCTATCTTCTCAATACCAGTGGGGCAAGTCACACAAGCCACTACTGAATTTTAACACCTTAAAACACGATTTGATTTAATTAAGCGACATAATTTAGGTTTTTAAATAAATTTAATTAATAATTATTTTTCACATATTTTATTTTAATTAATTAATATTTTATTTAATTATTTATGTACTTAGTTGTAGTTATGAACACACATGTGCATGCTAATCTAGCATTAAGAATATGCTAAACTTGTTTTGTTAGTCATGACATATTTATTATTTTATTATGTTATATATTTATTTTAAGTAATAAAAAGGGTTTTATTTAAAAAGAAAAAGAAAAGAAATGAAGGCATGGGGGAGACAAAGGGGAATGTGGCATTAAATGAAGAGAGAGGTGGGCATGGCTCATATGAGCCATCCCACACCCCCATCTCTCTCATTCCCTCTTCCTCTCATTTCTCTTCTTCTTCAAAAAATTCTCCTTTTGCAAAATTTTCTCCATCTCACCCTTAGGCCAAACCAACACAAAACCCCACTAAACCCTTCCTTAAGTATGTTTAACCTCTCTTGAAGTCTTGGAGCTTGCATGACTAGGGTTTCTCCTAAGTTTTGGTGAGGTAATGATCTTAAACCCCTAATTAGGCTCTAAAGGAAGTTTCTATGTTATCTAATTTCACTAATATACCTTAATGTTGAGGTTTAGTGGTTAATGTCGTATTTTGTTAAGACTTAGGGTTCTGTTTAAATATGCTATCAAACCTGAGACCTTTTTGTGAAGTTGGCATGACTGAGAGATAGTCTAGAGGTCTAGAACCTAACCCCAAATCCTGAGCCTTCCCCTCACTTCGAGGCTGCAGATTTAATCTTTCTGGCCGCAAATTGCGGTCTGAGTAGGGAGTCTGGGTGTGTGTCTTTGTCGTGGGTTATCTGGGTCTATAACCAGGCTTATTGTGCAACATTCCCTAGTTTCTTGTGTGGGAAAATCATGGACTGATTTGCTATAATTTAAGTGTTTCGATACAGTGTGATGCGGATTTATCCGACTCTCGCTTAGGTGTTTCGTGCGATTAGCAGCCTTAGGGGTGGTCTAGGATGTCGCTGCACACGTTTAGCTCACTAAGCTAACACTTGATAGCTTGTGGGAGTTTGTTCGTTAGTTTAGCTTATGTGTCCGTGTCTTATCCGAAAGTTTATTAACCTCACGTGTTTTGGTTTTGTGCAATGATAGGATCACTTGTGGGGACTTCGGACACAGCAAAGAAGGGGAAGAAGTGGTCGGATTCACATAGGTTGAGACCGTCCGGTGAGTAGATTTAACATCTACGGAGGAATCGCATGTATGGCGTTAAGCACCGATGGCTAGATTAATTCAAGTGACAATACCCTGTTCTATATGCTTATATATTGTGCTTTGTACATGAGTATCATATTGTGCATCCTATTATCTGTTGTACATTAACATATTATTAATGAGGCACTGCACCATTACCAACGGTTCATGTCGCACGAGCACCAATTTATATGCCCACACACCGTTGGTAATTGCCATGTCACACTTACTATAGATATTGCCATGAACAACTACATTGTACCATATTCGTAATTAACAGTTAGACATTGTTCATTGTACTAGTACGCATCATGTTAGCTCATACATACATTATTATAGTGCCATATTGTCATATGATGTTTCATGAGATTTCTGTTTCGTGGATTTGGGAAACCGAAAAGTATATTTTGAAACTTGAAATATTTAAAAAGGGCAGTTTTCCTTGATATGATATTTCGTGTCTACCATAGATTTTCTCAGTTCTGAGTGATGAGTACATCCGATTCGAGGAGTGAGAAGGAACCGTCTGCGGGTACATGGTGGGCCCGGTAAGGTACCCCGGGGCAAGAAGATCGCGGAGTAGACAATGAGCCTGGCAGGGAGCACTACCTACCGGTGACTGTATGGAAACTCGGCGGATATTCTGAGGATACCGACCAGAGTTATATGATAAGATGGATATGAGGGCCGATCAGAGTGACGACGCCTGAGATATTGGGATTTTGGGTGTTGTTGATGGACACCGAATTTCTATGATGATTTATTGAGGACGACTCTGTTTTATTCCACATTCAGGACTTATTATGACATGCTCTGTTCATATAGTTGTTGTACCCTGATGTTGTACATTGATTATGATTATGCTGCATTTCACACTGTTATACATATGCCATCATGACCGCATGCTTAGGAATTGTCGCTTTTTCATCATGCTTGTGATTACACCGTATGATGTTATTTACTACTCACGAGCTGGCAACTCACCCCCGTTGTGCCACAATGTCTTGCTGGACTGATCATCAATGTAGTCGTGGCAGGGCTCTCTATTTCTTCAATTTCTGTGGATACCGCTACTTTTAGGCGTGAGATATTCTGTAGGTGGGTTTGTGTGCGAGTATCCATATGCTTATATTTGTATATCCTATCTTGTATCTAATACTCTCCATCTACCACCTGTATGTATTTGACTTAGAGATTCAATATTTGTATTGTATGTGACTCTTGTGTCGCGTTCGTGCTAGTCAACTTTTGTTTTATGTTGTGATGTTGTTTTCACTTCTTATTTGCTTATTTCTTCGCCTATGGAATCATATATATATGTTGTGGTTGTGTTCCGCCTTTAGGCGTGACATTGCTCCTAATTGGGGATGCCTTTTTATATACTATGTTTTGTATCCGTTTTGGACCTGTTTTTACAAAGGAGATGCAGCCGAATTTTTAGTAACAACTTAAGATTTTAAAAAGAGATGTGATGTTTTGAAACAAATGTTTTACCACTCAACTTCTTTTCATGGTTTAGATTTCTGGGTTTCGGCTTGAATTACGTTACACCTTGAGACATTGCGTGATTTAAGTGCCGGTCGCATTCCTAAATTGGGTCATGACAAAGTTGGTATCAGAGCGTTAGGTTTTACCTTTCGGAGTGTAGGATGACCCTTGGTATGATGGAGTAGGTAGCTTAAGCTGAGTGACGTAGCGTGTGTATGTTCCACGGCATACTTACGACACGGTACTCCATCTAAGTGACCTTAGGATATATTTTCTTGTAATTCCTTCCTTGATTCCATGTATCCTTATGATTCGATTTCTATATTATTATCGAATCCTGTTTCCTTATTCCAGCCACTATGCGGCCAAAGACTACGAGGGCCCAGAAGGCTACTGCTAGAGATGAGGTCAGGGCAGGCTCATCTGAGACAAGGACTAACCAGGGCGGTACGCCTACCCCTCAGGAGCAGATTGATCCACCTTCTCCATGTCGTATTGCTAGACTTGAGGCGAGTATTCAGGACTTGCGTCAGATGGTTGGATCTTTAGTTGAGACCAGTCGAGCACAGAGATCAGATGTTGTTCCACATACTACAGGGACCGTGATTGTACATACTGCTCAGACAGTCGTACCTACTGCTACCGAGGCTATCGCTGTGTCCTTATCGGAGTTTATGAGGCTGAAGCCTTCGGTTTTCACTGGCATTAACGCAGCAGAGGATCCACAGTCGTTCCTCGACCGGATGGCCAGGATTTGTCGTTCTTTAAGATGTTCCGATGTGAGATCGGTCAAGTTTGCTAGTTTTAGTCTGGAGGGTCTTGCCCAGACTTGGTGCGAGTCTATGGAGAGAGGCTGAGCCGGAGGTCTTCCTTCTATGACCTGGGATGAGTTCGCGATTGTTTTTCTTGCTCGTTTTCTTCCGTAGATCATCAGGGATGCTCAAGCTTGCAGCTTTGAGTCTTTGTGAGAAACTCCTGGTATGACAATGGCCGAGTATGATATCCAGTTTACCCAGCTATCCGTATATGCTCCTTCTTTTGTGGATACTGAAGAGAAGCGCGTCAAGAGATTCATGCGAGGTCTTGATACACAGTTGTTCCTCTCTATTGGCGTCCAGCACTTTGATACCTATGCAGCAGCGATGGACGCAGCCTTGTTGGTAGAGAAGTGTATTGCCGTGACTACAGTTATTCCGGGACCGAAGCGGATTCGTACTGGTTATCAGCTCCCGAGAAGTTAGGTAGAGGCCGCGGCAGATTCTTTCTAGGACGAGGCCAGTTATATAGCTCTTACCCACATGGTCAGTAGCCGTCATCAGGATGTTTTCGGTGTGGGAGTCTGTATCATCGCATCAGGGATTGTACTGAGAGACGCCAGGACGAAGCAGCAGTTCCACATGTTACCTTACCACCTTCACCTTCTCAGAGAGCATTGCCTCTTACGCCCGTCGTTGCTCCACGCCAGACTGATGCTCAGAGAGGCCGTGGTTATGGCATTCTTGTTCAGAGGAGACGAGGTGGCAGAGGCAGATGACATCCGGATACCGGTAGAGGACAGGCCTGAGTTTTTGCGTTGATTCCTTAGGATGCGCAGGCATCGAATGCAGTTGTGACAGGTACTCTTTCAGTGTGTTCTTTCGATGCGCACATATTGTTCGTCCTGGGATCTACGCACTCATATGTATCCACACACTTTGTACTGAGGTTGGGCCGAGATTCATCTTTGTTAGATCAACCGCTTGTTGTGCTTACTCCTGTTGGAGAGTCTTTTGTTGCTCGACATGTGTTTCGGTCGTGTACCGTTCGTATTGGAGATATAGATTCGTCCGTCGATTTGATCCTTCTAGATATGTTGTACTTTGACGTTTTCCTTGGCATGGACTTGTTAGCTACTTGCTATGCGTTCGTGGACTGCCGTGAGAAGGCGGCCAGGTTCTGTTTTCCGGGAGAGCCAATTCTTGTTGTGTAGGGGGACTGCAGTGCCACCCCTCACAGTTTGATTTCTGCCCTTTGCGCTAGTCGACTCTTGAAGAAAGGATGTCGGGGATTCTTAGCTTATATTCGTGATACTGGAGCCACAACAGATCTGTTGGATCAGGTTCCGATTATGAGAGAGTTTCCCGATGTATTTCCTGATGAGTTACCTGGATTGCCGCCAGAGCGCGATATCAAGTTCTGCATCGACTTGATCCCCAGCACGGGGCCTATTTCTGTACCACCTAATCGGATGGACTTGATAGAGATTAAGGATCAGTTGCAAGATTTTCTTGATAGGGGACTTATTCGTCCAAGTGTGTCGCCTTGGGGAGCTCCTGTCTTGTTCGTTAAGAAGAAGGACGACAGTATGAGATTGTGCATTGATTATCGTCAATTGAACCGAGTTACGGTGCGAAATAGGTATCCTTTACCTCGCATTGACGATTTATTTGATTAGCTCCAGGGCGCGGGACATTTTTCCAAGATTGATTTGAGGTCAGGTTATCATCAGTTGCGGGTCCGGAATGATGACATTCCGAAGACTGCTTTTCGGATGCGCTACGGGTATTATGAGTTCTTGGTGATGTCGTTCGGGCTCACCAATGCCCCAGCAACGCTCATGGATTTGATGAACCGGATTTCAGGATGTTCCTCGACTAGTTTATCATTTTATTCATTGACGACATTCTGGTCTACTCCAGAAGTCAAGAGGGGCTTGAGCAGCACTTGAAGATTACATTACGGACATTGAGAAAGCACCAGCTGTTTGCTAAATTCTTGAGTGTGCTTTCTGGCTTGACAGTGTTGACTTCTTGGGTCATGTGGTTATGAGAGATGGTATACGAGTGGACCCGAAGAAGATCGAGGCCGTACAACATTGGCCCAGACCTATTTCCGTGACAGAGGTTCGCAGCTTCTTGGGCTTAGCCGGTTATTATCGCCGTTTAGTGCAAGATTTCTCTAGTATCGCTGCACCGTTGACCGGACTGACTCAGAAGAGAGTTCCTTTTCTTTGGACTGAGGCTTGTGAGTAGAGTTTCCAGCAGTTGAATACTCGTTTGATGACTGCACCAGTTCTATCGTTGCCTTCAGGATCAGGCGGCTATGTTGTTTATTGTGATGCTTCTCAAGTGGGACTAGGTTGTGTGTTGATGCAGCATGGCAGAGCTATCTCTTATGCTTCTCGGCAGTTGAAGAAGCACGAGCAGAAATATCCTACTCATGATCTAGAGATGGTTGCGATGGTCTTTGCACTCAAGATTTGGAGACATTACTTATACGGAGAGTCGTGTCAAATCTTTACGGACCACAAGAGCTTAAAGTATATCTTCCAGCAGCAGGATCTGAATTTGAGGCAAAGCCGTTGAATGGAGCTTGTAAAGGATTATGATTATGAAATCCTTTATCATCCGGGTAAGGCGAATGTGGTAGCAGATGCTTTGAGTCGTAGGCCCGGAGGTGGCTTGTTCCATTTGAGCGCGGTTCAGATACAGTCTTCTACAGATTGGCAGATCTTGTGTGACAACAGAGTACAGTTCGAGTTCACTTCCATAGGAAGGCAGCTTGCTCATGTCCGCGCCCGTCCACTTCTGCTTGATCGTATCCGAGAGGCCCAGTCTGACAATGCTCATTTGTCTGAGATTATGGAGCATGTTCGGCAGGGAAGAGATTCGAAGTTTGTGATTGATGGCCAGGGTGTGCTACGTTTTGGGACTCGTCTATGTGTACCAGATTCTGAGGGGCTGAGACGCGAGATCCTAGAGGAGGCACATCAGTCAGTATACACCGTTCATCCAGGTTCCACCAAGATGTATCGTGATTTGAGAGATATCTACTGGTGGGAAGGGATGAAGAGAGATGTTTCTGAGTTCGTTTCAAGATGCCTGACTTTCTAGCAAGTCAAGGCTGAGCATTAGAGACCGGCAGGAGAGTTGCAGCCTTTGCCCATTCCGGAGTGGAAATTGGAGCAGATCTCCATGGATTTCTTTGTAGGTCTACCTAGGTCCAGTCGAGAGTATGACTCTATTTGGGTGATTGTTGACCGGTTGACGAAAGCGGCCCACTTCCTCCCAGTGACAACCAATTTCGGATTTGCTCAGTATGCTCAGCTGTACATTGATGAGATTTTGTGGTTGCACGGTGTTCCGACATGCATTGTATCCAACAGAGGCATCCAGTTTACCAGCCGTCTTTGGCAGAAACTTCAGGAAGCTTTGGGTACCCGTTTGAGTTTCAGCACCGCTTTCCATCCGCAGACCGACGGTCAGCCAGAGCGGACTATACGGACTCTCGAGAATATGCTTCGAGCGTGCGTGCTTGATTTTAGTGGCAGTTGGGATCGTCACTTGCCCTTGATAGAGTTCTCCTACAATAACAATATTCAGGAGACGATTCAGATGGCACCTTTTGAGGCCTTGTATGGAAGAAAGTGTCGATCGCAAGTCTGTTGGACCGAACTCAGCGAAAGTAGGATTTTGGGACCATAGCTAGATCAGGAGACTACGGAGAAGATCCAGTTGATCCAGGACAGGATGAGAGCAGCCCAATGCAGGCAGAAGTCTTATGCCGGCTGTTATCATCGCAGACTTGAGTTCGCAGTGGGTGATCATGTTTTCTTAAGGATCTCGCCAATGAAGGGTGTGATGAGGTTCGAAAAGAAAGGGAAACTTAGTCCCAGATATGTGGGTCCTTTCGAGATCCTTGAGCGAGTCAGTACCGTTGCCTATCGTTTGGCACTTCTGCCCAGTTTTCCGGATGTACACCCCATATTTCATGTATCGATGCTTCGCAAGTACCTTCATGACCCTTCTCACGCGATTCAACACCAGACGATCCAGCTGGAGCGCAATCTTTCTTTCACCGTGCAGTCGGTAGTTATTCTAGACCGGCAGGTGAAGAAACTACAGTCAAAGGTCTTACCGTCTGTGAAGGTTCTATGGTGTGGCCCGAACAGCGAAGAGGTCACATGGGAAGCCGAGAGCAAGATTCAGAAGCAATTCCCTCATCTCTTTGAAGGAACGCATAGCAAGATTTTAAATTCGGGGACCAAATTTCTTTAAAGGGGGAAGACTGTAACACCTTAAAACGCGATTTGAGTTAATTAATCAACATAATTTGGGTTTTTAAATAAATTTAATTAATAATTATTTTTCACATATTTTATTTTAATTAATTAATATTTTATTTAATTATTTATCTACTTGTTGTAGTTATGCACACACATGTGCATGCTAATATAGCATTAAGAATATGCTAAACTTGTTTTACTAGCCATATCACATTTATTATTTTATTATGTTATATATTTATTTTAAGTAATAAAAAGGGTTTTATTTAAAAAGAAAAAGAAAAGAAATGAAAGCATGGGGGAGACAAAGGGGAATGGGACATTAAATGAAGAGAGAGGTGGGCATGGCTCATATGAGCCATCCTTCTCCCCGCATCTCTCTCATTTCTTCTGTCATGACCCAAAGTTCGGCCTGTGACCGGCACTTAACCACGTGACGTCTACAGGCGTAACGCGACTAAGTAAGCCAAAACCCAGAAATCAAAACCATAAAAATTATAGAGTGCTTAAAACATTTATTAGAATATTTGTTAAAACATCTAGAAAACTTTAAGTTGTTTAGTAGAATTCTTTAAAGTTCAAGTTATCCTTTAAAAATTTTGGCAGCATTTCCTTTGTAAAATTTGCCCCGAGATTGGGTACAAAGCAATAAATGAGTAAAATGATACACAATAAAAAAAAATAAGCATCCCAAACGGGAGCAATTACGCCCAACGGCGGAAACAACACCATAATGATAATATACGACGCCGTAGCGAAGAAAGAGTAAAAATAAATGAAGACAACATGAAATATAAAACTGCATAATAAAGTCGGCTCACAACGAGCTCGACACCAGAATACAATAATATACATCGTCCTCACAACTGGTCTCTAAGTCTATACATAAGTAGTAGATGGAGAATACTAGATACAATGATGTATACAACTGGAAAATAAACAGATACCGCACAAAACCCACCTATCAGCAAAAGGGCTAGTATGCCAACTGCAATGGTATCTGTGTCAAAAGATGTACGAAAAGTAGCCTGCCGCGACTACTCCGAGGGACAACCTGCAAGCACTGTGGCACAACGGGGGTGAGTTGTCAACTCGTGAATAGTAGATAAAATATAAAGGTAATCGCGAGTATGCACGTGCTGCGATACTCTAACCTATGCCAACAGATAACATCTATATGATGAACTGGATGCTCAAATCATGCAACAAATGCGATCTAATAACATCTCTATGTGATGAGCAAGATATACAATAATCGTGCATAGCAATGAAATCTAACAACCCTATATAGAATGAGCAGGGTATGCAATAAGCGTGCATAGTAGGTGTACTCTATCAGGTACAATAGATACAGGATGAAATGTGAAATACTGAATGCTGAGCATGGGAATAAATAGTATCTACACGGAATATCAATGTGGAAAATAACTGGTGTCCATCAATACACCCAAATCCCAAAAAGACTTAGGCGCTGTCATCCTCATCGGCCCTCAAAATCCTGTAAATCTCATAGAATCATGAGTGCCCAATATCGGCACTCGAAATATCATAAAATCAGCCGTGTCTAGCATCGACACGCAAATCCTCAAGTATCGGGCTCCGTCCATCGGATCGGCCCACGGGCTCCGTCTGCGGAATCGGCCCTCGGTCCCGGCAGTACGTGTCGTCCTGTATCCATCTATCGACTCTGGTCAGTATCCCCCGGATAATCGCCAGGTCTAACCAATCACCGGTAGGTAGTAGTCCCTCCGCCGGGCTCACCGTCTAACAATACGAGTCTTCTTGCCCCGGGGTACCATACCGGGTCCACCATGTACCCGCAATCGGTGTCTACCACTCCTCAAATTGGGTATACTCACACAAGCTCTCTGGAACCGAGAAACTCATGGTGGACGCACTGAAATATCATATCAAGAGAAACCGGGTTTTTTAAAACAGTGCATATTTTCTTAAAATGATACCACGATTCTCAAATCCAGAAATCATATGAACCCAAAACTCAATGCGTAAATCCATGCAATGTATCGTATGATACTAAAAGTAAAAAGGGAACACCGCTCTTTTAAAAGAATCCAGTTTTGAAAATATCTCATGCGGTCCCTATTTTCATGAAATCAAATCAATATCATCCATGTATGTGACATATGTATGTATGTAGGTATGGATGTGCAAATGGATATATACACGAATATGAGTGTAGCACTAGTATAAATATACAGTGTGCATGTGCGCATGTATGAAGATATCAATATATGTGTGCACTGGTATGAATATACAGTGTGCATGTGCGCAGATATGAGATATCAATATATGTGTGCACTGGTATGAATATACAGTGTGCATGTGCGCAGGTATGAAGATATCAATATATGTGTGCACTGGTATGAATATACAGTGTGCATGTGCGCAGGTATGAAGATATCAATATATGTGTGCACTGGTATGAATATACAGTGTGCATGTGCGCTGGTATGAAGATATCAATATATGTGTCAATATACAACAAGTCATGACAATCAGCAATGATGCGGCACTCAATCGATATGTATAATGCGTAGCAATCCTATAGTTCAAGTGTTATGGCAATCACTAACGGTGTGAGTGTAACATACAAATGGTGCTCGTGCAGCTTTAACCGTCAGTGACAGTGCAGTGTTCTATAGCTACCATTACTATATGCAATAAGGGAGGTATGCTACGCTAATGCACATGAACATCTACGACTAAATATCCTATCACGCCCTGACGCTTAACGCCATACGGGCGATTTCCCCGTAGATTTTAAATCTACTCACCTGGTCACGTGCTACACGTAGCCGACCACTTGCTTCCCTTTCTTGGCGGCGTTCGACGTACCCACCTGCGAACCTGGAATTTACACAAAGATTCCATATATAAGCAAATATCTCGCAAAACGCGATATCGAAACAAACGAGAAACTCGCGTCGCGAATTAACGCGCGTGTGTACGATACGCTGAAACGTGTGTATACGCGTCTAAAACTAACCCGACACATCGCGACACGCTGGATCACAGAACCCACTCACGTATCGCGCGTATCGCGCGAACTAAACGTACTTGAAAAATGATATACTGTCCCAGATTCTACCCAGGTTAAAAACATACAAAATTGCATATACCATAAGTCTTAGAATAGCAGCAGACACCTACAGAACAAAACCCAAACCCCATGTCCCCCATCTGGCCGCAAATTGCGGCCAGAATGAATATTCCGGCGGCCAAAGGTGGAAGTGGGTGGTCGTGTTCTGGACATGTGATCAACATCTAGTAACTAAGCTCCAGTTTCCTCAATTTTTACCTGAATAACCCAGATCTAAAGCAGATTACTGAAAGGCTAAGTTTTGCTTAAAAACGATATATTTTGCACAATTTGAAAACTTAGGGTATTTTGGTGAAATCTGGGGTTTAACTAGGTTAAAGTGGCCCTAATAAGACTTAATTAAGTTAGTCTACCCAATACTAACCCCACTTTACCAAATTTCACACTAATCACCATATTTAGCACTAAAAACGCATAATTATCTCTAATCGAAGCTAAACTACACATACGTTGAGCGAACAAGGAATGAGTTTAGAGATTATACCCCCTAAGAATCCTACGAGCAAGGAGAAGGAGAAGAAGAGGGGAAGGAGCTGCTGCTGGGGTGCTGCTGCTGCTGCCTGAAGCTGATGCTGCCTGTAGCTGCTGCTGTTGTTGCCTGTGCTGCTGCTGCTGATGCTGGAGCTGCTGTGGCTGACGCTGTTGTTGAAGCTGGGGCTGCTGCTGTTGGTGTATGTGTGAGTGAGTGAGTGAGAGTTGAGAGAAATGTGAGAAATAATGAGAGGCAAGAAATGATAACACCCAATGTCAAACCCCTCCTCCTCTCTCTCTTCATTAAATGAAGCATGGCAAAGGCCATCATGCCATTTCTCTCTCTCTCTCTCTCTCCCTCCAAGTCAACCATATTTAAATAATTTTTATTTTCCTTTTTAAAAGAAAACACACACTTAATTTAAAACCCCATAACTTAATTTCCATGTCTTAACCCACCATGGTTGCTAATCATGGTTTAACCCCATTTTTTAACCCTAGTTTACATGCACAAGTGTGTGCAAGCCTAGGAAAAATCTAATAAAATATTCATTAAATTTGGAAAAATATTTGAAACTCAATTTGGTAAACTTTTTATTGAAAACCATATATTAAAATATACTTATCCACTAAACATATCCTAAGGTGTTACACCTTCTTCCTCTCATTTCTCTTCTTCTTCTTCTTCTTCTTCTTCTTCTTCCTTCTTCAAAAAATTCTCCTCTTGCAAAATTTTCTTCATCTCACCCTTGAGCCAAACCAACACAAAACCTCACTAAACCCTTCCTTAAGCATATTTAACCTTTCTTGAAGTCTTGGAGCTTGCATGGCTAGGATTTCTCCCAAGTTTTGGTGAGGTAATGATCTTAAACCCCTAATTAGGCTCTAAGGGAAGTTTTTATGTTATCTAGTTTTACTAATATACCTTAATATTGTCGTTTAGTGGTTCATGTCGTATTTTGTTAAGACTTAGGGTTATGTTTAAATCTGCTATCAAACCCGAGTTTTTTTTGTGAAGTTTCCATGACAGAGAGATAGTCTAGAGGCCTAGAACCTAACCCTACAACCTAAGCCTTTCCCCTCACTTCGAGGCCGCAGATTTAATATTTCTGGCCGCAAATTGTAGCCAGAGTGGGGAGTCTGGGTGTATGTCTTGGTCGTGGGTTCTCTGAGTCTATAACTAGGCTTATGGCATGTGCAACTTTCCTTAATTTCTTATGTAGGAAAATCTAGGACTGATTTGCTATAATTTAAGTGTTTCGATATAGTGCGATGCGGATTTATCTGACTCTCGTTTAGGTGTTTCGTGCGATTAGAAGCCTTAGGGGTGGTCTAAGATGTCGCTGCACACGTTTAGCTCGCTAAGCTAACACTTGATAGCTTGTGGGAGTTTGTTCGTTAGTTTAGTGTATGTGTCCATGTCTTATCGGGAAGTTTATTAACCTCACGCATTTGGTTTTGCGCGATCCTAGGATCACTTGCGGGGACTTCGGACACAGCTAGGAAGGGGAAAGAAGTGGTCGGATTCATATAGCTCGAGACCGTCCGGTCAGTAGATTTAACATCTACGGGGGAATCACCTGTATGGCGTTAAGCGCCGATGGCTAGATTCAAGTGACAATACCCTGTGCTATATGCTTATATATTGTGATTTGTACATGAGTATCATATTGTACATCCTATTACCTGTTGTACATTGACATATTATGAATAGGCCACTGCACCATTACCAACAGTTCATGTCGCACGAGCACCGATTTATATGCCCACACACCGTTGATAATTGCCATGTCATGCTCACTATAGACATTGCCATGAACAACTACATTGTACCACATTCATAATTAACAGTTAGATATTGTTCATTATACTAGTACGCATCATGTTAGCATCATACATACATTGCTATAGTGCCATATTCTCATATGATGTTACATGAGATTTCTGTTTCGTGGATTTGGGAAACCGCAAAGTACATTTTGAAACTTGAAATATTTAAAAAGGGCGGTTTTTCTTGATATGATATTTCGTGTCCACCATGGGTTTTCTCGGTTCTAAGTGATGAGTATACCCGATTCGAGGAATGAGGAGGAACTGTCTGCGGGTACATGGTGGGCCCGTTAAGATACCCCAGGGCAAGAAGATCGTAGAGTAGACAATGATCCTGGCAGGAGCACTACCTACCGGTGACTGTATGGAAACTCGGCGGATATTCTGAGGATACCGACCGAAGTTATATGATGAGATGGATATGAGGGCCGATCAGAGTGATGGCACCTGAGATATTGAGATTTTGGGTGTTGTTGATGGACATCATATTTCAATGATGATTTATTAAGGATGATTCTGTTTTATTCCACATTCAGGACTTATTATGACATGCTCTATTCATATAGTTGTTGTACTCTGATGTTGTTCCTTGATTATGATTATGCTGCATTTCACACTGTTATACATATGCCATCATGACCGCATGCTTAGGAATTGTCGCTTTTTCATCATGCTTGTAATTACACCGTATGATTTTATTTACTACTCATGAGCTGGAAACTCACCCCCGTTGTGCCACTATGACTTGCAGGACTGATCATCAGTGAAGTCGCGGCAGGGTTCTTTATTTCTTCTATTTCTGTGGATACCGCTACTTTTGGGCGTGAGATATTCTGTAGGTGGGTTTTTGTGTGAGTATCCATATGCTTCCACTTGTATATCTTATCTTGTATCTAGTACTCTCCATCTACCACCTGTATGTATTTGACTTAGAGACGAGACTGAGATATTTGTATTGCATGTGATTCTGGGTGTCGCGCTCGTGTGAGCCGACTTTTGTTTTATGTTGCGATATTGTTTTCACTTTTTATTTTCTTATTTCTTCGTCTATGGCATCGTATATATATGTTGTGGTTGTGTTCCGCCTTTAGGCGTGAGATTGCTCCCAATTGGGGATGCCTTTTTATATGCTATGTTTTGTATCCGTTTTGGACCAGTTGTTACAAAGGAGATGCTGCCGAATTTTTAGTAACAACTTGAGATTTTAAAAAGAGATGTGATGTTTTGAAACAAATGTTTTACCACTCAAATTCTTTTTGTGGTTTAGATTTCTGTGTTTCGGCTTACTTGAATTACGTTACACCTTGAGACGTTACGTGATTTAAGTACCGGCCGCGTTCCTAAATTTCGCTGGGACCTTTTCCTCTTTCCACTCCACACTTCGTGTGTCGTATTTCACGAAAAAAATCATGGTTCGCTATGGTTGCCTTTGGATTCGAGGTACTAAAACTTAGTGTCTTGCTCCTTTGTAGGAAATCAATGGCTTCTCAATGCACTGCATGCAACAGCAATTTTCGCTTCACCCCATCTGGAGGAGTGACCTACGGGCCCACGCGGCTTCTATCTTCTTAATACCAGTAGGGCAAGTCACACAAGCCACTACTAGATTGTTCTTTGGGACCATGCTCCCACCTGTGAGTTTTAGTGCCTCAGCGCCGCAAAAGGAAGCTCCTAAAAGGTCGGTCTTCGATCGACTGTCAACCACAACGGCCCCTCTCAACGGGCCATCCAAATCCGACGTCTCAGTCTTCAACAGGATGAGCAAGAATCCAAACGGGCCCACAAAGAAGCTCGTGATACCTGAAGGGGCTACCCCAAAATGGATAGCCCTCCCCAATGCCTACTACAGGTGAAGCCGTCAATGGCACATCCCCCATCAGACGATCAGTCTTCGAAAGATTGGCCGATTCTCTACAAACTCCATCAGGGATATCGGTCTTCAACAGGCTGATGCTGATTGAAACCCCTCAGCAAAGCCAAAGGCATGATGAAATCGCTTTCAAAACTAAGGTGGCCCCTTCAGTAAGGCATGCTCGACGTCGCTACTGGCGCCGAGTGAGAGTAGCCGGGGGCAACACCCCCTCTGGAGTCACCCCGCCAGCTCCAATGGTGAAAGTCGACGCTGTTGTTCCAACCGAGAACAACTTTGATCCGCTTAAGAGGGTGCGCAAAAACTCTCCAACAGCGGTGCTAAAGAAATCACCCCTGCCTGCCAAAGTTACAGTGCAGGCAAAGCCGGAGCAGCCTCATCAGCGGCTCTCCTCGCAAATTCATAGGATTTGGCGAAAAGTCGAGAACTCTGTGATCGATAAAGATTACTCTCGTCGACCGAAGAAATCGAAGGCTCGAAAAGAAAAGGACTACTCCTCCGCCATACAACGGAGGACTTCTCCTAAGCAGGTGCCTATCATAATGGCTCCTTCAAATTCAATCTCTCATAAAAGAATGAGGCTGGAGAAATCTCTACCGCCCGCGGAAAATTCCAAAGGCGATAGACCTAAACGTCCCAAGGCCGGGGGTATAACAATATATACGGTCTACATAGCTTCGGGAAAAGAAGAAAGCCGTGCTTTGGTGAGTTACTGACCGCAAACTCAGTCACTGACTAAGGCTCAGGATCAATAACAGAAACTTCAGGAAATGCTGAACAAAATTGCAGCACTTACCGGATAAAAAGAAAGTCCGGACAAGGAAGCCGAACAGCGCCAAGGGCAGGAGACCGATACAGAGTTTTTGTGAAGGGTGCTCGAGTGAAAAGACAAAAAAGCCGCCGAACAAGCTGCTAACATAAAGCAGAAGGCTCTCTTGTTCCAAGACATGGTTGGAATGATGATCCAGCCAGAACCCTCGGCCGAGGATCCGCCGATAATCGTCGACGATGACAGAGGGGAAACATCAAACTCTCCTCCGGCCTTATCGACAGCCAAGGAGGAAAAGATCTCTAAGGCCACCCTTGATGATTACATTGCTCAACAAATAAGAGCTCATCAAGCTAGTGAAGCCGCTGGCCAAATTATCAGAACTGGATGACCATATCTAGGCTGGTATGATCAAATCAAGTACCCGCCGGGATATACGATCCCTAAATTCTATGTATACAAAGGGACATGCAACCCTCACAGCACGTCGCGCAGTTCAGAGCTCTGTGTGGCAACACTGGAGGAGACGACAAATTGTTGTTTCGACAGTTCGTTGGCAGCCTGTAAGAAACGGCCTTCGAATGGTACTCGGAGCTCCCAAATGACTCCGTGAAAACATTCACAGAGATGGAACTACTGTTCACACAGCGTTTCTCCAGCGCGAGCGAATGTAATCTAATCACAACATTAATCAATGCCAGGGTAAAACTGGGAGAAATCTGGGTCCAATACGCAATCCGGTTTTGGAACCTATGGTCTAAATACGAACAACACATTGAAGAATCCCCTGCCGTGGGCATGTACATCGGGACCCTTGATTCTCAAACGGCTGTGTCCCAGTTCATGGCATTCTTCAAACCAACAACCTTTCAGGCTCTGACAGATAAACTGGCCCAAATAGACCAGATGGGCCACGAGCCTTCCTCCTCAAATAAGGACCCTTGAAATAACAAGGTTAAAAGGAAAGCGGCCTTTGCTGCGATTACTCAACAACAACCAAGTGGCCCAAAATCGGCTGCTCGCCAAAACAACGCGCATCCGCGCCCATCCTTGGAGGAAAGATTAGGACGCGCTTACCCGTTTCCCTGCGACAGGACGAGGAAACTATTTGAATTGGCAGTGCATAATAAACTTATCATATTACCAGACCTGCGGCATCCACCGCAACCCGGCGACGTCAACAACCCTAACTACTGCTCCTATCACAGAATGGTGAGCCACCCAATTGAAGATTGCTACGTCTTTAAGAACTGGGTTGAGACCAGTATCAACAAGGGAAATTCGCTCTGTCTGATAACTGGAGGGTAAATCTGCCCTAGAAGCACACTCTAAAAAGGTGGATGTGCAGGGGGCATCATGCTCACTCGTGGAAGAAACTCCATGGAAAGACGTTCTTTCAGCAAAAACTAAAAGAATGCGGAAAGATCTACAAACATGTCCAGCAGTCAGGTGGAAAAGCCTACTTGAACCCGAAATAATCGAAGGTATGTTAAAGTCTCATCCCGCACCGAAAATTGTTGATGAGGGGAAAAAACGCCAAGTCAAGCCTTCAAAGCCTTCGAAGAAAAAGAAGAAGACCAAGAAGCCTGTTCAGCTTGCTGAATATGACGACAAGCGTACAGGTCTACAAAAATACATTGACGCGCTGGAGGAGTACAACTAGAAGGTGCAGACACCGGTCACGCTCGAAAAGTTCCTCAAGCATATTCTTGAGGATGAAGATAGTGACTACGATGAGGAAAATGACCTATCAAAAGACACCGAAGACCGTGTAGCAAGTTGCCACATGGTCTCGCATTCGTCGTTATATGACGAAGAAACTCCCTCGGCGTCAGAAAACAACGTGGAGGAACTGGGGCAGAACTGACACTAAAATCTCCGAAACTGCCAGAAGACCCGATCGATAGGCTGTTAAACTAATCCTTTCAAAAAAGCAAAATTGACCGAGAACGCGAGATAGCCATATACGAAAAGGCTAAGCGTCAGCGTTAGGACAACAAAGCGGCGGCAAGGAGGAGTCATAAAGTACTCCAACCAAACCAAAACACACCTTCTACAAATAAGAATAGGATCAAAACAGAGAAGCGGTTCGCTAAAGCCCTGTCAATGGGGATGAAGCTGCCACCTCTCGTAAGAAACACTCCCGGGGTCATATGCCTTAATGGAGAAGATGCATGCCCAAACTACTGCCTATATCATCGGAGGGTCACCCACCCCACCAAAGAATGCAGTGCCTTCAAGAAGTGGTGGCAAGGATGTAAGTCGATGTTGCGCACCCTATGTGTTCGCGGGGAGGCGGAAATTGCAAAAAATGATTTTTACGGGCTTCGCAACACCGACTAGAACTAAGGATCGAACATAAACCCTAGCTAGCAAACTACATGAGATTTAACTACTCGGAAAGAATGTTATACCTCATGATACAAGTCCTTCGGGTCTTCTCCGCTATCCTCCACATCATCGTAGGCTCCAAGGATCGATTCGGATCGTGGCTTCCTCGTCGGCTTTCTCGAGTCAAAGACGATCCACCCGAGAGTCTATAGTCCGATCTCCAACCTCAAATCCGAAGTAACTAGGGCAACAAGCTTGCTAAACTTAATGGCCTAGGTGATGTAGAGAATGAAGATGGATTTATTTGTCTCTTGAAACCCTAGTTTACTCAACTCATAAGACCTTAAGGGTTTTAGTTGAGAGGAAGAAGAAGAAAGCTATCATGAGGAAAAAGAAATGGTTTTTGATAATAATAATGATAAATGCGATGGCTCTCTTGACTTGACTACAAGCATGGCAAGAAAATATCTTACCCAAAATATCTAGTGTCACAAAATATCTCACAAGAAATATCTAGTCAAAGAGTCAAACCAAGTCAAGTGGTCAACCCAAGTCAAATGGTCAAACCAAGTCAACTAGGCAAAACAAGTAGCTATGCCACAATTATCATTTACAAGTGTAACAAATACTTTCCCCCACCTCATAATTGTTTTAAACATGTCAATTGTCAAAACCCTAATGAGGTGTCTCTTTCTATGCCCCTCTCATCCGTATATACATACCCACATCCGTGTTCCGAGAAACACGAATACAAAGAGACGAAACTGATCCATCAATATAATATACTAGGATCCGGTTTAAACCAAAGTCCACCAGTATTATCCGCCCGAACATCATACGCGCATAAGTGCACGTACGTGATCGAAGCCCTGCCGTAAAACCATACAGCCTCTACATCTTTCGCTCGATGTAGGGAAACTCTCTGTGTGTGACTCTAAAGACTCGACAGTACGCTGGCAGTGGGTTTAACCACAAACCGCAAGCGGTACTAGCTACACGTAACGGCTACCCAAGTATCTGTCGATAAGAAGGCCGATGAGTAAACCCATCTGAACTCCTACTGAGTCTGAATGTGATAATCTATGTACAGTCCGGTCTATTCATCTAAGAGTATCACATATCGGGCCTAGGGGGCGGTAATCGTCAGACCCCTAATAGCGCAATAAGTCATGCCAGATTGTAGCCCAAAACACCCTGAGAAACTACTGGAATACCTACCAGTAAATCTCGCTTGCCCTGGCCAGGGACTTTGTGTAATGGCTCTCCGAACACAGCACGATATCAACCCCCAATACTGGGAGAGACGAATCCTCTCTAACCGCCACTTCCTCTAAGTGCTTCAGGACTACACCCAACTATTACCTGTTTGCACGACTCCTTTGAGCTGTGGTAGTATAGTAATCAAAGTACAGTGGGAACACATTCGAGGCGAAGTAGCAGTGTCAAGTCAACGGACTAAGCTGTACTCATGTCACCTGGGAACTGCTACCCGACGATAGGTATAATACCAACCAACAGTTCCCGACGAGTCCTGTCTAGTATACTCGTAACCTAACGAGCACCTGCATACTATCTCCAGTACGACGTACTAATGGCTATGGGACTGACCATCTCCCTTGCTGGGATGAGAAGCGTATACATTAGTCTACTCCGGAGTATCGATGCCCCGTCTCGATAATCCTACGACTAGGGACCTGTATAAGGATGTGCTAATAGATTACCCAGCCCCCACTAGTGTGACTGCCATCACAACGCTGGTAATCAAGCAAAAATCCTAAGGGCCCTACTAATATGTATAAGCAATATGCTAAAAGAAACACATGCACATATTGAAGTAGAAACAAACCAAGTAGCATACTACCATTTTGAGCAAGACTTTCAATACAACTGTGAATATCCCAAGCTCTATTAAGTAATATACAAACCAGTATGATACAATAATGGCATCTAGGGCATATACACTAACAATCTCTCACTTGCACTAGGGCCATGTACTGGCGTATCGCAGACCTATCATCTCGATCAGCCGCTCGAACTGTGTCTGAGGGTTGGCCTTTGCGAGTGGATCTGCAGTGTTATTCTCCTTATCTACTCTCCTCACCTCGATCTCCTGGCGATCTACGATCTCCCTGATCAGGTGGTACCGCTTCAAAATGTGTCTGGACTTCTAATGGGACCTGGGTTCCTTTGCTAAAACTATAGCACCGTTGTTGTCAGAATATAGAGGTTTTGGATTAACAATGGTCGGAAACACCTAAAGTTCTGTGAGGAACTTCTTCATCTAGACAGCTTCTTTTGCGGCATCGCAAGCAGCTATGTACTCCGCTTCTATCATCGAGTCAGCAACGGTGTCCTGCTTGGAGCTCTTCCAACAGACCGTCCACCCATTGATGGTAAAGACATAACCCGACATGGACTTGGAGTCATCCTTGTCACTCTGAAAGCTGGAGTCAGCAAAGGCCTCGATCTGGAGGTCTTTTTCGCCATACACCAAGAACATCTCCTTAGTCCTTCTTAGGTACTTGAGAATGTTCTTTACTGCTATCCAGTGCTTCTCCCCTGGGTTTTACTGATACCGGCTTACAACGCTCAATGCGTATGCTACATCTGGTCTGGTACACAACATCACATACATTATAGAGCCTATCACAGATGCGTAGGGTATAGTTGATATGCGAGCCCTTTCCAAATCAGTGTTTAGAGACATCTCTTTGGAGAGGGTGATTCCGTGACAAGCCGGTAGATTACCGCGCTTTGAATCTTCTATACTGAATCTTTTCGGTATGGTGTCGATGTACCTTGACTGTGAAAGTCCAACTATCCATTTAGATCTATCACGATAGATCTGGATCCTCAGAATGTAGGAGGCATCACCCAAGTCCTTCATGGAGAACCTCTGTGACAAAAATCCTTTGACTGATTGTAGCATAGGAAAGTCATTTCCTATCAAGAGAATGCCATCCACGTATAAGACAAGGAATACCACAGTTCTCCCTACAATCTTACTATAAATGCATGGTTCATCTGGATTTTTGATAAAGTCGAATTCTTTGACAGTATCATCAAAACAGATGTTCCAACTCCGCGATGCCTGCTTTGGTCCATAAATGGACTTAAGCAACTTGCACACTTTCCCGCTGCTCCCACTCTAAATGAAACCCTCTGGCTGATCCATATAGTCTTCCAAATTTCCATTTAGAAAAGCCGTCTTTACGTCCATCTGCCAGATCTCATAATCGTGGAAGGCAGCAATGGCAAGAAGGATCCGAATGGATTTGAGCATAGCCACTGGAGAAAAAGCTTTCATCATAGTCCAAACCAGGTCTTTGACGAAAACCTTTTGCAACAAGTCTAGCCTTATAGGTTTCAACCTGTCCATCTACACCAATCTTCTTTCTGAAGATCCATTTGCAGCCTATGGGTTTTACCCCTTCTGGAGCAATTTCCAAAGTCCATACTTTGTTGGTGTACATGAACTCCATTTCGTTCCGCATTGTATCCGGCCATTTTACCGAGTCGCCGCTCTGAATGGCTTGCTGGAAGCTAGTAGGCTCATCATTGTCAATGATGCAATCCTCTCGATCTCCGTCTATGAGAAAACCGTAGTATCTCTCGGACGGATGAGATTACCTGCTACTTCTGCGGAGTGGCGCTGGGATGTCCGGTTCTTCTGAAACCTCTGGTTTTACCAAGCTTTCAGTAATAGCTTGTGATTCTAGAATTTCTTCCAGTTCTATTGCGCTTCCACTTTTCTGATTTTCTAAAAATTCAGCTTCCAATAAGTGGGCATAACGAGAAATAAAAACCTTTTGTTCCTCTGCATAATAAAAAAGATACCCCTTGGAGTTCTTTAGGTATCCCACAAACTTACACAGTATTGAGCGTGCCTCGAGCTTTCCCGCATGCTGCTTTTTGACAAAAGCTGGACATCCCCATATCTTCAGATACTGAAAATAGGGTTTCTTCCCACTCCACATCTGATATGGTGTGGTAGGCACAGTCTTGGTTGGAACCTTGTTCAAAAGATATGCAGCTGATTCTAGTGCATAACCCCAGAAGGATCGCGGTAACTCAGCCTTACTCATCAGAGAATGAACCATATCCAATAGGGTTCGATTCCACCTTTCCGATACACCGTTGTGTTGTGGTGTGTATGGAGGAGTAAGCTGAGAGAGAATTCCATTCTCTTTTAAGTAATTTAGGAACTCGGCACTTAAGTATTCACCACCTCGATCAGTTCTCAGTGTCTTGATACTTTTGCTTGTTTGTTTTTCTACTTCATTCTTGTATTCCCGGAATCTCTCAAAGGCCTCAGATTTATGCTTCATCAAGAAGACATGTCCATACCTAGAGAAATCATCCGTGAAAGTAATGAAATAGGAATAACCACTTCGTGCATGTATAGACATTGGACCGCAAACATCGCTGTGTATGAGTCCCAAAAGCTCACTCGCTCTTACTCCGTGTCCAGTGAACGGAGTCTTTGTCATATTTCTCATGAGAAAAGATTGACAAGTTGCATAAGACTGATATTCGAACGGATCCAAATATCCCTCTCTATGTAATTTCGTCAACCGTGTTTCATTGATGTAACCCAGTCTACAATGCCATAGATTTGTTTTCGGAGACTTTCTTTTAACTGTGTTCTGGATACTGAAAATCTGAGCTTGATTTAATACGTATATACCGTTATCTAATGAACCTGACCCAATCAGAGTTTGATTTAGGTGCATGTGGACCACATCGCTTACAAATGTAAAATCATATCCTTCTAGAAAGCAAGGATATAAATATGATATCACAAGCTAGACTAGGTACATACAAACAGTTATGTAGAATCAATATCTGCCCACTCGTCAATCCTAGGTGATATTCCCCTACGGATTCAGCGTCCAAGCTCATTCCGTTAGCCACCCTGAGAGTCATATCACCTACCCTGCTAACTCTACAGTTTCTCAAAGCCTGTAATGAATTATAGATATGAGATCCTGATCCGGTATCTTGTACCTAGGAAGTAGAGTTAATTGACAGACAGTTTTCAATTACAAACACACTCGAAGCCGAAACCACAACGTGCTTCGAATCCTGGCTACTGGCTTTACAAGCCCTGCAATTCCTCTGCCAATGTCCTTTCCCGCAACAATAAGAACATCCCTCCTTCCCTACTGTTAGCCCCGAAACTTTTGCCCTTTCCTATCCTTCTACCTTACTGACACCGCATATCAGCTTTGTGGAGGTCTTCTTCTTCTCACCCTTGGCATCCGTCTTAGATCAAGAAGAGGAAGATTCCCCAATAAGCAGAGCGGGTGTCTCCCTGGTTTCCTTCAGGGTGCTCTCAACTGGAAGTATAACTTTCTTCCCTTGGGCGTGAGTAAGAGGTAGGGACTGTAGAATCAAGTCAGTATGTGAATTGTTCTCCAACGTGGTCTCCAGGTCCGTGAGCTTATCAATATAGCTAGTCATTGTAAGGACGTTGTCCCCTACGGATGACCCGATAGCCAATCTCGCTTGAAGCAATTCTTTCGAGGTCTCATATCTTACGATACGAGATTGCTCTCCATATAAAACTTTGTTATGGAGGAAGATGGAAGCTAAGTCCATCTTCTCGTGCTGCTTCCGGTTTACACCATTTAGTGAGGCCAATACGAGGCACTTGGCATTCGTACTCTCCTTTTCCTATGTCTTACGGATATCAATATCCGTGACGGTGGAAACTGGACTTGAGACGACGGGGGTTTAAGTAGTAAAGAGGTGTCCCAGCTTGTCATAGGTAATGGACATCTGGACAGACTTTTGCCAGTCATTATAGTCAGATTCAGTCATTTTATTAGCTAGATGTAACCTAGTCTTGGTCACTGGGTCGCTGCAATTAAGAGAGAGAGAAGAAAATACTTAGTATGATGCTCTTGCAAGTTTAGATTGGTTTTTAATTTATCTAAACAGGATGGCTCCCACTGTCTCTTGAATCCTTCCTCAAACCATAAAAGAAGAATCAGTCAGGATTGATCACACCGTATAATTCTTGCTTAACCGTTAGGCCAAGCTAGTGTCGGTACTTCGAGGGAGGTTTTACGACGCTTTCGCGAAGTTCCTTAATTAAATAACCTCTTTTCCCTGAAAGTGTAACCCCGCTAACACTATTATAGACACCTACTTGATTTATAGCATTGATCGTTAAGTGAAAATTCTCCCGAGGAGTAGCGGATACTCACAGTAGGATCGGGATCCAAATATCATTGTGTGATAATCCTGAAGGAATCCTACCAACATTATTAAACTCCAAATGGTATGCAGCACTAGCAAGTTTCAGTTTCTTTAGAAACCCCCGATGTGGATTTTTGCCCCATGCTCTTATGACCTTGACGATGGCCAACAAATTATAAGTCACATGTCAAGTTATACCTGAAGGTGTTTCTACAACACCACTACTAGGGTTTGGTAGCATCACACATGCCATATTTAAAAATATAGGGTGCTAGAGAAACTATCCTAAGGATCATACTAGAAAAGTTAGGGTAACAAGACTTTCTCATACATAAACCAAGTGTCTAACCCTAAGTGAAAAAGAAATACAACCTTTGTAGACCTCCTTGGTTCAACTCGAGTTTGCACCGGCTTTCTTGAGATGTTCTTTGTCAACGATGATCCACCCGAGGCTCCTTTTCTCAAGCTCCAAGCTCCTCTTGATATTTGAAGAAGATGAGGAACAACACTCTAATCTAGTGGGCAATACTAAAGTAGAATGATGATATGGGTTTGGATCTCATATAAAAACCTTTCCTTTTTGTCAATCTCACTCACTTTTGAAAGGGTAGTGACTTTTTGGAAGAAGAAGGAGGAGAATGAGAATGCTAGCTCTTTCCTTTTTTGATAAAGATGAAGAATAAAAATGAGAAGAGATAATATATATTCTCTCTCTCATTAGCAACCATGGTAAACAAATACCTCTACATTTAACCTTTGAGTTTAAATCCAAATGAAAGATTAGATCATGGTTAAAAGTTATGTGAGGTCAAATAGTCAACAAGAAGTGTGTAGAAACTCTTCACCATAATTTAATTCCATTTGATTTTCTCAAAAATAAAATATATTGATATTTGATTCCATGTGAGTCTTGCATTCCCATCTCCACTATATCAACAACTATGACAAGTATGTATACATGTATGTGTGCATATACATCAACATGTGCACATACACTCATTCATGCATACATGCAAAATAGAAAAGGTTTTAAATGAAAAATCTAATGGTCATTAATTAAACCAACACTTGATTTAATAACCCGGTCGTATCTCATACGACCCGACCAATAGAAAACGCCAGATTATAATGCGGTATCATATACACGCATTTAATCAAGCAGCTGCGCATATCCCCATATGCACCCCACATCGTTTCGCCTGAGCTAGGTAACCCCATTGTGGGACTCTAAGACTCATCAATACGCTAGCAGTAGGTTGTGATCATATCACATACCCACAAACCGTCAGCAGCACCAGCAGTGCGTAGCGGCTCCTAGGTATTGAACGATCAGAAGAAAAACAAGCAAGCCTGCAAAAACTCCTGTCGAGCCAACCGGTAACACTACCGTACAGTCCGATCTCTTCGTCAGATATGCTGCATATCGAGTCTATGGATGGTAACGTCGACCCCAATAACTCAATAAGTCGTGCTGATGAATGTTCTATAACAGATCGAGAAACTACTGATAACTCTTATCAGTAAATCTCAACAGCCCTGGCCAGGGACTTACTGATATAGCCAATCGTGCACAGCACATCATCAACCCCCAATACCGGGAGAGACGAAACCCCTCCTGTCGCTCATCGTCTTCGTGTGTCTCAGGACTGTACCTAAAAGCCACCTGTTTGCACGACTCAGCAGAGGCGTGGTAGGGTGGTAATCAAAGTACAGTGGGAGAACACACAAGACTCTATGATGATCTCGGGTCTACAGACTAACCTGTACCAGTGTCACCTGAGAACTGCTATCCGACGATAGATATAATACCATATAGGAGTTCTCGGCGAGTCCGTCCAGTGTACCCAGTCTCCACTGAGCACCCGCATATGATCTCGATGTCAAACATCAATGGATGTGGGAAGATCCATCGCCCATCATATGGGTCTACTATCATATACGCTAGTCTACTCTGGTATATCGATGTCCTGTCTCGATACACCTACGACTAGGGACATTTCAGGATATGCTTATAAACTACAGACGTCCCACTAGTATGATCTCCATCATGATCACAATAGTCAAGCAAATATCCTCAGGGCTTTATCAACATGTGTAAATGAATAAAAGCATGATCAAGTTAACATGTCAGATAAAGAAGAACCAGATAGCATACTATCATGTCGAGCAAGAATGTACACTGAATATATATATACATCCACTATCATATAATGGCCTCTAGGGATACATATATCCAACAATACCCATCATTGTCCAGGTTAATTTGAACCCACCCGTATATACCTTTGACGAAGGCCAACAAAGTAATACGGCTGTCCCAAACCAACCCATCTATCTATACTACATACGAACACCCGGCAGCTACCAATCACTATGCCTTGACGAAGGCCAACAAACATAGCTTGAATACTACTGACTATTCATATGAAATGACGGAGGGCTACGAATGGTTTTGGCGAAACCGTGAACGTAGTGAATTTGATATAATCGAAGGAACCTGATAGTTTTTAAAAGGAGTGGTTTAAGCTCCGCATTTAAAAGTATGTTATTTTAAAATAACCGAGTGGTTTTAAAATTTGTTCCAACGATTCAGATTTGGCTTGTTTTCTTTGCATTAATGTAATGCAGTCCCATAAATTAACCTACCATTGCATAAAACAACAAAAATACAACGTACGCTTAAGCGATCCGCATTCGCCACGGGGCTCGTCATCACCCGTTAGGTTACTTAACTAATGACAGAGCGGGGGCTGGACTAGCGCGGATGCAAAACATAAGCAACGTCTATTATATAATACATATATAATAATATCCATTCGTCAGACGCAATGATAGGCATTCCATATCACAGATGAACATATTGGATATACTAGGAATTCCGCGTTTCATTTGAGCCTGTAACGAAATGCAAATTCTAAGGTCGTGATGAATAGCCAAAATCTCACCCTAAACTCCTATGGGTGCGGCAAACTACCCTCCAAATACTCGAAGTGAAGCAACCTCTCTCAGCAAAGTGAGTAGGCCACTCGGCACTTCAAAGTACGCGGTAGTTTGTGCACCCCACCTTGGATCTATCCTAGGAGCATAAAACAGTAAAAGAAATAATACAATGGTGGCTACAATCTCAACCCGGATGTGCCCCGCAAAAATAATTTTATATCACTTTACAAATTTACATCGAATGAAAGAATGAAAACCCTCATCTCACATCCCCGGCTATTCATCCACGACGATCCAACAAGTTCATATATACAAATAAACATTACATCATAACAGATATGTGCAACCCCAGCTAATCGACGTATAGCAATTAGTCGACGTTTCCAAACACATATATACAACACAAAGCTTGTAAAGTAACTACGACAATAGAATTCCGCACACAATTACCAAACTTAACCAATTTTCCAAGACATGAAAATCCAGTGAGCTAAAGTTCCAAAACCGATAGTTTGAGCCAATTCGGAAGTCTGAATAAAAAAGAAACGCGCCCGAACCTTCGCGGGAAGTTAGAGCACGAAATTAACTTCGAGTCGGGGGGTCTAGAGGGGGTAACCCACCCCCGAGGCCACCACGAGGTGGCCAGGGGGTGAGGCAGACCTGAAACAGCCCAAGGTGGGGCAGTTTCGGGTCCCCACCGCCAAGAACACCTTGTGGTGGTCTTGGGGAGTGGGACCAGTCATTCGGCCCCCCAGAGGGTCTCCGGGGTGCGTACGCTCCACCCCGCGGCTTCTCGGTTCAAACCGTGAGCCCACAGGGTGTGCAAACAACTCAAAACTTTACTTTTGAAAACTGTTTTTCCGGCAGTTTTTGCTCGACAAAAACCAGCGGAATTCTAACATCACAACAAGCTATCTAGAGTTTATGAGAGGCTCTGATACCACTGTAAGTCGATGCGGCACATCCCACGTGTTCGCGGGGAGGCGGAAATTGCAAAAAATGATTTTTACGAGCTTCGCAACACCGACTAGATCCAAGGATCAAACATAAACCCTAGCTAGCAAACTACATGGGATTTAACTACTCGGAAAGAATGTTATACCTCATGATACATGTCCTTCGGGTCTTCTCCGCTGTCTTCCTCGTCATCGTAGGCTCCAAGGATCGATCCGGATCGTGGCTTCCTCGTCGGCTTCCTCGAGTCAAAGACGATCCACCCGAGTGTCTATAGTCCGAGCTCCAAAATCAAATTCGAGATAACTAGGGCAACAAGCTTGCTAAATTTGATGGCCTAGGTGATGTAGAGAATGAAGATGAATGAATTTGTCTCTTAAAACCCTCATGAGACCTTAAGAGTTTTAGTTGAGAGGAAGAAGAAGAGAGCTAACATGAGGAAAAAGAAATGGTTTTTGATAATGATAATGACAAATGAGATGGCTCCCTTGACTTGACTACAAGCATGGCAAGAAAATATCTTACCCAAAATATCTAATGCCATAAAATATCTCACAAGAAATATCTAGTCAAAGAGTCAAACCAAGTCAAATGGTCAACCAAAATCAAATGGTCAAACCAAGTCAAGTAGTCAAAACAAGTAGCCATACCACAATTATATTTACAAGTATAACAAATACTTTCCTCCACCTCATAATTGTTTTAATCAAGTCAATGGTCAAAACCTTAATGAGGTGTCTCCTTCTATGCCCCTCTCATCCGTCTATACATACCCACATCCGTGTTCTGAGAAACACGAATATAAAGAGACGAAACTGATCCATCAATATAATACTAGGATCCGGCTTAAACCAAAGCCCACCAGTATTATCCACTTGAACATCATATGCGCACAAGTGCATGTACGTGATCGAAGCCCTGCCGTAAAACCATACGGCCTCTATATCTTTCGCTCGATGCAGGGAAACTCTCTGTGTGGGACTCTAAAGACTCGACAGTACGCTGGCAGTGGGTTTAACCACAAACCGCAAGCGGTACTAGCTACACGTAACGGATACCCAGGTATCTGTCGATAAGAAGGCCGACGAGGAAACCCATCCGAACTCCTACTGAGCCTGGATGTGACAATCTCTGTACAGTCCGGTCTATTCGTCTTAGAGTATCGCATATCAGTCCCAGGGGGCAGTAATCATCAGACCCCTAATAGCGCAATAAGTCGTGCCGGTGTGTAGCCCAAAACACCCTGAGAAACTACTGGAATACCTACCAGTAAATCTCGCTTGCCCTAGCCAGGGACTTAGTGTAATGGCTCTCCGAACACAGCACGATATCAACCCCCAATACCGGGAGAGACAAATCCTATCTAACCGCCACTGCCACCAAGTGCTTTGGGACTACACCCAACTACTACCTGTTTGCACGACTCCTTTAAGCCGTGGTAGGGTAGTAATCAAAGTACAGTGGGAACACACTCGAGGCGAAGTAGCAGTGCCAAGTCGACGGACTAAGCTGTACTCATGTCACCTGGGAACTGCTACCCGACGATAGATATAATACCAACCAATAGTTCCCAACGAGTCCTGTCCAGTGTACTCGTAACCTAACGAGCACCTGCATACTATCTCCAGTACGACGTATTAATGGCTGTGGGACAGACCATCTCCCCTGCTATGATGAGAAGCATATACACTAGTCTACTCCGGAGTATCGATACCCCGTCTCGATAATCGTACGACTAAATACCTGTATAAGGATGTGCTTGTAGATTACCCAGCCCCCACTAGTGTGACAACCATCACAACGCTGGTAATCAAGCAAAGATCCTAAGGGCTCTACTAATATGTATAAGCAATATGCTAAAAGAAACACATCCACGAAGTAGAAACAAATCAAGTAGCATACTACCATTTTGAGCAAGACTGTCAATACAACTGTGAATATCCTAAGCTTCCATTAAGTAATATACAAACCAGTATGATACAATAATGGCTTCTAAGGCATATACAGTAACAAAGGATACATTGCCCATCAAAAACACTTCAAGAGGATGAAGCGCGAAGCTCGTACTCGTCGAAGGCAAAATAGTGCGACAAACGCGTACAAAGAAACGACTAGAAACTATTATATGGTTGGTACCGGCTCGGAAGGGGAAAACCCCTTAGTTCTTACTTTCCGGAGCGATTCTGAGGATGAAACATCCCTCAGACCTCTCTTCAATGATTCTGCCTCCGAAAAAGAAGAGGAGGAGAAGAACTGCGAGAATATTCAGCTGCGTAACCGCACGCTGCCTGAGAAGAACTTTGGACCTACAAACAAAGATTCGAATAAAAAAGACAAAGGGAAGGGAAAAATACCCGAGAAAATCGCCCTTGATGAGGAAGCAGTCAAAAAGCTCGCAGTAAGGGACCCGCCTGAGAAAAATAAGGTGGATTACATTATCCTAGCACATCTGAGAAAAATACCCTCGCAACTGAGCATATTAGATGCTCTCCTCCTGTCCAAAGAGGCACGAGATTCCCTGATCAAAGCATTGCAAGAGCCCGATCAGTTTCAAGCTTTCTTCGCAGAAGAGAAGATGAACCGGCAGAGGTCCCCACGGCTGACATTACATTCAGCGATGAAGAACTCCTCCTCGGTACGTGTGAACATAATCTCCCATTATACGTCACCGGGTACTTCCACGACCTTAAGATAGGGAAAATCCTTATCAACAATGGATCTTCCGTCAACCTTCTCAACGTGAGGGTGCTAAAGGAAATTTGCATGAACGTTCAACACCTTGTCCGAGATAAAATTACCATCTCCGGGTTCGACTCGTAGTCGTCATGGACACTTGGGTCCGTAATATCGACTTTACGCTTTGGGCTGCTCGTCACAGACATTAAATTTCATGTCGTTGAAGCCAAGACTTGCTATAACTCTCTGCTTGGCAGGTTTTGGTTACACGAGTACAACGTCATCCCTTCTATAAAACATCAGTGTATGAAGTATTTCAAGGATGGCTCGGAGTACACCGTCATGGGAGAGCTAAATCCGTTCTCCGTAAACGAAGTCCGGAAATACGAAGACGCAAAGTACTTCCTACCAGATTTCGAAGATACGGAAATGTGTCATAAGCTGGAGGATAAATAGAAGTCCGTCACCACTATCCCAATCTTTAGGAGTGATACCGAGGAAGATGAAGAAATAGTCTACTTGGGGCAGCCCAAAAAAGAAAACAATAAGCCCGGACCATCTACTCCTATCCTGGTCTTTGGCAGCGACTCGGAGGATGAGGCAAACGCAGTGTTCTCCGTCTGCCCGTCAATGCAAACTTTTGCCGGAATAGATCAGAGTCTACAAATTACAATGGCTCCACCGCGGCATTATAAGGAACTTGGTAAGCTCCATACATACAATGTATAAGAACAGCAAACTTTCTACGTACCTTCGAGGCGAAGAGGTGAAAAAGCGATCCTCTTCTGCCAATCTACGGAAATTAAAGTAGAGAAAGAAGTCTGTCATGGTGCCGATTTTGCACTCTACAGGCTTCAACCAATCCGTCTACCAAGATACTATGCGAAGGGATTGAAAAGGCTATTAAGATACCAAGGTGTACCCCTCGAACAAACTGTTCGACAAGCACAATTCTACAAAAAGATTTGGGATATTCCCGGGAATCAGCGAAAGATGCCCAACGGAAAGATGGAGATAGCCGGGCTCGGATACCTGCGGTCCAAGAAAATGGAGCGGTTCCACAGTTGTTGCGCCATAAACAACTCTAGTGAAGGGGAAAATGATTTGCCAAATAGCTGTGACTTTGAAACTGAGCGAAATCCCGCTCTAAGAACGTTATGTCAGTCGCTCAAAGAACAAATCGACAAGCTAATAAAAGAAGCTTATCAAAAGAGTCGAGATAACCACAGCCGCGAAATGACCATTTATGAAAAGTCCAGGACACAGCGTCTCAGTCAGTAATCTGCAGAGAAGAAAGATTATAATGCACTTCATCCCCGGTCTACTGTATGTTCTCGCGAAACGGGAAAATCCCGAAATGGAGACAAAAACAGGGCAAAGGACACAAACAGCGTTCGAAAATAACAAAGCGATCCAGGACGCCGTGCAATCAAGAAAAACTCGATTGGAGCCCGTCCTTTATGAAGAAGATGGGTCAGGAATATTCTTTCTCTCAAGACAAGACAAGGAAAATATTAAACCTTGTCATGAAGTACCAAATGATGACATTTCCGGAGTCTCGGCACCCCAAACAAATAAACGAGGTCCATCATCCGGATTATTGCTCCTACCACCGAGCAATAGGTCATCCCCTTGAAGACTGCTTCACCTTCAAAGACTGGGTAGAAGACCGTTATCGACAAGGCCGGTTCGCTTTATCCAACAGCTGGAGGGTAACCCCACCACAAAAGCACGAGCCAAAAAAAACTTATACCATCAGGATAGGACCGGCTCAACATCAAAAAGGGAAGTGAACTCATACTTTCCATATGATAACACTCTCAAAAGAGGCAGGGCACGAGACTATGAATGACCTCTACAGGTGCTTCGCAAATGAAGAAGAGGACAAAGTAATCTCAGAGTTTCCACCAGCACCAAAAGAGCAGGAAGATGGGATACACATCACGGCGGACAACCTAAGAAAATTGACTTAGGGACAGAAAATGATCCAAGACCAACGTTCTTCAGTGAACTGCTATCTGAAAAACAGGTGGCTACGTTAAAAGATGTGCTTATGCAATATAAATATTGCTTCGCCTGAAACTACTCTGAAATGCCGGGTCTAGATCCAAAAGTGGCAGTACATAAACTGGCCGTATCACCGGACATAAAACCAAAGCAGGCGCCAAGAAGAATGCGACTCGAACTTGAGATGAGCATCAACACTGAGGTCAAGAAACTAATCAACTCCGGCTTCATCCAAGAAGTTCAATATCTCGACTGGATCGCTAATATTGTTCCAGCGATGAAGAAAAATAGGACAGTCCGCATCTGTATGGACTTTCGGGACCTCAACAAAGCTTGCCTAAAGGATGACCTCCCAGTACCTGTTGCCGAGCTGATGATCGATAACGCGTCTACCCATGAGGTCTTCTCCTTCATGGATGGATCTTCATGATACAACCAAATAAAAGTGCATCCAGAAGACCAAAAGCATACCGCCTTCCAGACTCCGCTGGGTATATTCTGCTATAAGGTAATGCCCTTCGGTTTGAAGAACGCTGGCGCTACCTACCAGAGGGCCATGACAAAAATCTTCGATGACCTCATCCATGAGATTGTCGAATGCTACATCGACGACTTTGTAGTAAAGAGCAAATCTCACGAGGAACATTGGGAACATCTAAAAATAGTGTTCCGACGTCTTCGAAAGTATAATCTGAAGATGAATCCCCTAAAATGCGTGTTTGGAGTCTCCTCAGGAAAACTCACAGGATTCATCATACGTCACCGGGGTATTGAAATCGATCCCTCAAAGATCAAGGCGATTATGGAAATGCCCACTCTAAGAACTCTCAAACAGTTGCGATTTCTCCAAGGAAAGCTCGCATATATCCGGCGGTTCATAGCTAACCTTTCCGAAAAATGTTGTCCTTACAATCATTTGATGAAGAAGGGGATCCCGTTCTTCTGGGATAAAAAATGACAAAATGCATTGGACGAAATCAAGCAATACCTGCAAAATTCGCCGGTATTGACCGCTCCGGTGAAGGGAAAACCCCTTATCCTATATACAACAGCCATCGAAGGTTCTCTAGGCGCACTATGGGCACAAGAGAACGATCAGGGAAAGGAGAGTACTCTTTACTATTTGAGTCGAGTTCACCTGGGGGCAGAAAACAACTATTCTCCCATCGAAAAGCATTTCCTGGCACTGATCTTCGCAATAACGAAGCTCAAACATTACGCCTTGGCACATTAGGTACACCTCATATTGAAAGTGGATCCTCTCAAATATCTAATATCAAGGGCCATACTAACAAGAAGGCTTTCCAAATGGGCCCTCCTCTTGATGGAGTTCTCGATAACGCACCGTCTCCTCAAAGAAGTGAAGGGACAGGCCATTGCCAACTTTCTTACAGAGCATCCGATACCGGCTAACTCCCCCTTAAATTGCAAGTAGTCAGATGAACATGCGTTTAATACAACCGAAGAAGAAAATGATTCCCAATGGGAACTCTACTTCGACGTAGCATCTTTCGTGAAGAGGCGAAAGCAGAACACCCCTATAATCAAAGCGGGGTGGGCCTTATCTTCGTGACTCCGCAATGAGGGATATTGCGTTATGCCTTCTTCTTAACAGAGCCAAGGACTAATAAAGAAGCTGAATACGAAGCTTTGACAGCAGGTCTAGAGATCGCTATCGATATGGAAATCAAAGACCTCCTCATATATGGAGACTCCCAGCTGATCGTTAGCCAGGTAAAAGGCGACTATCAGATATGCAAGCCAAAGCTGATAAAGTATGGCGAAAGTGTGCAGCAATTGCTGTCATAAATCCCCTCGTACACCCTGGAGAGTATACCGCGTGCAGAAAATAGCAAGGCAGATGCATTGGCCAAATTGGATAAGGAACTGTCCGATGAAGACCTCGATGACGTAAGGATCATTATGCAAAGCCGCAGGGTTCTTGCGCCAACAGAAATACCTTCGGAAGACCTAATAAAGCCATCCGAAGGAAAAGAAGCGACCGAACAAGTAGCTCTTCAAATACAGAACGAAGAAAGATCAAGAATTGGAGGGAAGTCTTCATAGATTACTTCAAATCCCAACGAACGCCCGAAAATACGTCGTCTAGACATCAACTTATGAAACGAGCTTTGTCTTTCACCTTCGTCAATGAAATTCTATATAAGAGATCGTTCGACTGCTTATGGCTAAGATGCCTGGGGCCGGAGGAAGTAAAGAAAGCAGTCCAGGAAACTCATGATGGACTCTGCGGTTCTCATCAGGCTGGACCAAAGATGAAGCTGAAAATAAAAAGAATGGGTTATTATTGGCCCATAATGAATCAAGACTGCCTCGAATATGCGAAGCAGTGTCACTTAAGCCAAATTCACGGGGACTTAATCCATCAACATCCAAATCCTCTACACCTGACAGTGGATAGCTGGCCGTTCGAGATGTGGAGAACAGATATAATTGACCCTGTCGAACCAGCGTCCTCCAAAGGACATCGGTTCATACTGGCAATGACCGACTACTTCTCTAAGTGGGCAGAAGCAGTACCACTAAGAGAGGTGAAGACGGAGAATATCCTCTATTTCTTCAGAACACATGTCATCTATCGGTTCAGCACTCCGCGACGAATTATCTCGGATAATGGGTCGTCTTATAGAAGTCATAAAATTAGCCGCTTCGCACAACAACATAAAATAGATTGGAGATACTCTTCAGTTTATAATCCTCAGGCCAACGGTCTAGCTGAAACATTCAACAAGATCTTGATAAATATTATAAAGAAAACGGTGTTCAGAAACAAAAAAAGATTGGCACAAAAAGCTGCACGAAGCTCTCTGGGCGTACAGAACAACATTCAAAACGACCATGAATAAAACACCATATGCGTTGGTGTTTGGCGCGAAAGCAGTGCTTCCACTGGAGGTAGAACTCCTTTCTCTACGAGTAACAGTTCGATACGAGCCGACAGATGAAGAAAACGCTCATCTTAGGCTTGAGGAGCTCTACGAAACTCGCCTTATAGCACAACAAAATCTGAAGGCTTATGAGGCAACGATGACACGGTCATACGAAAAACTGACCAGGACGATAACATTCCGCCAAAGCGAACTCGTGCTAATCTTCAAAAGACCAATGATCCCCAATCATGCAAAACGGAGGAAGTTCGAGCCGAACTATGAAGGCCCGTACATCATAGACAAAGTCTACCAAGGTGGAGCCTACCTGCTCATGGATATGCATGGCGAAAGACCATTCTGGCCAATAAACGGTCGATTCCTCAAAAAATACTACGTTTGATGAGTCACAACTTAGGTCAATGATAGATGACGACGCTTGTGTCCGCTCGCCATCTTCCTGAATCAGAACTCTTACAGTGGTATCCAAAAAGTTCCGTCGCCTCAAACATGGTGATATTGGACCGAAACGTTCCTAAACTAATGTTAGACCGAAACGTCCCTAAACTAATGTCGGACCGAGATGTCCCTAAACTAACAATGGACCGAGATGTCCTTAAACTCACGTTCGTCCCCAAGATGGGAATGCTAGACCGAAAAGTTCTTAAACTAAAAATTCGCCTCACACATGGTGATAATGGACCGGAACGTCCCTAAACTAGCACACCGCCCCAAATACGGCAATATGCTCCCTTGAGATCTATATTGCAACCGAAGTCATAGTGGAAAAGGTTGCAACTCAAGTTCCACTGGTTGCACAACTACTACAGCAATGAAGAAACCTCCAAGCCACCCCAAAACAGGTGGGTCACCCGTGACGAAACTATTCTTGAGAATTTCATCTCGTTAAAAAAAAGGTATGTCCATAAGAAAAATGGGCACGGATGAAAACCCGAAAGGGCGCCGTGAGTAAAAACAGCAGGACTGCCGGCGCGTTGTGAAAACCCGAAAAGGGCGCAAACTCGCAATTTTTTTTTCATGTGCACTTGCAAAGGCCTCTTGACCTTGTAAGGAGAAAATACCTGCGTGAGATCCTTACGACTCACAAAGGAGCAACACACTTAGGAATCCCTACGATTCCTAAGGAGAAACTACACTTGTGAGATCCTTACAACTCTTAAGGAGAATTTCCTCCCTATGAGACCCTCACGGCTTATAGGATTCAAAAGCCTTAAGCTATAGGGATCTAAACGTATTCCTAAGCCATCATATTCCCTTAATATTGCTCTACAGGCGGTCCTATATTGACCCTTGTATACAATCCATGAGCATAAATAAATATATCCCCCGCCAAGTTCCACCAATGATGAGAAAAGTTCTCATGTGGTGAATGACGCTTGTAAGTTCTCTCGACTTACAAGGAAGATCCTTACGACTTACAAGAGAAAATGCACTTATGAATCCCCACAATTCCTAAGGAGAAAACTACACCTACGAGATCCTCTCGACTCGTAGGGAGAAATACCTTTATGAGACCTTTACGGCTCATAAAGTCAAAAGTCTTAGTCGACAGGATCCTAACCCTGTTTGCTAAGCCATCTTTGTTCATATCGACAAAGGAAAATGATGATTTGCTCCTGGCAACATTCCAGTTGTAGCGATGCTGATGTCTAAATAGGTGTCAAACTCCAAGTCCTCTCGCAGCAAATGATGATTCGCTCCTGGCAATATTCCAGTGATAGCGATGCCGATGCCAAGATTGGTATCAGATTTCAAATTCCAATAAATAAAAAATAATAATAATAATAAAAACAACCGAAATGATAGGGCAACTCGCAATAAAAAGCAGCGACTAAAAACGAAAACACCCGAAATGATTGGGCACCGCGATAAATAGCCAAAATGATTGGGCAATCACGACTTTTGCGACATAAAGAGCTGAAAAGATAGAGCATTGTGGAAATAAAAAATAAAATAAAATAAAATTTCCTTTGCCCTACAAGTATGTCCATATTGACTCTTGTATACGATCCATGGGCACAAATAAAAAAAAGGGAACCGTATTTTCCCATCAGGCTCCGCCAAAGGGAGAGCCAGATCTTGATGGCAACATCTACAGCCTAAAGATCGGCTCGACGTTCTTCTCATTCCAGCGGGATGCAGACGCAACGTCATCATCAAAAAAGAAAGACCCAAGGGTCGAACAAAAAAAATGGAGTAATGGAAAAATCCTAGCTCCAAGTCTTGACGGTACATATACAACCTAGAGACTATCCCGGCGTTTCCCCCTCATTTTCAGCAGAATGCGACGCAACTATCAAATGAAATTCGAGCAATGGCATATTCCTACGTCCGGACTTCAATTGCAATACATACAACATAGAAGTCCTACAGATGTCTACCCTATTTCAGCAAAGAATAAGCGCGACATCGTTAAAACAAAAATGAAGTGACAGTATATTCCAAGCTTCGGGTCTTGACGACAACTCATATAAAGCCTAAATGATCATTGGAGATCATCCCACCCCAGAAGGGTGCGGTTATGGCTCATCATGGCTCCAAATTGAGCCTAATCTCAGGTAAAAAGTGTCATGGAAAATTCCTAACACTTGCTCTCCCGACGGTAATATGACCTAAGGAGATTACTTGAAAACGTCTTGTCCAGCCCCCGAAGGGATCAGAGACACGACAGTCGCGGGGCTACTCGAACAACGGCTTAAAGACTGCATATCGAGGGATACATTAACCAACGCGACAGTACCACGGACTAAAACCCTAGTACCATAAACCTAACAGACCTCTGTCGTAAAAAGAATGGGGGTTATCTATATACAATGTTAGGACAAGTTTGCCTGTAAACCCGAGGGAGGTAAACTAAAGATATTCCGAAATGAGTGAATAAACTACAAACTCCAAAATGAGTACATAAACTAGAGACTCTGAAACAAGTGAATAAACTACAAACGCCGAAATAAGTAAATAAACTAGAGACTCCGAAACGAGTGAATAAACTACAAACGCCGAAATAAGTACATAAACTAGAGACTCCGAAACGAGTGAATAAACTACAAACTCCGAAATAAGTATATAAACTAGAGACTCCGAAATGAGTGAATAAACTACAAACTCCGAAACGAGTAAATAAACTAATTAGGGCTAAATCAAGACATCAAACATAGAGGAGTGCATGCCAAAAAATATAAATACTCTTTATTCATGAATCAAAATGTTTGAAAGGTACAATTTATGTACATATATAAAAAAAAAGGGATACAATTCTAGCCTCAAAGAGGGCGGGGCTTTCAATAAAGTGGCAACACGCTCACTCTCTTGCTGCAGCTCCTCCTCACGCTTCACTGTTGCAGCCAGCATTGCTTCGACTTGAGTCCATTGTTGCAAGCATGAAGAAAGCATCTCAGTAATTTCCTGCTTAGCAACTTCACAATCTCGCACTCCCCGCTCAGTAAAGCCAAGATTATGCCTCAGCGCCACTCCTTTAGAAATGCATTGTTGAATATTTTCAAAGATAACTCGCAGTTGTGCGGCATTCGGTTCAACTTGGGCACGCAATTGCCTGGATTCACCAAAAGCCGTCTCACGCTCTTTTTGCTTCAGAACCAACTTCTGCTCGAAATATTAAATGGAAGCGGCACTTTGCTCGATCCATGCGACCATTTGAGCCTTTGAGGATAATGCCTCAGGAGCAAGACGTTTATGCTCGATCTCACGAAGGCAAGCCTCAATTCGCTTACAGTAGTCAACCCAAATGCCGACAAAATCTTCATTGTGGAAAGTCACAAGGGTCACCAGCACAGGGTTGACTTCGTCCGCAAAGTCCGCAACAGAAGTGAGAGTTTCGACATTAAGGTCTTCAATAAATTCACTTAGCATCCGCCTACTATTTGCCGCACCCCTGGAAGACTGACGCTTAGCGAAAGGCCCCGCGGGTATAGAAATGCGAGACTCAAGGGGGGTCAAAGCTGGTGTAGCAGCTACAGAGTAAGACACGCACAAAGAAGGGTTAGGTTTCAACCTAAAAATAAAAAAGAATGATGATGAATTAGATCTAACATACCAATAGTCAAAAGTGGCAAATCAGGGAGCATACGAGGCTCAGCTATTCCTTCGTCCTCTCCCTCGAGCTGTAAGACCGTGGTCAATACAAAAAAAAACTTAGCAAAAGAAAGATTACTCGTAAAAAGATGAAATAAGAAATGAAGATATACTAACCAACTCCCGAAGGAGGGACGAATTCTGATTGGATGGCAAAGTGCGAGATTAACATTTGGCATAAGCAGTCGAAAAGCACTCCTACAGGATTGCAACAATATACGGTAAAGAAATTAATCCAAGAAATAATATCTATACTGAAACAAGGAAATGAAAAATCTTTACCTTCCGTCATTGAACTCGATAGAACTCAGGGGGGGTACAAAAGAGATAGGTGGAGCAGCGACAATCATGGCCACGGCTGACGGTGATTCTTCAATTAGCACAGCTCCAGGGTTTACCGCACCTATATTCGGAATAAAGGAGATATCAACGAATATGTCCAGCAGGACTGAGAACCCAAAAGTAATAACACGAGGAATACCTGACGGGGCAGAAACCATAGCGGTATCTGGAGTGCCACTAACTATGACGGCTTCCTCGATTTCCACCATCACCGGAAAGATGGATTCAACGTCTACACCTTCGTCCCCCGAATCAATAAGGGTCGTCGTCATGCTCTCATCACCCACCAATGCCAGGGATCTATAAGGGCAGGAAGCGGCAGTTGGAATAATCCCAGATTCGAAATGAAGGCCCGACGCCCCAGACTCTTCAAACACTGGCACTTCACCCGCCACGTTAACACCTAAAATCGGCCCTGCTGCACCATTCAAGGACAAATGTGTTATAATTCAAGAAAAACTGATGTGGGAAGAAACCTGGAAAATTAAATATGTCCTACTAGGTTTCAATAAGAGATCGTATCCTGCTTTACCTTGAAGTAACCGCTCAGCCTCTTCACGAGCCGCACACGCAATCTGCCTATGAGTGATTGACAAGGAAGAAAGAATATCCTCCATGGGAACATCAAGGGGTCGTGTATCACTCAAACCTGCGCCTGTGGCCAAGTTAGCCTGACGCACCCTTGCTGCGTGCTTGCGGCGCTTCTAATCAGCTTTAGCTGTACGAAGAGATCTCCTTAGAACCTCCGACAGAGGAACGTCTTTATCTAAATCAGGCTCAGCCTCCGAATCTGCTGCAATGTCCGTCATCGGTTACTTTAGCGACGCTTCCCGTAGCGTCCTTAGGGTGACCTCAATTGTAGCCGGCAGTTTTGAAGACTCCTCCGCACCACCCAATTCTTCAGTCGTTTTCCTTTCATAACCACTAGGGCATCCTTAAAAACCCGTAATACTCCATCTTGACCAATGAATTTACATCCTGCCACATCTAATGCTCCAAGATAAATCAGGTTCTTCTTTAGTTCTGTAATGTGTCATACGTTCACAAGCGTTCACACCACCCCATCAAACATGCGGACTTTGATATATCCTATGCCAATGACCTTGCACGCCACATTGTTCCCCATAAGAACACTGCTCCCATTGAACTCTTTATAGGTGTCAAACTGTCACGACCCAAAATTTGGCCCGCAACCGGCACTTAAACTACGTAACGTCTACAGACGTACGCAACTCAAGTAAGCCGAAACCCAGAAATCTATACCACCCAAATCTGGATCAACGGAGAAAAACATAGTTTTAACATTTAGAAAATCACAAGTAAAATCTCTAACTCTAGTTTTCCTTCTTAAAAATTTCGGCAGCACCTTCTTTGTAAAAACTAGCCCCGAAAACGGGTACAGCATAGATAATATATAAAGCATCCCAAATAGGAGCAAAATCACGCCCAACGGCGGAGACAATCACCACAACATGTATACGACGCCGAAGCGAAGAAATAACAAAGGAAAGACTGCAATAAGAAGTAAACTTTCCAACATAACCGGCTCCCACGAGCACGGCACCCAAAGTCACCAAATAATATAACACCGAATCCTCATAAGTCGTCTCTAAGTCATATACAACAGTGGTAGATGGAGAATACTAGATCCAATAAAAGGTATATAATGTACAGACAGATAACCGCGAACCCACCTAAAAGCAAAGGCCTCACAGTCTAACGTAGCGGTATCCGCAAAAGTAGTGATGATAAGATGCCCTGCCGTGACTACTCTGAGGGTAAGCTCTGCAAAACACTGTGGCACAACGGAGGTGAGTTGCCAACTCGTGAATAGTAAATAACATCATACTTTAATCGCAAGTATGCACGAACAACGATCTATCTATCATATGTAATCTGATAGCATAAGTATGATAAGTGAATATGCAACAATCATGTAAAGGTATATCATCAGGATACTACAACTACATGAAACAATGCATAGCAAAAATAATCCTGAGTGTGTGGGATGATACAATAAAATCTCATGCAAAATCATTAGTATGGAAAACACCAGTGTCCTCACTGACACATCAAATCCCAAATGCTCAGGCACCGCATCCTCAGATCGTCCCTCACATCCTGTAAGTCTCATGGAAGCTGAGTGTCTATCATCGACACCCGAAACATCATGAAACCTGTGTCTAGCATCGTCACGTAAATCCTCATAACTTAGGCGCTGTCACCACGACTGGCCCTGACGATATGTCGTACATCACTCCGGTCGGTATCCCCATGATAACTGCCGAGTCCAAATACAATCACCGGTAGGTAGTGGTCCCATCGCCAGGCTTATCGTCTACACCACGAAATCACCACTCGCCCGGGGGTACCATATCTGGTCCACCATATACCCGCAGACGGTGCCTCCCGCTCCTGGAATCGGGTATCACAAGCCAAATCTCAGAACCGAGAAATCACATGGTGGACGCACTGAAATATCATATCAAGAGAAACCGGGTTTTCAAACAATACATAGCTTGAAAATACCCCCACGGTTCTCAAATCCATAAATCATATGAAATACATATCTCAATGCGTAAAACCCATATAAAAACTGATATGTGCAACATAAAACATCAATATGAGCATATAAAGGGAAAATCGCTCTTTAAATGAATCCAGCTTTTAAAATATATCTTGCGGTTCCCAAAATCCTCCGAAAACAATTGCAGCATCATATGAAGTGTACATGTAAGTGTAGCAAGGTTTAAGTATCTACATGTAAGCAAGTGGGTATGATGCATTTCATAGCACAATGATCAACAACTCAATATCACATATAAAAACAATACCTCTGAGGGTATATACAACTATAGCAAGCATATGCGGTATACATGTCAGTATGTGTGCATGATGTACATGTAGCTGTAATAGACTATGTGGGTGTACATGTCAATATGTGTGCATGATATACATGTAGCTGTAATAGACTATGTGGGTGTACATGTCAATATGTATGCAAAATGTACAAGTAGCTATAGTAAGATATACGTGAAGTGGAATAAGGGTCACTACCTCAACTATTCCTGCCCAATGCAATATCACGTATGTATGTGCCCATAATATTTCATATGCACAATGGGATAAGGGCTACTATCTCAACTATCCCTATCCACTACCATATCACGTATGTAGGTGTCAACAATGTCTCATATGCACAATGGGATAAGGGCTACTATCTCAACCATCCTTATCCACTACCATATCACGTATGTAGGTGTCAACAATGTCTCATATGCATAATGGGATAAGGGCTACTACCTCAACTATCCCTATCCACTACCATATCACGTTTGTAGGGTTTGTGAGTGTCATGGCAATTACAGACAGTGTGGGTGTAGCATACAATTTAGTGCTCGTGCAATATGAACCGTCAGTAATGTGTTATATCTAAAGATACGAGTCAAGTACAATAGATAATGCTATGCAATGACATTTATATGAAAGTATCTAATATGCAAATACTATGCAGCCAACATATCATATTCGCCCCGACGCATAACGCCATACGGGCGATTTCCCCGTAGATGTTAAATCTACTCACAAATGGTCTCCAGGTATGAAAATCCGACCACCTGCTTCCCCTTGTTCGCAGCGTCCGAAGTCCCCACTCGCGACGCTATATTTCCACAAACACAAGAAATAGTGCAAACATCTCAGAAATCGACCAATATAACGTAAAACTACGTATTACATAACGCACCAACATTAAACTAACTCACGAGTGTACGTCTAGTGGCTAACGTGCGTAACGATACCTCAAAACTTAACTGAGCACAGCAACTGCACCAGATCACGATTCATGTCGCAAAACGTAACACGCGGACTCAAAATACTATATTATAAGTAAACGATTCCAGGTTTTGTATACTGCAATTACTAAAAAGGTAAACAGTACCAAACACCCCTAACCAACAGCAGAAAACTACCCACAGAAACCCAACCCCAGCACCATCCTACAAAACCGACGTCCCCGGAGTTCGCCTTAGGGGTCGCCGTCCCCGGCCGGTGGGGTGCTCCTCGTGTCTCAAGTGGTGTCTCAGGTTCACCAGCATCTCTATAATTTTGTTTGGTCACTCACTAATTTCTCCAGGTCACAGCAGATATAAAAGCTCTAAAAAGACCTAAAAAACCCGATATCGCACTAATCGATATAAAAAGCGTTCTACGCTACAACCAACGAGCAAAACAACATAAGTACTTCTAAATAACAGTGTAAGGATTATACCTAACAATCTTGCTCACAAGACCAAGCTTTCCCTAGCTCCAAGTGATCCAAGAAGCAAGAACAAGGACTTCGTGTATATTTTGGGATTTATTTGGGAATTTTGAGAATTTTTGAGTTTGGATTGATGAAATATGAAAGGGAAATGATTAAGAATAGAAGAGAGAGGGAAGGGCTCGGCCAAATGAAGGAGGTGAGGAATTTGTGTGAAGTTTCTAGCTAATTTCCAACAATAAATGCAAAGTTAATGCATTCACACTACACATGCACACATGCATGCACCTCTTCTTTTCTTTTCTATTCTTTTTAAACTAAAACCCTAAACCCCAACAAATATCTAGATATGAAGAGAAGGGTGAATTATTCAAACATAATAGATGCAAAGACCGCTTTATAGAAATTTCCCAAAATGTAAATACCGCATTAAAATAACATTAAAATTGGGGAAAATTCAAATTGAACCAAAACGTCCTATATACCCCCAAAGATTGTGCACTAGCTTTATTTTAGCTAAACTAGGTGCTGGCAAGTCTATATGGTCGTTTGATCACAGTCGGGTGAAAACGAAAAATACCGACAAACTTACCCTAAAACTGACATATTCGTATAACGATTTCTAAAACGTTACAATCTCCCCCCTTACAGAAATTTGGTCCCCGAATTAAAATTTCATACTAAGCGTACCTTCAAAGAGATGAGGAATTTTCTTCCGTATCTCGCTCTCGGCCTCCCAAGTGATCTTCTCACTAGTAGGGCTACGCCATAGAACCTTCACAGACGGCAAGACCCTTGACCGAAGTTTCTTCACCTGCCGATCCAAAATAACTACCGGCTGCTCGGTGAACGAAAGATCACGCTCAAGCAGAACGGTCTCGTGCTTAATCATGTGAGAAAGATCATGAAGGTATCTACGAAGTATCGACACATTGAACACAGGGTGAACATCCGGAAAACTGGGTGGGAGCGCCAAACGATAAGCAACAGAACCCACTCGCTCAAGGATCTCGAAAGGACCTACAAATCTGGGACTGAGCTTCCCCCTCTTCCCAAATCGCATAATGCCCTTCATCGGAGAAATCCTCAGGAATACATGATCCCCTACTGCGAACTCAAGTCTGTGACGATGACGGTCGGCATAAGACTTCTGCCTGCACTGGGCTGCTCTCATCCTATCCTGAATCAGCTGGATCTTCTCCGTAGTCTCCTGAACTAGCTGGGGTCCTAAAACCAGACTCTCACTAAGCTCGGTCCAACAGACTGGCGATCGACACTTCCTACCATATAAAGCCTCAAAAGGTGCCATCTGAATAGTCTCCTGAAAACTGTTATTGTAGGAGAACTCAATCAACGGCAAGTGACGATCCCAACTACCACCAAAATCAAGCACACATGCACGGAGCATAACCTTCAGAGTCTGTATAGTCCGCTCCAACCGACCATCGGTCTGCGGATGAAAAGCGGTGCTAAAACTCAACCGGGTGCCCAAAGCTTCCTGAAGCTTCTGCCATAGTCGGCTAGTAAACTGGGTGCCTCTGTCGGATACTATGCATATGGGAACACCGTGCAAACACACAATCTCATCTATATACAGCTACGCATACTGAGCATAACCGAAAGTGGTCTCACTGGAAGGAAGTGAGCCGCTTTTGTCAACCGGTCAACAATCACCCAAATGGAGTCATACCCCCTACTGGTCCTGGGTAGACCCACAATGAAGTCCATGGAAATCTGCTCCCATTTCCACTCCGGAACGGGTAAAGGCTGCAACTCTCCAGCCGTTCTCTGATGCTCAGCCTTGACTTGCTGATAAGTCAGGCACCTCGAAACGAAGTCCGAAATATCGCGTTTCATCCCTTCCCACCAGTAAAAGTCTCTCAAGTCACGGTACATCTTGGTGGAACCTGGATGAACGCTATAGGTTGACTGATGTGCCTGCTCTAGGATCTCGCGTCTCAACCCATCAGCATCTGGTACACACAAGCGAGTCCCGCATCGTAGCACACCCTGGTCATCAATCATGAACTCCGAAACTGAACCCTGTCGAACAAGCTCAAGAATCTCGGACAAACGGGCATCACTGGGTTGCGCTTCATGGATACGATCAAATAGTAGTGGACGGGCGCGGACATGAGCAAACTATCCCCCAGTGGAAGAAAACTCGAACTGCACTCTACCATCACACAAGAGCTACCAATCTGCAGACGACTGACGCTGAACTGCGCTCAACTGGGACAAGCTACCCCCGGGCTTACGACCCAAAGAATCAGCTACCACATTCGTCTTACCCGGGTGATAAAGGACCTCACAATCATAATCCTTCACTAGCTCCATCCATCGGCGTTGTCTCAGGTTCAGATCCCGCTGCTGGAATATATACTTCAAGCTCTTGTGATCCGTGAAGATCTGACATGACTCCCCATATAAGTAATGTCTCCAAATCTTCAACGCAAAGACCACCGCGGCCATCTCAAGATCGTGAGTGGGGTAATTCTGCTCGTGCTTCTTCAGTTGCCTAGAAGCGTACGCAATCACCCTATCATGCTGCTTCAAAACACAGCCGAGCCCCACTCGAGAAGCATCACAGTAAACAACATAGCCGCCCGATCCAGAAGGTAAAGATAGAACTGGTGCTGTCGTCAACCGAGTCTTCAACTGCTAAAAACTCTGCTCGCACGCATCAGTCCAGAGAAAAGGAACTCCCTTCCGGGTCAGTCCCGTCAGCGGTACAGCGATACTCGAGAAATCCTGCACAAAATGGTGATAATAACCAGCTAAGCCCAAAAAGCTGCGGACCTCAGTCACCAATACAGGTCTGGGCCAAAGCTGTACAGCCTCGATCTTCCTCGGGTCCACAAGAATACCATCACCAGTCACCACATGACCCAGGAAGTCAACTCTATCAAGCCAAAATGCGCACTTTGAGAACTTAGCATACAGCTGGTGCTCTCTCAATATCTGCAAAGTAATCCTCAAGTGCTCCTCATGCTCCTCACGACTCCTAGAGTAGACCAGTATGTCATCAATAAATACTATAATGAACTGGTCGAGGAACGGCCTGAAAATCCGGTTCATCAGATCCATGAAAGCTGCTGGCGCATTGGTGAGTCCGAACGACATCACCAAAAACTCATAATGCCCATAGCGCGTACGAAAAGCAGTCTTCGGAATGTCATCATTCCGAACTCGCAACTGATGATAACCCGAACGCAAATCAATCTTAGAAAAATATTTCGCACCCTGGAGCTGATCAAATAAATCATCAATGCGGGGTAAAGGATACCTGTTCCGCACCATAACTCGGTTCAACTGACGATAATCCATAGATAACCTCAAACTGCCGTCCTTCTTCTTGACGAACAGAACAGGAGATCCCCACGGCGAAACACTCGGACGCACAAGTCCCAAATCAAGCAACTCTTGCAAGTGATCTTTAAGCTCTCTAAGCTTTGCCGGAGCCATCCGATAAGGCGGTATAGAAATAGGCTCCGTGCCAGGAATCAGATCAATGCAGAACTCAATATCGCGCTCTGGCGGCAACCCAGGTAACTCATCGGGAAAGACATCGGGAAACTCTCGCACGGTAGAAACCTGGTCCATCGACTCCACTGTGGCCCCAGTATCATGAATGAAAGCCAAGAATCTCCGACATCCCCTCCTTAAAAGCCGACTAGTGCACAGGACAGAAATCAAACTGTGAGGGGCGACACTACGGTCCCCCTGCACAACAAACACTAACTCGCCGGGAAAACAAAATCTAACTGTCTTCTCGTGGCAGTCCACGGATGCATAGCAAGTAGCTAGCCAGTCCATGCCCAACAGAACGTCGAAGTCCAACATCTCAAGAAGGATCAAGTCGACGGACAGATCTCTGTCTCCTAAACGGAAAGCATACGATCGGAACACGTGTCGCACAATAAACGACTCTCCCATAGGAGTAGTCATGACAAGTGGCTGATCCATCAAACACGACTCTCGGCCTAACCTCAGCACGAAGTGCGTAGAAACATACGAATACGTAGATCCCGGATCAAAAAGAACGTGTGCATCATAAGAACATATAGAAAGGGTACCTGAAACCACAGCATTGGACGCCTGAGCGTTTTGGAGAGTCAAGGCAAAAACCCGAGCCTGTCCTCTACAGGCTACTGGCTATCCACTGTCTCTGCCACCTTATCCTCTTGGCACAAAACCACCGTGACCACGACCTCTCTGAGCAGGAGTCTAACGCGGTGCAACAACAGGAATAAGAGGCAACGCTCTCTGAGGCGGAGAAGGTGGTAAGGTAACCTGGGGTACTGCTGGCCCTCTCTGACGCACCACGGTACAATCCCGAATAAGGTGATGTAGACTGCCACACCCGAAGCATCCATAAGACGGTCGCTGGCCCTCCTGGGAATAAGAACTAAATAACTGGCCACGTCCCATGTCTCTGCTACTCCCCGAGTCTGAAGGAACTCTGCCTCGGCATGCAAACCTCTGTCTCCGTGCTGGTACATCCGTAGGAGTCCTTTTCGGTTCCGGAACAACCGATGACTCAGCTAGACGCTCCTCCACCAATAGAGCTGCATCGACAGCTGCCGCATACGTGTCGCAATGCTGAATGCTGATGGCTAGGAACAACTGGGTAAGCAGGCCTCGAACAAACCTCTTCACCCTCATCTCCTCAGTCGCCACCAGGTACGGAGCATACACAGACAGCTCGGTAAACAGTACATCATACTCAGACACCGTCATCCCCGGAGTCTGACGTAACGACTCAAATTTGCGCGCTCACGCATCCCTGACTCTCGGTGGAAGAAAACGGGTGAGAAACACCATCACAAACTCAGCCCAGGTCATAGGAGCAAGACCAGCGGCTCTGCCCCTCTCCAACGACTCACACCACTTCTGGGCCAGACCCTCCAGCTGGAAACTCGCAAACTCTACCCATCTCTCATCGGAACATCGGAGTGAGCGACAAATCCTGGCCATGCGGTTAATGAACGACTGCGGATCCTCAGTAACATCTGTGTCTGTAAACACCGGAGGCCTCAGCCTCATAAAATCTGTCAGTGACACGGTAATAACCTATGGAGCTGTAACTGCAACTGCCAGAACAATAGGTACCATCGTGGTCCCTGCAACGGGTGGAACAACTGCTTGCCCCTACGCTCGAATGGCCTCTACTAAGGTCCCCATCATCTGGCACAGGTCCAGCATACCAGCCCTAAACATAGCAATATGCTCCGGTACGACAGGCATACCGCCCTGGTCAGTCCTCGCCTCAGACGAGTCAACTCTGACCTCGGCCCTCGTGGCCCCTCTCTGTGCCCTCGTAGTCTTCGGCGGCATATAGGCTGGAAATTGAAACAAGATTCGATAAGGAAATAGAAATCGAATCACAAAGATGTATATCATCACGGAAGGATATCAATCAATAAGTCCTAAGATCACTTAGGCGGAGTACCGTGTCATAAGTATGCCGCGGAACATACACACGCTATGTCACTCTGCTTAGGCTACCTACTCCATCATACCAAGGTCATCCTACATTCTGAAAGGTAAAACCTAACGCTATGATACCAACTTTGTCACGACCTAAAATTTGGCCCGCAACCGGCACTTAAACTACGTAATGTCTACAGGCATACGCAACTCAAGTAAGCCGAAACCCAGAAATCTAAACCGCCCAAATCTGGATCAACGGAGAAAAACATAGTTTTAACATTTAGAAAATCACAAGTAAAATCTCTAACTCTAGTTTTCCTTCTTAAAAATTTCGGCAGCACCTCCTTTGTAAAAACTAGCCCCGAAAACGGGTACAGCACAGATAATATATAAAGCATCCCAAATGGGAGAAAAATCATGCCTAACGGCGGAGACAATCACCACAACAAGTATACGACGCCGAAGCGAAGAAATAACAAAGGAAAGACTGCAATAAGAAGTAAACTTTCCAACATAACCGGCTCCCACGAGCACGGCACCAAAAGTCACCAAATAATACAACACCGAATCCTCACAAGTCGTCTCTAAGTCATATACAACAGTGGTAGATGGAGAATACTAGATCCAACAAAAGGTATACAATGTACAGATAGATAATCGCGAACCCACCTAAAAGCAAAGGCCTCACAGCCTGACGTAGCGGTATCCGCAAAAGTAGTGATGATAAGACGCCCTGCCGCGACTACTCTGAGGGTAAGCCCTGCAAAACACTGTGGCACAACGGGGGTGAGTTGCTAACTCATGAATAGTAAATAATATCATACTTTAATCGCAAGTATGCACGAACAGCGATCTATCTATCACATGTAATCCGATAGCATAAGGATGATAAGTGAATATGCAACAATCATGTAAAGGTACATCATCAGGGTACTACAACTACATGAAACAATGCATAGCAACAATAATCCTGAGTGTGTGGGATGATACAATAAAATCTCATGCAAAATCATCAACATGGAAAACACCAGTGTCCTCACTGACACATCAAATCCCAAATCCTCAGGCACCGCATCCTCAGATCGGCCCTCACATCGTGTAAGTCTCATAGAACCTGAGTGTCTATCATCGACACCCGAAACATCATGAAACCCGTGTCTAGTATCGTCACGTAAATCCTCATAACTCAGGCGCTGTCACCACGACTGGCCCTGAAGATATGTCGTACATCACTCCGGTCGGTATCCCCACGATAACCGCCGAGTCCAAATACAATCACCGGTAGGTAATAGTCCCACCGCCAGGCTTATCGTCTACACCACGAAATGTCACGCCCCACTTCCACAAATACGGAATACGAGGGGTAGACAAGGCCAGCCATACTCCTACGGTCAAGGAAATGTCCTGTCGTAGTCACACTTCGGCTTCTAGTTTTTCATGGTAAACAGTAAATAATGCGCAGGTAATGAGAAATGCAGTAACTGGAACAAAACAGTAAAATGAACTGACCTGATGGGAAACAAAAGAAATAACTCTGGATAGCTAAACAAGATGTCCGTGAAGTGCGTCTAGTCCTGGTCCAGGCTAAATCTTCTCCTCACACTGAGCATGCATACTCAGGTCGTCAGAGCGACACAATAGCAATAATATATATATAAAATCATGTGACAATTCTAACAGTGATAATAGGTATATATAACAGTAGATCAATGGCAGTATGGATATGAACATGCAGTAATCAATGCAGCGGAACAGTAAAAGCAGTCGAATGATATGCCACGTATGTCAACACAATATGTAAGGTATATCAATGCCAATATCCCTATCAGTCTCTAAGTCTCACTGTACAGGTCACTAAACCTATCGTCAGTCCAAGTGTGAGAGTCAACCACTCGTGAGTGTCCTCCACCCAAGGGTAGAACCCAAGGGCAAGGGACCACGGGCCCAACATGTATATCACGGTAATAATCACATACCCTGTAAATCTCCATATATCTCCCTAAATATATAAGCCGGCATGGGACTCCCGAGATTCTGTTGAACTCACACTTAAACTACCCCACACCCCGTGGTCTACATCAAACGCTAACCATAACCCTAAACACCAATCGGTCTGTGACAAGTCTGCGCGAGAACTGGAAGCAGGACCTCCATCAAGCACATCCCGACTAATACCTAAGATAAATGGCAGTGTCTGGTGCCTTGTCTGTGACACCCATGCAAGAGATTCCATAAGTGTTCCATACCACTTATAGTCACACGTACACGTGTCCCACAGACGTCGACAATGCAATATAATAATAAGGTTCACTGATTGTGTACAAGTACGTATCACTTCCACTTATTCACTGATACACGAACACTGACGTACTTGCCACAATCATCACTAATACCTAACACTGGGTAATGCACGTTATCACTAGGTTATCAATGCAGTGACATGTGTATGATATGATGCGTGAACAGTATATAAAGCATATTTAGGATGTCCTGAATCAATAACCTACCACTTGCATAATTTATCATAAATCATACGGTTATAATTTAGTGAGATGATGAACAGGTAATAATTAGTATGTTCAGTTATCTATCCATCGAATTTAGTTTCAAGCCAATCGGGTTCCAGGATCATTAATTATAGCCATTTCATTTTAAGCGTTCACGGCTGGAAATCCGGTTTCTGAATCGGAAGTCCGTTTCGCAACGCATTTTAATCCTAGTTGGGATCAGATTTTAGCGATGATACAGTTGTATGAAATCTAGGGTTTTCAGTAAGGTTTTCAACGCAATAGACGGATCTTCAATCGCATTGGTATGTCAGGAGATATACACTGTTTAGTACTAGTATGTCAATTCTGATTCTGTTGGGACTGTTATGCGTCCCGAACTTTTACATTACAGAATAAATAACAAACGATAACGAAACAGAATGAAACCACTTATGTTGTCAAGCTAACAGGTTCACCTACAATAAACAGTAGAGTTCTGCAATCTTCGAGTTAAGGAAGTCTTGTGGTACCCATTACGGAACAGCAAGCAACAATTGGAGTCGCTCTGGACTGCAGTCCAGAGTCGCACTCCGATCCAAATATCGTCACAGTTTAAGTACAGGAATATCTGGAAACTAGTATAGGGTTAAAGTTCGTCGAGTTGGATTCGATTTGAGCCCTCAAACGTATCATTCCATTATGTATATAATTTATGGCGATTTTAACGGTTTTCAGGTACAATAAAATTCCAGTTTTACTAGTAAACTTGGGGGTAGTCATTTTGGTCATTAACGGTCATATTATCCAACGAAATTCACACACTACATTCACGGCCATACGGGCCAGATTATACAATTGAGTTCCGTCAAATTAGATGAGTAATTTCATTGGGAATATATGTCGAACAGGTATGGCACACAATTGATCTAAAATTGTAACTTCATGATTTAAGTAATCTATGATTGTAACTTGAGTAAATAGCATGTAAGCAAGTAAAATACTTGCCTGGCGACGTGTCGACGACGGTACGGCAGCGGTAATGGCACGATCGCGACACACGCGCGGCTCGGCAACTTGACTTGGCTCGAACTCGAGTCTCGGCAACGGCGGCTTGGTGACGGGCTGTTGCGAGCTCAAGCGATGTTATGGTGGTGGTTGGTTGATGGAAGAGGGAGAGACGGATGAGAGTTGGAGAGGGGAAGATAGAGAGATCGAGAGAGAGAGAGAGAGAGAGACACAGAAAAAGAGTGAAAAGGGAGAGACAGAGAGTGTGAGAGAGAGGCACGAAGAGAGTATGAGAGAGGGATGTTTATAGAGAGGGGGACTTATATCACAAGGAGAAAGAGAGAGAGAGAGTTAGACAGAGAAGGAGGGAGAGAGAGAGAGAGCAAGCAGAGAGAGAGAGAGAGAGAGAGAGAGAGATCATAGAGATGACGACAATGACGACGACGACGACGATGATGATGCTGATGATGCTGCGGGGGAGTCGTCGAGACGTAGTGGGGGCTCGCCGGCGAGAGGGCGTAGGGGCTCGTGCTTGGGTGTGCAGGGATGTTTGGTTGGTGGGTGCAGTGGAGTAGGAGAGAGGAAGTGGGGTGCTCGTGATCGAGGGTGGAGGTGAGGGAGGTGAGGGTGACGACGTTGATGGTGGCGTCGAGATCGAGGATGTGGTGGTCGGAGTTGAGGGTGATGCGGAGGGGACCGACGTGGGCTCGAGAGGGAGAACGGAAGTGGAAAGAAGAGAGAGAGGGAAGAAGGAGAACGAGGGAGAGAGGAAAGGAGACTAGGCGCGCGTCAAGGATAACGCTCGCGAGAAATCACCACTCGCCCCGGGATACCATACCGGGTCCACCATGTACCCGCAGACGGTGCCTCTCGCTCCTCGAATCGGGTATCACAAGCCAAATCTCAGAACCAAGAAATCACATGGTGGACGCACTGAAATATCATATCAAGAGAAACCGGGTTTTCAAACAATACATAGTTTCTTGAAAATATCCCCACGGTTCTCAAATCCATAAATCATATGAAATCCATATCTCAATGCGTAAAACCCATATAAAACTGATATGTGCAACATAAAACATCAATATGAGCATATAAAGGGAAAACCGCTCTTTAAATGAATCCAGCTTTTAAAATATATCTTGCGGTTCACAAAATCCTCCGAAAACAAATGCAGCATCATATGAAGTGTATATGTAAGTGTAGCAAGATTTAAGTATCTACATGTAAGCAAGTGGGTATGATGCATTTCATAGCACAATGATCAACAACTCAATATCACATATAAAAACAATACCTCTGAGGGTATATACAACTATAGCAAGCATATGCGGTATACATGTCAGTATGTGTGCATGATGTACATGTAGCTGTAATAGACTATGTGGGTGTACATGTCAATATGTGTGCATGATATACATGTAGCTGTAATAGACTATGTGGGTGTGCATGTCAATATGTATGCAAAATGTACAAGTAGCTATAGTAAGATATACGTGAAGTGGAATAAGGGTCACTACCTCAACTATTCCTGCCCAATGCAATATCACGTATGTATGTGCCCACAATATTTCATATGCACAATGGGATAAGGGCTACTACCTCAACTATCCCTATCCACTACCATATCACGTATGTAGGTATCAACAATGTCTCATATACACAATGGGATAAGGGCTACTACCTCAACCATCCCTATCCACTACCATATCACGTATGTAGGTGTCAACAATATCTCATATGCATAATGGGATAAGGGCTACTACCTCAACTATCCCTATCCACTACCATATCATGTATGTAGGGTTTGTGAGTGTCATGGCAATTACAGACGGTGTGGGTGTAGCATACAATTTAGTGCTCGTGCAACAAGAACCGTCAGTAATGTGTTATATCTAAAGATACGAGTCAAGTACAACAGATAATGCTTTGCAATGAAATTTATATGAAAGTATCTAATATGCAAATACTATGCAGCCAACATATCATATTCGCCCCGACGCATAACGCCATACGGGCGATTTCCCCGTAGATGTTAAATCTACTCACAAATGGTCTCCAGCTATGAAAATCCGACCACCTGCTTCCCCTTGTTCGCAGCGTCCGAAGTCCCCGCTTGCGATGCTATATTTACACAAACACAAGAAATAGTGCAAACATCTCAGAAATCGACTAATATAACATAAAACTACGTATTACATAACGCACCAACACTAAACTAACTCACGAGTGTACGTCTAGTGGCTAACGTGCGTAACGATACCTCAAAACCTAACTGAGCACAGCAGCTGCACCAGATCACGATTCGTGTCGCAAAACGTAACACGTGGACTCAAAACACTATATTATAGGTACACGATTCGAGATTTTGTATACTGCAATTACTAAAAAAATAAACAGTACCAAACACCCCTAACCAACAGCAGACAACTACCCACAGAAACCCAACCCCAGCACCATCCTACAAAATCGGTGTCGCCGGAGTTCGCTTTAGGGGTCGCCGGGCCCGACCGGTGGGGTGGTCCTCGTTTCTCAGGTGGTGTCTCAGGTTCACTGGTATATCTCTATAATTTTGTTTGGTCACTCACTAATTTCTCCAGGTCACAGCAGATATAAAAGCTCTAAAAAGACCTACAAACCCGATATCGCACTAATCGATATAAAAAGCGTTCTACGCTACAACCAACGAGCAAAACAACATAAGAACTTCTAAATAACAGTGTAGGAATTATACCTAACAATCTTGCTCACAAGATCCAAGCTTTCCCTAGCTCCAAGTGATCCAAGAAGCAAGAACAAGGACTTGGTGTATATTTTGGGATTTATTTGGGAATTTTGAGGATTTTTGAGTTTGGATTGATGAAATATGAAAGGGAAATGATTAAGAACAGAAGAGAGAGGGAAAGGCTCGGCCAAATGAAGGAGGTGAGGAATTTGTGTGAAGTTTCTAGCTAATTTCCAACAATAAATGCAAAGTTAATGCATTCACACTACACATGCACACATGCATGCACCTCTTCTTTTCTTTTCTATTCTTTTTAAACTAAAACCCTAAACCCCAACAAATATCTAGATATGAAGAGAAGGGTGAATTACTCAAACATAATAGATGCAAAGATCGCTTTATAGAAATTTCCCAAAATGTAAATACCGTATTAAAATAACATTAAAATTGGGAAAAATTCAAATTGAACCAAAACGTCCCATATACCCCCAAAGCTTGCGCACTAGCTTTATTTTAGCTAAACTAGGTGCTGGCAAGTCTATATGGTCGTTTGATCACAGTCGGGGCAAAACGGAAAATACCGACAAACTTACCCTAAAACGGATAAATTCGTATAACGATTTCTAAAACGTTACACAAACAACTCCTTCTTCAGTACTTGTGGTATGAACATCCGGAATCAAGGATCCAAGTATCAGAATTTGCCTCCCCTGTATGTACTTCTAGTACGTCACATGGATCTTCTTCTGCTTTGGTCACAACACTGGCTTGATTTGAACCCTTTGAATTGACACCTTTACCTTTTTTCTCCAACCATTGCTTATACTTTTGGCATTGCTTCTTTAGATGCCATGGTTGTTTGCAAAAGAAGTAATGTCCGCTCTTTTGCCCGAATGATTTTGATTTCCCCTTTATGCTCTTGCCTCCGTCTCTATTCTTCGATCTACCCCTTTCACCGGCGAACAACCCCGATGACTCCTCCAATGGATTTATTTCTTCATGATCTCATTGTTCAAAAGATTCGCTATAACCTCCTTCTTCTCGAAAGTCTCCTTCCCATAAAAGATCATTGTCACCAAGTGTTCATAAGAATTTGGAAGTGAAGATAGGATCGATAGCGCTTGGTCCTCCTCTAAATTGATTTTAAGGCATAAAAAACGCTCACCATCTTGTTAAAGCAGTTTAGATGGTCCTGAATAAGAGTCCCTTCCTTCATGCATAAACCATATAGTTGCTTCTTCAAATAGAGCTTGTTTGGAAATGACTTTGTCATGTACAAGCTCTCTAGCTTCAATCACAAACTTGCCGCAGAAGTTTCCTTCATAACGTTATACATCACGTTATCCGCCAAATAAAGTTCTATCGTGCATTGTACCTTCTGATCTAATTCTGCCTATGCAGCATCTGTTATGTCGATAAGTTTAGTACCGCCAAATACCTTAAACGACACTTCCTTCACCAGAACTGCCTTCACCCTTCTTTTCCACATAGAGAAGTTTTGTTTCCCATTAAATTTCTCCACCTCAAACTTCATGCTATTTACTGTATTATCTGTCATTCTTAATTCCAAAGAAAATACGTTTTTCTCGGATCCTTACGAACCACTATCAATATAATTACGATCTAAGAAAATAGGGAGCGGACACAAGCACAATCACCTACCGTAAACTTAAATCGCAAAAATATAGAACATATCTCTGATACCAATTGTCGCTGCCGCAAGACCGATCAGCAACACAGCGGAAAACCTTATAGGCGAATAACAAAAGAAAACTAGATGCAAATCGCAATAAAAATAATAAAAGATTTAGGGGAAAACGGGGAGAACTTTTAGTAGAACTTGAGAAGAAGAAAATCTTACAGAGGATTATTATACGCTATCCTTATAATCTCCAATGAGATCTCTCTCCTTCTACAAATTCTTCTTCACCTTCGATAGCCTAGATCCCTTATGAAGACGCCATTTACTCTTTTAGCTTTATGATCTAAAACTCTTCAAAGTTTTCCTTATACAATGATCTTGATCTCATATGGAGCGACGTCTTCCTTTAATCTTATGATAAAAAACTATCAACCCTAAGATCCTATTTATAGCCTACACAATCTTAGTTAAAATAATATCTCAGAAATTACAAAATTGTCGCCAAAAACCTGATTTTCGAGTTAAATCTCGAACTTAAATTCGCAGTTATCACCGATCAGACGTCAGTAGCCATGCATGCTGACGTCTGATGCTTTAACATATTTTTGTCCAGATTGTAGGCAGATATCTATTCTTTGCAGGCAAACGTCTGTACAGACATTAGTACCTAACATCTGTAATTCATTTGAGTTTCTGTATCTTCTTTTGAATGTTGTCTATTATTTGCAGACAGACGTCAGTCTCTCCTTCTGATGCTCAGTCTTCTTTAAATACGAGACACCTTCACAACATTTTGATGTGGTGAAAGGGGAGTTCATAAGCAAAGTGCAGAATGAGCTTCTATGGAGGGCCTACTTCAACATGTATCTTGGTGATGATGCATTTGATATGGAAGTTAAAGAGAGATTTGGAAACTCCCTGCTCACTCTTTTCTAAGATTAAGTAATACTAATAATGTCATAACTTTGGTCAAAATTGTATTTGTGGCAAAAATGCATGTAATAAAGATAGACTTGGAGTAAAAACTTCGATATTTCTTGAATCTTGTAACGACCCTAAAATTCCTATATTTTCGCGTATCATTTTTTTAATAAAATATTGTAATTATTTATTTTTGGTATATTTTGTTTTTTAGTAAATATATTATTTAATCACTTCATCTACATTACCCATTCTATAATTTTTTAAAACCCAAAACCTAAGCCTCATTCCATTTAATTTCTTTTTCTAAGCCGCTTTCTTTTCAAGCTACGATATATATTTAATTTTTGTTAAATATGTGCATGAACAATCTTATAGCTCATTGGTTAAGTTCTTACATTGTTATTCCATAGATCACATGTTCAAATCCCCTGTTCTTATAATTATTTTTATCATTTTTAAAATTCTCTCATGAGACATTTCATTTTTTTAACTCCATGAATGGTCACCCTTTCAACTTCTTTTAAACTCTCAAAATAAATCCATCATAAATTAAAATTGTAGTGAACATTATATTCTCTCCTTCTCTTTCATTTTCTTCAAAACCTCCACTCATAATTCTTTCCCTTTCTTATGTGTATTTCATCATTATTTGTTTTCCTCTTCTTCTTTTTCATACAAAAAATTCAAAAAAGATAAATCCTAAATAAAATCTAGCCACTTACATTCTTAGAGCTATCATAATTCTGGCATTTTTTGGAGTACTTCCGTTCGCTAGGATTCGAGACGAGGTGAATCGAGTATAGTTACCGTTCACAACTTTGTTGTCAAAATAAATCGCTTTCCATCAAATTGAATTGGTGAGCCGGTTGCTATATCGACTCGCACATCCTGTAAGCCCCTTCTCCCTCCTTCGTTTCTAGCTTTCTCCTTTTTGGACCATCACCTTGCCTTGTCGTAGTCCCTAATTAAATATATATATTTATATATGTATTTTATTAAATATAGTTGTACATGTAGTAATTATTTGTATGTTCTTTTCATATTTTTGTGTTGTAGTTTATGTCATATTCATGTTAATTTATTGATTTGTGTAAACTATTTATATTAGCATATTATTCATTTATTCCACTGCTATTTTATGATCATATATTCGAAACCCCAGATCTCGTATTTATTTAATAAAAAAACCCATAGTTTTTTCATTCTCAAATACAACCTTAAAATATCTTTATTGTTAATATAATTTTTAGAAATTACTTTTCAGTTCTATAAATTCTTGGAACATTAGGATAAAATAATATATAGAATTCCAAATCTACAGTAAAAATTTCATATCAAACCGAATAACGGTTTAAGAGTTACATAGTTTTTTATTCACTATTTTTAAAACCAGAAAACTGCCATTAAGGGTCTTCTTCAAGAGACCATAACTTTGTAATCGTTGATCCAAATTAAGTGTTTTCAGTTTTTTTAAATATCTACATCGAAACATATAGATTTTCTTGGTTTTCAGATTTTACTGAACACTAACGTAAAATATAGAAAACTGCGTTACAATATTAAGCGACGAATCTGGACAGAATCTGTCCTGATTCGCACAATATTTTTAAATAGGACATAACTCGAACTCCCGATGTCCGTTCGTGACAACATTTAAATATTTAGATGCACAATTAATAGATCCATAATTTCATGTATATTAGATTACTTAGAAACACATGAAATACCTAATATAGGCTTTGCGATATAACATATAGTTATTGTTCATAAATCTGAATTTCTGTTTTAAACGCTGGTATTAAAATGATCATAAGTAAAGCTTCATAAATTTAGATCGTGCGAATTTTAGTGTTTTGGATAAGTACATCGAAAGACCTATAATAATCTAATAATATTCGTAACTTGAAACCTGATGGAAATTGACCCAAACTATATTTTAAAAATATGTGACGGTGCTGAACAGATTCTGATCTGTTTTGCGCGACAATACGAAAACATGTATATCTTCCAAACCGGTAGTTGTATTTAGGCAAGACTGAAACTCACGTGTGCTTAACACTTAAGTCTATGTTTTCGTTTATATTCTAACTTCAATTGACTTGATTAACTAGTCATATATATCACATATTTATAACATTGTTTTTTGACGTTATTTGTATACTTACCTCATATCATGTTCTATGATTGCTTATTTGTTTTTATCTATATGACTTGTGATTAAATTATTGTATACTAGAATTGACTTGATCTTGAACACTAGACTTAAACTCGAATTCAATCTACTCAAACTAACTTGGCTCGACCTAGAATTGCAATTGACATGACTCGCATTTTACTTGACTTACTCGATTGCATTATTCACTTTTGCAATCTATGGTTTCGATCAAGACATGTTATAATCAACCAATCAGACCAACTAAATCGATACAACATTTATAATCTATTATACTCGGGGTGTTTGGGATCGTTTCAGATGTGAATCCAATGGAACTTCAGGAGTCCTGTATTAACCTACTCGAATTCTATTTACTTGAATCTTAGTCGGGTCAACTCCTCCACGGCTTGGAGTCCCGATACTAACACATGAAATGAGCCCGTGTTTTCTTACTCCTGAGGACCCACTATTGAGCTCATGAATATTTCTATGGTTGCGTTGACATTCACACTTGGAGCTTAACGTCAACATAATGACCATATAGAGACCTATAGAACATATACTCATGTTCACTTCCACACACTTTTATTCGTCATTTACAATACTTCATTTTATACTATACCTGTCACTTATTACATTTACCTTACCTTTAGGACATACCTAGCGTTAGTTTGCTGACGGGCATTCCACCCACCTTTGTTTTTTTGGAATGTTCGTCAGGTACTGTTGAGACAGTCGAAGTGGACATCACGGAGGAGGATTACGATCAGATCACTGCTCAAGCTTAGCTTATCTTATCTTTGCTTTCAGTTTATATATGCCTCCTGTTTAGGTATTTCTGTTCTTGTATTTTCTTTTCAGTTGAACTCATATATTGTAAATGTTTCAAGTTTAAATGTAAATAAAGAAGTTTGTTGAAAAATTTCCAGTCTTCATTTATTCTTGCATTACGTATTTTTGCTTCACTACGCTTAGCATATTTATTTAAAGAATGATCTTCTCTGAATAAATATATTGCGGGCTTACCACGTCACCGTTTCCGTCTACTGGAAAGCGGGGCGTGACAAATCTATAGCTCCTCAATTTGCTTGTGGATTTATGCATATGCTTTGATCAATAAAAGTATATACATATTTTCTTTGTGGTGAAAATCAATAAGAAATAGTACATGCTAATATAAATTAAAAGGGTTTTTAGATTACCACCAAATATTACAATGTTGGTTTTGATATGGATGATATTCTCAGGAATTCAGAATTCACATAGAAATGCTTTCAGGATTGGATTAATATGTTCTTCACTTTTTCCTACATCTCACCAAGATTGGATTAATATCTGCTTACTACACTAAGTGTAAAAGTATCATCTAGTCTGTTATATAATATCGCATGATTGACTTCACTGCCGAAATATGTCGAATGTCATTCATGCGAGTCTCTCTCTTCATCAGTCCCAAAAGACATTTTTAGAGAGAGTGATCCCACAACTTGTGGGTACATTACTTCACTAGGAGTTGTCCATTCTAAACCACTTTAGAATGTTGTCAATATACCTGAATTGAGACAATCCCAAAACCCTTACTAGATCTAACCCTATAGACCCAGTCACCAGAATCAATGATGTATATATAATCCATAAAGGAGAAATAAATGTGACAACCAATGTTTGACCGAATCGTAGTATAGGAACATCACTTCCTATCAAAAGTATGTCATCCACATCTATATGAAGAACCTGACAGTACTCCCTACAGCTTTCTTACAAATACTAGGTTCATCTCTTATTTTGAGGAAGTCAAACACTTTGACTGCAGTATCAAAACAGATGATCCATCTCCGCTATGCCTGCTTTAGTCTACAAATAGACTTAAGCAATTTGCACACTTTCCACTGCTCTCATTGACTAAGACAACTCTCTGATAGAGTCATATACGATCACACTTCTAAATCCAATTTAGAAAGGCGTTCTAGTCATCTTCATACCACATATCATGGTCATGAAAACATCAGTAGCAAGTTATATCCGTATGGACTTCAGCACATACACTGAAGTAACAGTATTATCACAATCCATATCGGGTATTTGATGAATACCTGTTTACTACAAGTCTAGCCTTATTAGGTTAATACCTTTCCATTTGCACTGATCTCAAAAGATATGCTTGCTCCTTATGGGGTTTACCCCTTTCAGGAGCATATAACAAAGTCTATAATTTGTAGTGGTGTATGGAGTCTAACTTGGATTACTTGGCATCCAGCCATCAGTCAGAAGTCACCACTTCTTATGGCCTGCTCATAACTAGTAGGGTCATCATCACATGATGCAATCCTCCTCTTCACCGTCTACAAGAAAACCGAAGTATCTCTCGGGTGGCTGAGCTCACCTACTAAATTTGCGGAGTAGCTATGGTCTGTCAGGATCAATTGGATCATCAGGTTCCATTAAACTTTCAGTAATCGTTTATGGTTCTGGAATCACTTCCAGTTCTACCATACTCTCACTAATTTCTTTTGTAAGAAATTTTTTTATCAAGGAGGTGGTGAGTTAAGAACAAAACACTTTTGATCTTGAAAAATGGTAGAAGCCATCCCTTGAGAAATCTGGGGATAACCCATAAACTGTTATTACCGAAACGTGCTTCGAGTTTGTCTGAATTATGTTTTTAAGTACAAACCGGATAACCTAACATCTTAACAACATTAATATGAACATCATTCTATATCACATATAGAAAAGAGGCACTTATTTAGATGGAACCAATATCAATTGATATGCACATATTTTTAGTGCATCCCCAAAATTGAAAAAGGCAACTCAGTATTACTCATTATGGAGCGCACCCACAGTTGAACAATATGAGAGAGAATTACATTCTTATTATGGAATACCTGGTACCAACCCCATGTCCGTATGGATATCGGACAACATACATCACTATGTATAAGTCCTTAGAGTTCACTAACTCAATTTCCGTGTGCTGTTAATTGAAAAATATTCTTTTTGTTAAAAGAAACCAAAAGTTTTCCGTTTAGGCAATACATGATAATTTTCCTCAATAACATGTTACGACCCGGAATTGGCACGTGACCGGCACTTGAATCATATGAAGTTTATAGGACCCCACCGTAATCTAAATAAGCCGAAAGCCCAGAAATTTAAATCTTTTTAGGAAAATAATGGAGGTGAAGTTTTGAAATAAAGGTATAATGAATTCAAGTTCTTCTTTAAATATATAAGTACTGTTATATGAAAATACAAGTGAGTTGTATACTATAGTTGAAAACATTTTCGTCATTTGAAATTTGGGTAGCACCTCCTTTGTAAATTTTGATCCAAAACCAATACATAACAACAATAATATAGGCATCCCCAAGCGGGAGCTAGCTCTTCACCAATTGGAGGAATCATAACCACACAATATAAAATATATGACACCCAAGACGAAGATCAATCACAGAAAGAAAATAAAGAGGACCAAGACATCATCAAGCTCAATATAAAGAATAATACACACATCTCGCTCTAAGTCTCAAAGAATATACAAGTCTGGTGTCTGGGTCTACTAAATATACACAGTCTGGCTGATGGAGCTTTTAACTAGATTACAACTGAATAAATATATACAAATGGTGGTCACGATCCAAAGTGTACCCATCTACCAATGCAAATCATCCAGAAGAAAGCTGTGTGTCAGCAAGCCGCTATTGATCTAAGTGGTCGATCCTGCAAGAAAACTATGACACAACGGGGGTGAGTTTCCAACTCGTGAGTAGAAAATATCAACAGGTAGAAATTAAATGTATAACGATCTCTTAGGTTATACTGTAATATAAAAATATCATACCGTGTGGTATCTAGGATGATCGTGTATACATATGTGTAATAATAACAATGTCGTGCCAGTATCAGTATATAGTACCAAGTCATCCGTGTCATACGTAAGTATATATATGTATCATCCAATGTGTGTCCATCAACGACACATCAACATATCATGAAACCTGAGTGCCCAGCATCGACACTCGAAATCATCACAAAACCCATGTCCAACATCGACATGTAAATCCTCATGTCTCAGGCACCGTCTCATCAGATCGGTCATCATATCCATCTGTCTCATATCACTCCAGTCGGTATCCTCCGAATATCTGCCGAGTCCAACACTATCACCGGTAGATAGTGTTCCCCTGCCAGGCTCAACGCCTTTTTATACGATCTTCTTGCTCCGGGGTAACTTACTGGGTCCACCATGTACCCACAGATGGTGACTCCTCACTCCTCGAATTAGGTAATCATCATATCTCACCACCGAGAAAACTCATGGTGGACGTCGAAATATCATATCAAGAGAAACCACGTTTTTAAAACAATCATAAAAATTTAAAAATGTATCTACGGTTCTCAAATCCAGAAATCTCACGAAAACAGAATCTCATAAGCATGTAACCATAATGGTACAGTAAGTGCAAGCACAGAACAATACTGTAAAGTATAGCAAGTGATTTTCATATAAGCATGTCGTGTAACTAGGTAAGAAAGTGCAATATCTAAAATAGCATGTATGGTAATGAGTACTAAACAATAACTATAATTCTACAAATTAGGGAACAATACAGTGATATAGCAGTTTTTAATGTGTACGTGGCATGTCAATTACCGATGATGTTGTGTGAGCTGGCAAGTAGATGTACGTGTAACATGCGCATCATCGGTAATGGTGCATGTGTCATAGCAAACAAAATCATAATAAAGTAAGTACACGGAGCGAAGGATATATATGCCGCAAATGAAAATAGTTCGAGCGTCTGCGGAAATAAGATATCGTAGCATGAACAGTATAAAATAAGTAATCTCGTATAAGCCATACGGTTAAGGTTAAAATAGTACGAATCATTTTTTTTAAATTAAGGGATACGATGTTTTAGAAAATATACCATTTGAAAATCCGTAGCATTCCTTGAAGTTATCATTTAAAAGTGCCTAACGATTCGTTAATTTTGAAAATAGGTATGGCTATAAATATATCCTAATATCCACCTAATGATCTTAATTAATATTCCTCGAGTCGATATATATATATATATATATATATATATATATATATATATATATGTCGACGATTTATCCTCATCATATCATTTAAGGTAAAATCCATTGTACGATATTATCAATCAATAGTATGGATCTATGGTCATGTACATCACCTCATCTCATATCATCATATATATCATCTCATGTCATATCTTAGCATATATATATCGCCCCGCATCCTCATATCAAAACATATCGACTCGTGTCATTTTATTCCATCATATCCTCATCTCATCATATCATCTCGTAATTATCCTTATATATATATATATATATATATATATATATATATATATAAGCGCATGTACCTATGACTCATGGACTATGAAAACTAGAACTAGGGATATACCTTCCTATACATACACTACTATGGTTTATAGTATTCCAGAACCCTATTAGCTGGGTATACACATCTAAATTACACACACACACACACACACACACTTAATCTCTAATATCCTAGTACTATGGTTGCGGGGGTGCTATACTCCATCCATCCGACTTCCCTTATAGATAAACATCTACACACCTTCTATCCTCACTCTAGCCGAAGTCGATGAACGCCTTGCTCTCCTTCGTCGCCCCGGAAGTCCATGCGAATATATCTACAAATCAATGCATATCGTATCAAAATCAAAATCAAATCCGAAAACCGATACGGAACGCGAACGTCATATAGTTTAGAACCTATGGTCCACGCATGTAAGAACAACCGAACAACCCCCGGCGTTGACGTACGAACGTCAAGCGGCCGAGTCAAAACTCAAATATCAAAACCCAAGTTTTCAAAAGTCGCAAAACGAAATCAGCAACTTACTAAAACACTCCCAGATTCTACCCAAGGTGAAATTAAAACATTTTGCACATTGGATAGGCCTAGAAATCTAGTAATTGAGCTATGGACCAAAAACCAAACCCTAACTCCAAGATCAGGCCGCAATTTGCGGCCATATGAATTAAATTGGAGGCCATGAGGGGGAGATTGGGGCTCGGGCTTCTAGGGTAGCTTCCTAAGTGTCTGCACATCTCACTGTGTTTGCAAAATAATTTTCAGAGTCCCCGATTCATCCCAGATTCTAATTGATCACCACAGTTCAACAAAACATGATGTCGGAAAATTCTAAGTTCGTGTTTGAACATCCTAAACCCATTTCAGATCAGAAATTCTATCACTAAAGGATAGTAAACACTCTTTAAGCCCTCTACTATATCACTCCTATTCAATTAAACCATCAAAGATCACCCTAGAATTTTCCAAGATCACAAAACTTAAATTTTTAACTCTAAGCTAAGACTTGAGGTTAGGAAACTTAAAACTTGAACAAAGGTGGGTGTTTTACCTCAAGAGAGCAACTCAAGAAAATTCCTAAATGGTCCAAAATGCTCAAAACTCCAATTTGATTCCACCATGTGGTGTAGGATGAGCTTGTGGTCATTTTTTGTGAAGGTGGTGTGAGGTTTTGATGAAGTTTTGGGGGTGATTCAAGGTGGTGAGGGTGTGGAGGAGGTGGAGAGGTGAAGGAGGAAGAAGAAGATCGAAATGAGATGATGAAGAATGGCTAAGTAGCCATGATCTCCCTCTCTCTCTCTCTCGCCCATCCCTTCATGTTCCCTTATCCCCTTTTAATTATTTTTCTTTTTCTTTTCTTATTTTTCCTTTCCTTTTCTTTTTTTTATAAAACAAAACCATACTACAAATAAAAACCTCAATGTATCATGGCACCCAAAACATGGTTAACCAAAAATGACTTGGTTTAATGCACACTTAATGAAATACTAATCAAGTTTAACATAAACTTGTATGTAAATAATTATATAATAATTTATAAAATGCCCAAATCCAATAAATGCTTTCATAATTAATAATTCATATTAATTTCCAAATATTTTCCAAAACATAGGTATATATTTATACCATTTTACTAAAACTTATTTCCATACTTGCATAATATTCATAAAATTTATTATTTTATTATTTAAATTCCAAAAATAATATTATATTTTTTGAAATGTTACACAACAATTGCTCCGAAAACCGACATTGAGGATAAAATCAACCAATCTCAATTCCCTGCTCCTTCTCAGTATCTGTAACGCCCTACAGATGTGGGATTATAATTCGGTATCTATATACTCAGGAGTTAGAGTTTATTGAGGAACGGTTTTTCAAAACATAGACACACACAGAAAATCCGAAATATCAAAATGTTTCAGGGGGATTGTCGGGTATTCATAGTATTGCCTCTTTCATTGCCCAGGCTCATGACAATAGTCGCAATTTCCTTTTCTCATATTTTAACCCCTTTTGATGTCTCTCCATATTACCTTTCTGTATACCGAACTTATGCTAGTTAGTTTTCTGCTTACCATTCCTTTAGCACCCTCTTCCGGATTGGAAGTAGATTAACCAATAAGCGTAACTGGTATACTCTCCTTTTATGTAAGGAGCTCTCGAACTTGAGATAAGGTAGAAAAGAGAGACAAACTAACAATTTATCTACTCCAGAACCACTGGCCATTCTCGGACTGAAAGAATTTCTCTGAGTTCGTATCTAACCATACGATGACCTTCCAAGCAATATGGATTTTTGTACCGAATACAGAAGGTTCTGAAGTTAGCAAAAGGTAAGGTAGGATAGGTAATTAAGGACATATGTGACTATGTTGTAGATTAGGGCAATCCAGACATTCCAAAGCAATAAGTTTTTAAAAAGGTCGGTCGACGAGATTAACGAGTCTTAGTTTAAGATCAGTCTAGAGTCGCTGCCAGAGAGAGAGAAAGGAATGTAATGACTCTGAAATTCCTGTACAAAAATTTCTTGTTATTGTACAGAAAAGGGTATTACAGCCTATTTAAGAGTTATAGGTTATTTTTGTTAAATAAAAGCAAGATGTAACTTATAGCTTACTGGTAAAGCTTCTACACTGCTGCGGCATAGCCTGTTTGTTTGAATCCTATCATGCCCAATTATTTTTAGATTTTTCTTTTTAATTTTTCAGAAGCCCAATAGTTGCACGTGCAATTCACGGAGAAACGAAAAGTCTAAGAAAAATCAAACAGGCACAAAGAGGAGTAAACACCACACTAGACACGTGGCACGAATCTCGAGGCAAGCCAGCAAGATCCGACCACCCGTTTCCTCAAAAGACTCGCCGCCAACGGCCCCGATGCGCCCAGTCCCCTCCGTGCTTTGCACACCAGTCCCTTCAGCTTCCCTCAACTCTCCTGTGTTTGATTTCCCTGCAATTAAACAGTGACCTTTAAATTCATTATTTAACACCATTTTAATTCTTTTAATTCCCAAACCCTAATTTCTTCACTGTAAATACCACCCCATACCCCAGCTCCCCTGTATTCTGAAAATTTCTATCAAAATTATCCCAAAAGTTCTAAGTGCAAGTGGAGTCAAGTGAAGTTAGCAATCAAGCTCTTTTTGTCAAAGATCGAAGTCGTTTCCGGAGTTTCCACGATGCCATGGAACCCCCTCTCTCTTCTTTAACCTTTTCCCAATGCTACACAACGAGTAAGTCCCTTCATCTCTCTCCCTTTCCATCTCAAAACAATTTTTTAAAACAAATAGACAAAAGTGGAGTTATCTCCGATATAATCTTCTTTTGATATTTGCAATCCACGTGATAATCAAATTAGATCAAATTAACATCCTATATTAATCTTAACCTTATTCACATCATTTAGTTTTTAGTTTAATAAAAAATTTCATGTGAAACAAACATATAATGAACTTTTTCATTAAAATACCATGAACTTTAGTATAACCTTTCTCGAGAACTAGATTATCTACCTTTAGGTAAACTTCATGGGGTAACGACCTACCCCATACGCATACTATGGTTTCATAGCACGATATTTTAGATCTATGGTTCATTGAAAGAATAACTTTTTCATTCAAATACCACACCTTTTCAAAACGGGTTTCTTTTAATCGGTATTTTTGTAATCCTTGGCAATTATGCCTCTACAACCCTCGTTAGGGGACCCGCTAATGGATGGTGCGAATTATCGCACATCCTTGGGACAGTAGAGCGAGATGTAGAACTCCTCACGGAGTGTAACAACCCTAAACTTTCTGTACAGAATTTTTCAAAATACAGAAATGAACACCTAAGCCTGAGCACAAGTTATAAATTGGTTTTGCTTTTGAACATCAAGAAAGCACTTGTAGCTCATTAGTAAAGCTTTACACTGCTGTGACGTAGTCCCTGTGATCGAATCCCCCCAGCTACATTATATTTTTATTAATTTTTCTTTTAATCTTTTAGAAACCCAAGGATTTACACGTGCACTACACGTAAAATGAAAAGATACAGAATAAAAAAACACGTGCACGGGGGTATATGAGACGACAGGGACACGTGGAGTGAATCCGACCCCATACCACCGGATCCAACCGGCGAGATTTGCCCAAATACCTCCGTCACCGGCCCCTTTGTAGAGGATGATCCCCATCTCTTCACCCGAGCACCGTTTGCCCTACCCCACTTCCTCCATATTGTTTGATTTTTCTGCACATTGGCAGAGGGATTAAAATCACCCCTTTAATCATTTTAAATGCAAATTTTAATGCATTCTTCATCACCCCTAAACCCTAATTTCACCTATAAATACCACACTCTATTTCACTCATCCTCACTCAGAATTCTATTACAGAAACTATACAAAATTCCTTAGTCCTAATTGTTTGCAAGTGGAGTTAGCGAAGGGTGAAGTTCCGGCGATGATCCGAGGAGTTTCTGACGACGAAACGACGCACCGGCGCTTCTCTACTCTTCCCTCTTCTCCCTTCTACCTTAAAAGCCAGTAAGTCCCCTCTCCCCTCTCTTCTACTATCTTAAAAACTTTCATTTCTAAAATCCGACGGAAGCGGAGTTAATCCGACTTTCGATTTGTGTTTTCTTTAAATCGTTACTTTTCTTAATCAATAAAATTCCATACTCTCACACATTGTTTAACAAACATAAAAAATCTATTAAAACAAGTTTCATCTCAAAATATTCTTTATTACAATTTTTATCGTAGTTGTACAGTAAAATACCAAAAATTTCATTCCCAACATAAAACAACATAATACCTGTTTACTTGTAAATAGTTCACGAGGTAATGGCATACCTCATCACAACACACATCTCTAACATAGCACGATGAAAATTTGGGAACATAGTTATGGGATAAAATGACTTTGCAAATAAATACCATCAACTTAAAAAACCATTTCTATAAAAGATGTATTAAACAATTCCTTGCAATTGCGCCTCTACAACCACTTTGGGGATCCCGTTCGGGATGGTGTGGGTTATCGCACATCCTCGGGCCTAGTAGAGCGAGATGCCGACCTCCGTAAAGCGCATTCGATCTCGATGGAATTTTTATACATTTTTCTTTAGAAAATAAGATTTCTATAAGAAAATAAATAAATTATTTTCATTAAATATAAATATATCTATTATCAAAAATATATATTTTAATTATATAAATATTCCAATTTTTCTAAATCAAAGGAATCACCATTACATGAAAATACCATCCAAATACAAAACAATTCCAATATTTCAAGAAAATACCATATATTATGAAAACTAGGTTCTGCTCACTAGAAATTTCACATTTATAAAATATACATCTATGAAAACCCTAAAGAGGATAATTAAATACTTGAGGTGTATTTTGAAATTGTACGAAAACTATTTCTACATAAAACCCCTCAAGTTATACTAAATTACAATAAGGACCCTAGTAAACATAGGTTTAAGCAGGACCGGTCTCTTGAGCCTCAGGGACCCGAAGATATGGGTGCTTGCCTATCTAAGGTAGACAATCTAAATAACGGTGTTATCAACACGGTAATTGTCTTGGAAAAATACACAAATCCTGCCGTCCATGTGCAGCAGTTACCGATAACATCAAAGCTAATTCAGGATTTCAAGTTCTTTTTAAAGTGTCTGACTCAGACCGAGTCTTAATCTAATCAATCTGACTTGAATGTGATTCAAGTACAAAACCACAATATAACATGAATCCATGGATCCGTCTATTCAATTTACATCAATCTATCTTGACTGAACCGAACCATGGATATATTCCATCTACATGTTCATCAATTTATATCCATTCCATTTACTGATATCATGGTTTCGGAAAGTCTTCCATTTACTACAGACAATATAATACAATCAATACAATAATACACTACGGGGTTTACAAAGGGTTAGACTGGTACGTAATATGTTAAAGGCGGCACGAGGTGGTCACTTAAGACGTAATTACATACATGCCGTTGTTCCGTGGTATTTTCGACGGAGCCTTGTACTACTGGTTATCAAAGTCCACGGTGTAAGTTGGACTCCTCTCGTATACACTGGCATCTTCTGTACCAAGCTACAAACACTACGTTAACCTAACAATCAAATATTATACTAGACATACTCTTTTTTCTGTCTATTCTACTTCTCTCCTTCTTTGGGACTTACCGAGCGATTGTTCGCTGACGACATTTCTATTTCTCTTCTTCTTTAGAATGTTGTCAGGTGGATCGAACGCACTAGGGATCGAGACCAGCCAGGACCACTTGGAGCAGTACACTGAAGACCCCGAGCCATAGTCACTTGTACATACCTTTCATTTCAGTTATGCCATTGTTTAGATACTACTTTCTATTTATGTATTTATATTCCAGTTGTACCTGTAAAAGAATGTTTAATAAATAAAGTTGCTGTTCATTTACATTCATGTCTTTTGTGTACTTTACTTTATATTGCTTAGATACGCTTAGCGTGTTTATTTCTGAGTAAATACGTAGAAGCCCCGCCACGTCCTCTTCCCGTACCCCGGGAAGCGGAGCGTGACAGGTTTTGTTGGTGGCCCATGCATGTCAGCTCTGTATGGACATGAAGGTCAGTTCTGCATGGACATGTGGGTTAATTCTGCATGAAGTTCTAAGCAATATAACACAAGAACCAGCAACTAAAAACATTCTTTATATATTCCTTGAATCTTCTAATTTCATATATTTTGAATCTGTCATAACCCAAAATTTTCTTTCAAGGTTATGGATTCCCCAAACAACACTAGCACCAACTTCAACAACACTCTGCCACCTCTACAGCTTACACCTACCGTCGCTGCTCCGATCAATGAGCAGACGGTACTGCTTGAGGCGATCCGCAGCCACCTAGAAAGACAGCAGCAGTAGACTGCTCTATTAATGAACCGACCAGAAGCGGAATTCCTTGGGGTAAAACAATTCCGAGCTTTACACCCCAATAAATTTTTGGGAAAATAGAGCCCTCTAGAAGTTGAGGAGTGGGCTCAGAGTATTGAAGATGACCTGGCAGCAGCACAAGTGCCAGAGGTCGCTTGGGTTCGAGTTGCGAAGCTACAGCTCACTGACAATGCCCGAGTCTGGTGGAAGGCGGAAGAAAGCCGTCTTGACCAACCTATCGAATGGAAAACCTTTTGCGTATGTTTGATGCGAAATACTTCCCTGAGATTGCTAGATTCGACATGGAACAACAGTTCATCCACCTACAGCAGGGTTCGATGTGGACCAAATCCGTGGATGAGTACGATGCTGAGTTTACCATGCTCAGTCGGTAAGATATGTCTCAATGTTTTGATTTTCAAATATCACATACTACACAGCTAACACAAGACCGCAACAGGTTCGCGACACACTTGATTCCGACTGCTGAGATCAGGTCCAGACAATTTCAACCAGGGTTGGACCAGGAAATCCAAGCTGCCTTAGCTACTGGGGATTTCCCAACCCATGATTTGGCTTTGAAGGCTGCTCGAAGATACGAGGCAGTGGTGAAGAATAAGGGCAGACCTCAATCTACCGGAGTGAAGCGCTCTACCACTCAGATGGCAGGAGGAGCCTCTTCAAGGCCAACTGTTGAACCCAGGAGACCGGAAGAAACCAATAACCAGCCGAGTCCAGATTTTTTCTTCTACTGCAAGAGAGATTGACACTTGTGGAAGGATTGTAAACGCGCAAAAGGCATGTGCTTAGTTTGTGGTGCTTCGAGTCACGGAATTGGAACCTGTCCTTATAGACGCAACTCAGCTCACACACCCACCAACTATCCGCAACGGCCAACTATCCAGGCTCCTGCACCTTGTCTTGCACTTCCAGCTCCACCTCTTGCACAGCCTCCATGCCAATTCCATTAGGAAATGAAGAATATGCCTCGAGGGCAGAGAAACATGCCCCAAGGACAGAAGAATGTGCTTCCAGCTAGGAAAAATGTCCCCCAGCGACAGGTTTTCACATTAGTGGCCGTAGAAGCCGAGACTGTAGACCAAGGAAACCCTGGTAAATCCCTCACATCTGTCTAAAACTTTTGCATTCTTTCATTCTTCCACATATTTTTCACACACTAACAATAATTCTATCATCAAACTTTTCTTGAATCTGTTACACTTTCCTTTTACAAATTTCTAGGATGAAATTTTTATAAAGAGGGTAGAATGTAACAACCCTAAACTTTTTGTATAGAATTTTTCAAAATACAGAAAGGAACACCTAAGCCTGAGCACAAGTTATAAATTTGTTTTGTTTTTGAATAACAAGAAAGCACTTGTAGCTCATTGGTAAAGCCTTACACTGCTGTGACGTAGCCCCTGTGATCAAATCCCTCCAGTCGCATTATATTTTTATTAATTTTTCTTTTTATCTTTTAAAAGCCCAAGGGTTTACACGTGCACTACACGTAAAATGAAAAGACACAGAATAAACAAACACGTGCACGAGGGTATATGATACGACAGGGACACGCGGCATGAATCCGTGCCCCATACCACCGGATCCAACCGGCGAGATTTGCCTAAATACCGGCGTCACCGGCCCCTCCGTAGGGGATGATCCCCATCTCTTCACCCGAGCACCGTTTGCCCTACCCTACTTCCTCCATATTGTTTGATTTTTTTGCATATTGGCAGAGGGATTAAAATCATCCCTTTAATCCTTTAAAATGCAAATTTTAATGCATTATTCATCACCCCTAAACATTTCCCCTAAAAATACCATACTGTATTTCACTCATCCTCACTCAGAATTCTATTTCAAAAACTATACAAAATTCCCATGTCCTAATTGTGTGCAAGTGGAGTTAGCAAAGGGTGAAGTTCCGGCGACGTTCCAGGGAGTTTCCGGCTACGAAACGACGCACCGGCGCTTCCCTACTCTTCCCTCTTCTCCCTTCTACCTTAAAAGCCAGTAAGTCCCCTGTCCCCCTCTCTTCTACTATCTTAAAAACTTTCATTTCTAAAACCCGACAGAAGCGGAGTTAATCCGACTTCCGATTCATTTTTTCTTTAAAACGTTATTTTTCTTAATCAATAAAATTCCGTACTCTCACATATTGTTTAACAAACATAAACAAATCTATTAAAACAAGTTTCATCTCAAAATATTCTTTATTGCAATTTTTATCGTAGTGTTACAGTAAAATACAACAAACTTCATTCCCGACATAAAACAACATAATACCTGTTTACCTGTATATAGTTCTTGTGGTAATAACCTAGCTCATCACAACACACATCTCTAACATAGCATGATAGAAATTTGGGAACATAGTTATGGGATAAAACGACTTTGCAAATAAATACCATCAAATTATAAAACCATTTCTATAAAAAGATGTATTAAACAATTCCTTCCAATTGCGCCTCTACAACCCACTTTGGGGACCCCGTTCGGGATGGTGCGGGTTATCGCACATCCTCGGACCTAGTAGAGCGAGATGCAGACCTCCGAAAGGAGCATTCGATCTCGATGGAATTTTTATACATTTTTCTTTAGAAAATGAGATTTCTACAAGAAAATAAATAAATTATTTTCATTAAATATATATATCTACTATCAAAAATATCTATTTTAATTATATAAATATTCTAATTTTTCTAAATTAAAGGAATCACCATTGCATGAAAATACTATCCAGATATAAAACAATTCTAATATTTCAAAAAAATACCATGTATTATGAAAACTAGGTTCTACTCACTAGAAATTTCACATTTATAAAATATACCTCTATGAAAACCCTAATGACGATAATTAATTACTTGAGGTGTATTTTGAAATTATACTAAAATTATTTTTACATAAAACCCCTCAAGTTATACTAAATTACGATAAGGACCCTAGTAACATAGGTTTAAGCGGGACCAGTCTCTTGAGCCTCAGGGAGCCGGAGATATGGGTGCTTGCCTATCTAAGGTAGAAAATCTAAATAATGATGTTATCAACACGGTAATTGTCTTGGAAAAATACACAAATCCTGCCGTTCATGTGCAACAGTTACCGATAACATCAAAACTAATTCAGGATTTCAAGTTCTTTTTAAAGTGTCTAACTCAGACTGAGTCTCAATCTAATCAATCTGACTTGAATATGATTCAAGTACATAACTTCAATACAACATGAATTCATGAATCTGTCTATTCAATCTATATCAATCTATCTTGACTGAACTGAACCATGGATATATTCCATCTACATGTTCATCCATTTATATCCGTTCCATTTATTGATATTATGGTTTCGGCAAGTCTTCCATTTACTACAGAAAATACAATACAATCAATACAATAATACACTACGGGGTTTATAAAGGGGTAGACTGATCCGGAATATGTTAAAGGTGGTACGAGATGGTCACTTAAGACGTAATTACATCCATGTCGTTGTTCCGTGGTATTTTCGACGGAGCCTTGTACTACGGGTTACTAAAGTCCACAGTGTAAGTTGGACTCCTCTTGTATACACTGGCATCTTCTTTACCAAGCTACAAACACTACGTTAACCTAACAATAAAATATTATACTAGATATACTCTCTTTTTTGTCTATTCTACTTCTCTCCTTCTTTGGAACTTATCGAGCGATTGTTCGCCAACGACATTCCTATTTCTCTTCTTCTTTGGAATGTTTTCAGGTGGATCAGATACACTAGGGATTGAGACCAGCCAGGAGCACTTGGAGCAGAACATTGAAGATCCCGAGCCATAGTCACTTATACATACCTTTCATTTCAGTTATGCCATTGTTTAGGCATTGCTTTCTATTCATGTATTTATATTACAGTTTTACCTGTAAAAGAATGTTTAATAAATAAAGTTGTTGTTCATTTACATTCCTGTCTCTTGTGTACTTTACTTTATATTGCTTAGATACGCTTAACGTGTTTACTTCTGAGTAAATATGTAGCAGCCTCGCCACGTTCTTTTCCCGTATCCCGGGAAGCGGGGCGTGACACTGAGTATTCGGTCTCGAAAGCAAATAAAAATACGGTTTTTAAGAAATACGACTTTTCTAAATAAAAACTAAATTTTGGAAAATTATATAAAACTATGAATTCGTATTTTCAATAAAAACGTATTATGAAATTATATTTTTAAAATGAAAGATTAGAATTTTTAATAAAATACCACCAAGTTTCCAAAAGAGCCAGTTTTCATAAAAATACCATAAACTTTTAAAAAGCTATGTTTTATCACTAAGATACCACAACAATTAAAATACATGTTCATGAAAACCCTAAATATTATAAATCACCCTCGAGATTTATTTTTAAAGTATATTGAAGTATTTTTCATAAAACCCCCTCGAGATATACAAACAATATTAAGGACTCTAGATTGATATAGGTTTAAGCGGTATCATTTCTTTTGAGCCCTAGGGAGCCGGAGAAAGTGAGTGCTTGCCTATTCAGATTAGACAACTTAATGGAGTCATCGATGACAATTTTCTTAAAAAAAGATACAAATCCTGCCATCCATGTGCAGCAGTTGCCGATTTCTCCCAAACCTAAGATCTTCAAAAGTTAAATAAATTCACAAGAAATATATAAACTCAAACTCTAATCCAACTCGAATCTAAACTTGAACATGAACTCGAACCCAATATACTCGAACAAACTTAACTCGAACCAAGATTGCAATTGACATGACTCGCATATTACTCGACTCACTCGACTTCATTTTACACATTTTGCAATCTATGGTTTCAATCAAAACATGTTATAACCAATCAATCAAATTTATTTAAGTATACTATACAGTTATAAACTAGTTATACTCGGGGTGCTTGGGATAGTTTCTTATGTGAATTCAATGGAGCTTCAGGAGTCCCGTATTAACCTCTTTTTCTATTTTACTCGATTATCAGTCGGGTTGACTCATCCACAGCCTAGAGCCCAGATGCTAACACATGAAATTAGCCCGTGTTTCCTTGCTCCTGGGTCCCCACTCTTGAGCTCGTGAATACTTCTACGGCTGCATTGACATTCACACTTGGAACTTAATGTTAATATAGTGACCATATAGAGACCTATAGTACATATTTACCCATGAACATATACATTTACTTGTCATATATATATATATATATATATATATTCTATACTTGTCATTCATTTACTCTTACTTTATCATTGGGACTTACCGAGCGCTAGTTCGCTGACGGGCATTCCACCTATTTTTGTTTTCTTGGAATGTTCGTCGGATACGGTCGAAACGGAGGAAGTGGAGGCTACAGAGGAGGATTACAACCACATTTCTACTTAGGTCTAGCTTTGCTTCATTTCTTTTCCAGCTTATGTATGCCACATGTTTAGGCATTTTCTTTTATTGTATTTACTTTCCAGCTGAAACTTATGTATATGTAAATATTTGAAGTTGAATGTAAATAAAGATATCTGTTGAAAATTTTACAGTCTCTATTTATTCTTGTATTGTATATTATTGTTTCAATATGCTTAGTATATTTATTTAGGGAATAGGCTTCTCTGAATAAATATGCCGCGGGCTTTCCACGTCATTGTTTTCATCTACTGGGAAGAGGGGCGTGACAAAGAAACACTCAGTGTGCACTCTAACCTTGATCAAATTAATATTTTTATCTAATTAGGATGGCTCCCTGTAACACCTTAGCACGTTCTTACAATATTAATTGGTATTTTAAAACTTGCTTTGTATTTCTTTTACTTTATTCTTTTGAGTTGCAATCTATTCGAATAGTAGAGGTAGTTATCTGACCCGACCCACATGTCTGAAACTATTATAGTGGTAGATTATACCTAAATCACCATATATCTTTTGGATAGCCGCAAGCTAAGGATAATTTATATTTGTTAAACTGCCATCGTATGGTTAAGCATCCCATATCTTATTTTTTCTTTTATCTATTATGTTTAAATCTCAAGATATCTAATATCAAATATTTACTAAATCTAGATATATTTTTAGAATCCTTTTAAATCTTAAATTAGGGGTATGAGTTATTTAAAATATATTCTTACATTTTGGTTAATAAGTTTACGTATGTGAATTATTTTCCAAAATATATTTTTGATGAGATTTTGGTGAAGATTGGCTCTAGTTTGATATTATTTATATACATTAAAACTATAATATATATATTTATAGCCTAATACTATATATAATATATATAATTATATTTTTATTAATAAACAAAACTCTTTCTCTCTCTCTCTCTCTGTTTTCTCTCCCTCTCTATCGCCTTCTTCGTTTTTCCCGAGCACCCACACACCACACCTCCGCCTTCTTCCTCCTCTCGTCGTCGTAGCCAAGCCCTGAACCCTGACCTCTCATCGCCGTTCTCTTCATCTTCTCGTCACACCCATTCTCGACTCCACCCCGACGCCTCTAGCCTCGCCCCCATATCTCTAACCTCACTATCGCAGCCCTAAATTATTGTCTTCCTCACCTCGTCGCCAACCTCATCCCTTCCTCATCTACTCATCTCGTCGTCGTCACCGTCCTCATCTTCATCAACTCCTCCTCGTTTTCGCCAGAACTCCGAGCTCCACCCTCGACATTTTCTTCTTCTTCCTGATCCCTTTCCCGGAGGTGACCCCTTCTACACCGTCGCTACCACCTGCTTCCTCTCGTCGTCGATCACGATCCCAGGCCCCATTAGCATCACCACCTCCTCACAACCTCAACACCATCTCGCAAAATATCCTTCCGACCTTCGACCAACAACCCATCACCGTGAGAACCCTCACCGTCGTTGCTGCTGATCTCAAACCCGTGCCTCTGAAGTTCCAGAGTCGAGTAGCTAACCCCTAACACCGTTCCATCATCACAGTTTCCAAGTTCAGCCGAGACCTTTATTGTTTCGTAGTTACGTCGTTGTCGTCGTCGGTGTTCGAAACGCAAGTAACCGTATTCGTCGTTGTATTATACCAATCAAGGCAAGTGTAGGGCGTTTTTCGTCACCCCATTGAAATGGGAATACACGCGCGCTTGTCAGGCGTACTACAGATTCCCCCTGTCTAGGGTAGGTGGAGGTTTATTGATTGTGGGGATCCGAATCTCCGGCAGTTGCGGACTAAGCTGCCGTTAATTACCCCTCGCCTTTGGTGCGAGAGAACCACCGATTGACGGGTCAAACAAGTCATGTGAACTCAATGTGCAGTGTGCGTATGTTATGTTTTGAAAGGGGTTTTAGATATATCAGGGGCCCCGCAGAGTTTTTACGGGGGAGGTATTTTTAGTGTGGAGTGTATATAAAAAGAGAGGAAAAATGGCGTCCAAAGGACGCGCGAGCGCCAGCGCCTCACGTGCCTAGCACGTGGGTGCTTGGGCGTAAGGCACTAGCGCTTTGGGCGCTAACGCCTCACGTTCCCGGCATATGGACGCTAGCGCTTTGGTCGCTAGTGCCTCACGTGCCCGGCACATGAGCGCTTGGGCGCTAGCGCCTCACGTGCTTGGCACATGGGTGCTCGGACGCTAGCGCTTTGGGCGCTAGCGCCTCACGTGCCCGGCATGTGGGTGCTTTAGCGCTGGCGCCGGCGTTTTGGGCACTAGCGCCTCACATGCCCGGCACGTGGGCGCTAGTGCCTCACGTGCCCGGCATGTGGGCGCTTGGGCACTGGCGCGAGCGCTTTGGGCTCTGGCGCTGGCGTTTTGGGCTCTAGCGCCTCACGTGCCCGTCACGTGGGCACTCGAGCGCTAGAGAAAAGAAGGGGTTCCCCCCCAGAAATAGGAGTTAAACTCCAAAAGAGGATTTTGAGTGGAGTTAAACTCCAAAAGAGTTTGGATTTGGAGTTAAACACCTGAAAGATCTGGATTAGGAGTTAAACTCCTTTGAGGATTAAGAACTTGGAGTTAAACTCCCTAAAGATCGAGAGGAGACCCCGTTCTTCTCCTCAGAGCTCCAGATCTTCTCTTGAGCCTTGGATTTTTCCCGAAATGGGTTTCTTTGGAGATGGGTCTCCTTTTTCCTCCTTTGTTGGCCGGATCTCGGAGAGAATGAGGGTGAGATTTAAAAATCTCCTCTTTTCGAGATCTGATGGAAGATCTAGGTTCCCCTTTGTGGGTTTTGTGGTGAAAAACTATTTATTTTTGGAGAAAGAAGAGTAAAACTTTTGATTTAATTCAAAAGATGAAGAAGGTTTAGAAACTTGAGTAAAGAGGAGAAAGAGGCACAAACCCTAGAATTTGAGAGAATGAATTATTATCTTCATTTCATTATCATATTGCTTTTTTATAGGTTTACACATTTACATATTGCCCCTTGGGCTTTACAAAATGGCATTTTTCCCATCCCATGCCTCATGTGCTCATTTCTTTTGCACATAAGCCATGGGCTTTACAAAAAATTGGCTTTATGCCCATTTTTCTTACATTCATGTATGAAAATTACATCAAAATTATTTATTACATGATTTTTATTTCAGCATAGAGGAGGCCGGCCGCTTCATGTTCGGGCTCGACTCAGGCATAAGCCCACTTGATCTAGGCTTGGGCCCACCTAGCTTGGGATTGACCTTGACTTTGACTTGGTCAACAGGGGTACAATTTTCGACCTCAACAAAGTTACCCCCATCAATAAATGCACACCACATATGTGGGTCGTGTGCATGAAATTGATAGATTTTCTTTCGCCTGGAGACGACTTGCTTTGGTTCCCACTTTTTGAGATGCACTGCCCTTTTTATGACTTGGACGGTTGACGCTTGACTCGTCTCCGAGACGGAGTGTCCATGGTAAACGTTTCCCTGGCCCGAAGTGATCTGGTTCCCGCTTTGTAGGAAGCCTGCACTGCCTTTTTTACAACATGGACGGTCGACGCTTGACACATCTCCAAGACGGAGTGTCCGTGGTAGACGTTTCCCTGGCCCGAAGTGATCTGGTTCCTGCTTTGTAGGAAGCCTGCACTTTTACGACATGGACGGTCGACGCTTGACGCGTCTCCGAGACGGAGTGTCCGTGGTAGACATTTCCCTAGCCCAGAGTGATTTGGTCGACGTTCCCCCGGCACGGAGTGTCGCTGGTCGACGTTTTCCCGAGGCGGAGTGCCTGTGGTCAACGTGCCCCCGGCACAGAGTGTCTGCTTGACGTTTCTCCGTTACGGAGTGTCGGCGGTCGACGTTTCCCTGAGGCGGAGTGTCTGCTTGACGTGTCCCCGAGACGGAGTGTCTGCTGGTTGACTTGTCCCCTGCATGGAGTGTCTCTGTTGGACGTTTCCCCGGTACGAAGTGTCGCTGGACAACGTTTCCCCGAGACGGAGTGTCTGTAGTCGACGTGCATCCGGCACGGAGTGTCTTCTTTACGTTTCCCCATTACGGAGTGTCGCTGGCTATTCGAATTGTCCCTGGCACAGAGTGACGCTGGTCGACTTGTCCCTGGCACGAAGTGTTGCTGGTTATTCGACTTGGCCCTCGCACGGAGTGTCGCTGATCGACTTGTCCCCGGCACAGAGTGTCTCTGACTGTTCGACTTGTCCCCGACACGGAGTGTCGCTGATCGACTTGTCCCCAGCACGGAGTGTCGTTGGCTGTTCGACTTGTCCCCGGCATGGAGTGTCGCTAGTCGACTTGTCCCCGGCACGGAGTGTTGCTGGTTGTTCGACTTGTTCCCGGCACGGAGTGTCGCTGTTTGACTTGTCCCCGGCATGGAGCATCGCTGATTGACTTGTCCCCGGCATAGAGTGTCGCTGGCTGTTCGACTTGTCCCCGGTACGGAGTGTCGCTATTCGAGTTGTCCCCGACATGGAGTGTCGCTGATCGACTTGTCCCCGGCACGGAGTGTCGCTGGCTATTCGACTTGTCCTCGGCACGGAGTGTCGCTGTTCAACTTGTCCCCGGCACGGAGTGTCACTGGTTGACTTGATCCCGAGGCGGAGCATAATTCCAGCAGGGAAGGTAGATATCCCGAGGCGAAGCATGATTTCAACATGGGGCACATTCTGGGACGAAGCATGATTCCGCCGCAGAGGTTGTTGGTTTGATTTGATTTGGGTTGACATCAGCATCGCTACACTGGAATATGGTACCAGGAGTGAATCATCATCTGCCGTGAGAGGATTTGGGGATTTGGTTTTGGTTTGGTATCTGGATTGCTACACTGGAATAATGCCAGGAGCAACTCATCATTTGCTCCGGGAGGATTTGGGGATTTTGGTTTTGGTTTGGCATCTGCATTGCTGCACTGGAATAATGCCAGGAGCAACTCATCATTTGCCCCAGGAGGTTTTGAGAATTGGTTATTGTTTGGCATCTGCATTGCTGCACTGGAATAATGCCAGGAGCAACTCATCATTTGCCCCGGGAGGATTTAAGGATTTTGGTTTTGGTTTGGCATCAGCACCGCTTACACTGGAATATGGTACCAGGAGCGAATCGTCATTTGCCCTTTCCCGTTGAGGAGTGATGGCTTAGGAGATGGGTTTAGGTCCTTATAACCTAAGACTTTTCAATTTTATGAGCCGTAAAGGTCCCATAAAAGCATTTTCTCCCTACGAGTCGAAAGGATCTCGTAGGTGTAATTTCTCCTTAGGAGTCGTGGGGACTCCTAAGTGTGTTTTTCCTTTGTGAGTCGTAAGGATCAAATGCAGGAATTTTCTCCTGACAAAGTCGAGAGGACTTTGCGAGTGCATTTCACCTCTTTTTCACGATTTTGCGCCCTTTCGGGTTTTCATAAACTCGCGGGCAGTCCTGCTGTTTTTACTTACGGAGCCCTTTCGGGTTTTCATCTGTGCCCATTTTTCTTGTGGACATACCCTTTTTTTGGAATCTTCATCACTGGTGGGACTTTGAATGTGGTCTCTCCGGTAGGACTTGGGAGAGATTGGGATCGTTTTACGCCCATGGATCGTATACGGTTTTGCAGGATGTATGATCCAGACCGAAGGGCCGAAAGAATTTGGGGACTTTTTTGGCGTCTGCATCGCTGCACTGGAATATGGTACCAGGAGCGACTCATCATTCGCCGTGAGGGGATCTCCCTTGTTTCCAGTTTAACGACTTAGGGGCCATCTGTTCCCAGTTTAAAGACTTAGGGGTCTATTATGCCCAATTTAATGACTTAGAGGTCATTTGTTCCCAGTTTAATGACTTAGGGGTCTATTGAATCAGAAGTTTGGAATTTGGGGTAGGAGTCGGCATCAGCATTGCTAACACTGGAGCACAGGTGCCAGGGACAATTCATCATTTCCCCCGGGGGAGGTATTTTTAGTGTGTAGTGTATATAAAATGAGAGGGAAAATGGCATCCAAAGGACGCGAGAGCGCCAGCGCCTCACGTGCCTAGCACGCGGGCGCTGGGCGCCAGCGCTTGGGCGCTGGGCACTAGCGCCCAAGCTTGCCCGGCACATGAGCGCTTGGGCGATAGCGCCTCACGTGCCCGGCACGTGGGCGCTAGCGCTGGCGCTTTGGGTGCTGGTGTTGGCACTTTGGGCGCTAGCGCCTCATGTGCCCGGCACGAGGTCGCTTGGGCGCTAGCGCTTGGGCGTTGGTGCCTTACGTGCCCGGCATGTGGGCGCTTGGGCGCTGGCGCTAGCTCTTTCGGCACTAGAGCCTCACGTGCCCGGCACGTGGGCGCTCGAGCGCTGGGCGCTAGAGAAAAGAAGGGGTTTCCCTCTCAGAAATAGGAGTTAAACTCCAAAAGAGGATTTTGAGTGGAGTTAAACACCAAAAGGGTTTGGATTTGGAGTTAAACTCCTGAAAGATCTGGATTAGGAGTTAAACTCCTTTGAGGATTTGGGTCTTGGAGTTAAACTCCCTAAAGATCGAGAGGAGACCCCGTTCTTCTCCTCAGAGCTCCGGATCTTCTCTCGAGCCTTGGATTTTTCTCGAAATGGGATTCTTTGGAGATGGATCTCCTTCTTCCTCCTTTGTTGGCCGGATCTCAGAGAGAATGGGGTTGAGATTTAAAAATCTCCTCTTTTTGAGATCTGATGGAAGATCTAGGTTCCCCTTTATGGGTTTTGTGGTGAAAAACTATTTATTTTTGGAGAAGGAAGAGTAAAACTCTTGATTTAATTCAAAAGAGGAAGAAGGTTTAGAACCTTGAGCAAAGAGGAGAAGGAGGCACAAACCCTAAAGTTTGAGAGAATGAAATATTGTCTTCATTTCATCATCATGTTGCCTTTTTATAGGCTTACACATTTACATATAGCCCCTTGGGCTTTACAAAATGGCATTTTGCCCATCCCATGCCTCATGTGCTCATTTCTTTTGCACATAATCCATGGGCTTTACAAAAAAATTGGCTTTATGCCCATTTTTCTTACATTCATATATGAAAATTACATCAAAATTATTTATTACATGATTTTTATTTCAGCTTGGGGGAGGCCGGCCGCTTCATGTTCGGGCTCGACTCGAGCATGAGCCCACTTGATCTGGGCTTGGGCCCACCTGGCCTAGAGTTGACCTTAACTTTGACTTGGTCAACCGGGGTACAATTTTCGACCTCAACAACAAGTTTATCTTGCTACTTGCTAGTTTCATTATAGTTTACCTATGCTAAAATATATCTATTTATATTATATATACATATATTTATAATATTGCAATTTATTATCATTATGCAATTTTATAAAGATAATCCGTATTTTACTATTTAGAAACACTAGCACGTGTGTAATTATAACTGTGAAGTCAAAATTAATTGTACGACTATTCTGGTAGATACAATTTAATTTATAATAATTAATTGTCGTAAAATAATATGGTTAGATATTTTAACAAGTAATAGTGAATATATCAATTCCGTTACAGCTAGATAACCATGACAATAGATTATTGCTTTTATTGTGATTGGTTGCACAAGTAAATATTTCTTCTGTCGATACACAATACCTGACAAGTGCACAACATGTTATCTTGCCATTGCTTTAGCTGTACTGTCATACCTGTTACCTGTATTGGTTACTGATGCCAACAATATTGACTAGTTATCCTGATTGACCTGACTTGTCCTCTCGCTAGACAAGACCTATACACGATTGTTCCTGTGTTGGTATGAGGTAGGCATTCTATTGATACCTGACTAGAACATGAAACCTGGGGAAATGGGGAAATCAAGAATGAAACCCGACTTATAACTCAACAGTTCACTACTTTCCAAAGACTGATCAGTCGATACAAGATTCGGGCTCCGGAATGATGATGCTGACATCATTCATCTATACATGACATTGTTTTGCTGTCTAGCCGCATGTCTTGGATTCAGCCTCGAGAATCATGACCGTGGTCTCGGGCATGCATGGGATACTTGTTGGGGTTAAAATTTACACCCCATTAACCAAAGGTCAAAGTCAAATTCAAACCGCGGACAAGTAGGCGGCCCCTACTATCAAATCCAAACCGGGTCCACGCCCGAACACAAGCCGGGCCCATGCCCGAACCCAACTCCAAAAACGTGAACCTAAGCCTAAACCGGCCCCATGCCAAGAAAGTACAAAAAATAAATTTAATATTTAAAAAATGGGCAAAAAGCCAAATTTTTGTAAAGCCTATAGCTCATGTGTAAAAAGAAATAAGCACACGAGGCATGGAATGGCCAAAATGCCATTTTGTAAAGCCCAAGGGACTATGTGTAAACTTGTAAGCCTATATAAGGCAACATTATGATGAAATGAAATAATATTCATTACCTACAAAATTTCTAGGGTTTATGCTTCCATTTCCTCTCTCTCAAGTTCTCCCTCTTTCTTTTCATTTCCAATTAAATCAAGAGCTCAGCTCTTTTTTTCTCAAAACTAAATAAAGTTTCACCATAAAACCCTCGAAGGGAAGTTCAGATCTCCCACCAAATCCTTAAAAAGGAGATTTTTAATCATATTTCCCTTTCTCTCCAAAATCCAGCAAAAAGAGAGGAGGAGGAAGAAGACCCACTTCCAAAATATCCCACTTTGGGAGGATCCAAGCCTCAAGGGAGAAGAAAGGGGTCCCCTTTGATTATCCCCGAAGATCTTTGAGGAGTTCAACTCCAAGATCTAAATTCTCAAAAGAGTTTAACTCCAAATCCAGATCTTTTAGGAGTTTAATTCCAAATCCAAATCTTTTGGAAGTTTAACTCTAAATCTACACCCAATTCCTGTTCAGGAGTTCAACTCCAAGCCCAAGGGCTTAGCCCCTTCTTCAGCTGGTGTTTCCAGTGGTCGCGTGCTGCGTACGTGACCCACTGGCACCCAGCGGCTATGTGCTGCTCATGCGTTCAGATGGCGCCCATGCATAGGGCATGTGACTCGGTGGCGCCCAGCGCCCACGCGTCTGGCACATGACCCACTGGCGCCCAGTGCCTACACTCCACGCACGTGACCCGCTGGTGCCCAATGGTCACGTATTGTCTCACGCGTCCTTAGGACGCTCCTCATCCCTCTTTTTCTCACACGCTCCACACTCAAAACACATCCCTTGTTATAAACAAATTTCTAACGGAGCGCTGCTTCGCACCCCGTAAGAGGGCTGCTAGCCCCCTTAACCCCCAGCCGGCTATCCGGGTAGCGGGACCCCTGTAAACTCTACGAGGCCCCCGATACGTCCAAAACACAACATACATACACAGCATATTGAGTTTGCATGACTAGTTTGACCTGTCAACAGGAGGTTCTCTCGCTTCAAGGGCGAGGGGTAATTAACGGTAGCTTAGTCTGCGGTTGCCGGAGATTCGGATCCCCACAATCAGTAAACCCCAGCCTACCCTAGGCAGGAGGAATCTGTATACGCCTGACAATGCACGCATTCCTATCTTAATAGGGTGACGAAAAATACACTATAGATTCTGGCACGCCCGATGGGACCTTTTCTCTCCTCCCATATTTCGGATTAAATGTTCATGCAAACTCAATCAACATACATATCGATGCTTATACTAAAATAATGCTCTTTCATGCAGGCTTTCGAGCATCAATTCTCAATAATGTCTCCAAAGATGAACTCAGCTCTCAAGGCAGCTCCCGTCTCCCACACGATGAAGACGAACACTCGAATGATCCTCCCGGCAAGTCTCGGGCGGCAGTGGGATGAACCGCTGCTACAATTTGGATTTATTTTATTTGTCTCGGCTAACACCATTCTTGCTCCTCAAGCACCGGTGATAGATAAACCGGCCTCAAAAGACAAATGGCCAAATATCGTGGTCGTGAAGGCATTTCAGCCCAAGCATGAATCCATTTCCGAACGACTTTCCGTTGCTCTCGCTGGGGGCAAGGCCATCAACACCAACGAAGAAAAAAGGCGTCTCGGGCAAGTTCCGGCGGTGCCCTTGACAACTGCTCGATTGGGTATCTTCTCTAAACTCCCCGTCAATCAACTCAATGTGGCTTCCTGGAAAACGGATGCCCGCCAAGCCCTCAAAATCGAGAAGTTAAGAAAGAAAATGTTCGGATACAGAACCAACAAAAGGGTTAGGGCTCCTGCCAGGCTGAACTCCATGAGGTTCCAAGAACAGAGTTACCTCGCAACAACAGCTAAATCGGCTGTAAAGCTTGCTAACTCTTTTGAACCGTTGAAATTGGTTCAGAAGAATGCCATGACCGCAAGAGTCAAGAAAACAGCGATCCGGACCGTGCAACCCAAGGACCCAGCCAGGCCAACCGTCTTAAGTCGCCCGTCATCTCCCGAAAAGGAAAGGCCATAATGACGGTCCAAAAGATCAGCCGCCAAAGATTGAGAGATAGCTGGATATGTGGTCCACACTGTCTACATGGAAGGAACACACAACAAGAGCAAGGATGGGGAAACCACTTCTCAAATCCAATCTGGTTTGAATGCGGCTGCCACTTCCCAAGACCAGCCTTCTCTGGAAGATAATGAAAACCTTTCTAGTGAGGCAAATATACTTCCTAGCAGTTTTTTAGAAGTAAGTAATTTTGAGTTCAGTTCTTGAGTTAAGTCGAGATGAAAAGAAAGTATTGAAAAGTTCATTGAAGGATAAGTTTGAAAAATAGTTCCTATTCTTAAATCTAAATTCAGAAAGTATATACCTTACAAACTGCACTTACACACACCTTGAAACTTAGGATAGTAGAGGATACTTAGAAATACTCTTGCCTAACAGCCTAGTATGAAAGAAAAAACCGTATTTAAAGCTAACCACCAAAAAAGCATCATTGAAAAATATATCCGGTCTTGAAAAAAGAGAAAAAAGAAAGAAAAAGAAAAAATAAATTACAAGACCTGGAAACTGCTATTTACACTTTAATAAGCTCACACATTCGGTAAATGGCTGATTAGTACCTCAGGAAGCAGTAATAGTCACATGAAAGGTGTGTGAGCAAATCCGTCCATCTTTAATGAAAAGAAATAGTATTAGGTATTAGGGCAAGGGTACTATAGATTAAATTGAATTATTGAGTGTAGGGGTGAAATTTACACACACGTAGGGGTATACGATCGATATTTGGAGGAAAGTTAGGGATGAAGAATAAGTCTTATATTTTCCGTAAAGTTGATAAAAATTCCGGATTGGAAACTGCGCTTTAGAAGGAAAACTCAAGAGAAACCGAGTTCTTTCTAAACTGTCAAAACGTATAGGATCTCAGGTTGAATAAATAGGAGGTGTGAAAAATAAGGGATGGATATTTCTAACTTAGGATGAATGAATTTCTAACTTAGATCCTAAACCGTAGGATTAAAGTCGACGTTAACTTATGAAACTAGCTTGACGGGATTTTGTGGGTAGTATCCGCTGAAAACCCTCAGGAGACAATACTCGTACAAGGGACACGTAGAGGTTTAACGGCTTGTTGCACACGCTAAGTGCAACCATGATGCCTACGAAATTGAGTTTAGGACTTTTTGAAAATAAATGGTTTTGCTCGGGACGAGCAAAAGATAAGTTTGGGTGTATTTGTTCACACCAGAATATTGCATTTAATACTGCCCATTTTTCTGCTTGTTTATTTATAGGTAGGTGCTTTTGATCCATGTTTGCTATATGATTACAGGTTATAGGTTCCTAGTCCAAAATAACGCAAATCATGCAAAATCTCCACAGTTATACCAAAATCCAGAACATCTGCCAAAAACTGATAAAATCCGGGTGCCGGTCATCTACACCCATCCAGTGCCACTTACCAGTTCAAGAAACAAGACGAAAAACAGTAGTCATTCGTGTCTTGGTCAAGCACAAAGCACGAGAGGGGCAGCACAAAGCATGAGAGGTGCGCGGAGCTCGAGGGAGATCAAAGTCAAAAAGATTAAAAGTGTGGCCATTTTGGACTGTTGAAAATCTGAAGATATTTTGGAACCATTTTGCAATATTGGACCATCCAAACAGAAGAACAAAGCATCACGAGTAAGCACAAGAAAATGAGGCTCTATTTCTTCTAAACGACCGCGGAATCGCGGTGAAATAGGGGTTAGGGCAGTGGAACCGCGGCCTCCACGTGGCGTCTCGCGACAGTCTTTCAGGGGTAATTTGGTAATTATATATGGGCTCAAAATATAGCCCTAGGGTTTCACTCCTCTGCCTATAAATACTCCAGTTTTGAGCCAAGGCAAGAATACCTTTCTTTACTAGGATTTAGTATAGTGTAGTTTGTATCTTCTTCTTCTTCTTCTTCATCTATTTTCCATGAAAATTATAGTGAGAGCTTTTTGAGTAGAAGATTAATGAAGATGATGGTTTTTATTATCTTGTATCTTTCATTTCTTTTATTGTAATTTTAATTCTTAGTATAACTTTTATTTGTTGTTGTTAAAATAGTTGTTGTATTTCTTTTCTTGTTTTGTTTTTCTTTTCTTCTAATCCGTATTTTTCAAGCTATGATACTCGATGGAGTCCCTTGCTTAGGTGAGGGCCCAAGTAGTTAGCTTGCTACTATTTGTAAAAACCGTATTTTTTCCATTCTTTCTTTTCTCCCTTCTTGTTTTATTTTTCCTTTTAAATGTGTGAATAATTTCCACACTTATTAGGGCTAAGGAAGGTTGGCATGAGGGACAGAAAACTCCCTTGTGCTTCTCTTCGCCAAACACCTTAAAATGAATTTAGACTAAACAAACACAACCCCCAGGTTCATCCAAAGCAGTGTTTTTTAAAACCAGGCACTTAGGCGCGCTTTAAGTGACATATAACCGCGACCTAAGTCGAAAAGTCCTTTGGGCGCACTAAACCGTGACATGTAGTTGTGACTTAATTGGATACTTGGTTGTGTGTGTTTGGCCTAGGGTTGGAAATAAGCGCTGTTGCGGACGGACAAGAGGTACAAGGAATGGATTTAGCGTTGGAAAGCTTGCTTAAACTCTCAAATCTCATTTCTATGTCCTCCTAATCCCCGCTACTTTCGATTATCCCAACATCATTTCAAGAATGATAAAAGACAAGCACAAGACTAATCTTAACTCTACTAACCAACCCTAACCCTAACAAGTTTACTTGAACATAAAATATGAACACTTAGGATAGAATTGAACATACACACATATATTCTTCAATTGACTCGTCTAAAGCAAGAACGAACATACATACCATCTCCCTGCGGACGACTCGTGCTCAACCGGCTAACTGCAAAGTAACACCGTCTTGATTGCGGTAAGTAGGACTTATAGAACGCTTAGCGTAGCGCATATACATAAAAATGTGGAACAATCACTTCCCTCCATCCTTTTCGTCGTCCCCACTTCGCAAGCCACCGTATCACCTTCCTTTCCAATGCCTGGTTCACCAAGTTCGGCCGGCCCATATTTTCTTGCGAATCTTGAAAGATTTGACCCCATTTCTCAACGTATTGATAGATTAGAACAATCCATTTTTACACTTCAATCATTGCAAACTGTACTAATTTATTCAATCCATTTCCACCCTCAAGTTCGTATTCCATTTCTTTTTCCCCTCCGCCATTCGTCTCCTCAACCGAGACCATATCCTATTTCCATCCACACATGGTCTAGCGTATTCTTCATTTCTTTTCTCTACGCATTCTTTCACCAACTCGAGTATTACCGCGATAAATTTTTTGAATGGTTGGTGTTAACTTTTGGCACGTGTAAAACCTTGTATAGATTGATGACGTTCTCTCCCCCTAATTCTGAACTTTAACGCTTAACAGTGGAAACACTGTTTCACTTAAGTTTGGGATACCTTTTTATGTATATATATTTTGTTTCCTTTTTCTTAAATAAAAAAAGAGAACAGGGCAGCACCGACAAATTTTGACCCCTCAACAATTTTGACCCTCTTAGTGTAGCATGCCAGTGAGGACACTGTCAAGTTTAAATTTGGGGGTGTGCTCGGTATGCTTTATACCTTTGCATTCTTGTGTATATTTTGCATTTGCATATTTATTTAAAAACCCACAAAAACTGAAATTTTTTTCAAAAATATAAAAAAAAATTCTTCAAGTTAGCTAGTAGGGTAACTTAGTTTTTTATTCCAAAAATTTAGTTTGATAGGTTAGAAATAAATAAATCCTAGGCTTAGAAATTGAAAACCCTAAAAATAACCCTCCTTCTGTTTAACCATTGGCAAATATACGTCCTTGCAGTTTTTTTAGAAGTAAGTAATCTTGAGTTTAGTTCTTGAGTTAAGTCGAGATGAAGGGAAAGTATTGAAAATTTTACTGAAGGATAAGTCTGAAAAATAGTTCATATTCTTAAATCCAAATTCAGAAAGTATATACGCTACAAACTGTACTTACATGCACCTTGAAACTTGGGATAGTAGAGGATATCTAGAAATACTCTTGCCTAAAAGTCTAGTATGAAAGAAAAACGGTATTTAAAACTAACCACCAAAAGAGTATCATTGAAAAATATATCCGGTCTTGACATAAAAGAAAAAAGAAATTACAAAACCTGGAAACTGCTATTTACACTTTAATAAGCGCACACATTTAGTAATCGTCTGATTAGTGCCTCAGGAAGCAATAAAAGTCGCATGAAAGGTGTGTGAGTAAATCCGTCCATCTTTAATGAAAAAAGTAGTATTAGGTATTAGGGCAATGGTACTATAGCTTCAATTGAATTCTTGAGTATAGGGGTGAAATTTACACACACACGTAGGAGTATACGATCGATATTTGGAGGAAAGATAGTGATGAAGAATAAGTCTTATGTTTTCCGTAAAGTTGATACAAATTCTGGATTGGAGACTGAGCTTTAGAAGGAAAACTCAAGAGAAACCGAGATCTTTCTAAATTGTCAAAACGTATAGGATCTCAGGTTGAATAAATAGGAGGTGTGAAAAATAAGGGATAGATATTTCTAACTTAAATACTAAACCGTAGGATTAGAGTCGATCTTAACTTATGAAACTAGTTTGACGGGATTTTATGGGTAGTATCCACTGAAAACCCTCAGGAGACAACACTCATCTTATTAAAGACACCTAGAGATTTAACGGATTGTTGCACATGCTAAGTGCAACCGTGATCCCTACGAAATTGAGTTTAGGACTTTTTGAAAATAAATGGTTTTGCTCGGGACGAGCAAAAGATAAGTTTGAGGGTATTTGTTCACACCAGAATATTGCATTTAATATTGCCCATTCTTCTTCTTGTTTATTTGTAGGTAGGTGATTTTGATCCATGTTTGCTATATGATTATAAGTTACAGGTTCCTAGTCCAAAATAACACAAATCATGCAAAATATCCACAGTTATACCAAAATCCAGAACATCTGCCAAAAACAGATAAAATCCGGGTTCCGGTCATCTACACCCGTCCAGTGCCGCTTACCAGTTCAAGAGACAAGACGAAAAACAGTGGTCATTCGTGTCTTGGTCAAAAACAAAGCACGAGAGGGGCAGCACAAAGATCAATAGGTGTGCGGAGCTCGAGAGAGATCAAACTCAAAAAGATTAAAAGTATGGCCATTTTTTACTGTTGAAAATCTGAAAATATTTTGGAACTATTTTGCAATGTTGGACCTACCAAACAAAAGAACAAAGCATCACAAGTAAGCACAAGAAAAACGAGCCTCTATTTCTTCTAAATGACCGCGGAACCGTGGTGAAAGAGGCGTTAGGGTGGCGGGACCGCGGCCTCCACGTGGCATCTCACAACCGACTTTGAGTGGTAGTTTGGTAATTGTATATGGGCTCAGAATATGGCCCTACGATTTCACTCCTCTGCCTATAAATACTCCAGTTTTGAGCCAAGGCAAGAATATCTTTCTTTACTAGGATTTAGTATAGTGTAGTTTGTATCTTTTTCTTCTTCTTTATCTATTCTCCATGAAAATTGTAGTATGAGATTTTTGAGTAGAAAATTAATGAAGATGAGGGTTTTTATTATCTTGTATCTTTCATTTCTTGTATTGTAATTTTAATTCTTAGTATAACTTTTATTTGTTGTTGTTAAAGTAGTTGTTGGATTTCTCTTCTTGTTTTGTTTTCCTTTTCTTCTTATCCGTATTTTTCAAGCTATGATACTCGATGGAGTCCCTTACTTAGGTGAGGGCCTGTAACGTTTCAGAATTTTAGTTAGACAATTAATTAATTTATTTTAAAAATGTTATTTTAAATTTTATAATTTTGATAAAAAGACTTTTTATAAATGGTTTTGGTATTTAAGTAATATGGTAATTAGTTTAAGTAACTTTTAGATTGTAAAGAAGGTGTTTTAGTGGAAAGTCTTAATTTCAACGAGGAATATAGGTTTGTTTGGGGGTTTAAGTGCATATTGTAATGATCATGATGATATGGTTATGATGAACCTCACCTACAACACTCCATGAGATGCACCTCAAGCCAACACCTCACCCTTTCACACATGCACATCACCCCTCTATGGTGACACCTCCTTCTCCCTTTTTCAACACAAAACTCTCTTATTTGTTTAGTTTATCAAATTGAATATAGGTTTCACAATACTTAGCACCAAATAATGAAGCTCTCCACCCTCACATAGAAAAAAAGCTAGAGTTCCATGGATATTGATTCAAGTCCCTCAAGCTAGGCCCCTCAACTTTTTGTGCACATCTTGACGATTGAGCTCTGTGAAATCCTTCAAATAGGTATAACTCTCAAACTTTCAGGTCTTATTAAGAGTTCTATGCAAATTAGTGTTTATGATATCTGAAAAACGTGTTTTAGTTTACAGTTTTAGCTCTGTTAGTATCTGCTATAATTATATTAACCTCTTAATAAATCTAACAATACAGTAGAATAGTGTTAGAACCTAGAGTGCACCCTAGAAACCCGGACCCATTCCTCCACAGTTCGACCGGCGGAATCAATAAAATTCCCACTACCGCCGGTTTTCCTGAAGAGTTGGATTTTGAATTTTTGTGAGCATCTCTCTGTAGGTTATATAAGGTCTTTGGTATACTTTGATTTTCTTAGATAGTCTGTAAACAAAATCTGGAAGCTAATTGCTTTTCTTTTTATAATATTTTACATAAGATACGGACATTTCGTATCACGTTTTTGTGTTTTCTCAAAATACGACGATTCGGGGTAGCTCTAGTTAGCATTGAGGTCTGTATAGAGCACCAAATTCTAACGTATCACGTTAAGTATATAAGTTCACTTAGAATTTACGTATTCGCTATATCGGAAATTAGCCGCTTATATATGAAAGCTTCATTTCGATGTTGGGTTTGACCGCGGGGACTTCGGAGGCAGTAAGGAAGGGAAAATAAATGATGGGATCCGAGTAGATCACGAATTGTTCCGGTGAGTAGACTAAACATCTACCGAGAATATTGTATGGATAGCGTACAACACCCGAAACCAGAAATTTTGTTATACTTGATTCCATTCATATTGTTTGTATAATTAGACCTAGTATTGAATTGTATGCATTCATACTTATTAATTGCTAATGATCAACACTTGCACTATTACCGATGAGTTATGTTGCACTTTTACATGCTTACATGCTACACTATACCCTATCGGTAATTAACATGTCACGTACACATCTAGAACTTGCCATGTCACATATAATCTATTGCGCACTGCTAGTATCATTAATAATTGTTGTCATGTAGTATTGTTATTGTTTTGACACATATCATATCTTATTGTCATCATTATTACTTGTATCATGAAATATTGAATTATGAGATTTTCCTTGTTTTGAGTTTTATTCAATAAATGTTATAATTTTACGGGTCTTCGTGATTTATATGATACGTCCACCATGAGTTGCTGTTTTTATGAATTGGTTTTATTCCGAACCGAGTGGGGGATGTAACGACTCTGAATTTACTGTACGGAATTTTCCAGTTTAATGTACAGAAAATGAGTTATACAGCCTGAGTTTGAATTATAAGTAAATTTTATTAAATAACAGCAAGAAACAACTTGTAGTTCACTGGTAAAGCCTTTGCACTGCTGTGACGTAGCCTCTGTGTTCGATCCCTATCAGACACATTATTTTTTCTGAATTTTCTTTTTAACTTTTTGGAAGCCCAAAATTTTACACGTGCAATACATATAAAAATGAAAAGTCAGAAAAATCAAACACGTGCAAACGGGTTTAAACACTGAGAAGTACATGTGGCGTCAATCCAGAGACCCAACTCCTCAAATCGACCGGCCAAATGCTCATCAAGACCGGCGCCGACGGTTGGATGGAGTCCAATTGTCCTCGGGCTTTGCACACTAACCCCTTCACCTACCCCTAACTCTTTTGCACTGTGTGATTTCCCTGCAATCAAATAGAGACCCTTCATTTCACCATTTATTATTTTTTAATGCATTTTAATTCACCATTTTAATTTCAAAATCCTAATTCTACACTATAAATACCACCCCACACTTTGGTTCAGCATCATTCTGAAATTTCTAGCCAAAACTCTCAAAAAATTTCTATGTACAAGTGGAGTAAAGATGAGTTAGCAAGCGGTCAACTTCCGGCGAAGAATCGAAGCTATTCCGGAGCACCCGCGACGCCACGACGACAATAATCTCTTCTTCTACCTCTTCTTAATTTAACCAATTATTAAGTCCCTTCTAATCTTCAACTTTCTTCTTTAAAAATTCATTTTAAAACGTATATCGGTAAGTGGAGTTAATACCGATATCACTTTTTTTCCAAATCCTATATCTCCAATTCCTTTATCTTTGGTCAAACAAATTTTTATACAATACTTGTAACCTTAAACTCTAATATTTAGAATCAAATTTTCATTAAAATTCTCATGTGAAATAACAATAGTAGCACTTTCTCGTTTAAAATACCATGAACTTTAAATATCACCTCTTTTAGTTTTTGTTACAAACATACCTTTAGGAAAAATTCACGAGGTAATGACCTACCCCACACGCACACATGGTTCCATAGCATAATACTTCTTCTGTATGAATTGTTGTTTCGAGGATAATATCACATTAAAATACCATCCATTTTAAAAATGGTTATCTTTTAAAACGGTATTCTTATTTTCTTTGCGATTATGCCTCTACAGCCCTTTTTAGGGGACTCGCTAATGGATGGTGCGGATTATCGCACATCCTTGGGCTAGTAGAGCGAGATGCAGAACTCCTCTCGGAGCATTCGGTCTCGAAATGTTTTAAATATGGTTTTTAAGAAAAACGCAATTTTCTAATTAAATAAAATTAATTTTTAATAATTTTATAAAAATTACAAATCCATCTATTTTCAAAATATGATAAACTTGCATTTTTTTAAATGAAAGATTTACAAGTTTCACTAAAATACCATCAAGATACCAACAAAAGACAAGTTTTACAATAAAATACCATGAACTTTCCAAGATAAACAATTATCACTAAAATACCTAAAATCCTTAAAATTCATATCCATGAAAACCCTAAATAATATAAATAAATACTCGAGGTTTATTTTGAAATTTTATTAAAAATATTTTTCATAAATCCCCCTCGAGTTATATAAAATAATATTTAAGGACTTTAGTAAATATAGGTTTAAGCGGGATCAATTCTCTTGAGCCTCAGGGAGCCGGAGAAAATGAGTGCTTGCCTATTTAAGGGAGAAAACTTAACGGAGTTATCAATGGTAATTGTCTTGGAAAAATACACAAATCATGTCGTCCATGCGCAGCAGTTACTGATGACTCCCGAACTTAATTCAGGATCTGAATCAGTTACAAGTGTCTGACTCAAGTCTGAGTCTAACTCAAACCTAAATCCAAACTCAAATCATAGTCCAATTCAAACATGAATCCAAAGTCTAACTTGAATACTTGAACATGAACCTGAATACCTGAATTCAAACATCAATATCAAATCTGAACACTTGACTTGACTTGACTTGACCGAACTATGGTTATAACTTGACATGACTTCTTGAATACATGATTACATCCTGAACCTGACTACTTGAACAAATTGTATCCATGGTTTGGGCAAGACTTTTAAATACTCTATACAACACATTTCGCGGGGATAACGGGGTAGATTGGTACGGAATGTATAGCGTGGCACGAGATGGTCATTTAAAAGACACCTACATGAACTCTCGTGCCGTTGCCCCATGGGTTTTGACGGGGCCTTATACTACATGTTACCATAGTCCACGGGGTAAGATGGACCCCTCTCGTATACATAAATACCTTCTGTACCAAGCTATAAACAACTACGTTAGAATAAAAATCATATACATGTACAACTTTACAGTTTCATTTAACATTACTTGTTCTATTCCATTCCTTTTTTTGGGACTTACCGAGCGCTAGTTCGCCGACGACATTCTTGTCTTTTCTTTCTTTGGAATGTTTGTCAGGAGGGCGGGACTCTCAGGAGATCGAGCCTAGCGACTCTCAGGAGATCGAGCCTATCCAGAAGGACTTGGAGCAGCTCACCGCTCAGCCAGACTACTAGCTCATCTTGTACTTATTTTATTTTGTATGCCACAATTTAGGCACTGCTTATTTCATTGTATCTTTCCTTTTCAAAAATAGTTGTATGTAAAGATGAATGTAAATAAAAGTTGTTGTTTATTATTTTATATCGCTTGTCATTCTTGTGCATTTTAGACATATTGCTTAATTACGCTTAACGTATTTATTTCTTAGTAAATATGTTGCGGGCTTTCCACGTCACCGTTTCCGTCTATTGGGAAGCGGTGCATGACATGGGAGCTATATGGTTGCGGATTTTTACGTTATCCGGACTGAGTGGGGGAGTATACAGTTGGATACATGGTGGACCCGGTCGTGACCGAGGGGCAGGAAAGCCGCATTAGAGGCGGGGAGCCTAGCGAGGATACTCGATACCGGAGATAGTTTGGAAACACGACGGATATCTGGAGGATACCGACCGATATTATTGGCTGTCAGGATCGTTCGGGGAACGATGCCTGCTAAAAATGAAGATTTGTGTCGATATTTGACACTGGATTTGAGGATCGTTTATGAAAATGACCAAGATTTTGGAACACTTGATGATATTTATGTTTCTTTTTATACAGGTACTATAGTTACATATTCATATTTCATATGTTATCATATATCGTGTCTACTTGATGCATAGTTTTAGTCTGTCACGACCCAAATGTGGCACGTGACCGGCAATTAAATCATGTGACATCTAAAGACGTCGACGCGGTTTAAGTAAGCCGAAACCCGGAATCTAAACCCTTTTTTAAATTATTGGAGGTGAGTTTAAAATAGTCATCAGATGGAATCGGTTTAAATAACATTTAAATTTAACTTAGTATGTTTGAAGAACATCAATGACGTTTTGAAATTTGACAGCACCTCCTTTGAAAATTTTACATAAAAACCCGATACAACTACAACAATAAAATAGCATCCCAACGGGAGCTAGCTTTCACGTCCAAACGACGGAATAGCCAAACAATCTATATCAGAAGTCGACTCTAAAGAGTGCGACCTTAGAATTTCTAAGTCTCTCTTCTAAGTCCACAATATACCATTTCTAAGTTGATGGAGTTTCCACTAGATACAAGAATATATGAATAATCAAGAGTGAGTACGATATAATAATAACACACTTACCAATCAATCACCGAAAGGAATGTGTGCCCAAGCCGCTGATAATCCAAGCGGTAAAACCTGCAAGAAACTGTGGCACAACGGGGATGAGTTGCCAACTCAGCGAATAAAAGTACATCTAAAAGTAGAAATCGAAATGCACGACGATACCTAGGTCATAAGTATAGTTCTACCATAATCGTACTAATATACTATATGATATGCATATATATATCATAATACAACACTAACTATCATGCAACTCCAAGTAGAATATATATATATATATATATATATATAGGTACTGTCCCCCGGATCAGTCCTAGTCGAATCCAATAAATGCAATCTAACTGTGTACCTTATGATAACAATCATATCAATATATATATGGATGTCCAGCATCGACATCGAAATCAGAAATCTCTCGTGTCCAGCATCGACACGTAAATGCAGATACCGTCGACACCATCTCAACAGATGATCGCCGTCCGATATCCCTGGCCCGGTCGGTATCCCCTGGATATCCGCCGTGCCTATCGAACCCCGGTCAGTATCCCCTGGATATCTACCATGCTCATTTCTATCTCCGGTATCGAGTATTCTCGTTAGGCTTCCCGCCTATAATGCGACTATCCTGCCCCTCGGTCTTGAACCGGGTCCACTATGTATCCCGCTGTATAGCTACCACACTCAGTACGGATAAGTCACAAGTCCGAAACCGTATAGCTACCCCACTCGGTTCGGAATAAAACAGTCAGAAAACATCAAAACTCATGGTGGATGTTAAATCAACATCTTCAGAAAACATCAAGTAAAGAAAGAGAATATTTGCCTAGATTATCCTGATGATATATTATATATATACATATATAACAGCGTCCCACACCACTGATATATATCATCAAAAGTAAAACGTCCAGAAAACTCATAAAATCAAATATAACATTTATAATATTGGTATTCACAATGCTTAACAGATAATAAGGTAAAGTGTGTAAATAAATCATACAAGCAGATAAACTTATCAATCCTACTGTGTCATGGCAATACTAATGATGTGTAGTGTAACATACGCGTCTGTGCTCGTGCCGCATGGCAATCATTATATTTGTGCAAGTGTTCTAAAAGTATAATAGCCTACTCATATCAACATCTATATACGTATTACGGAGTATAACAGTTCTACAGTGACATGGCAGTACCAATGTGATGTGGTGTAACATACAGGTACGTGCTTGTGCAGCATAGTACTCATTGGTATTTGTGCAGTGTTCTATCAGAGTGTTAGTATTACAGAAACGTATACTATCGATAAATATAATGCGAACATGTAAAGAAAATCTAAGCATAACTAATAACTGTAATTACCTGCTATGAGATATATCATTATCTTTGAAAAGGAAACGAAACGTTAGTTTGAGATAAGGAAGCTGCCTTAGATTAAAATAGATTTTCGTTTTGGAAATTGGCACCGCATCCTTGTATTTTATCATTAAAAGGGAAACGGATTGTAGTTTTTAAAAGAATATAGCTCACACAAGTATTATATCCTAAAGCGGAAAATAATCTAACTTTACGAGTCTATAGGAACACTTGGTCGTTATTCGGCATATAAATCTCATCATTTCCAATACATATAATTCCTCGTATAATGTCTCACATTATCACTATATCTCAAATCCTCTCTAGTATGGCATGATCCTTCGTATCAAGTTACCAAACCATCCATAAACTATATGCACATGAGTGTCATACTATATGCAATTTAATTCAAATATCCATATCTTAATAAATTTCTAAAACTGCTATATATCATAATACTATTTATAAGGTTGCGGGGGTGCTATACGCCATCCACCCGACTCCTCCCGTAGATGTAAATCTACTCACCAACTTGATGAGCTTGCTGAATTCCACGCTGCTAAGTTCATCAACTCCGTCTCGGAATCCTTTGCGATCGCACCTATAATTGTATTTAAAATCATATCAATGTAAATATCATATTGAAAACCAAAATAACGAGCTAAACACCCGTAGGTTAGAACCTACAGCTCACTTATCCTAAAGATGATCAAATACCCCTGAACTTAACGTACGAACGTCAACGTTTCAGTTGCGGTACAGAAATACGGAAAGTCATATTGAAATGTCGGAAACTTTAAATAAAACCCAACTAAACATTTCCAGATTTCTATGTATGAATATTGGGACAAGTCAAACAATACTATAAATCATAATTTACCCATACAAAGCCACATAAGAAAAACCATCACCAAAAACCTAAAAGGGGCCGGCGAGCTCGGAAAATGGTAGGATGTCGCCGATTCAAGTGTGGAGTTTGGGTTTCGAGTTTTGTGTAAAGTCTTCTAATGATCTTACTATAGTTTTGGTCTTACTAGTTTTTCTAGTAATTGTACTTAATGGTTACAGATTCAATTTCAGTGAGCTAGATATCACAAAATCCTAGTTTATGATACTGCACTAACTAAACAGGCTATGTGAGGATAATGCGACTATCTAACACCTATACTAACCTACGTTAACCCTATTCTGGTCGTAAAGGGTAAAAACAGAACACATGATACGATATGTCCGTGTCGTTTATAGAATTTTAACCCTATTTCAGATATTAGCTTCCAGATTTCACCTACTGATAAAATAGCTTAAACAAACAATACCAAACATCCTAATACATATTCAGAGAGCTGCCCAAAAAAAACCACAACACCAAACTCCCCTAAAAATCCGGCGAGCTTGGATTTTCTCTATGTGTCGCCGGCCAAAATCCGAGGAAATGGGTTCGTATTCCTATGGGTTATTCTAAGTCCAAATTACAAGATTAAGGCACTGTTTGATTTTTCTAATTTACATCTAAACTATAACAGATTCAAAATAGAGCATATTCCTATCAAAATACGATATATCCGATATCCGACTTCTACACTTAAACAGTTACAGAACTAAAATTCTACAGAGTTTAAAGATTATACCTACATAAAGACTACTGGAAAGGCTTCCTCCAAGATGCACAAGCTCAAAGATCCTAGCAAGGGAATGGGGGTATTGATCCTTAGTACTTAGGCTCTCTCTTCTCTTCTCTTCTCTTTTCTTTCTTGTTCTTAGGTTTCTATTTTCTTTTAAGTTAAACACATGCTTCAAAATGATATATGAACTAAACAAGTTTAGGAGATAAGGAGAATGAGTGAGATTTGTAGGAGGAGGTGTCACTTAGCAAGGATGTGGTAATCTCATGCAAGTAGGATGTGTAGCATAGAAGAGGGTGGTGTTTTCATGTAAGGAGGAGGTGTAGCATGAAGTGTCATCTAGGATATGTTATGCCATGAGTGTAACTTAAGCTTAACCTTGACTTTTACCCACTTACACTTAAACCCTCACAAATTTCAAATTTCCACAATTAACTAAACTCTTCACAAAACCCCTCATGATACTTATTATTATAAAAACAATCTATTTCTTTACAAATTTATTCTACCACATTTTAAAAGACCTTTTTATTACAAACACAATAAAATAAATGTTTTAATTAAATAAATAAAGTAATTAATTATCTAAAATATTTCAAAATGTTACATAGTCACTATTTCGTTATGCATACAATTTCAACTGTTGGATGCTAGTTTACTCGCTGAGTTGGCAACTCACCCCCGTTGTGTCTTAGTTCCTTGCAGGAGACGTATGGACGCATAGCGGCGTTGCAGACACAGATATCACAGCTTTCGTCGCTTATCTTGCTAGGTGGGTTACATGTTTAGTAACTGCCTCTTTTGGGTATTTTGTATCTTGTATCTAGTGTCACTCTATCAGACCATTTATATTATTTGACTTAGAACGAGGATATACTTATGTATGTATTTTGGGTCGATTTGAGTAGAATCGACTAGTTATAGTTGAGTGGGCTTTCTTTTACTTTTATGCATGTGATTCTTCGCTTCTGAGCGTCGTATATTATTTACGTGGGTTGTTTTTGCCGATTGACGTTGATTTTGCTCCCAAGTAGAGGATGCCACCATATTAATGAATATGTACTTGTTTTTCTTAAAGATTACAAAGGAGGTGCTGTCAAAATTTCCAATACTAAAACCAATTGTTTTAACCTCAATTTAAAAACCATTCGACATGTGACCTCATTTTCTTTATTTTTGAAAATGTACCTTCTTATTTCCGCAAATAGGTTTTAGATCTTGGTTTTCTGGCTTACTCGGATTGTGTCGTCATGTTTAGACGTCACACAATCTAAGTGCTGGTAATGTGCCAAATTCGGGTCGTGATAGGGCCCAAGTAGTTAGTTTGCTACCATTTGTAAAAACCGTATTTTTTTCCATTCTTTCTTTTCTTCCTTCTTGTTTTATTTTTCCTTTTAAATGTGTGAATAATTTCCACACTTGTTAGGTCTAAGGAAGGTTAGCATGAGGGACAGAAAACTCTCTTGTGCTTCTCTTCACCAAACACCTTAAAATGAATCTAGACCAAACAAACACAACCCCCTCACTTAGGCACGCTATAAGTGACATATAGCCGCGACCTAAGTCGAGAAGACCATTGGGCGCACTATAATGTGAAATGTAGTTGTAACTTAATTGGATACATGGTTGTATGTGTTTGGCCTAGGGTTGGAAATAAGCGCATGTAGTGGACGGACAATGGGCACTAGGAATGGATTTAGCATTGGAAAGCTTGCTTAAACTCGCAAATCCCATTCCTATGTCCTCCTAATCCCCACTACTTTCGATTATTCCAACATCATTTCAAGAATGGCAAAAGACAAGCACAAGAATAATCCTAACTCTACTAACCAACCCTAACCCTAACAAGTTTACTTGAACATAAAATACAAACACTTAGGATAGAATTGAACATACACATATATATTCTTCAATATACTCATCTAAAGCAAGAACGAACATTCCTACCATCTCTCTGTGGAAGACCTGTGCTCAACCGGCTAGCTGCAAAACGACACCGTCTTAATTGCGGTAAGTAGGACTTATAGAACGCTTAGTGTAGAGCATATACATAAAAACGCAGAACAATCAAATGGCGCCGCTGCCGGGGAGACGGTAATATATTTCTTTCTTGTTATTCGGGTTAATTTTTTTTGGTGTGTGTGTGTGTGTGTGTGTATATATATATAAAACAAAACAATAAATAAATAATAAAAAGAATAAAAACCATCTTGTTATTTTTTGTGCAAGTGTGCAGGAAAATATGGAGCAAGTACAGCGATCTAATCAAGAAACAGAGACTTTAATATAGAAGAACATCACAAGGGGAGTATACAGAACAAGTTTGGAGCTCCAACTCTTCTAACCCACCTTGGAACCGTAGCAAAAAGGTGGTAAAGTCGGCGGTTCCGTGGCCAGATGCCTCCAAAATATTTTCGGCTTCTTCTTTGCTGTAAAATTCTCCTCTGAACTCCTCTGAATTATATTTTCTGCAGATTTCTTTGCATAGATTGCGCCGCCGCCAAATAAATTTTTTGTTGTTTTAGATTTTGTTTGTTTAAACGCTTTGCATATAATAATACGGACATTAAGGGTCTTGAACACCAATTAAGATTGCGTATGGATTTCATCACCCTTCCTAAGACCCCACAAATCACAAAAAGCATACGCATTACCCTGAGTTAATAAAAAATATCTAGACCAAACCTTTAAGGACTTGTCGCGCTCATTTAGGACAAGTGAAGGTTGCGGGGAATCGGTCGATTATCTAAACTTGACTTTGTGGTGCCTAAGCTAGACAAGTAAGGAGGTAATTTTAAAAGGATCGTCTCACGGTGATTCATGAGCGGAACCCTCCTTACCTCACTTGTGCTTATCTGACCACAATTGACAGTGAAGAAACGATTCGAGGGTTATCTTGCAATTTGTCGCTTGGGAGTCTAAGTGCGGTCTAGTTGGAATTTGAAGACTCTAGCACTAGGTGTTGTTTGTGCATATTTTGATTGTGCTTATGTAAAGTTTAGTCCCATAATTCCATATTTTTCAAAAACCAAAACAAACAATTTCAAAAATCCAAAAACTCCAAAAAAAATTAAAATGCTAAAATTTATAAAAATTCACCCACATTCCACCCTCCCTACCTTTCACTCTTTTAATAACATGGGTACCCCAAAATGACCAACTCTTGCTGAACTTTGGTACCCACAACCAGACATTTCTTCTTACGGCTCTTGCTTTGGTCGAACTTCGAACGATCCATCCATGCCCATAATTTCTTTGAGAGATCGGATAGACGCTTCTAGAACCATAAATTGGACATCGCACTCCACTTTGTGTCAACCATATCAAACTTTCACACCTTCTCATGTTGATACCCTTTCTGAGAGTTATGTTGCGACTCCGACACCCATGTCCATTGCTGATAGAATTGAACAATCTCGTAACCGATCTTTCACTCCTTTCACCACTCCAAATTCATTAGGACAACAATTCCAATCACCTTCTTATCATAATGTTGATCCTTATCATGTCCATTTTTCACACCCATCCAATTCCTATCAATCCTACCCGACTTTTACACCTTCCCTAGACATTGCTTTTGATTATCGCTATAGGAATTTCACGTATCCACACGAATTTGAATCTTTTACTGAAACCCCTTCACATTCCATGTCTAGTCTTGAACGAACTTTGGAAGAATTTCGGGTAGCGTCGTGCCACCAGATAGAGGAATTGAATGCATCCATGGCCGTCCTCATATAACCTAACGAACCAGCAGCTAGTTTCCAACTAGCTCCGAATTTTCTAATGTATGATGAGGCGATAGGACAATTTGAGAATTTGAATAGTGATAGTGAGCTGTTCACCCTTCCGAATCAAATCTACCCATTCCCAATTGAATTCCACAACTCCAGTTTCGAAAGTCTATCGAGTGTCTCTGACAAATCACCAATTGAAGATGGAATGTTTGATGAGTTGTACGACTACGTAGTGTTTGATTTACCCAATTGTGAAGGGTCCATTTCAAGTGAAACCAATGCCAATCCCTTTGATCTATACACCTCCACTCTAGAACCACAATTGATTCAAAACCATGCTTTTGATGAGGTGTCTGAGAAATTTGACTTTCACTTGATTGAGAATATTGACGCTGGGAATATTTTGGATGATGAACCCATAATTTTGGATGAGTTTTTCTAACCAATTCATCATGTCCTTTCACTTCCGCGTGGGTATCATCCCGAACCATTAACTGTTTTTCCCGAACTCTATATGCGTCTGGAAATTGATGATGATGAATGCATGGAGGAGCTGAATTTTGAGAAGAGTTTTGAGGATAGCATTGAGGATGAACCAGTTTTATTAGATGAGTTGGATTTTCCAATTCATCCCATCCCTTCCATTGACTGTGCACACCCTCCTGAATGTTTAACCGATACCATTCCTCAATCACTTTCCTCCATCCTTTCCGTCGTTCCCACTTCGCAAGCTACCGTATCACCTTCCTTTCCTACGTCTGGTTCACCAAGTTCAGTCGGTCCATGTTTTCTTGCAAATCTTGAAAGGTTTGACCCCATTTCTCAACGTATTGATAGATTAGTACAATCCATTTTTACACTTCAATTATTACAAACTGTACTAATTTATTCAATCCATTTCTACCCTCAAGTTCGTATTCTATTTCTTTTTCCCCTCTGCCATTCGTCTCCTCCACCGAGACCGTATCCTATTTCTATCCACACACGGTCTAGCATATTCTTAATTTCTTTCCTCTACGCATTTTTTCACCAACCCGGGCATTATCGCGATAAAATTTTTGAATGGTTGGTGTTAATTTTCGGCCTGTGTAAGGCCTTGTATAGATTGATGACGTTCTCTCCCCCTAACTCTGAACATTAACACTTAACAGTGGAAACACTGTTTCACTTAAGTTTGGGGGGACCTTTTTGTGTGTGTATATTTTGTTTTCTTTTTCTTTAAAAAAATGAACAAGACAACACCGACAGATATTGACCCCTCAAAATTTTTGACCCTCTTGGTGTAGCATGCCAGTGAGGACAGTGTCATGTTTATGTTTGGGGGTGTGCTCGGTATGCTTTCTACCTTTGCGTTCATGTGTATATTTTACATTTGCATACTTATTTAAAAACCTACAAAAACTGAAAAATTTTCCAAAAATATAAAAACTCTGTTGTCAAGTTAGCTAGTAGCAGGGTAACTTATATTTTTATTCCAAAAATTTAGTTTGATAGGTTAGAAATTACTAAATCCTAAGCTTAGGAATTGAAAACCCTAAAAATAACTCTCATTCTGTTTAACCATTGGTAAATATACGTACTTGCAGTTATTTTTAGAAGTAAGTAATCTTGAGTTCAGTTCTTGAGTTAAGTCGAGATGAAGGAAAAGTATTGAAAGCTTTATTGAAGGATAAGTCTGAAAAATAGTTGTTATTCTTAAATCCAAATTCAGAAAGTATATACTCTACAAACTGCACTTACACGCACCTTGAAACTTGGGATAGTAGAGGATACCTAGAAATACTCTTGCATAAAAACTTAGTATGAAAGAAAAAACGGTATTTAAAACTAACCACCAAAAGAGCATCATTGAAACATATATCCGGTCTTGAGAAAAGAGAAAAAAGAAAGAAAAAGAAAAAATAAATTACAAGACCTGGAAACTGCTATTTACGTTTTAATAAGCTCACACATTCAGTAATCGGCTAATTAGTGCCTCAGGAAGCAGTAATAGTCGCATGAAAGGTGTGTGAGTAAATCCTTCCATCTTTAATGAAAATAAGTAGTATTAAGTATTAGAGCAAGAGTACTATAGTTTGAATTGAATTCTTGAGTGTAGGGGTGAAATTTACACACATGTAGAAATATATGATCGATATTTGGAGGAAAGATAGGGATGAAGAATAAGTCTTATGTTTTCCATAAAGTTGATAAAAATTCCGGATTGGAGACAGAGCTTTAGAAGGAAAACTCATGAGAAACCGAGATCTTTCTAAATTGGCCAAACTTATAGGATCTCAGGTTGAATAAATAGGAGGTGTGAAAAATAAGGGATGGATATTTCTAACTTAGGATGAAATAATTTCTAACTTAGATGCTAAACCGTAGGATTAGAGTCGACGTTAACTTATGAAACTAGCTTGACGGAATTTTGTGAGTAGTATCCGCTAAAAACTCTCAGGAGACAACACTCTTCCTACCAGAGACACCTAGACGTTTAACGGCTTATTGCACATGCTAAGTGCAACCGTGATGCCTACGAAAGTGAGCTTAGGACTTTTTGAAAATAAATGGTTTTGCTCGGCACGAGAAAAATATAAGTTTGGGAGTATTTGTTCACTCCAGAATATTGCATTTAATACTGCGCATTCTTCTGCTTGTTTATTTATAGGTAGGTATTTTTTGTCCGTGTTTTCTATATGATTACAGGTTATAGGTTCCTAATCCAAAATAATGCAAATCATGCAAAATATCCACAGTTATACCAAAATCTAGAACATCTGCCAAATAAAGATAAAATCCGGGTTCCGGTCATCTACACCCGTCCAGTGCCGCTTACCAGTTCAAGAGATAAGAAAAAAACAGTAGTCGTTCGTGTCTTGGTCAAGCACAAAGCACGAAAGGGGAAGCACAAAGATCAAGTGGTGAGTGGAGCTCGAGAGAGATCAAAGTCAAAAAGATTAAAAGTGTGGCCATTTTGGACTGTTGAAAATATGAAGATATTTTGGAACCATTTTGCAATGTTGGACCTATGAAATAGAAGAAAAAAGCATCACGAGTAAGCACAAGAAAATGAGGTTCTATTTCTTCTAAACGACCGCGGAACATTGGTGAAAGTGGGGTTAGGGTGGCGGAACCGCGGCCTCCACGTGGCGTCTCACGACCGTCTTTTAGTGGTAGTTTGGTAATTGTATATGGGCTCAGAATATAGCTCTACTGTTTTACTCCTCTGCCTATAAATACTCCAGTTTTGAGCCAAGCCAAGAATACCTTTCTTTACTAGGATTTAGTATAGTGTAGTTTGTATCTTCTTCTTCTTCTTCTTCTTCTTCATCTATTCTCCATGAAAATTATAGTGAGCTCTTTTGGAGTGGAAGATTAATGAAGATAAGGGTTTTTATTATCTTGTATCTTTCATTTCTTGTATTGTAATTTTAATTCTTAGTATAACTTTTATTTGTTGTTGTTAAAATAGTAGTTGGATTTCTTTTCTTGTTTTTTTCCTTTCCTTCTCATCCGTATTTTTCAAGCCTTGATACTCGATGGAGTCCCTTGCTTAGGTGAGGGCCCAAGTAGTTAGCTTGCTACCATTTGTAAAAACCGTATTTTTTCCATTCTTTCTTTTCTTCTTTCTTGTTTTATTTTTCCTTTTAAATGTGTGAACAATTTCCACACTTGTTAGGACTAAGAAAGGTTAGCATGAGGGACGTAAAACTCCCTTATACTTCTTTTCGCCAAACACCTTAAAATGAGCCTAGACTAAACAAACACAACCCCTTCACTTAGGCGCGCTATAAGTGACATATAGCAACGAACTAAGTCGAGAAGTCCTTTGGACGCACAACAACATGACATGTAGTTGTGACTTAATTGGATACATGGTTGCATGTGTTTGGTCTAGGGTTGGAAATAAGCGCATGTAGCAGACGAACAAGGGGCACTAGGAATGGATTTAGCATTGGATAGCTTGCTTAAAATCGCAAATCACATTGATGTCCTTCTAATCTCCGCTACTTTCGATTATCCCAACATTATTTCAAGAATGGCAAAAGATAAGCACAAGACTAATCCTAACTCTACTAACCAATCCTAACCCTAACAAGTTTACTTGAATATAAATTATGAGCACTTAGGATAGAATTGAACATACACATATATATTCTTCAATTGACTCGTCTAAACCAAGAGCGAACATACATACCATCTCCCTGCGGACGACCCTTGCTCAACCGGCTAGCTGCAAAGGAACACTGTCTTGATTGCTGTAAGTAGGACTATAGAATGCTTAGCGTAGCGCATATACATAAAAACGCCGAACAACCACTTCCCTCCATCCTTATCGTCGTTCCCACTTCGCAAGCCACTGTATCACCTTCCTTTCCTACGTTTGGTTCATCAAGTTCAGTCGGCCCATGTTTTCTTGCGAATTTTGAGAGGTTTGAACCCATTTCTCAACATATTGATAGATTAGTACAATCCATTTTTACACTTCAATCATTACAAACTGTACTAATTTATTCAATCCATTTCTACCCTCAAGTTCGTATTCCATTTCTTTTTCCCCTCCACCATTCGTCTCCTCCACCAAGACCGTATCCCATTTCCATCCACACACTATCTCGCGTATTCTTCATTTCTTTTCTCTACGCATTTTTCACCAACCCGGACATTATTGCGATAAATTTTTTGAATGGTTGGTGTTAACTTCCGTCCTGTGTAAGGCCTTGTATAGATTGATGATGTTCTCTCCCCCTTAACTCTGAACTTTAACGCTTAACAATGGAAACACTATTTCACTTAAGTTTGGGAGGACCTTTTTGTGTATATATATATTTTGTTTGCTTTTTCTTAAAAAAAAAGAATAGGACAGCACTGACAGATTTTGACCCTTCAAATATTTTGACCTTCTTGCTGTAGTCTGCCCATGAGGACACTGTCATGTTTATATTTAGGGGTGTGCTCGGTATACTTTCTACCTTTGCGTTCAAATGTATATTTTGCATTTTCATACTTATTTAAAAGCCCACAAAAATTGAAAATTTTTCCGAAAATATAAAACTTTTGTCGTCAAGTTAGCTAGCAGTAAGGTAACTTAGATTTTTATTTCGAAAATATAGTTTGATAGGTTAGAAATAACTAAATCGTAGGCTTAGGAATTGAAAACCCTAAAAATAACCCTCCTTCTGTTTAACCATTAGCAAATATACGTCCTTACAGTTTTTTTAGAAGTAAGTAATCTTGAGTTCAGTTCTTGAGTTAAGTCGGGATGAAAGGAAAGTATTGAAAGTTTTATTGAAGGATAAGTCTGAAAAATAATTCCTGTTCTTAAATACAAATTCAGAAAATATATACCTTACAAACCAAACTTACACGCACCTTGAAACTTGGGATAGTAGAGAATATTTAAAAATACTCTTGCCTAAAAGCCTAGTATGAAAGAAAAATGGTATTTAAAGTTAACCACCAAAAGAGCATCATTGAAAAATTTGTGTGGTCTTAAGAAAAGAGAAAAGAGAAAAAAGAAAGCAAAAGAAAAAATAAATTACAAAACCCGGAAACTGCTATTTACGCTTTAATAAGCTCACACATTCAGTAATCGGTTAATTAGTGCCTCGGGAAGCAGTAATAGTCGTATGAAAGGTGTGTAAGCAAATCTGTCCATCTTTAATGAAAAGAAGTAGTATTAGGTATTAAGGCAAGGGTATTATAGCTTGAATTGAATTCTTGAGTGTAGGGGTGAAATTTACACACACAGAGAGGTATACGATCGATATTTGAAGGAAAGATAGGGATGAAGAATAAGTCTTATGTTTTCCGTAAAGTTGATAAAAATTCCGGATTGGAGACCGCTCTTTAGAAGGAAAACTCAAGAGAAACCGAGATCTTTCTAAACCGTCAAAACTTATAGGATCTCATGTTGAATAAATAGGAGGTGGGAAAAATAAGCGATGGATATTTCTAACTTAGGATGAAAGAATTTCTAATTTAGACGTTAAACCATAGAATTAGAGTCGACGTTAACTTATGAAATTAGCTTGACGGGATTTTGTTGGTAGTATCCGCTGAAAACCCTCAGGAGACAACACACTTCCTACTAGGGACATCTAGAGGTTTAAAGCTTTGTTGCACACGCTAAGTGCAACCGTGATGCCTAAGAAAGTGAGTTTAGGACTTTTTGAAAATAAATGGTTTTTCTCAGGACGAGCAAAATATAAGTTTGGGGGTAATTGTTCACACCAGAATATTGCATTTAATACTGCACATTCTTCAGCTTGTTTATTTATAGGTAGGTGCTTTTGATCCGTGTTTACTATATGATTACAGGTTACAGGTTCTTAGTTCAAAATAATGCAAATCATGCAAAATATCAACAGTTATACCAAAATCCAGAACATCTTCCAAAAATAGATAAAATCTGGGTTCCGGTCATCTACACCCATCCAGTGCCACTTACCAGTTCAAGAGACAAGACGAAAAACAGTGGTCATTCGTGTCTTGGTCAAGCACAAAGCACGAGAGGGGCAGCACAAAGATCAAAAGGTGCGTGGAGCTCAAGGGAGTTCAACGTCAAAAAGATTAAAAGTGTGGCCATTTTGGACTGTTGAAAATCTGAAGATATTTTGGAACCATTTTGCAATGTTGGACCTACCAAACAGAAGAACAAAGTATCATGAGTAAGCATAAGAAAAACGAGGCTCTATGTCTTCTAAACGACCATGGAACTGCAGTGAAAGAGGGATTAGGGCGGCGCAACCGCGGCCTCCACGTGGAGTCTCGCGACCGTCTTTCAGTGGTAGTTTGGTAATTGTATATGGGCTCAGAATATAGCCCTACGGTTTCACTCCTCTGCCTATAAATACTCCAGTTTTGAGCCAAGCCAAGAATATCTTTCTTTACTAGGATTTAGTATGGTGTAGTTTGTATCTTTTTCTTCTTCTTCATCTATTCTCCATGAAAATTGTAGTGTGAGCTTTTTGAGTAGAAGATTAATGAAGATGAGGGTTTTTATTATCTTTTATCATTCATTTCTTGTATTGTAATTTTAATTCTTAGTATAACTTTTATTTGTTGTTGTTAAAGTAGTTGTTGGATTTCTTTTCTTGTTTTTTTTTTCTTTTCTTCTTATCTGTATTTTTCAAGCCATGATACTCGATGGAGTCCCTTGCTTAGGTGAGGACCCAAGCAGTTAGCTTGCTATCATTTGTAAAAACCGTATTTTTTTCCATTCTTTCTTTTCTTCCTTCTTATTTTATTTTTCCTTTTAAATGTATGAATAATTTCTACACTTTTTAGGGGTAAGAAAGGTTAGCATGAGGGAAGAAAAACTTCTTTGTGCTTCTCTTCGGCAAACACCTTAAAATGAATCTAGACCAAACAAACACAACCCCCTCACTTAGGCGCTCTATAAGTGACATATAGCCGCGACCTAAGTCGAGAAGTCCTTTGGGCGCACTACAACGTGACATGTAGTTGTGACTTAATTGGATACATGGTTGTGTGTGTTTGGCCTAGGGTTGGAAATAAGCGCCTATAGCGGAGAACAAGGGGCACTAGAAATGGATTTAGTGATGGACAAGGGGCACTAGGAATGGATTTAATGTTGGAAAGCTTGCTTAAACTCGCAAATCCCATTCCTATGTCCTCCTAATCCCCGCTATTTTCGATTATCCCAGCATTATTTCAAGAATAGAAAAAGATAATCACAAGACTAATCCTAGCAGTACTAACCAACCCTAACCCTAACAAGTTTACTTGAACAGAATATACGAACACTTATGATAGAATTGAACATACACATATATATTCTTCAATTGACTCGTCTAAAACAAGAAATACATACATACCATCTCTTTGTGGATGACCCGTACTCAACCGACTGGCTGCAAAGCGACACCGTCTTGATTGCGGTAAGTAGTACTTATAGAACGCTAAGTGTAGCGCATATACATAAAAACGCGGAACAATCAGTCATCCCTAAATTCAAAAGGTTCGATGGGATGGAAAATGCGAACCAGCACATTGCCCAATTTAAAGCATCATGCGCGAATACTGAGGGAAATGATGTGCTCTTTCTCCGTCAGTTTGCCTATAGCTTGACCGAAGTTGCTCTTGATTGGTACGCAAGCATACCGGATGACTCCATCACGACATTCGCTCAAATAGAATCCCTGTTCAAGCAAAGGTTCATGAGTGTCAGTGATAAAATCACCACTGTTGACCTTGTAAGGACCGAGCCAAAGAACAACGAAAGCAACATGAATTTTATAGTCCGATGGCGCAATCTCTCTGTCAAATATGAACCGCCATTAGAACAAGAACTGTAGGGTTCCTAGGCACCCTAATGAGGTCACACAAGGCATCGAACATGCCATATTAAAATTTTAACGGTGCCGAGAGACCCGACTACGGATCGTTTGCTAGAATTCTAGGCGAAACTAAAAGCTAGTTAACAGTTAACTACTGGGATACGGAAATTACAACCTTTGTAGATCCGGATATCCACCTCCACGGCTCCGCAAGGGCGTCCTCTCGCTGTCCATCTTGAAACTTGAACTCTCGTGATGGCTTCATCGGAGAAACGTGCGGAATAGGTCGTCGGCTTCGTGTCAAAGACGATCTACGTCGAGGTTGCACAAACTCAAGCTCCGACTTCACAAACTTGTGAAACTTGTGAAGTAAACACCCAAAACAACTTGGCAAGAGGTAGAGGGTGAAGAAATAGGAGGTGGGTTCACTTTAGAATTGGATTTATCTCACTTTAACTCAAGTTGCCATTGATGGACCTTGAGCTTGAAGAAGAAGAAGAAGATGAAGATGATGAAAGAAAGATAAGTCTTCATATATAAAATAAAACTAATATGAATACTTATCATATCTTGACCATGGTCAAGTGTAGAGATTAAACCAAGGTTAGTAAGTGTGGTTAGGGTTAAGGATGAGATAAGGATGGTGGACTTTGTCAAAGCTTCATGAAGCTTCAACATAGCTCCAAAATAAGCCACCATTCTTAACTTAATCCTTTCAAATAAATAAACAAATAAATAAATGAAAAACCAAAACCCTAATCATCACTTAACCATGGTTTAACCCTTTACACTTAATCACATTATCAAGTATCATCAAACATGATACAAAGTAGTGCACTAAAGCATATCACATATACAATGTGCATCAAGTGAGAAAAATCCGTTTAAAGTGAACCAATACTAGTTAATGCAATGCAATATATCAAATATATAATTATGCATTAAATCATTAAATCAACATTTGATTCAATGATCCGGTCATGTCGCACATAACCGACTAGAATCTAATGTATCGATTTATCGAATCAATGATTCGATAACTAGGTCATATCGAATATAACCAATCGAAACATATATCGCGAGAATGAAATGCGGTATCACATACACGCATTATTCTCGGTCCCGCACATATCTCATATGCGCTCCTATTTCGTTTCGCTTGAGCCAGGAAACCTCTGTGTAGGACTCTAAAGACTCGTCAATACGCCGGTAGCAGATGATGATCATATCAAGCACCCACAAGCCGCAAGCGGTCTGCTAAACGTAACGGCCACCCGGGTATTGAGCGATCAGAAGATCGACGAGCTAGCCCGCTCACACTCCTGCGAATCCGACCAGTAACACTTACCGTACAGTCCAGTCTCTTCGTCTGATATGTCACATATCAAGTCTAGGGGTGGTAAACGTCAGACCCCAATAACCCGATAAGTCGTGCTGATGTGAGGCTCGTAATGGGTCGAGAAACTACTGGTAACACTTACCAGTAAATCTCTGATCAGCCCTGGCCAGGGACTTCCCTGTTACGGCCAATCGAGCACTGCGCAACATCAACCCCCAATACCGGGAGAGACGAAACCCCTCCTATCGCTCATTGCCTCCATGTGACTCGGGACTGTGCCCAAAGACCACCGTTTTGCACGCCCTCATGGACGTGGTAAGGTGGAGATCAAAGCACAGTGGGAATCACACAAGACTCTATGACGATCTCGGGTCTACAGACTAACCTGTACAAGTGTCACCTGAGAACTGCCATCTGACGTGAGATATAATACCATCTGGGAGTTCTCGGCGAGTCCGTCCAGTGTACTCAGTCTCCACTGAGCACCCGTATACCATCTCTGATGTCAAACACCAATGGATATAGGATCATCCATCGCCCATCACATGGGTCGAGAAGCGTATACGCTAGTCTACTCTGGTATATCGATGCCCCGTCTCGATACACCCACGACTAGGGACCTTGAAGGATGTACTTATGGACTACCATGTCCCCACTAGTATGATCTGCATCATAGTCCAGGTAGTCAAGTACAAATCCTAAGGGCTTTACCAACATGTAACTATAAGACAGTATAAAGAGACTAGTGTACATGTTAAGATAAATAGCAACCAGATAGCATACTATCATGTCGAGCAAGAAATTCATCTCTATATATGTCCAAGCATCCAATATAATATACATCATCTGTACAATACTGGCCTCTAGGGCATACATACAACTAACAATCTCCCACTTGCACTAGGGCCAGCTGCTGTAGTATCTCATACCGAGCATCCCGAAGAGTCTCTCAAACTGTATCTGGGGAATGGCCTTCGTGAGTGGATCCGCCGTGTTGTTCTTCGTGTCAACCCTCCTGACCTCGATCTCCCGGCGATCAACTATCTCCCGGATTAGGTGATACCGCCTCAGAATATGCCTGGACCGCTGATGGGACCTGGGTTCCTTGGCCAAAGCCACCGCTCCATTGTTATCGCAATACAAAGGTATTGGACGCTCAATGGATGGAACCACTCCAAGTTCAGTAATGAACTTCTTGATCCAGACAGCTTCTTTAGCAGCATCGTTGGCAGCGATGTATTCAGCCTCCATCGTCGAGTCTGCCACGGTTTCCTGCTTGGAACTCTTCCAGCTAACCGCCCCTCCGTAAAGGGTAAAGACAAAGCCCGACTGCGACTTTGAGTCGTCCTTATCACTCTGGAAGCTGGAATCGGTAAAGGACTCCACTTGGAGTTCTCCGTTACCATACACCAAGAACATATCTCTAGTCCTTCGCAAGTACTTGAGAATGCTCTTCACAGCTGTCCAGTGACTCTCTCCAGGATCAGCTTGATACCTACTCACTACACTTAGTGAGTATGCTACATCGGGTCTGGTACATAGCATCGCATACATGATAGAGTCTACTGCCGAAGCATAGGGTATCCCTTGCATGCGGGCTCTCTCCAAATCAGTCTTGGGAGACATCTCTTTGGAGAGAGTGACTCCAGAGATCGTGGGCAAGTTCCCACGCTTGGACTCTTCCATACTAAACCTCTTTAGTATGGTGTCAATGTACCTGGATTGGGACAATCCCAAAATCCGTTTGGATCTATCTCTATAGATCCTAATTCCCAATATGCAGGAGGCATCACCAAGATCTTTCATTGAGAATCTTTGTGATAAGAAGAGCTTGACCGATTGCAGCATAGGAATATCATTTCCTATCAAGAGTATGTCGTCCACGTACAATACGAGGAAGACAACCTTACTCTCTGCCACCTTCTTGTAGATACAAGGTTCATCTGGATTTTTGACGAAATCAAACTCTTTGATAACGACGTCAAAGCAGATGTTCCAACTCCGCGATGCTTGCTTTAATCCATAAATGGATTTAAGCAGCTTGCACACCATCCCGCTGCTCCCACTGTCTACGAAGCCCTCTGGCTGAGTCATGTACACGCACTCTTCTAAATCACCATTTAGAAAGGCGGTCTTAACATCCATTTGCCAGATTTCGTAGTCATGAAAGGCAGCAATGGCAAGCATGATTCGGATGGATTTAAGCATAGCCACTGGAGAAAAGGTCTCGTCATAGTCCACACCTGGTCTTTGACGAAAACCTTTTGCTATAAGTCTAGCTTTGAAAGTCTCCACTTTCCCATCTACACCAAGTTTCTTCTTGAAGATCCACTTGCTCCCAATGGGTTTTACCCCTTCAGGAGCAACTTCCAAAGTCCATACTTTGTTGGTGTACATGGAATCCATCTCGGACCGCATAGCATCCAGCCATTTCACTGAGTCCCCACTAGTGATGGCCTGCTCGAAGCTAGTTGGGTCATCATCCTCCATGATGCAATCCTCACTGCCACCATCAATGAGAAAACCGTAGTATCTCTCAGGTTGGCGAGGAACCCTACTAGATCGGCGGAGAGGCTGGGGTTCATCGGGAACTACGGAATCCTCTGGTTCAACCAAATCTTCTGTTGTAGTCTGTATTGCTGGAACCTCTTCCAGTTCTACCTCAATGCCACCTATCTGTTTCATAAGAAAACCCTTTTCTAAGAAAGTGGCATGCCGAGAAACAAACACTTTTTGTTCCTCGGAGTGGTAGAAGATATACCCTCGCGAATGTTTGGGATATCCAACAAACTTACATAGAACAGACCTTGCCTCGAGCTTGTCCGGATTTTGTGTTTTAACATAGGCCGGACAACCCCATATCTGAATAAAATTAAGACATGGTCTCTTGCCATTCCATATCTCATATGGAGTGGTAGGCACTGATTTGGTCGGAACTCTATTCAGTAGGTATGCAGCAGTCTCCAGTGCATATCCCCAGAAGGAAATAGGTAACTCAGCTGTACTCATCATAGAGCGCACCATATCTAATAGGGTGCGGTTCCTCCGTTCTGATACACCGTTGTGCTGTGGTGTATATGGAGGAGTCAGCTGAGAGAGAATCCCATTCTCTTTTAGGAAGCCCAGGAATTCATTGCTTAAGTATTCTCCTCCTCGATCAGATCGAAGGATTTTAATACTTTTTCCGGTTTGGTTCTCAACTTCTTGTTTATATTCCCTAAATTTCTCAAAAGCTTCTGATTTGTGTTTCATCAGGAACACATACCCGAACCTAGAGAGATCATCAGTGAATGTAATGAAGTATGAAGAACCATCCCTGGCATGTGTAGACATGGGACCGCATACATCACTATGTATTAGTCCTAAGAGTTCGGTAACTCTTTCTCCGTGTCCCGTAAACGGAGTCTTGGTCATCTTGCCTTTGAGACATGACTGGCAAGTGTCATAGGATGAAAATTCAAACGGATTTAAATATCCATCCTTATGCAACTTAGCTAGTCGTGTCGCATTGATGTGACCCAGTCTACAATGCCACAAGAAGGATTCGTTGAGTTCATAACTCTTCCTCTTGTGTGTGTTTGTTATGCTCAGAACTGTTGATTGATTTAGAACATAAATGCCATTGCATAACGTGCCTGATCCAACCAACTTTTGGTTAAGGAAAATGTTCATAACACTGTCCTGTAATACAAAATTATATCCTTCTTTACTTAGCAAAGAAACCGATATAATGTTGCATATCAGGTTCGGCATGTAATAGCATTCGTTCAGAACCAATGTATTACCAGTTGGTAATACAAGGTGATATTCCCCGACAGTCTTAGCTGCAACAATTGCACCATTTCCAACTCTAATGTCTTTATCACCTTCTCCAAGTTCTCTACCTTTCCTAAGCCCATGTAACTGATTACATATATGGGATCCTGACCCGGTATCTAATACCCAGGACGTAGAGCAAATGGAGAAACAGTTCTCAGTAACGAACACACCCGAAGAAAATGCATCAACATGTACTTTCTTCATTCGGGTGGCATGGGAATCCTGGTATTCCTCTATATCCTGTTCATTCCTATAACTCTTATAAGAAAGAACGGAACCAACGTTCCCCAGCATAGTATAACATGCGGGTTCGGTCAATACATCCATATTATTATCTTTATTAAGGCATGAAATGGTCGCTACCTGGAGAGAGAGAGAAGAAAACACTTTAGCGTAAGCTCGTGCAAGATCAGATTGGTTATTATCTTATCTAATCAGGATGGCTCCCACTGCTTTTTATCAAATCTTCCTCCAAACCTTAAAAGGAAAGACTAGCCGGGATTAATTACACACTACAAGTTCGCCAATCTTTCAGCCAGGCCAGTGTCGGTACTTTGAGGGAGGTCCCCCGTGCTTTCGCACGAACGTAATTACTGTAAACCTCGTTTTCCCAGAGGCGTAACCTCGTTAACACCTTTCTAGACACCTACTTGATCGGCTAATTGTAATGTGTAAAACTCTCCCAGGAGTAACTCTTACTCGCAGCGGGTATCGGGATCCAACTATCTCATAGAAGGTATGCAATCTCATTGCAAATTTCAACACTTGAAATTCCCGATAATATTTTGCCCCTAGCGTCCTATGACCTTGACGGAGGCCAAACAACCCATAGTCCGCTAGTCAAGTTCAACCCGTCATTTCCTGATTGAATTAAACCCACCCGCACGACCCTTGACGGAGGCCAAACAACGCCGTACGAATACCCTAATCCAATCGCATCATATGCTAGCAGATAAGCACTAGTTAGCTACCGTACACTGCGCCTTGACGGAGGCCAAACTACCGCAGCACGAATACTAACTAATACTCATCTGAAATGACGGAGGGCTACGCAGGTTTTTCATAAAAACCATGAGCGTAATGAACTTGATATCGTTGTAGAATCAAATGATGTTTTGAAATGGAGTGATTTTGAGGCTTTTCTAGTTTTGCTAAAGGAGTCACTCCCGGTGAAGGGATCTCGGTCCTTTCCTCGTCGAATGAGGTGCAGGATATATCATATATATCGCTGTGCAAAGCAAAAACCCAAAAGCAGTCAAAAGCAAACCGAATGTGTAGCATCTGCCAGTTATTGCTAAAGGAGTCACTCCCGGTGAAGGGATCTCGGTCCTTTCCTCATCGAATAAGGTGCGGGGTATATCATATATACCGCTGTGCAAAGCAAGAACTGTAGCTACCTTTTTTTATTTTAAAATTCGATTCCACAACATCTTAGGTTTCTTATCTTTCATTAATCACATTAATGAAGTCCCATCATTTAATACCTAAACATCACAGATAGATATGACGTACACTTATGCCATCCGCATTCGCCTCGATGTCCCCTCGTGCACCGTTAGGTTAGGTAACTAACGACAGAGCAGGGCAGGGCTAGCGCGGGTGTAAAACATAAGTAACGTCTATATAATATATCATATATACTATATACTATATCCATCACAGAATCACATCACAGATATCGCAGCAGAATCAACATATGAAATATTGGATATACTAGGACGTCCGTATTTTCAATACGAGCCAGTATAAAACACGGATTCCACGGTCGTGATGAATAGCCAATCCCACACCCCTAGACCCCTACGAGAGCGGCAAGCAACCCTGCCAATTCTAGGGTTAGGAGACCCGGACTCGACTCCTCGAGTTGGTCTCCCACTGGACCTCAGAACCCGGTTACTTATGCTCCCCTCCTTGGGTCTATCCTAATGCGGAAAAGTAAATAATATACAACGGGTGACAACTTCCGCTACCTGGAAGCGCCCCAAATGAAAGAATATTACATACAAGTTTTTACATGAATGAAAATGAAAAACACTCATCTCACATAAAAACCCCGGCTATTCGAACACGACGATCCAATATAACATATCCAGCAACACATAACATCACATGTCATCAACGTAAGTAAGTATGCATACCCCAATTGTCGTTGACATATAGCAACGAAACCGGCGATATGAACATACTACACTTACGGTCACAGAAAAGAAAGTGTAAAACTACAACAATTGGAATCCGCAACTGCTTTAGACATCACATGCCTAATCAGATATAAATCCCGCATTTTAGTCTCATTATCGAAAACTCTTTTCAATATCATATGGGACTAAATTGCTAGATTTATAACATTCATTCAGTTATCTCATAACTACTTGTAAATTCCAATTATTGTATTACATTCCAGATAAACAGAAAATGTTAAACTTTCCGATCGAACAATCGAACACCCAAGTTTTCCCAATACAGATCAACACATGAAATAAGTCTAACAACATTCAGTTCGTACCTCAGTACCAACGGTCCAGCCGTAGAAGGGTCAAGCCAACGCCTCACATGTGGCACGCCGTACTGCCCCAAACCCGAAGGTTCAAAGGGCAGTTCAAGACGGTCACATAATCGAGTTAAGGTTTGTTGTCTTCTAGAGGGACCATCGAGTTACTTGCACTACTTAGAACGTCGTTAAACTACGGAAAAATCCAACACTTGGAAATTTCCCGACAGGGAAAAAATTGGGTATTTATATCCGGTCGAACTTTTTAACATATTCTAAAATTTATCCGGAAAGCCAAATAGACAAAATTTGATACCCCGATCGAAACACTGAATTCCCAAAACAATCCCAGAAAATACAACTCTGGAAACAGTATTAAAAATTCCCATAAAATCCAGAATAAAATAATAAGAGTTTCTGTACAATTAGTGGAGGATGACGTCATATATGTGCCGCGGATGCGCCGCATCATCCAAGCTTATGCCGCGGATCCGCGCCAATATTTACTGTTCATGAGAAAATTTTTGTACCGAAATTCTTATATTTATCTGCTGGTTTTTCTACATATTTTTAATACTGAAAAATCCCTGTTTTTAGAAAAAGTACAGAGAGCAATTTTCCGGGTTAAGTTTTGGTTCGATCGGACTTCAAATTCCGTCTGGACTTCGCCTAAGGCTCTAGCTAGGCTCTGATACCACTGTAGGGTTCTTAGGCACCCTAATGAGGTCACACAAGGCATCAAACATGCCATATTAAAATTTTAACGGTGCCGAGAGACCCGACTACGGATCGTTTGCTAGAATTCTAGGCGAAACTAAAAGCTAGTTAACAGTTAACTACTGGGATACGGAAATTACAACCTTTGTAGATCCGGATATCCACCTCCACGGCTCCGCAAGGGCATCCTCTCGCTGTCCATCTTGAAGCTTGAACTCTCGTGACGGCTTCATCGGAGAAACGTGCGGAATAGGTCGTCGGCTTCGTGTCAAAGACGATCTACGTCGAGGTTGCACAAACTCAAGCTCCGACTTCACAAACTTGTGAAACTTGTGAAGTAAACACCCAAAACAACTTGGCAAGAGGTAGAGGGTGAAGAAATAGGAGGTGGGTTCACTTTAGAATTGGATTTATCTCACTTTAACTCAAGTTGCCATTGATGGACCTTGAGCTTGAAGAAGAAGAAGAAGATGAAGATGATGAAAGAAAGATAAGTCTTCATATATAAAATAAAACTAATATGAATACTTATCATATCTTGACCATGGTCAAGTGTAGAGATTAAACCAAGGTTAGTAAGTGTGGTTAGGGTTAAAGATGAGATAAGGATGGTGGACTTTGTCAAAGCTTCATGAAGCTTCAACATAGCTCCAAAATAAGCCACCATTCTTAACTTAATCCTTTCAAATAAATAAACAAATAAATAAATGAAAAACCAAAACCCTAATCATCACTTAACCATGGTTTAACCCTTTACACTTAATCACATTATCAAGTATCATCAAACATGATACAAAGTAGTGCACTAAAGCATATCACATATACAATGTGCATCAAGTGAGAAAAATCCGTTTAAAGTGAACCAATACTAGTTAATGCAATGCAATATATCAAATATATAATTATGCATTAAATCATTAAATCAACATTTGATTCAATGATCCGGTCATGTCGCACATAACCGACTAGAATCTAATGTATCGATTTATCGAATCAATGATTCGATAACTAGGTCATATCGAATATAACCAATCGAAACATATATCGCGAAAATGAAATGAGGTATCACATACACGCATTATTCTCGGTCCCGCACATATCTCATATGCGCTCCTATTTCGTTTCGCTTGAGCCAGGAAACCTCTGTGTAGGACTCTAAAGACTCGTCAATACGCCGGTAGCAGATGATGATCATATCAAGCACCCACAAGCCGCAAGCGGTCTGCTAAACGTAACGGCCACCCGGGTATTGAGCGATCAGAAGATCGACGAGCTAGCCCGCTCACACTCCTGCGAATCCGACCAGTAACACTTACCGTACAGTCCAGTCTCTTCGTCTGATATGTCGCATATCAAGTCTAGGGGTGGTAAACGTCAGACCCCAATAACCCGATAAGTCGTGCTGATGTGAGGCTCGTAACGGGTCGAGAAACTACTGGTAACACTTACCAGTAAATCTCTGATCAGCCCTGGCCAGGGACTTCCCTGTTACGGCCAATCGAGCACTGCGCAACATCAACCCCCAATACCGGGAGAGACGAAACCCCTCCTATCGCTCATTGCCTCCATGTGACTCGGGACTGTGCCCAAAGACCACCGTTTTGCACGCCCTCATGGACGTGGTAAGGTGGAGATCAAAGCACAGTGGGAATCACACAAGACTCTATGACGATCTCGGGTCTACAGACTAACCTGTACAAGTGTCACCTGAGAACTGCCATCTGACGTGAGGTATAATACCATCTGGGAGTTCTCGGCGAGTCCGTCCAGTGTACTCAGTCTCCACTGAGCACCCGTATACCATCTCTGATGTCAAACACCAATGGATATGGGATCATCCATCGCCCATCACATGGGTCGAGAAGCGTATACGCTAGTCTACTCTGGTATATCGATGCCCCGTCTCGATACACCCACGACTAGGGACCTTGAAGGATGTACTTATGGACTACCATGTCCCCACTAGTATGATCTGCATCATAGTCCAGGTAGTCAAGTACAAATCCTAAGGGCTTTACCAACATGTAACTATAAGACAGTATAAAGAGACTAGTGTACATGTTAAGATAAATAGCAACCAGATAGCATACTATCATGTCGAGCAAGAAAGTCATCTCTATATATGTCCAAGTATCCAATATAATATACATCATCTGTACAATACTGGCCTCTAGGGCATACATACAACTAACAAGAACAATACGTCGGTCTTCTAATAGAAAATCTGAACAACTGGATGAAACCTTTCCTGTGCACCGCAGGCCTCAAAACATTCCAAGAGCTGACCAAGAAGGTTCAAATGTTGGAACGCTCAAAGCCCGAGTCCACTCAGGATCTCCAATTCACAAACAGACTGATACATTGGAGGGACGACAACCAATAAGGCGAAAGTTCCTATAGCACCGATTCTTTCAATAGGCAGAGAGTAGGCGGAGCGAAGGCTAACAAGCTCCGGGAGACAACTTTGAAGGAAAGGAAGAATAAGGTCTACTTTTTCAGAAGAGACAAAGTCCACAAAATATTCAAAGATACTATGAAGAATGGCCTGCGGCTACCAGAACCAAAGAGGCCGAGTAAAGAAAACAGGACCGATCATCCCAACTTTTGCCCATACCACCGAGTGTTAGGACACACTATTGATGACTGTTGCATTTTCAAGGATTGGGTCGACAAACAATACAAGGCGGGAGAAATATCATTTTCTCCTGGCGTATTGACAAACGATCAAGCTGCGACCGCCAATTTCATACAAACAGAGACCGAAGCTCTCAAGGAACCTGCTACTCTCAGTCGTCTACCTTTCTCTAAAAGGAGCAGACCAAGACAACAAGCCAAAAGCCCAACGAGCAACATTACCAATGAAGAAGAAGTAGACGGGTACACAACTCATACGGTCTACATGGTGGAGCCTAGAAGAACAAGCCCTCCTATGCCTCATACCCATGACCATGATGTGGTTGTTGCTACCCAACACAAGCTTGTTCTAGATGATGAAGAGTCCGCTCAGGCCATTAAGCCAAAGGAGCTCATGGTTCTTGCAGAATCGAGCTCAGGCAGTAAGAATGACCCGGTTATCATACCCGGAACTATAGAACAAGCATTATTCCAATGGATTCAAAGGCAGCTTCAAGATAGGGACGAGAAGATGGCCAAGGTCCGTTCTAAAGTCGATGAGCTGGCAAACGTCGTGGCAGATCTCACGACCCAAGTTGCCCGATTGAAATTACAGAAAAATCAAATTTTGGTTCATGAGCCAGGGACTAATATCCAAAAACAGCCAATCGATACTCCCTCCAGCCCAAGAGCGGAACATTTTTGCGAAAAACAGCCGCGATCAGCTTCCAGTCTCTCCGATACGTACACTAAACGGGGTAAGCGGATAGCAGGCGAACCAAAGACTGATCGGCCTCGAGGACCAGTATCAGGAAAGGCACCAACTCTAATAGAGAGAAGGAAGAAAGTATACTCCATTAGGAGGGATGAAATCTGCAAAATATTCAAGGACGCCTTGGACAACAGTCTGCAACTGTCTATTCCAAAGAGGCCACATGAAATAAACATGACTGACGATCCCTTGTACTGTCTGTATCATAGGATGGTGAGTCATACCATCGAAGACTGTTATGTTTTCAAAGATTGGGTAGAGAACCAATACAAGGCTGGGAAAAACCTACCGTCCTCGGATGTACCGGCAAACCACCAAGTTACGGTCATCAATTCAACCCAGCCAAGATCAAAGTTCGAGAGGCTTGGATAAGCAGACACCCTTAACCACCACGTCATTAAATAGGAACAGTTATGTTGGATTTCGGTGGTCGTGACGCGGAGGCGGAAGCGAAAATAATTTTTTTTTGCAAGCACCAAACACGCAAAACCCAGGATTCGATCCATACACCTAGACTAGCAAGCTAAAACATACAAGGGTATGAAATTACAACCTTCGACGCGTGTCTACCCAATTGTGGAAGACCCTTCCAAGCCTGTAGACGCTGGGATCGTGCTTGAAGGTCGACCACCCTCGCCGAAGAAGATCCATCCTAGGAAAACCGAAAGAGTCTCCGAGCGATGATCTAAACTTGCTAAGAATGGATTGTGGGTGATGTAGGATTTTTTTCACTAAACTTTTTCTCCCATAACCAAGCTCAAGAGAGCAAGAAGATGAAGGAGAAGAGGTGAAGAAAGTTGTTAAGTCTTGCAACAATGAAGCATACCTTAATAAAAATAATGAACTTGAGAGCAAGTGTAGAAATCAATGGCTTTTACAGTTTGCAACCATGGTTCAATAAATGCAACCATACATCAATAAATGCACACATTAAAACCATAGCCATAACTTTCTACATGCTCACACATGCTTCATGCCACCTCACTTCCACCTCATTTTCCATTTGATTTTCCTAAATAGAAAAACAAATATGAGGTGTCCATCTTCTAGAAGCAATCCTGTATAAATATGAAATACTTCACCCGTTATATATATCGCTACATACACGCGTATCCGTATAAAATACGGATAGCACCAAAGAGAGAAAATGAATAGTGAACAATAATACTAAAATGTATATATCAATATATATATATATATAAATTATTAAATCAATACCTGATTTAATAATCCGGCTTAAACCTAAGCCGGCTAGTATTATCAACCGTCCGATTAAAGTCCGTGTATCCCGTACACGTACTCAATTGGACCCCTGCACGTACCAACGTACGGCTCCTACATCTATCGCCTAAACCGGAAAAACCCTCTGTGTGGGACTCTATTCACTCGTCAATATGTCGGCAGTGGGTTTAACTATAAGCACGTCAGCGGCACTAGCTGTACGTAACGGCTATCTAGGTACTTGCCGAAAGGGGGTCGACAATCAAGTACGCCCTCACCCTACTGAGCCTGAATGTGATAATCTCCGTACAGTCTGGTCTCTTCGTCAAAGAGTATCGCATATCGGGTCTAGGGGGTGGATAACGTCAGACCCCTACTAACCCGATAAGTCGTGTCTGGGTCAAGCTCATCACCAATAGAGATACTACTGATCAACTATCAGTAAATCTCATTTACCATGGCCACGGATTTCTAGTGATAGCCAACTGAATACAGCACAACATCAACTCCTAATACCAGGAGAGACGAATCCCTGACAATCGACTACTGCCTCCATGTGGCTCGGGACTGTACCCAATTAAAACTTGTTTGCATGACTCCTTTGAGCCATGGTAGGGTAGTAATCAAAGTACAGTAGGAACTCACATGAGAAAAATCACAATCTTAGGTCAAAGGACTAACCTGTACCCATGCCACCAGAGAACTTCCATCTAACGATAGATATAATACCATCTAGAAGTTCTCGGTAAGTCCGTCTGGTGTACTCACCTCCAGTGAGCACCTGTATACTATCTTAGGTGACACAACACCAATGGCTTGAGAGACTGGCCACCGCCCCTTGTCGGGGTCTAGAAATGTATACACTAGTCTACTCAGAAATATCGATGCCCGGTCTCGATACTCCCATAACTAGAGACATTTAAGGATGTGCTTATGGACAACCCATCTCCCACATATATGATCGCCATCATAATGTTGGTTGTCAAGCAACAATCCTATGGGCTTCATTAATGATGAAGACAAACCAGACAGCATACTATCATCTCAAGTAAGACTGTTATACTTGTATAGGTCCTCTCTCAATTATCATAATCTCCTACTTGCAATCACAATAATTGCCTTGAGGGAACTATATCCAACAAGTTGACCACCATCTCTGTTTACCGCCGAAAGCTGGGAAAGACAAACGTCTTGCCTGAATTTGGGGGCAGATGCTATTTGGTTTTATCCGTCCACCTCTCCATAGATGCCAAGTTGATTTATGGCTCCGTGTATCGGAGGTTCGGACGGATGCGGCCGTTGTAGCAAACTTCTTCAGATTCCCCCTTGTTGGCGAGGGGTTTTTGATTGTGGGGACGCTCTTCCATGCAGATGCAAGCCCCTGCAGTTAATTATGTTACCGCGTAGCGATAACCACTTTCTCCTGCTCCAAATGTTCACTTCGTGTCGTGTGTGTTTGTTTTATTTTTGGTTGCCCGTAGATTGTATACGAAGACTAATTTGTGTTGTCGCCCGTAGGGCATGGATTAGTCCAATTCCGTATTTTCTTAGATTTAGGTTTGGTTTTATTTAAGGATCGTTAGTCTCGTTTGGGATTAAGATCAACTTAAATATTTGTTGAGGATGCGTTAGTCTAATTTTAGACTAAGATCTACTCAGCAGGATTTTTGGGATCATTCAGACCCAACAAAAAGAGCATTTGGGCTCCATTACTTTAGTTTAAGGACATTACGGTCCATATATCACCATATTTAGTATGAGGGTTTAGTTTAAGGATGTTACGGTCCAGAGCTAGTTTAAGAACATTGCGGTCCGTTGTAGTTTAAGGACGTTACGGTCCATAGCTAGTTTAAGGACGTTGTGGTCCGTTGGGATGTGCTCATCAGTTTGGGGAATGCACCAAAGAGTTGTCGGTTATCGGGACTCTCCACCTCTCTGAAGACGTTAAAGAATTTCAACGACATGTATCGGAGGTGTAGAGAGATGCACCCTTGAACCAAATTCCAGACCGAGGGGAGAGATCATGGTGGGTCATCTAAGAATCATTAGTCATTTTTGGGAGACTAATATTAACATAGGACATATGTGATGGACATCATTCTGATCAATTAGTTTGAGAAGTCATGAGCACAGAGGCTCGGTCTATTTGGAGATCCAAGACGTTTTAATCTCAAGAGGACTTAGCCAATTTGAGGCTGAAGTTGGTTTCTTATAGTGTTAAACACTAACATATGCTCGGTGCTTACATGCTCTCACGTGATTCTCTAAAGCAGTGTTAAACACTGAAATTTGGGACGCTCACATGTGGCACGTGAGGCGCCTAAAAGTTGGCGCTGTATACTTGGGTCCAAATCCCCATCTGTATATAAGTGTTAAACACTTAATTCTTGTGGCCATCACGTGTGGGCACGTGAGGCGCCCCAAAGTTGGGCACTGTCTATTCGGATTTATTCCCTCTTCTTTTATAAGTGTTAAGCACTATTGGGGGTCACGTGTGGGCATATGAGGCGCCCCAAAGTTGGAAACTGTCTTTGGTTTATTCCCCTTTTCCTTGTAAGTGTTAGGCAACTGTTTGGGGGTCACGTAGGAACACGTGAGGCGCCCCAAAATGAGAACTGTCTTTGGATTTATTCCTTTTTCCATGTAATTGCTGAGCGCTCGTTTTAAGGGGTCACGTGGAAATACGTGATTTGATCTCAGTCTTTCCTTTTTGTTCCTCAGAGGTGCTTACGTGGGAACACGTGATCTGTTGCTATAGCGTTGAATGCTAATCATTTCTTTTACGTGCATGGAAATCTTGATCTGAGTTTTGAGCATTTCAAGTCCCTTATTTTGATAAGAATTAAATTCTTATATAGGGTTAAACCCTAGTTTTATCAGAGAAATTAAATTCCTATATCTTTTGAAAGAATTAAATTCTTCAAACATAGTTCATTCTCCTAAGTTTTGAGTCTGCATGACAGAATCTCCCCGATGAGAATTAAATTCTCAACTTGTGGGGAGATCTGCTTCTGCAGACCTCAACTAGATAAAGAACTAAGTTCTTTTTAGAAGATTTAAACTCTTGAAATGGCAAAGAAGAGATAAAATGATCTCTATGTCTTTCTTCTTACCTAGGGTTTCTTTTTTTAAAAGAGAGCTCCTCTTCTTTTTTTTCTTTTCTCTAATCTTATGGGGGGTCTTTCCTGTCTCTCCTCTCCTTCTCCCTGTGTATCTCTCCAAGACTTGAAGTCTTGGGTCCTTTATATAATAGAAGCAAATTTGTTGATTTAGTTGAAGAAATCTCTCATTGCGAGATCTTAATTGATTCGGGGATTTTATCCACCGTTGGATGTTTGATCTAAGGACTTCTGTTTTACAGAAGATTTTTTTACTATTTTTAACAAGATTTGGGGAAATATTTTCCCATACAGAGCTTATTCTGTAGCTTGGTGATTTTTATCCACCATTGGATTTTTAATCCAACGGCGCTCTGTTTTACAGAGAGCAATTTTTCTTGTTTAGAAAAATTCAAGGAAATATTTTTCAAATAGGGTTTTGATCCCTTTAGTTAGAATTTAATTCTATCGGCTCAGAAGGCATTTGAGACCACTCACGTGTAGCACGTGACCCCACAGAGTTAAACTCATTTGCGTATGTGCAACGGTCATAAGAGGGCATCACTTGCTGACACGTGAGCCTTTCTGGCCTATTACTTGTTTTAATATGGCGTCTATATACTTTGTATATAGATGTCACGTGCTTACAAGTAAGGCTCTATTTCAGCCTATCAATTTTTTAAACCCAGCGCCTATAATCTTTATATAGGTGCCCATGTGTGGGCATGTGATATTTTATTAGTGGAAACTTTCCCGTCACTTTTTCTCTCTTTCTTCTCCTTTTCTTTCTTCTTCTTTTTTTTATAATGGAACAAATGCCCCCACAGCGTTGTTCTCACGTGGCTTGCATGTGAGTGCAACGCTGTCACCTTTATCGCTGTCATGCCCCACCCCTAATACAGAGAGTATTGTCCGCTCTGGCCGAAACCGCACGGTTTTGTCCTTCGGGGCGAACCGGACCCGACCAGGGGCCACTTCCCAGGAGGTCACCCATCCCAAAACTTCCCTGGATCAAGCCGCTTAACTACGGAGTTCTCAAGTTCTTGTAGTGTCGGTTCACTTAAAAGGCGCCTCTGTATTGAAGTGTGGTATCATTCCATTTATAGTACAGATCTGCCCTTTTTCGAAATGTATTCCGAAGATTCCCCATTGTTCTACAGTGGGTCCCACGGACTCAAGAGGTGGCCCCCACGGATTCAAGAGGTGGCCCCCACCCACTTAAACATGACACTTGACGTGGCACTTTGTTCCGTGTGGCACTTTGCTCCGTGAGCAAGAACCGGGTCCCGACATTCTCCCCACCTTTGAACAATGGTTCGTCCTCGAACCACAGACCTACTATTGAGGGACCAACTCTGATAACATTCTGTCATGCTCCACCCCAAATACAGAGAGTATTATCCGCTCTGGCCGAAGCCGCACGGTTTTGTCCTTCTAGGCGAACCGGACCCAACCAAGGGCCACTTCCCAGGAGGTCACCCATCCCAGAACTTCCCTAGCTCAAGCACGCTTAACTACGGAGTTCTCAAGCTCTTGTAGTGCCGGTTCACTTAAAAGGTGCCTCTGTATTGAAGTGTGGTATCATTCCATTTATAGTACAGATCTGCCCTCTTTCGGAATGTATTCCGAAGATTCCCCATTGTTCTGCAGTGGGTCCCACGGACTCAAGAGGTGGACCTCACGGATTCAAGAGGTGGCCCCCGCCCACTTAAACATGACACTTGGCGTGGCACTTTGTCCTGTGTGGCACTTTGCTCCGTGAGCAAGAACCGGGTCCCAACAATAGTCGTTGGATTGCCTAGAAGAATGGGAACATGAACCGCCCTTGTCACGTCTTATAAATGTAAGAGTCTTTTCCTTGGGAAGCCTCTGTTCCTTCATCTTCATCCTTGGTCATTTTCTTGAGAATTTAATTCTCATCTTCAGAGCTTAGTTCTCTGCCTTAAAATCTTTCAGAGTTAAACTCTGCAAAATTTCTCTTTGGGTGAGGACCTTGCACGACCCCCTCTTGCTTTCTACCCTGGATTTTAAATCCATTATCAGAGCACAGCTCTTTTCTTGGATCGGTTTCTTAAAGATCCCAAAACATATATAGATATATATTCTTTTTTTGTAGATTTTGAAATTTTGAATCAATTGGGATTTTTAATCCCCTTCTTAAGGTTTTACCGTATCACTGATCTTTAAGAACCTTAGAATTTAATTCCATTTTGGGGTTTTCTACGATTTAATCCCTTTATTATAGGAATTTAATTCCATATTCACAGAGCTTGGCTTTGAGAGAGACTCAGATATTTTTGGGAATTTTATTCCCTAATGCTCTCGAGTATTTGAGGGTTTTAATGCCCCTAAAGCAGATTTGAGTCTGTCATGCTTTTAGCAGAACTTGCTTCAAGAGTTTGTTTGAAATTTACTGTTTCTTTGATGAGAATTCTTCTCGATTCTCTCAATAATTATTTTGCCTCATCATTGGCGAGCCGTCATTTAGATTTTGTGGGATTCATTGGTTTTGCAATCAGTGGTCCCATGGAACAAATATCCTGTAGTTGTCTTCTGTTATATATATATATATATATATATATATATATATATAGGTTTTATTAATGGTTTTTCTTTCCCTTATTTCAGGAACAGTGGCTTCACTTCCCTACTTTCCTTTTACTCGCTCAGACGTCGCTTTTCCGCAATCGCCGTCGGATGAAGAGGCTATGGCGATGATCAGGGCCCATGACAGGGACTGTACTAGTTTGCTCTTATAGGGAGTCTGGTATGATCACATCATCCATGGCCGCCGCAACTTCACTTGCGAGGTGCCAACAGAGCCTCTCCGCCCCATACCGCTGATGGAGCGCCAGCAGACCGCTTATGCAGTGGATGGGCTAATTGGATACCTAACCAGCCCTTGCCATCCATAGATATCTTGGGGCACCGCATCTGTCAAGGTGAAGCCCAACCTTGGGGACAAGTTTATAAAGTAGGACTTACCCCTCACCACCCAGTAGGCTATCTTCCCTGGGCTCGATATGTTCTTTCCGCCCACCGTGCACGGTTGCAGAAGGTTGGGTTGAATCAAGCGGTGTACGCATCTCTATTCCATTACCAAGCTCCTCACTTCTGGTGGGTTAAAACCTTCTTGAACCAATGGAATCTCCCTACCAACACCTTTCTGTTAGGGGATCGCGAGGCATCTATTTCATTAGAGGAATTCCGTGAGATTTCCAGACTGTCGATCAGAGGAGAGCATTATGAAGAGCTGCTGCCTCCCGACGAGTACGTGTTCGCGACCATGTCGGCTATGTTTGACGGCTTGATGAGTGAAAATGTCGTCCGCCATAAGTACCCCTGTCTAATTAGGCATCTAGGTATTTTTGAAAAACTGTCCGCGATGTCAGAGGGCCAGGGCGTCACCTTTGAGAGCTTCATCGCCTGCTTTATCCGCGAAAATGCTTTATCCAAAAAGCCTCCAAATTTTGCGAACATCGACGACCCTTTTGGGTTTGGGTTAAATAAACTGCCGGCCAAAGAGGAAGACTTGCCTTAGTTTTATATTCCGATTTCATCGGCCGTGTCCTTCGAAGCGATTGAGGCCCCCGGTATGGACGAAAAGACCTTCTTCGTCGGCTTCGTCAGCCTTTGGCTCAGTTGGTTCGCCATTCCGACGCATCGACGCTTTATGAGAGCTTCTGTCTTCTACCCCGCTCATCGCGTAGCTGAAGGAGCACGGTTAGCCGTCGGTATTACGGGACTGTCACACCTGTACCATGGATTAAGCGTTGCGGCCAATACTTCGACCCCAGGTGCGGATGTGTTGAACATCTCTCTCCACCACTTCACGTCGTGGATCGAGATGCATGTACCGGGATCCTTTGCAGCACATCAGCGGCCAGATTTCTATGACTTCTATACCTTCCCACGGGTTATGAGGTTGGTGGATGCTTCTGCTCCCGATCCGACTCAGCTGGGAGCCATCTGCGTGTTGCTTAACCTATATTCAAAAGAGGGCGGGATGGTGTTTAGCGACCGAGTCCTTTCTGCTCCTGCAGGGCCCGTTCAACAGCTTTTTGATCTATCAAAAGGGGGAGCTTCATCTTTAAAGCCCAAAGAAGTTATGCATTTGTACTCGATTAGGCCGGGCTACTTGGTGTTCCGTCAGAATAACACGACCATTTTTATGCGGTACAATCCGCATTGCTTTGCCCAGCAATTGGGGTATAACCAAGGTGTTCCTTTCGAGGCGTTCTTAGTTGAGCCCACTCCGTCTCTGGAAGTCATTCTTGACGTCATCCATCATTTTATGCGGCTGAACACCGGCTCTCATTTCATGATCCCTGAAGCCGACTACCTTCCAAGGTGTGTGGGGTCTTTTATGGGATGGTATCGTCATCGAGTCGGTCATGTCATTGTCGAGGAGAAGCGGGTACTCTTCGAATGCATAGCTTTAGCTTCGACCCAAGCCACCGGTGTTCCGTTGCAGCCGCAGACAGTGGTTCTTCCTCTATTGAAGGATAGCGGCGTGGTACTTATCCCCAAGGCCGCAGAAATAGAATCGACTCCCCACACCGCTGGTATGCTGATTGGTAGAGATTCTGCGTGTTCAAGTTTAGTTAATTACCGCAATCAAAACGGTTTCGCTTGTAGCTAGCCGGTTGAGTACGGGTCGTCTGCAGGGAGATGGGAATCTTTTTCTATGTGCTTTAACGAGTTAAGTCCGAAAGTCCAGATTTGTTTGTGATTATCTAAGTGTTAGAATGATATGTAAAGAGAGCTTGTTATGGTTAGGATTAGGTTAGTTTGAGTTAGGAGTCGCTCACTTCTTTCGTTGCCACTCTTAATATCGGTGTTACGGTAATCGGCAACAACGGGGATTAGCTCGACTAGGAAGGAACTTGCGAGTATAAGCTAGGCTTTCCAACGCTTAAGTCCTTCATTTTGGTGCTTGTCCGTCCGTTCTTGGCTCTTAGCCATAATCTCCGGTTAATTCAACCACAACCGGTCTCACTACAGAATCACCGCTATCATGTAGGATAGGGTGCCGTAAGGAGCGGATTGTGGTTCAATTAACGGGAGTCGATTTAAGATGTTGGGCAAGGAAAGAGTGAGAGAGATTTCCTTCTCTCAAACTTCCCTTATCCTACCCTAACAAGTATGGAAACTACTCACACATCATAATGAAAAGAAAATAAAACAAAGAGGAAGATAGAAAGAAAGAGATTAGAAGATAACAACTAGCTATTTGCGACCTCACCTTGGCAAGGATCAAGCGTAAGCATCATGGTTGTTTTAAAGATAAAGGAAAAGAGAAAAGAAACAAACAAACAATAAATAACAACAACTAGATTAGCAAAAGAAAATCACAAGCAATTATAAATGAACAATTACAACAAGATACGCATGGCAAGAACAAGAACTCCTTTATTCATTCTTCACTCACAAAAGCTCACTACAAGTTTTTTAATGGAGAAGAGATGAGAGGAGGAAGAAGAACAACAACTAAAACCTAAAATCTAAAATACAAGATTATCCACCCTTGGCTTCACAAGGTTCTGGGCTATTTATAGGCAGGGAAAAGAAAATCTAGGGCAAAATTCTGAACCCATATGAAAAGACCAAACACCCCCTGAAATTTCATCATGCGAGGAGGCAGTACGGCCGCGGAACCGCGGCCTAGACCCCCTATTGGCCGCGGTTCCGCCGCCCTATGGGGGAGTTAGGCTGTCTTCTTTTGTGTGCTGCCCTGGTCTTCTGTTCTCTTTAGTCTGGTACATGTTTTTTCTGATAATCTTTCCACATTTCATCCAGAATACTAGTGGATCAAAAGGTGATTGGACATGGATCATTTGTCATGATTTTCTTGAGCTCCGCGTAGATTTCTTGGACTTGGTGTTGCCATTGTGCTTTGTGCATGAAGGTGACAATTGATTTGCCATTTTGTCTCCTAAACTGGTGTGTGGCAACAGACGGATAAAGAGCGGAGACCCGTGTTTTATCTGTGGTTGGCTGGAACCCGGATTTTGTCGTGCTTTTCCATGAATTTCACCGTTTAGAGCCGAGAACCTGTATCCTGCAATTGACTAGCAAACACGGCTTAAGAGTACCTACCGATATGCAATGTGATAAAAATTGGGCGGTATAAAAATGCAAAAATCTGATATGAACAAATACCCCCAAACTTATCATTTGCTCGTCCCGAGCAAAGCCAATTTATTCACAAAAAATTTCCTAACCTCGCTTTCGCAGGGAACGCGATTGCACTGAGCATGTGCAACAAGCCGTTAAACCTCTAGGTGTCCCTAGTAGAAGGACTGTTGTCTCCTGAGGGTTTTCAGCGGATACTACCCACAAAATCCGGTCAAGCTAGTTTTGCAAAATAATTATGATTCAAACCCTAAAGTTTTGTTTCAGAAAATAACAATTCTATGATCCCAAGTCTAGATTATCAAACCCTTATTTTTCACGCCTCGCTTCTTATTTAACTACAGATTTTATATGTCTTTACGTGCAGTGCAAATAGTGTCGTTAAGTTTCCAGAAGGATCGATTTACGTCATCATGTCACACAATAAAGCCCAGATAAAAATTTTGAAAGGATCACATAAGTTCTATAAAGAGTTAAGCATTTTTCAAGTTTCGTTTTCCAGTAAAGTTTCAACTTTAGAATTTCTATCTTCCTTAACAAGAAACTAGTCTTATATTTCACTCCACCTTTTTCTTGTTTTCATTTCATACACACCTCTGTGAACGTGCAATAGTCTTTATCATAGAATAAAACCTTCATATCTCCGCTAAAATTTTTATAAAAGCCTGTCTTTTATCAAGATTATTCTCACACAAAGAACCATTAGGAATTTTAACTCGTAGAGAACACTTGCTTGACTTTGTTTTAATCTGGACTTTCTAGGCTTCTTAGCGAGCTTTGGGCCAATGCACCCAAACCAGTTGGCTTCAGGGCATTAGGTGTAGAAACACCCCAGCGGACTTAATTACTCAAGTTACCTAGGTCCAAAAACAAAAGACGGTTTGGCGTGAAAATAATGATGATTCAATACGAACGGAGACATAACCGGCAGTTCAATTATTTTTTTGAATAAAAGACGTGTTTAGTGGGTTCGGTGTGTAATCATTCCAATCAAGTTTCAGATGGGTTATTTTTCAGACTTAGTTCCAATTAAGGCATCAATAACATTCCTTCATATTCACTTCACTTCATAAACTATTCTTGATATTACTTATTTCCGAACAAACCTATTTGATCCTCAGAAAATCATTTATCCATTTAAAAGTTTTTAGACATAAAAAGACTTGTCATCTAATTTCCAAAACTCACGACACGTATAGTGTGATGTAAAGACGTATATCAGCTATAGTTAACTTCAAAGGAGAGTTATCTTTCAGGTTTTCAAAATCTAAACATAAGATTTAGTTATTCTTATCTTATCAAACAAAACCGTTGAAATGTTGAATCAGAGTCCTCCCACTAGCTAACTTGACAAAAAAGTTTTTATGTTTTTAGAAAATTTTCAGATTTTTATGGATTTTATGGATTTTAATATGCAGATGCAAAATATACATATGGATGCGAAGGTAAGAAACGCGTACCGAGCGTACCCCCAAACTTAAACTGGACAGTGTCCTCACTGTCATTGCATGAAGAGATCATTTGAAGGGTCAAAATTGTCGGTTAGATATACACAAATTTTTTATTATTATTTTTTTGTGTTTTTGGTTTTAAGAAAAAGAAAAAGAATATCCACAAACATGTACAAAATGGTATATACATACCCCCAAACTTATTTAGAACAGTGTCCACTTGTTCTTAGCTGGATAACCGAAGTTTGGAGGTAGGCAGAGGAAGATTATGCAGGGTAAACCGGCTCCTGTAAGACCAGGAGCTCCTCTGTTGGTTCGGCGCTAAGGTACGGTTTTAGTCGGTGTCCGTTCACTTTAAAAAATGAACCGTCCTTTGGATTCTCCAAATCCACAGCGCCATGCGGATACACATTCCGCACAAAATACGGCCCTTTCCAGCGAGATCTAAGCTTTCCTGGATGGAAGTGTAGCCAGGTGTCGTAAAGCAATACCTGCTGACCAGGTACGAAGGTTTTGCGCAAAAGTTGTTTATCGTGAAACACCTTCGTTCGATTCTTAACGACAACCGCGTTATCGTAAGTCTCATCCCTAAGCTCGCTCAATTCGTTCAACTGCAGCTTCCGATGGCTGCCCGCATCTTCGAGAGACAGATTCAGCTCCTTTATCGCCCAAAATGCGCGATGCTCTATTTCGACAGGTAGGTGGCAAGCTTTTCCGTACACAAGCCGATAGGGAGACATGCCAAGGTCGGTCTTATAAGCGGTTCGAAATGCCCAAAGGGCATCAGTGAGTTTCAGCGACCAATCCTTACGGTTCTTGAAAACCGTTTTCTCTAGTATCTGCTTGATTTGCCGATTTGAAACTTCGGCCTGCCCGCAGGTTTGGGGGTGGTAGGGCGTAGAGAGCTTATGATTAATGGAATATTTTCGCATCAAGGCCTCGAAAGTCTTGTTGCAGAAATGACTTCCATTGTCGCTAATGATCGCTCGGGGGTGCCCAAAACGGGAGAAAATGTTTTCTTTAAGAAACCTAACGACAACCTTGTTGTCGTTAGTCCGGCTGGGCACAGCCTCGACCCATTTAGAGACGTAATCAACAGCGAGAAGAATGTACAAGTTCCCGAAAGAGCTGGGAAACGGCCCCATGAAATCTATCCCCCAAACATCGAAAATCTCCACAACCAAGATCGGTTGGAGCGGCATCTCGTTCCTCCGGGATATCCGGCCCAAGTGTTGGCACCGGGAGCAAGTCTTGCAATAGTCATGAGCGTCTTTGAAGAGTTGTGGCCAGTAGAAACCACATTGCAAGATCTTCTCAGCTGTCTTTCTGGGGCCAAAATGCCCGCCACATGCTTGATCGTGGCAAAATGACAGCACACTCTTGAATTCCTCGTCAGGGACACACCGACGAATAATCTGGTCGGGACAGTATTTGAACAAATAGGGTTCGTCCCAGTAAAAGTGTTTTACTTGGGATAAGAAGCGAAGTTTGTCCTGACTTGACCATTCAGTCGGTAGTAATCCCGTGGCCAAATAGTTCACAATATCTGCGAACCAGGGTTCGCAAGATACTGTCAAGAGCTGTTCATCCGGGAAAACGTCGTTGATCGGAATTAGAAGCGAAGGCGAAGAAGGAAGTCGTGAGAGATGGTCGGCAACTACGTTTTCACATCCTCGTTTGTCCTTAATGACAAGGTCAAACTCTTGAAGCAAGAGGATCCAATGTATTAACCGAGATTTTGCATCTTTCTTCGCAAAAAGATGGCGCAGAGCAGAATGGTCTGTGTAGACAATGACTGGAGAGCCGATGAGGTAGGGCCTGAACTTTTCTAAAGCAAATACAACAGCCAAGAATTCCTTTTCAGTTGTTGTATAATTGAGTTGGGCGTCGTTCAGGGTTCGGCTCGCATAATAGATTACGTGCGGCATCTTGTTGATGTGTTGTCCAAGAACAGCACCAATGGCAAAGTCGGATGCATCGCACATAATCTCAAATGGGTGCGTCCAGTCAGGCGAAGAAAGAATGGGAGCGGAAGTGAGTGAGCTTTTTAATGACTCGAATGCAGTCACACAGCTCGAGTTGAAGTCAAATGGCGTATCCTTGGCCAGCAAAAGAGTCAAGGGCCTAGCAATCTTGCTAAAGTCCTTGATGAACCGTCTATAGAAACCGGCATGGCCAAGGAAGGCTCGGATATCTCTGACGCATCGGGGAGGAGGGAGATTGGAAATGACCTCAATCTTCGCTTTGTCAACCTCTATGCCATTTTGCGAGATGATATGTCCTAAGACAATACCTTCGCGCACCATGAAGTGGCACTTCTCCCAATTCAAAGTGAGATTCTTGTCCTTACATCGGGTAAGGACAGCGTCAAGATGCAGCAAACACTCGTTGAAGGAATCGCCGAAGATGGAGAAATCATCCATGAAGATCTCCAGAAATTTTTCCACCATGTCTGAGAAGATTCCCATCATACACCGCTGGAAGGTAGCGGGTGCATTGCATAACCCAAAGGGCATGCGACGATATGCAAACGTGCCGAAAGGACAAGTGAATGTGGTCTTGTCCTGGTCTTTTTCGGCGATGGGAATTTGATTATAGCCAGAGTAGCCATCAAGAAAGCAGTAGTACTCGTGTCCGGCCAATCGTTCAAGCATTTGGTCAATGAAAGGTAGCGGAAAGTGGTCCTTCCGCGTTGCGGCGTTGAGTTTTCTGTAATCGATGCATACTCGCCACCCAGTTTGGGTGCGAGTAGGGATTAACTCGTTCGCCTCGTTAGTGATGACCGTTATACCTGATTTCTTGGGGACAACGTGAATGGGGCTAACCCACTGGCTATCAGAGATAGGGTAAATGATACCACTATCCAGACATTTTACGATCTCCTTCTTCACAGCCTCTTTCATGACTGGATTGAGACGTCTTTGTGGATCCCGGGCTGGTTTGGCTTCATCCATCAGATGAATGTGATGTTCAACGATCAGGGGACTAATCCCCTTGATGTCCGCCATGGACCAGCCAAAAGCTTGCCTGTTGCTGTGCAAGACCGCGAGAAGGGCTTTCTCTTTCTCTGGAGCTAGAGAAGCCGAGATGATGACAGGGAGGGTCTCGTTCTCACCTAAGTAAGCGTACTTAAGGTGAGACGGCAAAGGCTTGAGTTCGAGCGTCAGAGGTGAAACGATTGAAGGCAAGATTGGTGCAGAGGTCTCGAACTCAAAGGACTCCAGCAAAGGTTCAAAACGAGTGTAAGCGACCGAGTTGGATGGTTCAGGTAACTCATCAGGAAATTCGAAGGATTGAAACTCGGGTTGTGAGCAGCTAAGATCGTTCGAGAACGTGAAGCACTCGTAGTCGTTGTCGGGCGCAGAAACAGCAGCGGGTTCGAAGAGGAACACACTAGTGGCGTCAAGATTATCGTGATCAAACAGAAACTCCTCGAATTCACACTCTTCAGGGGTGATCTCCTGGATCGAGCAGACGTCCAGTATATGAGCATTAGGTTCGGAGGGATGATTCCCCAACCTAAAAATGTTGAGTTCAATTGTCATGTTTCCAAAAGAGAGGTTCATCGAACTATTGCGACAATTGATCACAGCATTTGAGGTTGCAAGGAATTGGCGACCGAGTATCACCGGAATTTGATTCCGGGGGTTAGCTACAGGCTGTGTGTCTAATACAATGAAGTCAACGGGGAATATGAAGTCCCCGACTTTGATTAACACATCCTCTAGCTCACCCCTAGGATGGGTGATCGATCGATCGGCCATTTGGAGAGTATAGTGTGTGGGTTTCAGCTCTCCTACGCCTAATTGCTCGTATACTGAGTACGGAAGCAGGTTAACACTGGCACTAAGATCTAATAGTGCGCGGTTGATGTTCATATCCCCAATGGTAATAGAAATCGTAGGACAGCCAGGGTCCTTCCGTTTTTGTGGTAAAGATTGGGTAAGAGCATCACTCACAGCACTAGCTAAGAAAACTTTCTTTGGTACCTGAGACTTCCTCTTTTTCGTGCACAAGTCCTTTAAGATTTTCGCGTAGGATGGGACTTGTTGGACGGCATCTAAAAGAGGAATGTTAATGTTAACCTGCTTAAATAACTCCAGAATCTTCTCTATTTGAGGATTTTGTTTATTAGACCTCAACCGGTTTGGAAATGGGACGTTTTTAAAATTGGTTGAGTCTAATGCTTGTGGAGGAGATTGTGGAGTCGGAACGGATCCCAGAACAGGTGTTTTCGTGGAGTGAGAAGTGGGTCCGTTCAGAGCAGAAGAAGAGGAAGGAGAGCCTGTTGAAGAGCAGAGAATAGGCTCAGAAGACGACGAAGCAGGAGAGGAAGAAGAAGAGGAAGAAGAAGCGGCCGGGGTGTCATCGTTGATCCATGTGCCAATGTTGTTTTGCAGCATCCTTCCCGATCTCAATGTGGTCTCGGCACTCACATTATGGTTCTGTTGTTCAAGAGCAACATGTACATTATGTGGGTGGCCGGGATTTGGGAGTGGCTGGGACGGGAGCTTCCCCTTCTCTCGCTCGCTTAAGGCCGCATTTAGCTGTGCAATCTGGGCCTCGATGGTCTTGATGCTTTGCCCGTGAGCGGCAGTGTGTTGCACTAAGGACTGAATGGAAGACTGGATGTTGGCGGTGGATTGTGTCGATTGTTTAACGAACGCCTCCAGACTTCGTTCGAGCGAGGAAACCTTATCGTTGTTTGACGGAACAAAGTTGTTTGGTGGAAAAGAATTGTTGGGTGCAAAGTTGTTCGTCTGATTTTGAAAAGGTTGGGGTTGGAAGGGCTGCTGAAATTGATGTTGAGTTTGTTGTTGCGCTTGTTGTTGCGGCGGAGGAGGCCTTTGGAAATTGTTGCCTTAGAATTGATTCTGATTCTGATTCCAGGCGAAATTTGGGTGGTTCCTCCAACCGGGATTGTAGGTGGAAGAGTATGGATCATTCCTCGGTCTTTGCTGAAATGCAGCATTAACCTGATCCTGTCCTTGAGAGGGTGGATTGTAAGGACACTCTTTGGTCAAGTGAGAAGGATCGGAACAACAAGCGCAAATGGTACGAAGGGGAAGAACAGGGGCAGGAGCAGGAGAAGAAAATTTGCTCTTTATCGCTTCAAGCTTTCTCGTTATTGCAGCCATTTCAGCTTTCATCGCAATAGAGACGTCAAGTTGGTGAATTCCTACCCTAGACTGACCGGTAGAAGTAGAGGTAGAAGAAGAAGAAGTCGGCCTGGTGCTCTCCCATTTTAGCGTTTGCTCCGCAAGGTCGTCAAAGAATTGCCACGCTTCCTCGTCAGATTTCGATAGGAAGTGGTCCTGACAGATGGTTTCCAACAACTGCTTCGTTGCTGGGTTCAGGCCCTCGTATAAGGTTTGGCAAATTTGCCATTTCTCTATACCGTGGTGAGGACACTGAACAAGAAGGTCTTTGTACCGATCAAAGCACTTCCAGAAGGGTTCAGAAGGAAGCTGAGAGAATTGGTTGATTTCATTGCGAATCCTTGCGGTTTTATGATTCGGATAAAATTTCTTTAGAAACACTTTTACAAACTCGTCCCAACTGGTTATGGAATGGGAAGCGGTGCTATACAGCCATTTTTCAGCAAGATCGCATAAAGTGAACGGAATGACCCGTAGACGTATAGCATCGTCCGACAGTTGGGTAGTTTTTATCATGGCACAAACATTTTGAAATTTATTGATGAAGATATAGGCATCTTCAGATTCAAGCCCATGAAATCGTGGAAGCATGTTGATGAAGTGGGGCTTAATTTCAAAATTATCCCCATTGGCCGGTGGAAGAGAAAGGCAGGTGGGAAGTGCAGAACGGGTGGGATAGAAACGATCCTGGAGCGCGATTCGCTGCGGCGCTACAACAGGCGGTGGTGGTGGGTTATTGGTCTCCGTAGGAGGTGGAGCCAATCCAGGGGTAGTCAAAGAGATGTTCGGATTAAATCCTGACATCGCGGAAGAAGAGGTTGGTGATGGTGAAGGTGAAGATGTATGAACAGAATTCCGGTCAACGTCGGAGTTGGCCGGCAAAGGTAAAGGTGAAAGAGGAGTGGACGGAGTTTCGACGTCTGAGTCGATCGCGTAGTCGGTAGCGACTAACGTAACGCGGACTAGGCGGGCGCTACTGTCCCGAGTCCAAGCGGACATACACTAAACGAGTTTAGTATAGTCAAAGCGGAGAAGGTGAGGGTAAGAAAACGTCAATGGAGAAAGGCGATGGGTGGTGGGTGAAAAATGGATTTTGGCGACAAAGGGCAAGTTTTTATAAAAGTTTTTAATTTTTTCCTTTTTTTTTATTTTTAGGAAGAGCTTTACAGAAATATGTACGGACTTACGGCTTTAAGCAATCACAAACAAGATATGCACAATCACACCTAGATCTAGGGTCACCTAGGTCTGCTAGACAGCTCCTAACTGTTCCAGAGGGCTAGAAATAGGACCTCAAACCGCCTCTTCTCCGTCAGTTGCGACCAGATAAGTGCCAGGTAAGTGGGAGGTTGTCCAACGCTTTCGCGAAGTTCCTTAATTAAATAACCACTTGCCTTCGACACACTTGCCTAGACACCGCAAAAGTCAGATAGGATAAACGGCCGAAGCCTGCAACTAGTCCTCTGTCCTATTGAGCGCGAAGTCCTTAGGGCTGAGTCTAGTATTTTTTTAATTAACAATGGTCAATGCATATGCTTTTTATGATTTTTAGGGTCCTGGGAAGGGTGATGAAATCCCCACCCAATCTGAATTGGTTTCAAGACCCTTAAGTCCGTATTAATGAATGCAAAGCGGTAACAAATCAACTGCAAACACATTTTATTTTTAGCGCGGCGCAAAGAATCCTGCACAAGAACAGTTTATTGGAAGGGGGAAGAGAATTTGCGCAAAGAATGCTGCAGAAAACATAGTTTATTGGAGTCCAGAGGAGTGGGGGGAAGAAGAGAAAGACTCACAGAAAGTTTTGCACCATGAAGAAGCCAAATGGCCGCGGTTCCGCGGCCTAAGCTTGCTTATGCCGCGGTTCCGCGGAAGAAAGGTGGGATTGGGCCTTCAAAAATTTTGGGTGTTCTGCTGTGGTTGTCCTCTGCTTGTCTGGAGTTGCTGAATCTTGATTTGCTTACTGTATCTGCTCCAGATTTTACAGTAGACCGGTTGCTTCGTTGATCCGTCACGGTGTAGCCGCGAAATATGGGTCTATCTTCCCACGTCTTTGGCACTGAACTTGAACTTCGTATATCCCATTTCTTTGGCACTGAACTCGAACTTCGTATTATCCTGCACATTTGCACAAAAACTAATCAAAAATAACAAAAAGATTTTTTTTTTTTACAATGTATATTTTTTGTTTTGTTTTTCGGTTAGATTTATATTCACAAGTTAACCCGAAATTACACAAAGAAATAAACTACCGTCTCCCCGGCAACGGCGCCATTTGATTGGTAGAGATTCTGCGTGTTCAAGTTTAGTTAATTACCGCAATCAAAACGGTTTCGCTTGTACCTAGCCGGTTGAGTACGGGTCGTCCGCAGGGAGATGGGAATCTTTTTCTATGTGCTTTAACGAGTTAAGTCCGAAAGTCCAGATTTGTTTGTGATTATCTAAGTGTTAGAATGATATGTAAAGAGAGCTTGTTAGGGTTAGGATTAGGTTAGTTTGAGTTAGAAGTCGCTCACTTCTTTCGTTGCCACTCTTAATATCGGTGTTACGGTAATCGGCAACAACGAGGATTAGCTCGACTAGGAAGGAACTTGCGAGTATAAGCTAGGCTTTCCAACGCTTAAGTCCTTCCTTTTGGTGCTTGTCCGTCCGTTCTTGGCTCTTAGCCATAACCTCCGGTTAATTCAACCACAACCGGTCTCACTACGGAATCACCGCTATCATGTAGGATAGGGTGCCGTAAGGAGCGGATTGTGGTTCAATTAACGGGAGTCGATTTAAGATGTTGGGCAAGGAAAGAGTGAGAGAGATTTCCTTCTCTCAAACTTCCCTTATCCTACCCTAACAAGTATGGAAACTACTCACACATCATAATGAAAAGAAAATAAAACAAAGAGGAAGATAGAAAGAAAGAGATTAGAAAATAACAACTAGCTATTTGCGACCTCACCTTGGCAAGGATCAAGCGTAAGTATCATGGTTGTTTTAAAGATAAAGGAAAAGAGAAAAGAAACAAACAAACAATAAATAACAACAACTAGATTAGCAAAAGAAAATTACAAGCAATTATAAAAGAACAATTACAACAAGATACGCATGGCAAGAACAAGAACTCCTTTATTCATTCTTCACTCACAAAAGCTCACTACAAGTTTTTTAATAGAGAAGAGATGAGAGGAGGAAGAAGAACAACAACTAAAACCTAAAATCTAAAATACAAGATTATCCACCCTTGGCTTCACAAGGTTCTGGGCTATTTATAGGCAGGGAAAAGAATCTAGGGCAAAATTCTGAACCCATATGAAAAGACCAAACACCCCCTGAAATTTCATCATGCGAGGAGGCAGTACGGCCGCGGAACCGCGGCCTAGACCCCCTATTGGCCGCGGTTCCGCTGCCCTATGGGGGAGTTAGGCTGTCGTCTTTTGTGTGCTGCCCTGGTCTTCTGTTCTCTTTAGTCTGGTACATGTTTTTTCTGATAATCTTTCCACATTTCATCCAGAATTCTAGTGGATCAAAAGGTGATTGGACATGGATCATTTGTCATGATTTTCTTGAGCTCCGCGTAGATTTCTTGGACTTGGTGTTGCCATTGTGCTTTGTGCATGAAGGTGACAATTGATTTATCATTTTGTCTCCTAAACTGGTGTGTGGCAACAGACGGATAAAGAGCGGAGACCCGTGTTTTATCTGTGGTTGGCTGGAACCCGGATTTTGTCGTGCTTTTCCATGAATTTCACCGTTTAGAGCCGAGAACCTGTATCCTGCAATTGACTAGTAAATACGGCTCAAGAGTACCTACCGATATGCAATGTGATAAAAATTGGGCGGTATAAAAATGCAAAAATCTGATATGAACAAATACCCCCAAACTTATCATTTGCTCGTCCCGAGCAAAGCCAATTTATTCACAAAAAATTTCCTAACCTCACTTTCGCAGGGAACGCGATTGCACTGAGCATGTGCAACAAGCCGTTAAACCTCTAGGTGTCCCTAGTAGGAGGACTGTTGTCTCCTGAGGGTTTTCAGCGGATACTACCCACAAAATCCGGTCAAGCTAGTTTTGCAAAATAACTATGATTCAAACCCTAAAGTTTTGTTTCAGAAAATAACAATTCTATGATCCCAAGTCTAGATTATCAAACCCTTATTTTTCACACCTCGCTTCTTATTTAACTACAGATTTTATATGTCTTTACGTGCAGTGCAAATAGTGTCGTTAAGTTTCCAGAAGGATCGATTTACGTCATCATGTCACACAATAAAGCCCAGATAAAAATTTTGAAAGGATCACATAAGTTCTATAAAGAGTTAAGCATTTTTCAAGTTTCGTTTTCCAGTAAAGTTTCAACTTTAGAATTTCTATCTTCCTTAACAGGAAACTAGTCTTATATTTCACTCCACCTTTTTCTTGTTTTCATTTCATACACACCTCTGTGAACGTGCAATAGTCTTTATCATAGAATAAAACCTTCATATCTCCGCTAAAATTTTTATAAAAGCCTGTCTTTTATCAAGATTATTCTCACACAAAGAACCGTTAAGAATTTTAACTCGTAGGGAACACTTGCTTGACTTTGTTTTAATCTGGACTTTCTATGCTTCTTAGCGAGCTTTGGGACAATGCACCCAAACCAGTTGGCTTTAGGGCATTAGGTGTAGAAATACCCCAGCGGACTTAATTACTCAAGTTACCTAGGTCCAAAAACAAAAGACGGTTTGGCGTGACAATCATGATGATTCAATACGAACGGAGACATAACCGGCAGTTCAATTATTTTTTTGAATAAAAGATGTGTTTAGTGGGTTCGGTGTGTAATCATTCCAATCAAGTTTCAGATGGGTTATTTTTCAGACTTAGTTCCAATTAAGGCATCAATAACATTCCTTCATATTCACTTCACTTCATAAACTATTCTTGATATTACTTATTTCCGAACAAACCTATTTGATCCTCAGAAAATCATTTATCCATTTAAAAGTTTTTAGACATAAAAAGACTTGTCATCTAATTTCCAAAACTCACGACACGTGTAGTGTGATGTAAAGACGTATATCAGCTATAGTTAACTTCAAAGGAGAGTTATCTTTCAGGTTTTCAAAATCTAAACATAAGATTTAGTTATTCTTATCTTATCAAACAAAACCGTCGAAATGTTGAATCAGAGTCCTCCCACTAGCTAACTTGACAAAAAAGTTTTTATGTTTTTAGAAAATTTTCAGATTTTTATGGATTTTATGGATTTTAATATGCAGATGCAAAATATACATATGGATGCGAAGGTAAGAAACGCGTACCGAGCGTACCCCCAAACTTAAACTGGACAGTGTCCTCACTGTCATTGCATGAAGAGATCATTTGAAGGGTCAAAATTGTCGGTTAGATATACACAAATTTTTTATTATTATTTTTTTGTGTTTTTGGTTTTAAGAAAAAGAAAAAGAATATCCACAAACATGTACAAAATGGTATATACATACCCCCAAACTTATTTGGAACAGTGTCCACTTGTTCTTGGCTGGATAACCGAAGTTTGGAGGTAGGCAGAGGAAGATTATGCAGGGTAAACCGGCTCCTGTAAGACCAGGAGCTCCTCTGGTCCCAGGCATCTCAGCCACAAAGAGTCGAATGATCTCTTATGTAGAGTATCATTGACGAAGGCGAAAGACAGAACTCATTTCATGAGCTGATGTCTCGAAGATGCATTTTTGGGCGTTCGATGGGATTTGAAGTAGTCTATGAAGACTTCTCTCCAATCATCAGCCTTTTCTTTGTCCTCTACTTGGAAAGCCGCTTGTTTGGTCGCTTCCTCTTCTTTAGACGACTCTGGAGATATTTCTGCTGGCGCGAGAATCCGGCAGCTTTGCATAATGATCCTTACGTCATCGAGGTTTTCGTCGGCTAGTTCTTTAGCGAGCTTGGCTAACGCATCCGCCTTGCAATTTTCCGCACGCAGTATGCTTTCCAGGCTGTAGGAAGGGATTTGCGTCAGCAATTGCTGCACTCTCTCACCATATTTCACCAACTCTGGCTTGCACGTATGGTAGTCGCCATTTACTTGGCTAACAACCAGCTGGGAATCTCCGTATATAAGGAGGTTTTCGATGCCCATGTCGACATCGATCTCAAGACCTGCTATCAAAGCTTCATATTCCGTTTCGTTGTTTGTTCTTGGCTCTGTTAAGGAAAGGGCAAAACGCATTATCCCTCCTTGTGGAGTCATAAAGATAATGCCCAGCCCAGCTTTGATTATGGGGGTGCTCTGCTTTCTCCTCTTCATGGAAGATGCCCCGTCAAAGTAATGTTCCCATCGGGCATTATTTCCTTCCTTCCTCCTGTCGATTGTGTCAAACGCGTGTTCATCTAGCAATTCGGAGTTTAAAAGAGAGTCGGCTGGTATTGGATGCTCAGCGAGAAAGTCGGCGATGGCCTGGCCTTTTATTGCCTTGAGGGATCGATATATTATCAAGAACTCCATCAAAAGGAGGTCCCATTTGGCAAGCCTTTCCTGTTAACATGGATCTTGACATCAAATATTTGAGAGGATCCACCTTTGATATGAGATGGACTTCATGTGCCAAGGCATAGTGCCTGAGCTTTGTTATCGCGAAGATCAATGCCAGGCAATGCTTTACAATGGGGAGTAATTGTTTTCTACCCCCCAGAAGCACCTGACTTAAATAGTAGAGAGCTCTCTCCTTCCCTTGGTCATTCTCCAGTGTCCATAGCACGCCTAAAGAGCTTTCAAGGGCTGTTGTGTACAGGATGAAGGGCTTTCTTTTGACCGGAGCGGTCAGTACTGGCGGATTCTGCAGGTATTGCTTGATTTCGTCGCGTGCACTTTGGCATTTCTGATCCCAGACGAATGGAGTCCCCTTCTTCATTAGATGGTTGTAGGGACAACATTTGCCGGAGATGTTGACTTGGAGTTTGACACCTGTTTAGGGATCAGTATCGTTACAACTGGGATAACGCCAGGAGCGACTCATCATTTGTCTTGAGAGGACTCGGAATTTGATACCGATTTGGGCATCAGTATCGCTACAACTGGGATAGTGCCAGGAGCGAATCATCATTTGCCCCTGTCGATTTGGACAAAGGTGGCTCAGTAGACAGGGTTAGGATCCTTTCGACTAAGACTTTTGACTTTATGGGCCGTAAGGGTCTCACAAAGTTATTTCTCCTTACGAGTCGTGAGGATCTCGTAGGTGTATGTTCTCCTTAGAAGTCGTGAGGACTTCTAAGTGGCGTTTCCTCTTATAAGTCGTAAGGATTTCATAAGAGTATTTTCTCCTTATAAGTCGAGAGGACTTACAAGTGTTATTCACCATATGGGGACATTTCTTGCCATTTGTAGAACTTGGCAAAGAAATATTTATTCGTGCCCTGTGGATTGTATACAATAGTCAATATGGACCGCCTGTAGGCCAATTTGGGGGATCTGACGGCTTAAGAACAGGTCTAGATCCCTGTAACCTAAGGCTTTTGAATCCTATGAGCCGTGAGGGTCTCACAGGGGGGATTCTTCTTACAAGTCGTGAGGATCTCGTAAGTGTATTTATTTTAACGAGGTTGCGTCCTTCCGGGTTTTCACAAGCTCGCCGGCAGTCCTGTTGTTTTTACACATGGCGCCCTTTCGGGTTTTCATCCGTGCCCATTTTACTTGTAGACGTACCGTTTTTTTTAGCGGGGCATTTCACTAGATTTTAGGACCTGTTTGTAGGCCCCCTAATATTATTCTTGTCCTTCGAAAAGAAAAGACCATTCTACATAAAGATTCTTCCGCCGGTGAGAAATATGCCCCCTGTGTATATCTCGAGGGGAACGAGTACCCACGCCGTCGCTATTTTGAAGACAGGTTGCTTCAGAGCCGCTTATTTTTGTTGAGCGTAGGCGACAAATGCCATCTTTCCTCCGCTTTTCACTCGTCATCGTCGGATGAGAAAGTGTCTTGACCCATTTGATCCAATCGAGCCATTTTATCCGTGAGTTCTTGGAAGGTCGTCGGCTTAAAGAGGGCCATATACGGGAACACCTTTGAATTTGGGTCAAGAGTGGCTATGAGCATTCCCATGGCTGCAACTTCATCGATGCGTTGCTCGCATTTGACCAGAGATTTCGCCATCGGGTAACATATTGAACCTAATTCTCATTCGGTCTAACCCTTTCTTTGACCAGCGCCGTCACAGTAGTATGTTCGTTCTCATTAGCGAATTCCTGACAGAAGAGCATATCCATTTCGTCGAAGCTCTTCACGTAATCATTTGGGAGTTCCGGATACCATTCGATGGCGATGCCCGCCAGACCACTGACGAACTGTCGAAAGAGTAGTATGTCATTTCCTCCAGAATTGCCGCACATGGATTTAAATCACGCAATGTGCTGGCGAGGATTCCCAGTTCTTTTGAACATGTGGAACGTTGGATGTGTATACTCTGGCAGGTACTGTATTTGATCGTACCATGTCGGATACGGTCGACCAGTCTTGATTGATCTATTTGCGGCTTCACTGGGATAGTGACTTTTGACTTGCTGAGTTCTATATGTGTCCAACTTTTCTTTAGAAATCATTTCCTCCTCAGCCGTTGATGAAGTTTACAGAGGATATGAAATGCCACCCTTGTCTTTAAGACCGACTACCGGCGGTTCATCTGCCAGTGGTTCCGATTGGACCATCATTCCAGCCATATTCTGAATCAAAATAGCCATCTGATTCATTTGAGTGGACATTTATGCCGCTTCTGTATCTCCCTTTTTCAGAGCATGCTTTAGGAAATCAATATCCGACTCATTCTCTATTCTTTCTTCGGGTGCGTCCTCAGGATTTTCCTTAGGCGATAGATTACCGTTGGCCGCCGCCTGAGCGAGCATCTCCTACAGCTTCTCACGTTGCAGTTGAACCTTTTTCAAGGATCGAGTTTGAGATTGGTGACTAGTAGAAGCTCGAACTTCGTCTTTGGAATTCACCACATAGACTATGCGAACTACCATGCCCCCAGGCTTGGGGTGTTTGGAGTTTTAGCCTTTAGAGTTCGCTTCGGGCACTTGAGCTTTATTAGGCCTCTCTTTTTTTGTGAAAAGCAGCTTTGGTTTTGGGAGGAACCGCTGTATCAGGATTCATCTTGGGATGAGTCCCCATGTATTTGAAAGGGGATTTGTCAGAATTTGGCTGACGTCTAGAGGAAGAGCCGCGGTTGATGACAGAGACCTACAACTGCTTCCACACCTTATATATAGATGATGAAAGTTGTTTTAGGGAGCGAACTGGTTTCTGCTCTCGTGGGATCTCCGTGGGCTGCGGATATTTCTTCAATATTGCGGTAGGAGAATTTTGTCTGACCCTTCACAACAGTTCGAAGCTGTTCCCCATTGGAACATCAGCATTCATCATCAGAGTTGAAGTAGGTAGAGTCAATGCTGAAGGAGAACTGCCCCCGGCTCGTTTTGTATGACGTCGATATCGACGTCGACCGTTTCTTACGGCCGGGATTTGATTAGCCTCAGGATTTTGCAGAGCTTGCCCTTGTTTCTTTTGAGATTTTGAATATTCTGCCCCCTGCGTCGACCTTAGTCGTTGGAAGGTGCCAGTTGTTTGAGGACTGATTCCGTCGGCAAGGCTGCATCTTGGGGAGCCAGCCTGTGGAAGACAGACTTTTTCTAGGCTTCCTCCCTCTGCGTTGAGGCAGCAAGGGTGGGAGGTAGGAGTATCGACCTAAATCGAAGCCCGCTGATTTCTTGAAGAGCCGGATTACAGAGATTTAAGGCTGCAAGTGACCCATACTTGACTCCACCAGATATAACAGAGCCTGAGTTGCTAGGGTAGAAGCAAATGTCATTCTTCATAGAGACGAAACACCGGCTTCAATATCCCATCACCCAAGAGCAACCACAAACATATATAGCGCGATTATTTGATAGGGGAAAAAAACGACACACGAAGTGTGGAGTGGAAAGAGGAGAAGGTCCCACTAGGCGTGCCAGAATCTATTTACCGCCGAAAGCCGGGAAAGACAAACGTCTTGCCTGAATTTGGGGGCAGATGCTATTTGGTTTTATTTGTCCACCTCTCTGTAGATGCCAAGTTGATTTATGGCACCGTGTATCGGAGGTTTGGACGGATGCGGCCGTAGTAGCAGACTTCGTCAGATTCCCCCTTGTTGGCGAGGGATTTTTGATTATGGGGACGCTCTTCCCTGCAGGCGCAAGCCCCTGCAGTTAATTACGTTACTGCGTAGCGATAACCACTTTCTCCTGCTCCAGATGTTCACTTCGTGTCGTGTGTGTGTTTTTTATTTTTGGTTGCTCGTAGATTGTATACGGAGACTAATTTGTGTTGTCGCCCATAGGGCATGGATTAGTCCAAATCTGTATTCTCTTAGATTTGGGTTTGGTTTGATTTAAGGATCATTAGTCTCGTTTAGGATTAAGATCAACTTAAATGTTTGTTGAGGATACGTTAGTCTAATTTTAGACTAAGATCTACTCAGCAGGATTTTTAGGATCATTCAGACCCAACAAAAGAGCATTTGGGTCTATTGCTTTAGTTTAAGCATGTTACGGTCCATAGATCACCATATTTGGTATGAGGGTTTAGTTTAAAGACGTTGTGGTCCAGAGCTAGTTTAAGGACATTGCAGTCTGTTGTAGTTTAAGGACGTTATGGTCCATAGCTGGTTTAAGGACGTTGTGGTCCACTGGGATGTGCTCATCGGTTTGGGGAATGCACCAAAGAGTTGTCAGTTAATGGGACCCTCCACCTCTCTAAAGACGTTGAAGAATTATAACGACATGTATCAGAGGTGTAGAGAGATGTACCCTTGAACCAAATTCCAGACTGAGGGGAGAGATCATGGTGGGCCATCTAAGAATCATTAGTCATTTTTGGGAGACTAAGATTAACTTAGGAGATATGTGATGGACATCATTCTGATCAATTAGTTTGAGAAGTCATGAGCATAGAGGCTCAGTCTATTTGGAGATCCAAGACATTTTAATCTCAAGAGAACTTAGCCAATTTGAGGCTGAAGTTGGCTTCTTACAGTGTTAATATGCTCGGTGCTCACGTGCCCTCACGTGAGTCTCTAAAGCAGTGTTAAACACTGAAATTTAGGGTGCTCACGTGTGGCACGTGAGGTGCCTGAAAGTTGGCGCTGTATACTTGGGTCCAAATCCCCATCCGTATATAAGTGTTAAAAACTTAATTCCTGTGGCCATCACGTGTGGGCACGTGAAGCACCCCAAAGTTGGGCACTGTCTCTTCGGATTTATTCCTTCTTCCTTTATAAGTGTTAAGCACTATTGGGAGTCATGTGTGGGTACGTGAGGCACCCCAAAGTTGGGAACTGTCTTTGGTTTATTCCTCTTTTCCTTGTAAGTGTTAGGCAACTGTTTGGGGGTCACGTGGGAACACGTGAGGCGCCCCAAAATGAGAACTGTCTTTGGATTTATTCCCTTTTCCATGTAATTGCTGAGCGCTCGTTTTAAGGGGTCACGTGGGAACACGTGATTTGATCTCAGTCTTTCCTTTTTGTTCCTCAGAGGTGCTCACGTGGAAACACGTGATCTGTTGTTATAGCGTTGAACGCTAATCATTTATTTTACGTGCATGGTAATCTTGATCTAAGTTTCCCTTATTTTGATAAGAATTAAATTCTTATATAGGTTTAAACCTTAGTTTTATCAGAGGAATTAAATTTCTATATCTTTTAGAAGAATTAAATTCTTCAAATTTAGTTTTTTCCCCTAAGTTTTGAGTCTGCATGACATAATCTCCCCGATGAGAATTAAATTCTCAACTTGTGGGGAGATCTGCTTCTGCAGACCTCAAGAAGAGGAAGAACTAAGTTCTTTTTAGAAGAGTTAAACTCTTGAAATGGCGAAGAAGAGATAAAATGATCTCTATGTTTTTCTTCTTACCTAGGGTTTCTTTTTCTAAAAGAGAGCCCATCTTCTTTTTTTTCTTTTATCTAATCTTATGGGGGGTCTCTTCTATCTCTCCTCTCCTTCTCCCTGTGCATCTCTCCAAGACTTGAAATCTTGGGTCCTTTATATAGTAGAAGCAAGTTTGTTGATTTAGTTGAAGAAATCACTCATTAAGAGATCTTAATTGATTCGGGGATTTTATCCACCGTTGGATCTTTGATCCAAGAATTTCTGTTTTATAGAAGATATTTTTCATGTTTTTAACAAGATTTGGGGAAATATTTTCCCGTACAGAGCTTATTCTGTAGCTTGGTGATTTTTATCCACTATTGGATTTTTAATCCAACGGCGGTCTGTTTTACAGAGATCAATCTTTCTTGTTTAGAAATATTCAAGGAAATATTTTCCAACTAAGATTTTGATCCCTTTAGTTAGAATTTAATTCTATCAGCTCAGAAGGCATTTGAGACCACTCACGTGTAGCACGTGACCCCCACAAAGTTAAACTCATTTGCGTATGTGCAACGGTCAGAAGAGGGCATCACGTGCTGACACGTGAGCCTTTCTGTCCTGTCACATATTTTAATATGGCGTCTATATACATTGTATATAGACGTCATGTGCTTACACGTGAGGCTCTATTTCAGCCTATCAATTGTTTAAACCCAGCGCCTATAATCTTTATACAGGTGCTTATGTGTGAGCACGTGATGTTTTATTAGTGGAAATTTTCCCATCACTTTTTCTCTCTTTCTTCTCCTTTTCTTTCTTCTTCTTTTCTTTATAAGGGGACAATGTCGTTAAACTGGGAACTGTAGACCACCACGTCATTAAATTGGGAACAATTGACCACCACGTCGTTAAACTGGGAACAATCGACCCTTAAGTCGTTAAACTGGGAATGTAAAAATTTTTTTGTGTAAATAAAAAAAAGGCCGAAATGATGGGGCAACTCAAAATAAAAATTAGCGAGTAAAAAAAAAGAAAATAAAGCCGAAATGATAGTGCAACTCGCAATAAAAATTAGTGAGTAAAAAAAGGCCAAAATGATAGGCAACCGCGAATAAATAGCCGAAATGATAGGGTAATCGCGACCTTCACGATAAGAAAAGCTAAAATGATGGAGCAATCACGGTAAAAAATACATGTATATAAATAAATATTTTGAACCCCTCCAACGACGAATGATGAGTTGCTCCTGGTACCATATTCAGTTGCAGCGATAGAGACGCTAACAAAATCCAATTCTCCGAATATCCCAACGGCAAATGATGAGTCGCTCCTGGTACCATATTCTAGTTTAGTGATGCAGACGCCAATAAATTCCAAACTCCAAATTCCAAAACGGCGAATGATGAGTCGCTCCTAGTACCATATTCCAGTGTAGCGATACAGACGCCAACAAAATCCAAATCTCCGAATATCCCAACAGCGAATGATGAGTCACTCCTAGTACCGTATTCCAGTGTAGCGATGCAGACACCAACAAAATCCAAACTCCAAATTCCCAAACGGCGAATGATGAGTCATTCCTGGTACCATATCCCAATGTAGCAATGCAGATGCCAACTAATCTCCAAATCCCCGAGCCCTACGGTCGGTCCCTAATATGACCACCGTATACAATTCACGGGCACAAATGATCCCCATCCCAACCAAATTCCACTACACCAGTCCTACGGCCAGTCCCCAAATTAACTACCGTATTCAATCCATGGGTATAAATAAGCTAGATTACACCCATGCCCCACTACAATCACCCGCCCCGCGGCCGGTCTCCGCCCTTGGAATTATGCTCCACTTGGGAAGACCCACTCATGTGTCCTCACGATACATGAGGAGAACAGAGCTTACGAGACCCCCTCGATTCATAATAAAACACTTTCGTGAGATCCTTACGACTCACCAGGGAAAAACATACTTGGGGGTCCACACGACTCCCAAGGAGAAGATACACTTACAAGATCCTTTCGACTCGTAGGGAGAACATGCTTTTATAAGACCCTTACGGCTCATAAAATTGAAAAGCCTTAGGTGATAAGAATCTAAACCTATCTTCTAAGCCATCGCTCCCCAACGGGCAACGACAAATGATGATTCACTCCTAGTACCACATCCTAGTGTAGCGATGCTGATGCCAAACCAAAACCAAAATCCTTAAATCCTCTCATGGCAAATGATGATTTTCTGCTAGCACCTGTGTGCCAGTGTTAACAACACTGATGCTAGCCCCAACCCTAAAATTCCAAGCTTTCAATCCATGGGACCCCTAAGTTGTTAAACTGGGAACAGATGACCCCTAAGTCGTTAAACTGGGAATGAAGAAAATCCCCTCACGGCAAATGATGATTCGCTCCTGGTACTATATTCCACTGTAGCGATACTGATACTAAACAAAAATCCAAATTCCAAATCCTATGCTACAATGCTTCAAATTCAAAGGTCCTGCCAAACAAGGTAGGAATCAGACAAAACAAACTAAAGTCCCACACGGAAGCGCTTCCAAGCTCAAAAGTCCCGTCAGACAGATTGGAACCTCCCCAAAACAAATCAAACCAACCAATTCCAACAACGACCTCTACATCAAAAACAGAAACACTCCGTATCGGGGAAACGTCAAACAATGACACCCGTCTTGGTGAAACGTCAAACAGACACTCCGTCTCAGAGACATGTCGACCAGCGACACTCCGTGCCGGGGACACGTCGACCAGCGACACACAGTGTCAGGGACAAGTCGACGAGCGACACTCCGTGCCAGGGACATGTCTACCAGCGACACTCCGTGCCAGGGACAAGTCAACCAGAGACACTCCGTGTCAGGGAAACGCCAACCAGCGACACTCCGTGTCGGGGATACGTCAAACAGCGATGCTCTGTCTCGAGGACACGTTGACCAGCGACACTCCGTGTCGGGGAAACGTCAAACAGTGACACTCCGTCTTGAGAAAACCTCAAACAGTGACACTTCATTTTAGGGAAACGTCAAACAGACACTCTGTCTCAGGGACACGTCGACCAGCGACACTCCGTGTCAGGGACATGTCGAAAAGCGACACTCCGTCTCCGGGAAACACCAAACAGTGACACTTCGTCTCCGGGAAACGTCAAACAGAAACTTCGTTTTGGGGACACGTCGACCAGCGACACTCTGTACCGGGGACACACCGACCAGCGACACTTCATCTCGAGGAAACGCCAAACAGTGACACTCCATCTCGGGAAAACGTTAAACAGACACTCCATCTCGGGGACACGTCGACCAGCGACACTCCATTTCAGGGAAACGCCAAACAGTGACACTCCATCTAGAGGACACATCGACCAGCGACACTCTGTGCCAGGGACAAGTCGACCAGCGACACTCCATGCCGGGGATATGTCAACCAGCGACACTCCGTCTCAGGGATACGTCAAACAGCGACACTCCGTCTTGGAGATACATCAAATAGCGACACTCTGTGCTGTTGGTACATCATACACTGACACTCTGTCATGTAGACACGTCAAGCATCGACCGTCCATGTCGTAAAAAGGGCAGTGCCAGCCTCCCAAAAGTGAGAACCAAATCAAGTTGCACTATGTGAAAGAAGATCCATCAATTTCATAGACATGACCCATATAAGTAGTGTGCATTCATTGATGGGGGGGTTTTTTGTTGGGGTTAAAATTCACACCCCATTGACCAAAGGTCAAAGTCAAAGTCAAACCAACACTATGCCAAGAACACAAGGCGGGCCCTACTTTCGAATCTAAGCCAGATCCACGCCTGAACACAAGCCGGGACCACGCTTGAACCCATGCCGGGCCCACGCCTGAACCCAAGTCCAAGCAGGTGAACCCAAGCCCAGACCGGCCCCATGCCAAGAAAGTACAACAAATAAATGTAATATTTAAATAAATGGGAAAAAAGCCAATTTTTTGTAAAACCCGTGGCTCATGTGCAAAAAGAAAATAGTACATGAAGCATGGGATGGGCTAAATGCCATTTTGTAAAATCCAAGGGGCTATGTGTAAACGTGTAAGCCTATATAAGGCAGCATTGTGATGAAATGAATTGAAGCGTATGTGAGCATGTAGAGATGTATGGATATGGTTTTAATGTTGATCATTTATTGATGTGCATTTATTAAACCATGGTTGATGATGCATAGCCATCCATTCTTTTCTACACTTGATGATTTTTCATTCTAGCTTCTTGTGCTTCATGCTTCATGGTTGCAAGACTAAGCAACCATCTCCCTCACCTCTCTTCTCCTTCTTCTTCTTGCTCTTTCTTGAGCATGGTTATGAGAGAAAAGTTTAGTGAAAAAATTCCTACATCACCCACCATCCATCCTTAGCGAGTTTGGATTGTCGGTCGGAGCCCCTTCCGGTTTTCCTCGGGTCGATCCTCTTCGGTGAGGGTGGTTGACTTTCAAGCACGATCCCGGCGGCTACGGGCTTGGAGGGGTCTTCCACAATTGGGTGGACATGCGTCGAAGGTTGTAGTTTGGTACCTTTTGCATATTTTAGTTTTCTAGTTTAGGTGTATGAATCGTATCCTGAGTTACGGGTGTTTGATACTCGCATAAAATTTTTGTTTTCGCTTCCGCCTCGGCTATGGCTTCCGCGGCGCGGGCACCGAACCCCAACATGGTATCAGAGCCACTCCATAAACCTTAACTAGCTTGCATTTATTTAGAGTTTTGATCGATGGATTTTTCGGAATCGCATTTCCAAATCCATGCCCGCTGTTCGAATTTTAAAGTTGTTCAAAAAATTGTTCATATTGCACTAAAATTATGTGCAGACAAAAATAGAGACCAGAAAGAAATTTAGGCACATAAGTCTAAAATTAGACCGCTGAACCGCTGCCAAATGTGCCATTTGGCCGCGGTTCAGCGGTCCAATTTTGGCCGTTGTGCCCTAAAATTTTTCTGATGCTCTAGATTATGGAAATGTGATTTTTGGAATATTTGGTTTTGGTCCAGATTTGTTTGAGTACTGGTTTTGTAGTTAGGGCCAATGCAGAAAGTTTTAATCGATCGAAATTTTAAATTCATGGTTTTCAGTGCATTTGTTTGTTTCTGCGACCGTAAATATCATAGCGTGGTATAATCCGACCGGTTGCTATATGTACAATCAGACGGGTTTACGAACATGATATTCGAGTTGATATTCTGTGTTGCACTGATCTTTTAGATGGTTTGTCGTGATGGATAGCCTTGTGTGGAATGTTAGATGTACAGTTCAGATTCATTTGTATATTCATGATTGTAGGGCGAGCGTCCGATATGTGGACTGCCATTTCTTCCGGTTCGAATATTCTTTTATTAGGGTACGACTGGGTTGAGGTCGATGTCACCGTTGTGTGTGTGTGTGTGTGTGTGTGTGTGTATTTTGTTTTCTGTACCAGGATTACCCCGTGGAAGAGTGCTCGAATTGCCGGGTTCTAGAGGGCAACGGGCCTGCATCTCATGGTGTTGAGCCCGGGGGAGGCCTTACTCTAGAATTGGCGGACTATTCTCCGCATTCGTATGGGGTATAGGTTGACCTATGGAGGGGGTGCTCAAGTTACTGGATTCTGTGAAGTATTGGGTGACCCATTCACTTTGTTGATTGGGGCTGCCTCACTTCCGGGATTGGCGGGTAACTTGCCGCACTCGTAGGGGTCTTGGTTATTCATTGCACAGGCTATCCACACGACCGGGGAATGTCGCGTCTCATTTATGGCTCGAATGAAATTCAAGGCTCCTAGATTATCTGCTATTCCATATTGTTGTTCGTATACCTGTGATGATTTTTATCTGCCTGTGATGACTATTATCTGCATGCGAAGATGATATATATATATATATATATATATATATTATATTTTTAGTAGATGCTTCTATATATTTTGCATCCGTGCTAGTCCTGCCCCGGCTTTGCCGTTAGTTAAGTAACCAAACGGTGCATGACGGGGCCCCGTGGCGAATGCGGATGGCATATAATAGCATGCTATTTTTGGTTGTTTCTTTTGTGGCTTGGAACTTAAAATGATGGGAACGCGTTATCTGAATAATGCAAGGAAAATAAACCAAAATGATGTTGTCGGAACTAATTTTAAAACTACTCGAATTTCTTCAAAACTCATAGTCGTATTCTTTTGCTTTGCATAGAGGTATTTGGTTAGGAATATCCCGCACCTCATTCTATGAGGGAAGAGCCTTGATCCCTTCACTGGGAGTTCGCTCTTAAGCAAAGGTTTATGTTTCTAGTTTTAAAAAGCGGAGCTTAAGCCACTCCAATTCAAAGCCACTCGAATTCCTTCAACGTTATCAAGTTCATTACGTTAAAGGTTTTTCGCCAAAAACCATCTGTAGCCCTCCGTCATTTCAAATTAGTATTGCTTAGTATTTGTGCTACGTGTTTTGACCTTGTTAAGGCGTAGTGTTTGGTAGCTATGTAATATTTTTCTGTTGAATTGTGATGTGATTATCTAGGACAGTCGCATGGTCATTTTGACCTTGTCAAGGGCTCGTGCGGGTGGATTTAGATTAATCCAGGATAATGACGGGTTGAACTTAACTAGCGGCTTATGACATTTTGACCTTGTTAATGTTGGTGTTATATGCCCTAGAAGCCATTATTGTATAGTACTAGTTTGTATATTATATTTTGGAAGCTTGGGATATATACACGGATTTATAACAGTCTTGCTCAATCTAGTAGTATGCTACTCGGTTTATATCTATCTTAATATGTGTATATGTTTCTTTTAACGTGTCGCTAATACATATTGATAGAGCCCTTAGGATCTTTGCTTAACTACCAACATTGTGATGGCAGTCACACTAGTGGGGTCTGGGTAGTCTATAAACACATCCTTATACAGGTCTCTAGTCGTAGGATTATCGAGACAGGGCATCGATACTCCAGAGTAGACTAGTGTATACGCATCTCATCCCAGTAGGGGAGATGGTCTGTCCTACAGCCATCAGTATGTCATACTGAAGATAGTATGCAGGTGCTCATTGGGTTATGAGTTACACTGGACGGACTCGTGGGGAACTGCTGGTTGGTATTATACCTATCGTCAGGTAGCAGTTCCAAGGTGACAAGAATACAGCTTAGTCTGTTGACTTGACATTGCTGCTTCACCTCAAGTGTGTTCCCACCATTCTAAGATTGCTACCCTACCATGGCTCTATTGAGTCGTGCAAACAGGTAGTAGTTGGTGCAGTCCCGAAGCGCTTGGAGGCAGTGGCGGTTAGATAGGATTCGTCTCTCCCGGTATTGGGGGTTGATGTCGCGCTGTGATTCGGAAAGCCATTACACAAAGTCCCTGGCTAGGGCAAGCGAGATTTACTGGTATGGGTTCCAGTAGTTTCTCAGGGTGTTTTTGGCTGTACTCCGACACGACTTATTGCGCTATTAGGGGTCTGACGCTTGTCACCCCCTAGGCATGATATGCGATACTCTTAGATGAACAGACAGGACTGTACGAAGATTGTCACAGACAGACTTAGTAGGAGTTCGAATGAGTTTGCTCGTCGGCCTTCTTATCGACAAATACCTGGGTAGCCGTTACGTGCAGCTAGTACCGCTGACGTGCTTGTGGTTAAACCCACTGCCAGCGTACTGTCGAGTATTTAGAGTCACACACAGAGGGTTTCCTTACTTCGGGCGAAACGATATAGAGGTCGTATGGTTTTACGACAAGGTTCGATCACACATGTGTACTTGTGCGCATATGATGTTCGGGCGGACAATACTAGTGGACTTTGGTTTAAGCCGGATCCTAATATTGCTTATTGGATCAGTTATATCTCATTGTATTCGTGTTTCTCGGAACACGGATACGGGTATGTATATACGGTTACGAGGGACATTCTTGTAATTATTCAAGTTTGCTTTAAGATGATAACACCTCATTACTTGTTTTAGCATTTTAGGTTAAATGCTTAATGAGGTGGATTTTTGAGAGGAGGAAACTTCATGGTATTTTAGTGAAATTTAGCATGGCTTTATGTTGACTCTTTTGGACTCTTGTGAGATATGAAGACTTAGATATTTTGAGATATTTTTTCTTTGCATTAGAGTTAAAATAGATGCCATGCTCAAGAGTTAACTATCGTTATCACAAACACATTCTCTCTCCTCTCAAGCTTTCTCTTCATCTTCCTCAAAGAAACCCTAATTGTCTCATGAGTTGAGAATCCTAGGGTTTGTGAGATAACTAAATCCTTTAACACTCTCTACTCATTCTAGGCTACTTAGTTTAGCACACCAAGTGACTTAGTTGCCTCAACTTGGAGGTTAAGCTTAAGGTTGGAACTCTCGAGTGGATCTTCTACGACTTGGAGAAGCCGACGAGGAAGCGCTATCCATTTTCACTCCAAAGAGCTCACGATGTGAAGGAGGACAGCGAGAAGACAAGAAGGACACGATACTACGAGGTATAACATTCATCCGAGTAGGTAAACCTCATATTGTATGCTAGCTAGGGTTTTATGTTCGATCCTTACTTCAAGTCGGTGTTACGAAGCCCGTAAAAATCATTTTTTGCTAATTCCGCCTCCCCGCGAACATGTGGGGTGCAGGACATCGACTTACAGTTAAGGTCATAAGCTGTTATGGGTAAAAACCATATCGGGAGTTTCAAATATATAGGAAACTTACCAAGTTTGCGCATACCTTTTGGAGTGTGGTGACTTAAGTGGATTTTGTCAGGATGTCACATGATGATAGTTGGGTCTCGATTTCCATTGATGAGTATGTATTACTCCTCGGGGGATTTTTCACTTCACAATTAGCTAACCTATTAGGTGTCTAGAAAGTATTAACGAGATTACACTTCTGCGGAAATGGGATTATTAATTGGGTACATGCGAAAGCACATGGACCTCCCTCGGAGTACCAACACTGGCCTGGCTGAACGGTTAGCGAATTTATAAAGTGTACATGATCCCGACTAGTTCTCCTTTTAGGGTTTGAAGGAGAATTTGAGGAAACAGTGGGAGCCATCCTAATTAGATAAAGTGATAACCAATTTAATCTTGATAGAGTGCATGTTGAGTGTTTCTTTTCTCTCTCTCTGGTACAGTGACCCATGACTTACCTTAAAAACTCATGAACCGAGTTAATCGAACCTTCTTACACACTTGGGTTTTGGATTGTCATGATTCATGACAAATTGCACATATCCCTGCCAATCCTACTTTACCCTTTGCATTTCTTCAGAACACTTCGTATCACTACGATGATCCATATCGCTTGGAACGGCCATTGTATAATTACATATGAACTCGAAGAAGTTACTTCAGTCAAGGATGGCCACAGGTTCATGAGAAATTGAATAGGATTATTCGGTTGTCTCTTCTCTTTACCTTCTCTCTAGTTGCGAGGGCTCCTTGCATTAAGAGAGTACGCTTATTGGATAGTCTTATTTCAAACCTTAGGCCAGTGCCAAAAGGTAGGGAAGGAAGAAAATCAATTAGCCTAAGTGCGGTGTGCAGAAGGTATAATGTAAAGACATATAAAGGGATTGAAATGAGTGCAAAGGAAATTAAGACTACTGTCATAAATCTGGATAATGGAAAAGGTATTACTAGGAATACCTGGCCCCCCTATGAAACATTTTCATGTTTTAGATTTTCTGTGTATTTGTAAAAGAGAACTGTTTTCCCAATCAATTCTGAATCCAGGGTATGTATTTACCGGATTTGGATCTCATATATGTACCGTGTTACAGATGATGAGTAGGAGTAGAATATTAGAAAATGGGTGATTTGATCCTCAATATCGGAATTCGTTGCAATTGGTAATATTGGATTAAATCGCCTGACTTTGCCTGACGGCAAATGTTTGGTCTCGAATAACCGTTGTTATGCACAAATTTTAAAATAAAATATCTGTACCTTTATTTTATAAAGTGAGATATACATTTTGAAAATTGTTTTATAAACATTAACCTTTATCAGTTGAGGATAAGGTAAGGTGTATTGAATAACAGTGTAAGACATTCTCGAGTGTTCCCCTAATAATTAAAAATAATACTAAGAGCTAAGCTCTGTTGATTCCAATGAGGCAGCGCCTCACGTGTTCCACACAAGAGCGCTAGCGCCGACGCCGGTCTTATAGGATTAAATCCTATAGTGGCACCGCACGTAAAGTTCACGTGAGCACCAATGTGCAAAAGCACAGAAGCGCCTGTTATATATAAGAATTTAATTCTTAAGTGGCGTCCACGTGAATAACACGTGAGCGCCGGTGCCCAAACTAAAACGAGTAGAATTAAATTCCACATAAGAATTACTTCCCTAAAAAATTGGATATTCTCTGTTAAACTGAGCCGTTGGATCAAAAATCCAGTGGTGATGATAAATCATCAAATGATAGAATTAAATTCTATTAGGAGAAAATATCTCCCTAATCTTTCTAAGTGAGAAAAATATTCTCGGTTGGATAAAAAATCCAATGATAGATTAAATTATATTTTTAGGAATATATTTCCCCAATCTTTCTAAACAAAGAAAAATTGTTCTCCGTAGAACAGAGAGCCTTTGGATTAAAACCCAATGGTGATTAAAAATCACCGTTTGACAGAATAAAATTCTTTATATGGGAAAATATTTCCCTGATCTTGTTAAAGACAAGAAAACATATTCTGTGAAACAGAAATCACTGAATCAAAGATCCAACGGTGGGTAAAATCCCCTGAACAAATTTTGAGGCCAATTAAATCAATTGGTATATCTCAAATGAGAGATTTTCTTAAACTAATTAACAATTTGCCTTTCCTATAAAAAGGATCCGAGACTTCAAGTCTCATATAGAGGATTGACCCCATAAGTTTCTCCCCAAAAAGAAAAACAGAGAATTTAATTCTTGAAAGAAGAAGAAGATCTCCCTCCTTTCAAACTCTAGGTAAAGAAAAAGAAGAGATCAAAAATATCTCCTTTGCCTAGTATAAACGGAAACAAGGGTTTACCCCTTCATATAAGAACTTAGTTCTTCCTCTGATTTGAAATTTGCAAAGCAAATCTCCCCACAAGTTGAGAATTCAATTCTCATCGGGAAGTTTCTTCAAACTCAAAATCTAAGGGAAAAGAATTAGGTTAAAAAGAAAGAGAAAGAAAAAGAACTTATGTTATAGGAATTTAATTCCTCTAAATATAGGGTTTAAACCTACGTAAAGAACTTAGTTCTTATAAAAAAAAAGAATAAGAACTTAGTCCTTAAAGAAAATTCTATCCCAGATCTTCAAAACAAAGATCTTGGTGGTCATTAATAGTCAAAATGCCATTAACAGAGATTCAATCTTTAAAAAAAAAGAAAAAAAGAAAAGGAACCCAGCGCCTCATGTGAAAAACATGTGAGCGCCCAAAAGAATCCTAAAACAAAGGAATTAGTGCCTCATGAGCGCCCCCAACAAAGGACTCGGCGACTCACGTGCTTCCCACGTGGGCGCCCAAAACAGAAGGCCAGCGCCTCATGTGAAATACACGAAAGCGCTGAGTAAAAGTGCTTAGCACTTCAATGCAGCCAAAATGGCTGAATGCTTAGCACTAATTGGGTAGCGCCCAGCGCCTCACGTGAAACACACGTGGGCGCCCAACAAAATAAATGAGACAGCGCCTCACGTGGATGCCATATAAAAGTGCTTAGCACTATATATATTCGGTCAAAATGACTGAAGTGCTTAACACTTATTGGGCAGCGCCCATGACTGAGTGCTTCACATGATACACATTTGAGCGCCAGAGCTCCAAACAAGTGCTTAGCACTCCTGCATAAAAAAAGGGGATGAGCCCAAGCCTAAATTGGCTAAAAGTCTCTTTGAAGTTTCTTGCAGCTGAACCCAAATGCTCTGTTGTTGGATCTTATATAAAAAAAATGATGCTTAAAATATTGCTAAGTTGATCTTAGTCTCAAATAAGACTAACGTATCCTTAGTTAAAAATAAATTGAGCCCAAAGGCTCATATGTTTAAGCTGATCTTAATCTCAAACTAGATTAACGATCTTTAAACCAAACAAAACATTTTTGAACTAAAGGAACATATAACCTAAGTTCAAAACCCAAACCCAAATCTAAAATATACGGATTTGGACCGATCTGCGCCCTACGGGCGACGATATAAACTAGTCTCCGTATACAATCCACAGTCAACCAAAATAAACAAAAATACACATGACACGAAGTGAACTGCTAGAGAAGGAGAAACTGGTTATCGCAATGCGGTAACGTAATTAACTGCAGGGGCTTGCACCTGCAAAAAGAGCTTCCCCACAATCAAAAACCCCTCACAAATGAGGGGGAATCTGATGAAGTCTGCTACAACAATCACATCTATTCAAACCTCTGATATACGATACCATAAATCAACTTGGCATCTTCGGAGAGGTGGATGGATAATTCCAAATAGCATCTGCCCCCAAATTCAGGCTAGACATCTCAACGTATCAATCCGGACTTTCGATGGAAACAGATTCTGGTACACCCGGTAGGACCTTTTTCTATTTCCACTCCACACTTCGTGTGTCGTGTTTCACGAACAAAATCACGATTCGCTATGGTTGGCCTTGGATTCGAGGTACTAAAACTTGGTGTCTTGCTCTTGTCTAGAAAATCAATGGCTTTCCACTGCACCTCATGCAACAGCAACTCCCGCTCCACCTCAACTGGAGGAGTAACCTATGGGCACAATTGTAACATTCCAGAAAAATAAAATAGATTGTAACATTTCAGAAAAATAAAATATTATTTTTGTAATTTAAATAAATAAAATAACAAAGTTTATGGATATTATGAAAATATGGATATTGGTTTTAAAGAAGTAGTATGATTATATACTTATAAATTGGAAAATAATTGGAAAACTAATAGGAATTATTGATGTTGAAAGAATTTATATGATTTGGACATTTTATAAATTATTATACAATTATCTGTATACAAGTTTAATACTAAACTTAATTAATATTTTTTCTAATTATGCATTAACCTTATAAATGCATCATGACATGCAATGTCACGCCCCGCTTCCCGGTATACGGCGAAGGGGACGCGACTGGCCGCTACGTATTTACTCTGAAGTAAATACGCTAAGCGTATCTAAGCAATATAAATAAAAATGCACAAGATACAAAAGATATAATTTAACAGCAACTTTATTTATTAACATTCTTTTGTACAATGCATGGAAAAGTAAATACATCTGAATGAAAGCAATGCTTAAACAATGGCATAACAGAAAAGGAAAGTACAGAAATGAAATGTGTACAAGTGTAACTACAGCTCGGGATCTTCAAAAAGCTGGTCCAAGTCTTCAGTGCTAGGCTCGATCTCTGAAAGGTCCAAAACACCTAACGATATTCAAAGAAGAAGAAAGAGAATATCGTCAGCGAACAATCACTCGGTAAGTCCCAAAGATAAGGGAGAAATAGAATAGACAGATAGAGAGGGGGAGGGTGTAGCTTTTAAAGTTGTATCATATTGTTATAATGTTGTATTTAGTGTTAACGCTGTTGTTTGTAGCTTGGTACAGAAGGATGCCAGTGTATACGAGAGAAATCTCTATATGCCAGACACTAAAGACAAATGGAAGTACAAGGCTCCATTAGAAAGCCCGGAACAACGGCGTGGTATTCAGGTTAGGTGTCTTAAATCTTGCAGTCTCGTGCCACTTCTAACACCTTCCGTACCAATCTACCCCTTAAACCCCGTAGTGTCTTGATTGTATTGTTGTATTGTATTGCAACTTGTATTGTCTTGTAATATAAATTGTATAATTGGATGACTTGCTGAAACCATGATATCAGTAAATAGATGTAACTGGAGAATCATGGATGTAACTGGAGAATCATGGATGTAACTGGTGAATCATGTAAATGGAAGTATATCCATGGTTCGGTTCGGTCAATACAGATTGAATAGATTGAATATGTGGATTCATGGATTCATGTTGAATTGTAGTATTGTAGATTGTACTTGAATCATATTCAAGTCAGATTATTTATAAAAAGACTTAGTCTGGGTCAGAACAAATAGAAAGGAAATTGAAGTCCTAAATTAGGTTTTGATGTTATCGGTAACCGCTGCACATGGGCGGCAGTATTTGTGTCTTTTTCAAAGACGATTACCGTGTTGATAACACCATTTGTTAAGTTGTCTAACTTAAATAGGCAAGCACCCACTTCTCCGGCTCCCTAAGGCTCAAGAGATTGGTCCCGCTTAAACCTATATTTACTAGGGTCCTTAGGGTAATTTATAGAACTTGAGGAGGTTTTATGTAAAAATAATTTTGTATAATTTACAAAATACACCTCAAGTATTTAATTATCGTCTTTAGAGTTTTCATAGTTGTAGATTTTATATTTGTGACATTTCTTGTAAATAAACATATTTTTCATAATACATGGTATTTAATTGTAAAGTGTTGGACTTGTATGGAATTTCATTGTATTTTCATGTAAAATGATTCTTGTGAGTTAGAAAAATTGGAATATTTATAATATATCAAAGATAGATATTTTGATGATACATCCATACATACATATATATATATATATATATATATATATATATATATACACACACACACATATATATTTATAAAAATAACTTTAATTTATTATTTTCTAGAAATCTTATTTTTTAAAGATATTTGTATTTTAAATCTCTCGAGACCTAATGCTCCTTGTGGAGGTCTGCATCTCGCACTACTAAGTCCAGGGATGTGCAGTAATCCGCACCATCCCGGTCGGGTTACCCAAAATGGGTTGTAGCGGCGTTTTGCAAAGATTTATAAAAATACGTAATCTTGTAGAAAACGATTTTAATAGTAAATGGTATTTATATGTAAAGTTTTGTTTTTCCGTATTCTATATTCCCGAAAAGTATTGTGCTATATTGCATATGAGTGTTGTGAGGAGGTAGGTCATTACCTCGTGATCTAATTAAAGGTATAACAAGATTTATGATGTTTTAAAGTAGAAAGTAAACTACATGGTATTTTAGTGATAAAGAGCGGTAAAAGTTACAAAATGAAATATATTGCCATGAAACTTGTTCAACATGGTTTTTTAATAATTAATAGTCAACATGTAAGGGTTTGGTATGTTTGTGTTAAGGAAAATTGAACTTTATAAAGAAAACCGAATCGGAAGTCGGATTTAACTCCGCTTCCGTCGGGTTTTATTAAAATAAGTTTTAAGACTAGAGAATAGAAGAGAGTGGTGGGAATTACTATCTTAGAGGTTAGAGAAGAGGGAGAGGAAGCGGTAGGAGGTGTCGGTGCGTCGTTTCGTCACCGGGAGCTCCTAGAGCCGTCGTCGGAATTTCACCCCTTGCTAACTCCACTTGCACACAAAAAGTTTTAGGGATTTTCATGAAAGTTTTGTACAGAAATTTGGAGTGAGGAGGGTGTGTTTTGGAGTGGTATTTATATGGTAATCTAGGGTTTAGGGTAGATGAAAGGTTGTATTGAAATTTGTATTAAAAATGGTGTAATGGAGTTTTTAAGAGTTCTGGAACCGATCCAAGCAATTAAAGTATGCAGGAGTGATGGGGAGTTGAAGAGGCACAACTTTCTTGTTGGACGACTCCGCATCGGAGCCGACTCGGCCGCCGCCGCCGGCCGAGTCGCCGCCGCCGCCGCCGCCGGCTCGATCCGGCCGAGTCAGGCCGGGTCGAGGGTTCCCTGAGTCCGTCGTCGGTTGGTATAGCCCCTGGATCAGTTTGTTTTACATGTGTAGTTGGGTTTTTACGAGTTATGAACGTGTAGGCTCTTGGACTTCTAAAAATTTAAAATAAAACAATATTAAAAATAATGTGGGTGATGGGATTTGAACTCTGGTGCTTTGGATCAGTAGTGCAAGGTCTTACCAATGAGCTACAAGCTCTTTCTTGCTATTAAAAAGCAAATCAAACTTATAACTTGTGCTCAGGAAAAAATACCTCTTTCTGTATTTTTGAAAAAAATTTGTACAGAAAGTTTAGGGTTGTTACATGCAACATAACTTGTTGCAACACTTGCTATATTTTTGAAACATGGCTTCAATTGATTTTAGATGGTTTTGGTTTTAAAAAGTAAAATAAAAAGATAAATGATATGAGGAGATATTTTGGAGAGAGGGGGAACCATGAGACATAGAAGTATAGGCTTAGAGAGAGAGAGAGAGAAAGAAGTTTCCACACACCATGGCTCCTTCATTTGTCATCCTCCTTCTTCACCTAATATTTTCTCCTCCTCCTCCTTCTCCTCATCCTCTACCTCCTCTACCTTCTTACACCACTCCAAAAATCACCACAAAACCTTATATCCCCTTCACAAAAATTGTGCACAAGCTCACTACAAGAATGATGGATCAATCAAGTGGAGATTTTGAACACTTTTGGCAACCCAATAATTTTCTTCAGTTGCAAATGAGGTATAATCCTACACCTTTAGTTTAGAATTTGAGTTTCCTAATATCCTATATTGCATTAGAGTTAAACTTGTGGCTTAATGATGTTTGAAGATTCCAAGATGAGATTTAGAGGATATTTTGAGTTGTGATGGTGTGTTTAAGGATTAGATAGTGGCTACAACCGATCTAGTGTTAGAATTCTAGCCAAACTTGAGACTGGAAACCCAGATACGGAAACTGAAAATTTGCCGATTTTGGATTTTTTGAAATGGTGATATGATATTGAGATCTGCTACTACCCTGAGACTCTGAAAATATTTAGCAAACACCTAGAGACAACCAAACACCTAGGAAGCCACCCTTGAGACCTGAGGCCTAATCTCCTAGTTTTGGCCGCAAATATACCCAAAATGGCCGCAAATTACAGCCTGGAATAGTTAGGTGGGTCCCATCTTGGTTCCATGGCTCCTATATCCTATAATTAGATCTATCCTATATGCAACTTGTCCCAATTTCACCTGAGGCAAAATCTGGAGCTATTTTCCCAAGTTGCTGTTTTTGTTTTGGAGTTTTAATAACTTGAGTTTTGATATTTGTGTTTTATCTCGGTCGATTGAGATTTGTGCGACAACGTCGAGAGTTATTTGATTATTCTTGCATGCGTAGGCCATAGGTTCTAACCTATGTGCACTTCATGTGCCGTATCAGTTTTCTCGCATTGGATTTTTGTTTACGATACGAAGTGTGTGAACTGTAAGTACCTTCGCATGGACTTCGGAACGACGAGGGAGAGCAAGGCATCATCAACTTCGGCAAAGCGAGGATCCGGGGAAGTCGGGTGGATGGCGTATAGCACCCCTGCAACCGTAGAATATGTTATATATTATATTAATATGTGTTGACGCAAGACTTGGATACTTAGCAAATAAGGTTTTAGGAGACCGTAGGATTAGAATAAGCGTATTCGTAGAAAGGTATAACCATAGTCTCTTTTACCTTAGTCGTGAATCTTAGGATATGTGTTGTTACACACACACGTGCACACGCACACTTGATTTATGTATGTGTATATGTGTGTGTGTGTATGTGTATGGGGGGTGTATGTTCATACACACACGTGAGATGAGGATATTATGTTATGATATATGGATATGAGTTGATATGATAGGACATGATGTCGTGAGGTTATGATTTATGATCGACTTGAGACCTCGTATATGATATGATATATTAAAGGATCGTTGGGCGAAATACACATAACATGCCATAACATGCGACCTGATAATATAATAGAATGTACAAGACCTTAGTTCCGTACCCATGATATTGATATAGCACGATGAATGATATCGTACGAATGATGATATACATATGATAATTGACCCGTACCCTCGATTTTGAGAACGTCGTACGACGGACTATACCGTACGAGATTTATATATGATGATTGATCCGCACTCTTGAATCGAGGATGTTGTACGATAGATTATACCGTACGTGATGCTATGAGGCTGGATCGCCGACTATTAGACTTATCGACTCGGTTATGATTTAGATTTCTTTTCACTTCGACACCGTTTAGTTTAATCCCTTAATTACTTAGGTAGATGTTAGAATAAAGTTCGAGTCATACCTATTTTCAAAACTAACGAATCATATGTATTTTCAAAGAGCAACCTGAGGGACGCTACGGATTTTCAAAATGATATTTCTTTTCTCAAAAACACCGTAGTCCCTACTTTTCCAAAAACAACGATTCGTACTATTTTAAATACGATAAAAGTATGGCTCGTATATTGCTATGTATATCTTATCTTGCTGCATATACTATTTTCTTTTCTGCTATGTTTATGTTAATTTCATTTCATTTCATATATATACATGTGCTTTCATTAGCTGTTACGATCTCGTCTGCTAGGGCACATGCACCATTACCGATGATGTGTATGTTGCACGTACACCTACTGGCTGGCTCACACGCATCATCATCGGTAATTGCCATGCTACGTACACATTAGAGAACCGTTATTTCACCCATACTATCTAATAATTTGTAGTTTAATAGTTAGGATTTATTGATAATTCTTGTATTCATGTGCTATATCATATTCATATGGCATTTGCATCATTATGCACGTTGGTATTATCCCACTAGGACACTTACACCATTACCGATGGTTCGTGCCGCACGTGCACTATTTTATGCAAACACGCACGCCATTGGAAATTGCTATGTCATGAACACTATAGAACTTGCTTAATAATCGGTAGTATTGCATTGCACCATTATTGATATGTAGTCTTCAAGTCATTTGTCTTATCGCATCATATTGATATCGCTTGCTAGTTTTAGACTTTGCATTCCTTACTTAGATGCCGCATGCATTCATTTGTACACTTTGTTTATGCACTGTTGAGGAGCTTTATGCCGATATTCATTGTTTACTTATTGACTCATGATTATAAGATTTCGGTATTTCATGAGATTTCTGGATTTGGAAAACCGCATGTGAAATTGAAAAATTATGCTCCTTTTTTTAAAAAGAAAATTGCGGTTTTCCTTGATATGATATGTGGCGTCCACCATGAGATTTCTCGGTTCTGGAGCATATATGATATATGATTACTCGATTCGAGGAGTGAGGAAACACCGTCTGCGGGTACATGGTGGACCTGGTGCGGTATCCCGGGGCAAGAAGGCCGTATAGAGATTGAGACATTGAGCCCGGCATGGGGGCACTACCGACCGGTGATAGTTGGTGCGGCGGATATCCAGAGGATACCGACCGTAGTTGTGAGATCATATTGATATGGGATGATCCGGACTGACGGAGCCCAAGATATGAGGGTTATGTGTCGCTGATGGACACGGTTTTCATGATGCTTTCGAGTGTCGATGCTGGGCACTCAGATTTTCTCATGATTTTGTGTGTCAATGTTGGACACACCCATTTGATGATACATTCATACATAATATACATGACATATAGTTACATTGTGGCACGGACACGAGTACTTGATATTACATTTACACTTATACATATATTCATTACATTATGACTTGGACATGATTACTTGAGTATTGTTATACATATGCATTTATTATTATCCTTGCTACTACTCGATGTCTTTATATATTATTAATTATACTGTATGACCTAGGAGATAGTCATACATTCGGTTTCTGCTCGGTGATGTCTACTACTCACGAGTTGGCAACTCACCCCCGTTGTGCCACAGTTTTCTTGCAGGTTTGACTGCATAGGTTTCGTTGCGGCTTGCTGGCACACTACCTTCTTCAGGGTGATTGTATTGTTAGGTGGGATACATTTGTATCATGGCCACCATTATATACTTGTATATTTTATTATTTGGTTGTATCTAGTTAAAAGCTCCATCAACCAGACTTTGTATACTATAGATTTAGAAAACGTTGTTGTATATTCTTTCGGCCTTAGAGTCACGCTCATATATTCATTATTGTTTTGGTTTCTTGTTGATGCTTTAGTTTCTTTGCTTTCTTTCTTTGTTTTGATCCTCGCCTTCGGCGTTATATATTTATATCATTGCGTGGTTGTTTCCGCCAATTGGTGAAGAGTTAGCTCCCGCTTGGGGATGCCTATTATTATTGATTGTCGTACTTGTTTTCGGGTTAAAAGATACAAAGGAGGTGCTGCCGAAATTTCAAACGTCGAAAAATGTTTTCAAAATAGATACGAACATTTCATTTTCTTATGTTATTACTTATACTTTTAGAAGATGAACTTGATTTTATTATACCGTTATTTCAAAATTTCACCTCCATTATTTTCCCTAAAAGGTTTATATTTCTGGGCTTTTGGCTTACTTGAATTAGGTAGGGTCCTATAGACTTCACACGATTCGAGTGCCAGTCACGTGTCTTTTCCAGGTCGTGACACCAATGCGGCTCTTATTTTCTCAATGCCGATGGGGCAGATCACACATGCCACTACCGGACTGTTCTTCGGGACCATGCTCATACCTGTGAGTTTCGGTGCCTCAACGCCGCATGAAGGAGCTCCTAGAAGATCAGTCTTCGATCGACTGGCAACCACGACGGCCCCCATCAGCAAGCCGTCAAACTCTGGCATCTCAGTCTTCAACAGGCTGAGCAAGAACTCAAATGAGCCCGTAAAGAAGCTCGTGATACGTGAAGGGGCTAACCCAAAACGGCTAGCTCTCCCGACTCCTGTTACAGGTGAAGCCGTCAAAGGTGCTTCTTCCATCAAACAATCAGTCTTTGAAAGATTGGCCGGTTCTCCGCAAGCTCCATCAATGACGTCGGTCTTCAATAGGTTGATGCCGATTGAAACCCATCAGCAAAGCCGGGGGCATGATGAAGCCGCTTCCAAAACTGAGGCGGTCCCTTCAGCAAGTCACGCTCGACGTCGCCACCAGCGCCGAATAAGACAGGCTGGGGGCAACTCTCCTTCTGGACTCACCCCACCATCTCCAATGGTGGAAGTCGACGCTGCTGTTCCAACCGGGAACAGCTTTGATCCTCTTAGGAGGGTGCGCAAAAACTCCCCAACGGCGGTGCTAAAGAAATCACCCGCACTTGCAAAAGTTACAGTGCAGGCAAAGCCGGAGCGGCCTTACCAGCGGCTCTCATCGTAAATTCATAGGGTCTGACGAAAAGTCCAAGACTCTGTGATTGACAAAAACTACTTTTGTCAACCAAAGAAATCGAAGGCCCGACAAGAAAAAGATCACTCCTCCGCCATACAACGGGGTACTTCTCCTAAACAGGTGCCTGTCACAACGGCTCCTTCAACTCCAATCTCGCATAAAAGAGCGAGGCTGGAGAAAACTCTACCGCCCGCGGCAAATTCCAAAGGCGATAGACCTAAACGCTCCAAGTCTGGGGGTATAATTGTACATCCGTTCTATATGACCAATGGGAAAGAAAGGAGCCGTGCTTCGGTGAGGCACTGACTGCAAACTCGGTCGCTAACAAAGTCTCGGGAGCAACAACAAAAGCTCCAAGAGATGCTGAACAAAATGACGGCACTTACCGGACAGAAAGAAAGTCCGGATAAAGAGGCCGAACAGTGCCAAGTGTAAGAGACCGATACAGAGTTTCTGCGAAGGGTGCTCGAGAGAAAGGACAAAGAGGCTGCTGAGCAAACTGCTAACATAAAGCAGATGGCTCTCTTGTTCCAAGACATGGTTGGAATAATGATCCAATCAGAACCCCCAGCCGACGATCCACCAATAATCATCGAGGATAACAGAGAGGAAATATCAAACCCTCCTCCGGCCTTGTCAGCGGCCAAGGAGGAGATGATCTCCAAGGCTGCCATGGATGATTACATTACTCAACAAATAAGAGCTCATCAAGCTAATGAAGCCGCTAGCCAATTTGTCAGAACTTGACGACCGTATCCAGGCCGGTATGATCAAATCAAATACCTGCCGGGATATACAATCCCCAAGTTCCATGTCTATAAAGGAACAGGCAACCCTCATCAACACGTCGCGCAATTCAGAGCTCTTTGCGGCAACACTGGAGGCGGTGACAAATTGTTTCTTCGCCAGTTCGTCGGCAGCCTATCAGAAACATCCTTCGAATGGTACTCGAAGCTTCCAAATGACTCCGTGAAAACATTCACAGAAATAGAACTGCTGTTCACACAGCATTTCTCCAGCGCAAGCAAATGCACTCCGATCACGGCATTAATCAATGCCAGGGTAAAGCCGGGAGAAACATGGATCCAATACACGATCCGCTGGAGGAACCTGTGGTCTAAGTATGAACAATGCTTAGAAGAATCTCTTGCCGTAGGCATGTTCATCAGGACCTTTGATCCTCAAACGACTGTGTCCTAGTTCATGATGTTCTTCAAGCCACAACCTTTCAGGCTCTGATAGACAAACTGGCCCAGATGGATCAAATGGGCCATGGGCCTTCCTCCTCAAATAAGAACCCTCGAAATAACAAGGGTAAAAGGAAAGCGGCCTTTATTAGCAATACACAACAACATCCAAGTAGCCCAAAACCAGCTGCTCGCCAAAACAACACGCATTCACGCCCGTTCCTGGAGGAAAGACTAAGACGTGTTTATTCGTTTCCCCACGACAAGATGAGGAGACTGTTTGAATTGGCAGTGCGTAATAAACTCATCACGTTGCCAGACCCGCTCCGTCTACCGCAACCCGACGACGTCAACAACCCTAACTACTGCTCCTATCATAGAATGGTAAGCCACTCAATTGAAGATTGCTACGTCTTCAAAAACTGAGTCAAGGACCAGTATCAATAGGGGAAATTCATGCTGTCTGATAACTGGAAGGTAAACCTACCCCAGAAGCACACTCCCAAAAAGGTGGATGCGCAGGAGGCATCATGCTCACTCATGGAAGAAACTCCATAGGAAGTCGTTCTTTTAGTAAAAACTAAAAGAATGCTGAAGGATCTCCAGGCATGTCCGGCAGTCAGGTAGAAAAGCTCACTTGAACCCGAAATAATCGAAAGGATGTTAAAACCTCTCCCCACACCAAAAATTGTTGACAAGGGGGAAAACCCCCAAGTCAAGCTTTCCAAGTCATTGAAGAAAAAGAAGAAGACCAAGAAGCCTGTGCACCCTGCTGAGTATGACGACAAGCGCACAGATCTACAAAAATACATAGACATGCTGGAGGAGTATAACCAGAAGGCGCAGACACGGGTCACGCTCGAAGAATTCCTCAAGCTTATACTTGAGGGCGAAGATAATGACAATGATGAGGGAAATGACTCATCAGAAGATACCGAAGACCTTATAGCAAGTTGCAACATGGTCTCCCATTCGTCGTTATATGACGAAGAAGATCCCTCAGCGTCAGAAAACAACGCAGAGGAACTAGGGGCAAAATCGGCGCTAAAATCCCCAGAACTGCCAGAAGAAGACCCGATTAAGAGGCGGCTAAATGAAGCCTTTCAAAAAAGCAAAATTGACCGAGAACGCGAGACAGCCATATATGAAAAGGCTAAGCGTCAACGTCTGGATAAAGAAGCTGTGGCGAAGACGAGTCGTAAAGTACTCCAACCAAACCAAAGCACACCTGCAACAAATAAGAGCAGAATCAAAACAGAGAAGCGGTTCGCCAAAGCCTTGTCAAAGGGGATGAAATTGCCACCTCTCATAAGGAACACTCCCAGGATCATATGTCTCGATGGAGAAGAATTACATCCGAACTACTACTTATATCATCGGAAGGTCACCCACCCCACCGAGGAATGCAGCGCCTTCAAGAAGTAGTGGCAAGGATACGTTGTCCATCAAAAACACTTCAGGATGAACCGCGAAGCTCGCGCTCGTTGACGGAAAAATAGTGGGACGAACACACATAAAGAAACGACTGGAAAATGTCATATGGTTGGTACCAGTTCGGAAGGGGAAAAACTCCAAGTTCTTTCCTTCGGGAGCGATTCTAAGGACAAAACACCCCTCAATCCTCTCTTCAAAGACTCCGTCTCCGAAAAAGAAGAGGAGGAGAAGAACTGCAAGAATATTTAGCTGCGTAACCGCATGCTGCTTGAGAAGAATCTCGGACCTACAAACAAATGTTCGAACAAAAAAGACAAAGGGAAAGGGAAAATACCAAAGGAAATTGCCCTCGATCACGGGGTAGTAAAAGAGCTCACTATAGAAGATCCGTCTAAGAAAAATAAGGTGGATTACAATGTCCAGGCACATCTAAGGAAAATACCCTCACAACCGAGCATATTGGATGCTCTCCTCCTGTCCAAAGAGGCACGAGATTATCTGATCAAGGCATTACAAGTGCCCGATCAGTTTCAAGCATTCCTCACAGAAAAGAAGATGAAAGATGAACTGGCAGAAGTCCATACGGCCGATATTACATTTAGCAATAAGGATCTCCTCCTCGGTACATGCGAACATAATCGCTCGTTATACGTCACCGGATACTGTCACGACATCAAGATAGGGAAAATCCTTGTTGACAACGGATCCTCCGTCAACCTTCTCAACGTGAGAGTGCTGAAGGAAATTTGCATGAACATTCAGCCCCTTGCCCGAGATAAAATTATCATTTCCGAATTCGACTCACAGTCATCACGAATGCTTGAGTCCATAATACTGACGCTGCGCTTCGGGCTACTCGTCACTGACATCAAATTCCATGTCATTGACGCCAAGACTTGCTATAATGCTTTGCTCGGCAGGCCTTGGTTACACGAGTACAACGTCATCCCTTCTACACAACATCAGTGTATGAAGTATTTCAAGGATGGTTCGGAGTACACCGTCAGGGGAAAGCTAAACCCATTCTCGGTAAACGAAGTCCGGAAATACGAAGACACAAAATACTTCCTACCAGACTTCGAAGATAAGGAAAGATGTCACAAGCCGAAGAATAAACAGAAGTCTGTCACCACTATCTCGATCTTTAGGAGCGATACCAAGGAAGATGAAGAAATAGTTTATTCGGGGCAACCCAAAAAGAAAATAATAAGCCCGGACCATCTACTCCTATCTTTTTCTTCGGCAGCGACTCAGAGGACGAGGCCAATACAGTGTTCTCCGTCCGCACGTCAATGCAAACTTTTGCCGAAGCAGATCAGAGCCTACAAATTACAATGGCTCCGCCTCGGCATTACAAGGAACTGGATGCACTCGATACATACAACATACAAGAACTGCAAACTTTCTACGTACCTCCCAGGCGAAGAGGTGAAAAGGCGATCCTCTTCTACCAATCTACGGAGACTAAAATAGAAAAAGAAATTTGGCATGGTGCCGATTTTGCGCTCGACGTTCTTCAACCCATCCATCTGCCAAGATATTACGCGGAAGGATTGAAAGAGCTCTTAAGACGATAAGGCATACCCCTCGAACATACTGTTCGATAAGCCCAATTCTACAAAAAGATTTGGGATATTCTCTGGACTCAGTGAAAGATGCCCAACAGGAAAATGGAGACGACCGGGCTCGGATACGTTCGGTCTAAGAAACGGGAGCAGATCTATAGTTGCCGTGTCGTAAATAGCTCAAGTGAAGAGGAAAACGCTCTTCTAAGTGGTCGTGATGTCAAATCGGAGCGAGATCCTGATCTAAGAACGTTAAGTCCGCCGCTTGAAGAACAAATCGACAAGTTAATAAAAGAAGCTTGTCAAACGAGCCGGGACAACTACAGCCGTGAAATAGCCATTTATGAAAAGTCCAGGACGCAGCGTCTCAGTCAGCAATCTACGGAGAAAGTTGACCGTAATGCTCTTCATCCCCAGCCTAATATATGTTCTTACGAAAGGGGAAAACCCCGAAATGGAGGCAAAAATTGGGCCAAGAACGCAAACAACGTTCGAAGACAACAAAGAGGATCAAAAACGCCGTTCAATCTAGAAAAGCTCGATTGGAGCCCATCCTTTATAAAGAAGATAGGTCGGGAATACTTTTTCCCTCAAGTCAAGAAAAGGAAAATATTCAACCTTATCATGAAGCACCAAATGATGACGATTCCGCAGTCTCGGCATCCCGAACAAATAAACGAGGTCCGTCATCCGGATTATTGCTCTTATCACCGAGTAATATGTCACCCCCTTGAAGACTACTTCTCCTTCAAAGACTGGGTAGAAGACCAGTATCGACAAAGCAGGCTTACGTTATCCGACAGCTGGAGGGTAACCCCGCCACAAAAGCATGAGCTAAAGAGGACCTATACCGTTAGGATAGGACCATCTCAACATCAAGAAGGGAAGCGAACTCGTACCTGCCATATGATAACACTCTCAAAAGAGAGAGGGCACGAGACTATGAATGACTTCATAGGTGCTTCGCAAATGAAGATGAGGACGAGGTGATCTCAGAGTTTCTACCAGCACCAAAAGAGCCGGAAGATGGGATACACACCACGGCGGACAACCTAAGAAAAATCGACTTAGGGACGGAAAATGATCCGAGGCCAACGTTCGTCAGTGAACTGCAATCTGAAAAACAGGTGGCCACGTTAAAAGACGTGCTCATGCAGTATAAAGATTGCTTCACCTGGAACTACTCTGAAATGCTGGGTCTAGATCCAATAGTGGCAGTACATAAACTGGCTATATCGCCAGGTATAAAGCCAATCAAACAGGCGCCAAGAAGGATGCAACTCAAACTTGAGATGGGTATCAATGATGAAGTCAAGAAAATAATCGACTCCAGCTTCATCCAAGAAGTTCAATATCCTGACTGGATCGCTAACATCATTCCAGTGATGAAGAAAAATAGGACGGTTCACATCTGTGTTGACTTTCGGAATCTTAACAAAGCTTGCCCGAAGGACGACTTCTCAGTTCCCGTTACCGAGCTTATGATCGATAACACGTCTACCTATGAGGTCTTCTCCTTCATGGATGGATCTTCAGGATACAACCAAATAAAAATGCATCTTGAAGACCAGAAGCATAACGCCTTCCGGACCCCATTGGGCATATTCTGCTTTAAGGTGATGACCTTCGATTTGAAGAACGCTGGCTCTACCTACCACAGGGCCATGACAAAGATCTTTGATGACCCCATCCATGAGAATGTCGAATGCTACATCGACGAACTTGTAGTGAAGAGAGAATCTCATGAGGAATATTGGAAACATCTAAAAATAGTGTTCCGACATCTTCGGAAATATAATCTGAAGATGAACCCTCTAAAATGCGCATTTGGAGTTTCCTCAGGAAAATTCCTAGGATTCATCATACATCACTGGGGTATCGAAATCGATCCCTCAAAGATCAAGGCGATTATGGAAATTCCCACGCCAAGAACCCTCAAACAACTGCGGTCTCTCCAAGGAAAGCTCGCGTATATCCGGCGGTTCATAGCTAACCTCTCCGAAAAATGCCGTCCCTACAGTCATTTGATAAAGAAGGGGACCACGTTCGTCTAGAATCAAAAGTGCCAAAATGCACTGGACGAAATCAAACAATACCTGCAGAATTCGCCGGTATTGACTGCTCCGGTTAAGGGAAGCCCCCTTATCCTATATACAGCGGCCCTTGAAGTTTCTCTAGGCGCATTGTGGGTACAAGAGAACGATCAGGGAAAGGAGAGAGCTCTGTACTATTTGAGTCGAGTTCTCCTGGGGGCAGAAAACAACTATTCCGCCATCGAAAAGCATTGCCTGGCGCTGATTTTCGCAATAACGAAGCTCAGACATTACGCCTTGGCACATGAGGTCCATCTCATATCGAAGGTGGATCCTCTCAAATATCTAATGTCAAGGGCCATACTAACAGGAAGGCTTGCAAAATGGGCCCTCCTCCTGATGGATTTCTCGATAACGTATCATTCCCTCAAAGCAGTGAAAGGGCAGGCCATTGCCGACTTTCTCGCAGAGCATCCGATACCAGCCGATTCCCCATTAAATTACGAACTGCCAGACGAACATGCTTTCGATACAATCGAAGAAGAAAATGATTCCCAATGGGAATTCTACTTCGATGGAGCATCCTCCATGAAGCGGCGAAAGCAAAACACCCCTATATTCAAAGCTGGGGTATGCCTTATCTTCGTGATCCCGCAAGAAGGGATATTGCGTTATGTCCTTTCCTTAACGGAGCCAAGGACTAACAATGAAGCCGAATACGAAGCTTTGATACCAGGTCTTGAGATCTCTATCAACATGGGAATCAAAGACCTCCTCATATATGGAGACTCCCAACTGATCGTTAGCCAAGTAAATGGCGACTATCAGACATGTAAGTCAGAGCTGATAACGTATGGAGAAAGAGTGCAACAACTGCTAATGCAAATCCCTTCATATACTCTGGAAAGCATACCATGTGCGGAAAACAGCAAAGCGGATGTATTGGCCAAATTAGCTAAGGAATTGGATGATGAATATCTCGATGACGTGAGGATCATTATGCAAAGCCGCAGGGTTCTAATGCCAACAGATATATCTTTGGAAGATCTGATAGATCCATCCGAAAGAAAAGAAACGACTGAACAAGTAGCCCTTCAAATAGAGGACGAAGAAAAGGTCAAGGACTGGAAGGAAGTCTTCATAGACTACTTTAAGTCCCGACAAACACCCGAAAACGCGTTGTTTAGACATCAGCTCATGAAACAAGCTTTTTCATTCGCCTTTGTCAATGATACTTTATATAAGAGATCGTTCGACTGTCTATGGCTAAGATGCCTGGGGCCGGAGGAAGCAAAGAAAGTCGTTCAAGAAATTCACGATGGACTCTACGGTTCTCATCAAGCCGGGCCAAAAATGAAGCTGAAGATAAAAAGAATGGGTTGCTATTGGCCCACGATGATCCAGGACTGCTTCAAATATGCGAAGCAGTGTCACTTGTGCCAAATTCATGGGGACTTCATCTATCAACATCTAAATCCACTACACCCGACAATAGCTAGCTGGCCTTTCAAAATGTGGGGAACCATATAATTGGCCTCATCGAACCAGCGTCCTCCAAAGAACATCAGTTTATATTGGCAACGACCGATTACTTCTCTAAGTGGGCAGAAGCAGTACCACTGAGGGAGGTGAAGACGGAGAATATTCTCCACTTCTTCAGAACCCATGTCATCTATCGGTTCGGAACTCCATGATGGATAATCTCGGATAATGGGCCAGCTTATAGAAGTCATAAAATCATCCGCTTCACACAGCAGTATAAAATAGATTGGAGATACTCTTTAGTCTATAATTCTCGGGCCAACGGTCTAGCTGGAGCTTTCAACAAGACCTTGATAAAGATTATAAAAAAGACGGTGTCTAGAAACAAAAAAGACCGGCACGAAAGGCGGCATGAAGCTCTCTGAACATACCGAACAATGTTCAAGACGGCCACGAATACAACACCATACGCATTGGTGTTCGGCACAGAAGCAGTGCTCCCATTGGAAATAGAACTCCCCTCTTTACGAGTAGCGGTTTGATACGAGTCGACGGATGAATAAAATGCTCATCTTAGGCTTGAGGAGCTCGACGCCTTCGAAGAAACTCGCCTTATAGCACAGCAAAATCTGGAGTCTTATAAGGCAAGGATGACACGGTCATACGAAAAACTGACCAGGCCGAGAACATTCCGCCAAGTCGAACTCATGTTGGTCGTCAAAAGACCAATGATCCCCAATCATGCAAAACGGGGAAAGTTCGAGCCGAACTATGAAGTCCCGTACATCATAGACAAAGTCAACCAAAGTGGAGCCTACCTGCTCATGGATATGCATGGCGAAAAACCCTTTCGGCCAGTAAACGGTCGATTTCTAAAAAAATACTACGCTTGACGAGTCATGACTAAGGTCAATGATAGATGACGACGCTTGTGTTCTCTCGCTATCTTCCTGAGTCAGAACCCTGAGAGTAGTCCAAAAATCCCCGTCTTCCAGAAATACGGTGATAATGGACCAAAACGTCTTTAAACTAATGCTAGACCGAAACATCCTTAAACTAACAATGGATCGAAATGTCCTTAAACTAAAATTCGTCCCTAAAATGGGAATGTTGGACCGAAACGTTCTTAAACTAACAATGGACCAAAACGTCCTTAAACTAATACTGGACCGAAATGTTATTAAACTAAAATTCGTCCCAAAAGGGGATGTTAGACCGAAACGTTCTTAAACTAATGCTGGACCGAAACGTTCTTAAACTAACAATGGACCGAAATGTTCTTAAACTAAAATTCGGCCCCAAAATGGGAATGTTGGACTGAAACGTTCTTAAACTAACAATAGACCGAAACGTCCTTAAAACTAATATTCGTCCCAAATATGGGAATCTTGGACCGAAATGTCCTTAAACTAACATTCGCCCTCAAAACGGGAATGTTGGACCGAAACGTCTTTAAACTAACAATGGACCTAAATGTCCTTAAACTAAAATTCGTCCCCAAAATGGAAATGTTGGACCGAAATGTTCTTAAACTAACAATGGACCGAAACGTCCTTAGAACTAATATTTGTCCCAAATATGGGAATCTTGGACCAAAATGTCCTTAAACTAATATTTGCCCTTAAAACGGGAATGTTGGACCGAAACGTCCTTAAACTAATGCTGGACCGAAACGTCCTTAAACTAAAATTCGTCCCCAAAAGGGGAATGTTGGACCGAATATTCTTAAACTAATGCTGGACCAAAACGTTCTTAAACTAACAATGGACCGAAATATTCTTAAACTAAAATTCGTCCCCAAAATGGGAATGTTGGACCGAAACGTTCTTAAACTAACAATAGACCAAAACGTTCTTAAAACTGATATTCGTCCCAAATATAGGAATCTTGGACCGAAATGTCCTTAAACTAATATTCGCCCTCAAAACGGGAATGTTGGACCGAAACGTCTTTAAGCTAATAATGGACCGAAATGTTCTTAAACAAAAATTCGTCCCCAAAATGGGAATGTTGGACCGAAACGTTCTAAAACTAACAATAGACTGAAACGTCCTTAAAACTAATATTCGTCCCAAATATGGGAATCTTGGACCGAAATGTCTTTAAACTAACATTCGCCCTTAAAACAGAAATGTTGTACCGAAACGTCCTTAAACTAATGCTGGACCGAAACATTCTTAAACTAAAAATGGACCGAAAAACTAAAATTCGTCCCCAAAATGGGAATGTCGGACCGAAACGTCTTTAAACTAACAATGGACCGAAACGTTATTAAACTAACAATGAACTGAAATGTCCTTAAACTAAAATTCATCCCCAAAAGGGGAATGTTGGACCGAGACGTTCTTAAACTAATGTTGGACCGAAACGTCCTTAAACTAACAATGGACCGAAATGTCCTTAAACTAAAATTCGTCTCCAAAATGGGAATGTTGGACCAAAACGTCCTTAAACTAACAATGGACCGAAACGTTCTTAAAGCTAATATTCGTCCCAATTCTGAGAATCTTGGACCAAAATGTCCTTAAACTAACATTCTCCTTCAAAATGGGAATGTTGGACCGGAACGTTCTTAAACTAGCATTTCGCTTCAAAATACGGCGATAAATGACCATTATGTCCTTAAACTCACACATTTAGCCCTACGGTGAATCCCCATATCGATTACCATATACAATCCATGGGCATAAATGATTCATAACTCTCTCAGGTCCTACATGGTAGTCCTTTGAAGGAGACTGGGGCCTACAGCTAATGGTACATGACCTTACGGGCCGTCTAAAAAAAGGTATGTCCACAAGAAAAATGGGTACGTACGAAAATCCGAAAGAGCGCCGTGAGTAAAAACAGCAGGACTGCCAGCAAACTAGTGAAAACCCGAAAGGGTGCGAACTCGCTGAAAAAAAAAAAGGAAAAAAAGGTATGTCCACAAGTAAATTGGGCACGGACGAAAACCCAAAAGGACACCGTGAGTAAAAATAGCAGTATTGCCAGCAAGCTATTGAAAAACCGAAAGGGCACGAACTTGTTAAAAATACCTACGTGAGATCTTTACGACTCACAAAGGAGCAACACAGTTAAGAATCCCTATGATTCCTAAGGAGAAAACGCACTTGCGAGATCCTCATGACTCGTAAGGAGAATTCCCTCCTTTGAGACCCTCACCGCTCATGTGATTCAAAAGCTTAAGTTATAAGGATCCAAACCTGTTCTTAAACCATCATATCCCCCAAGTTGCCCTAAAGGTGGTCTAATATTGACCATTGTATACAATCCACGGGCATAAATAAATATTCTCCCACCAAGTTCCACCAATGGCGAGAAATGCCCCCATATGGTGAGCGACGCTTGTAAGTTCTCTCGACTTATAAGAAGAAAATACTCTATTAAGATCCTTATGACTTATAAGAGAAAAACACACTTAGGAATCCTCACGACTCCAAAGGAGAAAATACACCTACGATATCTTCTCGACTCGTAGGGAGAAATACTTTTATGAGACCCTCACGGCTTATAAAGCCAAAAAGCCTTAGTCGACAGGATCCCAACCCTGTTTGCTAAGACATCTTTGTCCAAATCAACAAAGGCAAATGATGATTTGCTCCAGGAAATATCCTAGTTGTAACGATCCCGATGCCTAAATAGGTATCAAATTTCAAGTTCTTTCACGGCAAATGATGATTCGCTCCTTGCAATATTCCAGTGGTAGCGATGCTGATGCCAAGATTGATATCAGATTTCAAATTAAAAAAGCCGAAACGGTAGGGCAACTCGCAATAAAAAGCAGCGAGTAAAATCAAAAACAGCCGAAATGATTGGGGACCATGATAAATAGACGAAATGATTGCGCAATCGCGACTTTCATGACAAAAGATGAAAAGATAGAGCATCGCGGAAAGAAATAAGAAAAATTTAAAAAAAAATTAAAAATGAAAATGAAACTTTTTCTCCCTGCAAGTAGGTCCATATTGACTCTTATATACAATCTATGAGCACAAATGAAAGAAAGGGAACCATATTTTTCCACCACGCTTCGTCAAAAAGATAACTGAATATTGATGGTACATATATAACCTAGAGGCTATCCCGGCGTTCTTTCTCATTCCGACAGGATGCAGACGCAACGTCATCATAAAAAAAAAAGACCCAAGGGTCAAATAAAAAATAGAGTAATGGCAAATCCTAGCTCCAAGTCTTGATGGTACATATATAACCTAGAGACTATCCCAGCGTTCCCCCTCATTTCAGTAGGGTGCGGATGCAACTATCAAATGAAATTGGAGCAATGGCATATTCTTAGCTCCGGACTTCAATTGCAATACATATAGCATAAAGGTCCTAAAGATGTCTGGCCTATTTCAGCAAAGAATCGGCGCGATATCGTCAAAGCAAAAACGAAGTGACAACATATTCCTAATTTCGGGTCTTGACGACAGTACATATGTTTAGTCGAAAATATTGCACATTTGATGGAACATTTTCCCAACTTTTGTTAAGTGCTTAAAGGTGTTTATCACAAATAGAGAACATATGTGGGTTTATCTATAAAATATTTATTATCATATGTTTCTACATTATAATTAACATTATGAAGGAAAATATGTGCATATAATATTTATATGATATTTTGGTAATTGAAATATGCATATCATATCAAATATCTCTAATCAATATTATTAAAGATTTAATATCATATAAAATGGTTATGATATTATCTCAAATATAACAAATATTACTAATACTATAAAGTGAGATATTGTGCAGATATTAGCTCAGGTCTGGAGATCGAGAGATCCGAGATGTTGGGAATAAAATCTGCTGATAAAGTTGAATCAAATCATAAAATCATAAACGGCAGAGACTCAGACGAAGATTTGAAGAATCCAGACATCACAATGATCTCCAAGTGTCAACACCAAACAGCACAAGAATATTGAAGCCCTGATCTCACCAAATAGCCACCCAACTGCGGCCAAACTGCCCTATGTACGGCGGATCCGCGGCCCATTTGTGGTCGTTGGATCTGTGAATTTTTCAGTGTGATCGCAACTGCAAATCATCACACATAGGATCTTGGGTTTCTGCATTTGTAACTATATAAAGGACCGAGAGCTTCATATGAATCGACGATCACCGAATAGATCACCGACAAGATCAAGAGATCCAAGACGATCCACGAATCGACGTGATCAATCAACTCAACATTTACGTTCCAATGAGATACGATCGAGAGCAAATAGGCTTCTTTATATTCTACACTCAAAAAGGATTTGTAAATGATAAGTTGATTAATAAAGGAAGATCATTAGTTTAATTATTTCGCATTTACTTTCTGCGTTAAATTTCTGCATTACTTTCTGCATTTACATTATGATCTCATTCTTCATCCTTTCTTCTCCAACCATGCATGAGTAATTCCTAGCTTGCTAGGGTTCGTAGGCTAGAGTAGATCAATGGATGATAAAATATTTTAACTCATTTTATACATTTTAAAGTCTATAAACTTTAGCAAAATAAATGTTAACATCCTTATCGGGCGCGCTACCAATTTATTGATAGCCTTGACCATGATTTGAGATTAGATTAACACTTGTTTTGTTAGGAGCTAGACATGAATAGAGATGAATGCAAGGACAAAGGTTAAGAGTGGGGAAACCCTAGTTTCTTCCAAAAGAACCATAACCTACATTCATCACTATCGATCTAGTTTTAAACTATTAAAAGATAAAAGGAGTCATTTTTAATTAGTCATCCATTACTACTAAGTCATATGAACCCTACAAGAATCTTCTTTATAAAATCTATATCTGTAGTATATCCGTAACTATAATCAATCATCCATCTTTCAATCAACTCGTCTAAAGCAAGAAAAAGGTTCACGTTTCCCTGCGGACGACCCGTACTCATCACAGCTAGCTACTAACGACATCATCCTGATTGTGGTTACTTTACTTTTACAACATTCACTTTTCAGCAGAACAATCAAATACAACATACAAATACTAAAGACCATTGGAGATCATCCCACCCCAGAGGGTGCGGTTATGACTCGTCGGGGCTCCAAATTGACCCTAACCTCAAGTAAAAAGTGACACGGCAAATACCTAACGCTTGTTCTTCTGACGGTAATACAAATACTCTAACCTAAGATGGTTACTTGAAGACGTCTTGTCCAGCCTCAGAAGGGATCAGAGACACGATAGTCGCGGGCTATTCGAACAACGGTTTAAAGACTGCATATCGAGAAATACATCAGCCAACGCGACTGTACCACGGACTAAAACCTTAGTACCACAAAACTAACGGACCTCTGTTATAAAAGAATGGGGGTTATCTACATACAACGTTAGGACAAGTTTGCATGTAAACTCAAGGGAGGTAAACTAAAAACACTCCGAAATGAGTACATAAACTAGTGACTCTGGAATGAGTGAATAAACTACAAACTCCGAAATGAGTGAATAAACTAGAGATTCCGAAATGAGTAAATAAACTAATTCGTGCCAGAGCGAGACAATCAAGAAAAGGAAGGTGTAGATACGAAAGGGATAGATGCTTTTCGTTCATACTTCAAAAGAGAACTACATACTCTCGGTGCATGCAAAAAAAGGACACATGATCCCAGATCTACAGTGGCAAGACAATGAACTCCGGAAATGGATTTTCAAACTCAAAAGCAAGTTTGAGTAATGCACGTTCAGCCTCATCAACCATCTTTTTGTGCATCTTCTCTCGGATGCAAGCGTCAGGGTCACCACTGATATCTTCCACCCTCTGGTATGCTGATACTATCGTCTTTTGTTGAAAGACATGGTGCAAGTTGGAGACAAGATTATTTCGCCGTTTTTTCGAGATCAACCCTATTAGATACACAGAATGTACCTTTTCTTCAGCATCATCGAGTGCTTGGAGCGGCATAACCTCAAAACGCCCAGGTATAGCTTCCCCAATCGACCCAACGATCATCTTCAAAAGGGCAGAACGGTGGGAGAGCAATCGACCGTTGTTATCGTCAAAGCGATGCATCACCTCGTCGCATTGGACCATAGTGTATTCTTGGCCTCGAAAGCAACCCTGGATACAAATCTCCTCGTAAGAGATAATCTCTTCAAGATCATACAGATGACCAGCCATGGTACCTGAAAAGAAACTGGGTAGAGTCATCAATAAAAAATGCCAGAATCACTAAGTCTAAAAAAACAGTGGGCCCCACAAAATCAAGATGGTGGCTCTTCAATGATGAGACATGTGCCCATTGTGAGAATCCCAAAAGATTCTCATTAAATGAATAGTGCTTATTAAACACTGGAGTTAAAAACTCCCAATATTCCCCGAAAGGCGAGCTCTTTAAAATAAACAACATATTCAAATCTGTGGAAAAAAAGAAGGGATTAAAACCCCAAAAATTCTGGAAAAAATGGAAGAACGTTCAAGAACATTAAAGGGAATAAAATTCCCAAAGTTCGTAAGATTTAAATCAGAGCTAAGCTCTGCAAAAAAATGGAATTAAATTCCCCCAAGTAGTGGGATTAAATCTCAGAGATCCCCATATTAGAAAATTCATGGGTTAATTGATGGAATCAAATTCCAGAAAAATAACAGCAGGGTAAAACCCTAAGAAGGAGAATCAAAGATTCTCAAGTCTTGGATGAGGACATCAAGATTCACAATCTATATAAAAAAAAAGAAAGGTTTTTTTTAGATCTCCAAGAGATCGATTCAAAAAAAAGAGCTAAGCTCTGTCGAATCTGACAATGGATTGAAAATCCAAAACTAAGAAAATATATATGCTCAAAAGGAGTTAAGAGCTGAGCTCTGTTCATAATCTTTATCAAGAAATTTGGCAGAGAATACTCTGTTCAAAAGAATTCTTAAGGACAGAGATCTAAACTCTGGAACGAAAATTAAATTCTCAAAAGAAGAGTAAGCCTCAAGGAAGAAGATGATGGGACAGCAGTCATCTCAAGGGTCAAAGGCCCTATTTATAAGATGTGGGGGGAACGATTCAACTTCCTAGGTGATCCAACGGTGGGGGGAATTTGCTCCCCTAATAATTAAACATAATAATAAGAGCTAAGCTCTGTTAATTCCAATGAGGCAGCGCCTCACGTGCTCTCCACGAGAGCGCCGGCGCCAGTCTTATAGGATTAAATCCTAAAGTGGCGCCGCACGTGAAGTTCAAATAAGCGCCAATGTGCAAAAGCACAGAAGCGCCTGTTATGTATAAGAATTTAATTCTTAAGCGGCGCCCACGTGCATAACACGTGAGCGCCGGCGCCCAAATTAAAGTGGGTAGAATTAAATTCCACATGAGAATAACTTCCCTAAAAATTTGGATATTCTCTGTTAGACAGAGCCGTTGGATCAAAGATCCAGTGGTGATGATAAATCATCAAATGATATAATTAAATTCTATTAGGAGAAAATATATCCCTAATCTTTCTAAATGAGAAAGATATTCTCGGTTGGATCAAAGATCCAATGATAGAATTAAATTTTATTTTTAGGAATATATTTCCCCAATCTTTTGAAACAAAGAACGATTGTTCTCTATAGAATAGAGAGCCCTTAGATTAAAATTCAATGGTGCTTAAAAATCACCATTTGACAGAATAAAATTCTGTATATGGGAAAATATTTTCCCAATCTTGTTAAAAATAAGAAAACATATTCTGTGAAACAGAAATCACTGAATCAAAAATCCAACGGTGGGTAAAATCCCTCAAATAAATTTTGAGGCCAATTAAATCAATTGGTATCTTTCAAATGAGAGATTTTCTCAAATTAATTAACAATTTTTCTTTCCTATAAAAAAGATCTAAGACTTCAAGTTTCATATAGAGGATTGACCCCATAAGTTTCTCCACAAAAAGAAAAACAGAGAATTTAATTCTCAAAAGAAGAAAAAGATCTCCCTCCTTTCAAACTCTAGGTAAAGGAAAAGAAGAGATCAAAAATATCTTCTTTGCCTATTATAAACGGAAACATGGGTTTAAACCTTCATATAAGAACTTGGTTTTTCCTCTGATTTGAGATTTGCAAAGCAAATCTCGCTACAAGTTGAGAATTCAATTCTCATCGGGAAGATTCTGTTCTTCAAACTTAAAATTTAAGGGAAAAGAATTAGGTTAAAAAGAAAGAAAAAGAAAAAGAACCTATGTTTTAGGAATTTAATTCCTCTAAATATAGGGTTTAACCCTGCGTAAAGAACTTAGTTCTTATAAAACAAGAATAAGAACTTAGTTCTTAAAGAAAATTCGATCCCAGATCTTCAAAACAAAGATCTTGGTGGTCATTAATGGTCAAAATGCCATCAACAGAGATTCAATCTCTAAAAAAAGAAAGAAAAGGAACTCGGCGTCTTACGTGAAAAACAGGTGAGCGCCCAAAAGATTCCCAAAACAAAGAAATTGGCGCCTCATGAGCGCCCCCAAAAAAGGACTCAGCGCCTCACATGCTTCACACATAGGCTCCCAAAACAGAAGGCCGGCACCTTACATGAAATACACGTAAGCGCTGAGTAAAAGTGCTTAGCATTTCATATGCAGTCAAAACGGCTGAGTGCTTAGTACTGATTGGGCAGCGCCCAGCGCCTCACGTGAAACACACGTGGGCACCCAAAAAAAAAATGAAGCAGTGCCTCACGTGCTCCTCACGTAGATGCCATATAAAAGTGCTTAGCACTATACATATTTAGTCAAAATGACTAAAGTGCTTAGCACTTATTGGACAATGCCCATAACTGAGTGCTCCACAAGATACATATGTGAGCGCCAAAGCTCCAAACAAGTGCTTAGCACTCCTACATAAAAAATGGGGCTGAGCAAACAGAACCTAAATAAGTGTTTAGCACTTTTGAATAAAAAAAGAAGAAAGAAGAAAAGACTGAGCAGACCAAACCCAAATTGGCTAAAAGTCTTTCTGAAGTTTCTTGCAGCTGAGCCCAAATGCTCTGTTATTGGATCTTAAATAAAAAATGATCCTTAAAATATTGCTAAGCTGATCTTAGTCTCAAATAAGACTAACATATTTTTAGTCAAAAATAAATTGAACCCAAACGCTCATATGTTTAAGCCGATCTTAATCTCAAACTAGATTAACGATCTTTAAACCAAACAAAACATTTTTGAAATAAAAAAACAAATAACCTAAGTTCAAAACCCAAACCCAAATCTAAAATATACGGATTTGGACCGATCTGCGCCCTACGGGCGATGACATAAACTAGTTTCCGTATACAATCCACGGGCAGCCAAAATAAACAAAAATACACACGACACGAAGTGAACTGCTGTAGAAGGAGAAAGTGGTTATCGCAACGCGGTAATGTAATTAACTGCATGGGCTTGCGCCTGCAGGGAAGAGTGTCCACATAATCAAAAACTCCTCACAAATGAGGGGGAATCTGATGAAGTCTGCTAGAATGGTCGCATCTATCCAAACCTCCGATATACGGTGTCATAAATCAACTTAGTATTTTCGGCTAGGTGGATGGATAATTCCAAATAGCATCTTTCCCCAAATTCAGGCTAGACGTTCCAACGTCTCAGTCCTGTCTGTTCACCGCCGTAAGACACAGACCGAGACGTTGGGACGTCTGGCCTGAATTTGGGGGCAAATGCTATTTGTACTTCTCCATCCACCTCTCCGAAGATACCAAGTTGATTTATGGCACCGTATATCGGAGGTTTAGACAGATGCGACCATTGTAGCAGACTTTATCAGATTCCCCTCGTTTGTGAGGGTTTTGATTATGGGGATGTTCTTCCCTGTAGGCGCAAGCCCCTGCAGTTAATTATATTATCGCGTTGCGATAACCACATTCTCCTGCTCTAGCAGTTCACTTCGTGTCGTGTGTATTTTGGTTTATTTTGGTTGCCTGTGAATTGTATATGGAGACTAGTTTATATCATCACCCGTAGGGCGCGGATTAGTCCAAATCCGTATATTTTGGATTTGGGATTTTGAACTTAAGTTATATTTTTTCTTTAGTTCAAAAATATTTTGTTTCGTTTAAGGACCGTTAATCTAGTTTGAGATTAAGATCAACTTAAACATATGAGCATTTGGGCCCAATTTATTTTTTAACTAAGGATACATTAGTCTTATTTGAGACTAAAATCAACTTAGCAATATTTTAAGGATCATTAAATTTATTAAGATGTAAAGCATTTGGGCTCAGTTGTAAGAGACTTAGCCAATTTGGGATCAGTATATTCAGTCTTTTTTTTCAAAAATGCTAAGCACTTATTTGGGCTCTATTTGTTCAGCCCCCATTTTTATGCAAAAGTGCTAAGCACTTATTTGACGCTCTGACGCTCACAAGGGTATCATGTGATGCCTTCAATTATGGACACTGCCCAATCAGTGCTAAGCACTCAGTTATATATATATATATAGTGATAAGCACTTTTTTATATGGCGTCCACGTAAAGAGCACGTGAGGCGCTGGGTGCTGCCCAATTAGTGCTAAACACTCAACCGTTTTGGCTGTATATGAAGTGCTAAGCACTTTTGTGTGGTGCCTACGTGAGTAGCACGTGAGGCACTGGGCGCTGCCCAATCGGTGCTAAGCACTCAGCCGTTTCGGTTGTATCTAAAGTGCTAAGCACTTTTGTGTGGCGCCCATGTAAGGAGCACGTAAGGCGCTGGGCGTTGCCTAATCGGTGCTAAGCACTCAGCCGTTTTGGCTGTATATGAAGTGCTAAGCACTTTTTATGTAGCGCACACGTGACGAGCACGTGAGGCGCTGGGCGCTGCCCAATCAGTGCTAAGCACTCAGTCGTTTTGGCTCTATATGAAGTGCTGAGCACTTTTTATTCAGCGCACACGTGTATTTCACGTGAGGCACTGGCCTTTTTTTTTAGGCTCTCACGTGAGGCACTGAGCGCTATTGGAGGGTGCCCACGTGGGAAACACATGAGGCGCTAAGCTCACATCTTTTTTAGAGATTAAATCTCTATTAATGCCATTTTGGTCATTAATGATCATTGAGATCTCTATTTTGAAGACCTTGGATCGTTTTTTCTTCATTGGAGAACTAAGTTTTTCTTTTCCTTTATAAGAACTAAGTTCTTTATGTAGGGTTAAACCCTAATTTCGGAGGAATTAAATTCCCAGAACATATGTTCTTTTTCTTTTTTATTTCTTTTTAACCTAGTTCTTTTTTGAATTTTTTATTCTCAAGAACAAGATCTTCCCGATGAGAATTAAATTCTCAACTTGTGGTAGACTTGTCTTGTTGATCTCTGATCCATAGAAAGAACTAAGTTTTTTGAAAATGGTTAAACCTTTCGATTGGTAAAAAGAGATATTTTGATCTCTGTGTTTTCTTTACCTAGGGTTTTGAGGAGGAAAGTCTTCTTCTTTTATTGACAATTAAATTCTCTGTTATTTTGAAAGATTTATGTATTTTTCAGAAGCTTATGGGGGGTTCCCTCTGTATGAGACTTGAAGTCTCGGGTCCTTTATATAGTGGAGGCAAATTGTTAATTAGTTTTGAGAAAATCTCCCATTGAGAGATTCCAATTGATTTAATTGGTCTCAAAATTTATTTGTAGAATTTTACCCACCGTTGGATCTTTAATCCAAGGATTTCTGTTTTACAGAATATGTTTCTTCTTTTTAGCAATATTGGGGAAATATTTTCCCATATACAAAATTTATTCTGTCAAGCGGTGATTTTTAATCACCATTGGATTTTTAATTCAAGGGCCTCTGTTTTACAGAGAAAAATCTTTTTTGTTTGTAAAAATTGAGGAAAAATATTCCTCAAATAGAATTTAATTCTATTGTTTGATCACCATTGGATCTTTGATCCAGCGGCTCTGTTTAACAGAGAGTATCCTAATTTTTTAGGGAAATATTCTCATGTAGAATTTAATTCTACAGATATAAACTTGGGCACCGACGCTCACGTGTTGTGCACGTGGGCGTCACTTAAGAATTTAATTCTTATTTATAATAGGCGCTCCTGTGCTTTGCACATGGCGTCCATGTGAGCTTCACGTGCGGCGCCACCATAGGATTTAATTCTAAGGGGTTGGCGCTCGTTCTGGCATCCTCGTGAGGAGCACGTGAGGTGTTGCCTCAACAAAATTTAACAGAGCTTTGCTCTTTTTATTATGTTTAAATATTGGGGGAACAAATGCCCCCCACCGTTGTTCTCACGTGGCTCACACATGAGTGCGACAGTGTCACTTTTTCCACCGTTTGATCTTCTAGGGAGTTGAACTGTCCCTTCACATCCTATAAATAGGACCTTTGGCCCTTGAGATGACTGTCGTCTCATCATCTTTCTTGAGTCTTCTTCATCCTTGAGAATTTAATTCTCATCTCAGAGCGTAGATCTCTGTCCACAGAACTTTTTCAGAGTTAAACTCTGTCAAAAAATTAGTAAAGATCATGACCAGAGTTCAACTCATAAAAGAACATTCCTTCTTGTTTTGGATTTTTAACTCATTAACAGAGCTTGGCTCTCTTTTTTTTAAAAATGATCTCTCAGATATATTAAGAAGAACTTCTCACCCCTTTTTAAATAAACCGTAGGTTTCAAATCTCTGTTAGCTCTCTTCTTAGGGTTCTACCATATCATCGATCTTGTTCTTTGAGGGTTTTTGGAATTTAATTCCATTATATTTCTCATCTATCTCCCAACATGGGGGACTTCTGGGATTTAATCCCGTTATCTGAGGAATTTTAATTCCATTTTGTCTTACAGAGCTTATCTCTGAGAAATTTTTTGAACTTTTTGGGAATTTTATTCCCCGTTCCTATTCCCCTATTTTTATATATAGGGTTCTAATACCCTTTTTCACAGATTTGAACCTATTGCAGTGCTCGTTTTTCGAGAACATTTGGATTTTTTTTAACTCCACTGCTCAATAGGATTTCATTTAATGAGAATCCTTTTGGATTCTCACAATGGGTGCATGTCTCATCATTGATGAACCATCACCTTGATTTTGTGGGGCCTACTGTTTTTTTACTGCAGTGATTTTATTATGCCATATGGAGTACATATTTGGTGTACTGAAAATGCTATGGCCCTTGGTTGCAGTTAATTGCATTATGCCAATTGCTAACTCTCTACGAGTTTTTTTCAGGTATTATGGCTTCCGATTCCTTTTTTCCTTATGTCCATTCGGAGAGCGCTTTTGCCGATGCGCCTACGGATCGGGAAGTCTTTGCGCTAATCTGGGACTATGACCAAGAGTAGAAGTCTCTTCATTTATAGGGATCGTGGTACAGTTATATTATCCGGGGTCGGCACAGCTTTACTTGTGCGGTGCCATCAGAACCGACCCCGTCGATTCATTATGTTGATCCTCTACAGGACGTTTATGTAGTGGAAGAGGTCAATTGGACATCGGAAGGTTGTCTCCAACCTTCCATGGCGTTGATACCAGTCCAGCCGCCGATGGCCCTAGATATTCTGGGGCATCGCCTATATCAAGAAGAAGCGTGTCCTTGGGATCAGGTTTATACAATAGGAGTGACCCCCTGACATCCGGCTAGTTATCTGCAGTGGGCCCGTTATATTTTGTCGGCCAAGAAGTCGCTGCTGCTGAAGACCGGGTTATACCCGGTGGTCTACGCATCTCTCTTTTATTACCACACTCCTCATATGTGGTGGGTTAAATCCTTCTTGGAGCAGTGGAATATTCCGACCCACACATTTCTTTTATCGGACCGTGAAGTATCGATCTCGCTGGAGGAATTTGCAGAAATTTCCGGGTTACCTGTCAGAGGGGAGCATTACGAGGAGATACTTCTTCCTGACGAGTACATTTTTTCCACCGAGTCGGTAGTCATGGGCTTTACCTCGGAAAACGCTATCCAACACAAGTTTCTTAGTTTGATCAAAGTGCCGAATATCTATTTGAGCTTGTTTTTGGAGTCTAAGGGCATGGGGTTAGCTTTTCTGACTTCGTCGCCCATTTCCTTCGTCCAGAGGCTTTATCGAAGAAGGCTGCAGAGTTTACCAAGCTCGATGATCCGTTCGGATTTGGCTCAGATAGATTGCTAACTGCAGAGAAGGATTTAAAGCAGTTTTTATTCCGGATACCCCCATTGTCCCTTTTGCAGAGATTGCCGCTCCGGATATTGATGAGGAGACTTTTTTCTTGGGCTTTATTAGTTTGTGGCTGAGATGGTTTGTCACTCCCAATACACCCTCGTTACATGAGATCGTCTATCTTCTATCCGGCCCATCGCATCGCGGCAGGGACACGTATGGCTGTTGGGGTTGCCGGACAGGTCCACTTGTATCATGGCCCAAGTATAGCGGCCAACACTGCCCAGCCAGGTTTGAAGCTCGTAAATCTCCCCTTGTACTACTTCACCTCCTGGATCGAGATGCACGTGTTGGGTGCGTTTGGCGTGGATAAAAGGCCTAGATTTTACGAAGGTTACAACTTCCCTCGGGTCATACAATTGGTCGATGCTTTTTCTCTAGACCAAACACAGCAAGAGGCTCGGTGATTGCTTTTTCATCCGCGCATGGTTGGGGATAGCATGACCTTCATCGACAGGGTTTTGACCATTGGTAAGGAACCCTCCAAAGTAATCCAGCCGCTCTACGACGTCTTCAAGGATGGAGCTTCTGCATTGAGGGCCCGGAAGATTGCGCATTTGTATTTAATCAGGCTGGGTTTCCTTGTATTCAGAGAAAATGCATCGGTGTTGTTCATGAGATATAATCCGCATCGCTTTGCCCAGCAATCTGGTTATAACCAAGGCGTTCCCCTAGAAGCGTTTCTCATTTATCCGGTTGCTACAGAGGAGAGTGTTCACAACGGAGCGCATCATTTTATGCAGCTGAATACGGGATCTCATTTCCTGATCAGTGAGCCGAGTCATATCCTGAAGGTCTCGAATGCTTACATCGCCTGGTATCAGAATGCGACGGGTGCCGTTGTCAAGGAGGAAGGGCGGATGCTTCTTGACCATAAAGATTCTGTCCTGGCCAGTAATCCTGCGGTTCCGATGAAGCGACGGGAAGTTGTCCGTCCTTCTTTGAGAGAGCACCGCTACTGTAGTCCCGCGAGTCTTTCTGGCTAAGCCACAGCCAGACGTAAGTGCTCCTGTGGTGACGGCGGCATCTTCTGAGTCGGGTATTGGCTCGGAAACCGGGACTCGCCGTCCCAAGAAGCCCATAAAGCGTAAGCTTTTATCGTCGGATATTGTTGTCGGCTCGCAGAAAAAGAAGAAATCTTTATTTTCGGCTGATGTTATCTTCGGTCAGAAGCCGCATGCTCCCTACAGCGAAGGCTTGTCCAAATACGGCACCAACGACAGTCTGTTCGGGGCTTCTACTGATGAGAATGCCGTTACTGATCTTCAAGCCGCTATTGAGGCTCCTGAGAGATTAGCCCGCGAATAAGCAGCGCTTGCTTCTCTTGCGGCGTCAGATATATCTCGTTTACATTCTTCTGTATGTGTGTGTGTGTGTGTGTGTATATATATATATATATATATTTGAATTTATTATGTTTTATTAACGCTCTTTTCTTAATAAGAATCTCCATTGAAGAGGCACTTTTGGCGTCCCTCAAGACATTTGAGGAAGAGGAGAGGCTTCGCGCTTCTATGGGCCTGGTATGATTCTTTTTGCGACACCTTTGAATATACATATTTAACTCATTTCGTTCACACCCTGACTCCTTTCTCTCTTTTCCATCGCAACTTGTGTTGTTCCGAGTGCGATGTCGTCCCTAGGGGTATATCGTTTGGACGGTAGTATAGTTGTAACGACTCAGAAATCACTGTACAAAATTTCTTCTTTTTAATGTACAGAAGAGTGTATCATAGCCTGTGTACGAGTTATAAGTTACTTTTTCTAAATAAAAGCAAGAAACAACTTGTAGCTCATTGGTAAAACCTTTGCACTGCTGTGACGTAGCCCCTGTGTTCGATCCCCATCAGACACATTATTTTTTTTCTGATTTTTCTTTTTTAACTTTTGGAAGCCTAAAAGATTGCACGTGAATACACGGAAAAATGAAAAGTCAGAAAAATCAAACATGTGGAAAATGGAGTAAACCCTAATTTGATCGAGTGGCACGAATCTCGAGGCAAAAGCCACGAGATTGACCGGCTAAAACACTTAAAGGGCTGGCGGGGACGGTTGATTTGAAGGAAATTGTCCACGTGCTCTGCACACTTGACTTTTCCCATACCCCTAACTCCCCTGCACTGTTTGATTTCCCTGCAATCAAACAGAGACCCTTCATTTCACAATTAAACCAAATTTTAATACTTTTTAATCCACATTTTCAATTCCAAAATCTTAATTCTCCACTATAAATACTACCCCATGCCCTAACCCTTCACCATTCTGAAAATTCTAGGCAAAACTCTCAAAAATTTCCTAAGTACAAGTGGAGTAAAGTGGAGTTAGCGAACGATCAACTTCCGGCAAAGATCGAAGTAACATCCGGAGCTCCCGCGACACCCCAAACCTTTCATACTCTTCCTCCCCCTCTCCTTAGCATAATCAAACGGTAAGTCCCTCCTAAACTCCCTTTTTATTATTTGAATTTCTTTTTAATCAAAATCGGTAAAAGTGGAGTTAATACCCATATCTTTTTTTCTAAACTCTAGAAACTCCACATTTTCTTATATATTGTTCATCCAAATTCTTACACGATACTTGTAAATTTAATTCCAATATTTAGAATAAATTTTAGCCTAGAATATCATGTAAAATAACTTTAAATTAACTTTTTTATTAAAATACTATAAACTTTGATATCGCTTCTTCTAGTTTCGTTAAAACAATATATTTAGGAAAAACTTCACAGGGTAACGACCTACCCCTCACGTACACACTTGTTTCATAGCACGATACCTTTCTGTATGAATTTTTGTACAAATAAAATATTACATTAAAATACCACTTACTTTAAAAACGGTTTTCTTTTAAAACAGTATTTCGATTCCTTTGCAATTATGTCTCTACAACCCTCTTTATGGGACCTGCTAATGAATGGTGCAGATTATCACACATCCTTAGGCTAGTAGAGCGAGATGCAGACCTCCTCACGGAGCGTTCGGTCTCGAAAGGTTTTAAATATGGTTTTTAAGAAAAACGCATTTTTCTAATTAAATAAAATTTAATTTTTAATAATTATATAAAAATAACAAATCCATATATTTTCAAAATATACTAAACTTACATTTTTTTTAAAATGAAAGAATTATAAGTTTCACTAAAATACCATCAAGATACCAACAAAAGACAAGTTTTACAATAAAATATCATGAACTTTCCAAGTTAAGCAATTATCACTAAAATACCTCAAATCCTTAAAATTCATATCCATGAAAACCCTAAATAATATAAATAAATTCTCGAGGTTTATTTTGAAATTTTATTAAAAATATTTTTCATAAAACCCCCTCGAGTTATATAAAACAATATTTAAGGACTTTAGTTATATAGGTTTAAGCAGGATCAATTCTCTTAAGCCCCAGGGAACCGGAGAAAGTGAGTGATTGCCTATTTAAGATAGAAAACTTAACGAAGTTATCAATGGTAATTGTCTTGGAAAAAGACACAAATCCTGCCGTCCATGTGCAGCAGTTATCGATGACTCCCAAACCGAATTCAAGATCCAAATCAGTTTACAAGTGTCGGACTCAATCTGAGTTCAAACTCAAACCTGAATCTTTTTCAAATCTGAATCTAAAATCAAACATGAATACTTGAACATGAACATGAATACTTGAATTCAAACCATCAATATCAAGTATGTATACTTGACTTAACCAAACCCTGGTTATAATTGGACATGAACCTAACATGAATACCATAACACAATGGTTGCTATTTAAACTGGCTTGACTCAAACCATGAATGCAACTTGACATGAATACAAGAATACTTGCTACGAATACATGATATTGACATGAACTCAATCTTGCAACTTGATATATTCATGGATTCGAGCAAGGCTGGTAATCTTAACTGTAACGTAGAATACACGGGGTGTTGGGGTAGTTATTGTGTAAATCCAACGGAATCTCAAGAGTGCCCTTAGATCATGAATCCATGTCTATAAACACAAGCAAGCTATCATGAGGGCCCGTGTTTTCTTGCTCCTGAATTACAGCCTGTTGAGTTTGGAATACTTCAACACTAGGTTGAAATCCCGTTACTAACACTTGATTCGGGCCCGTGGTTCCTTACCCCTGGATTACAACATATTGGGTTCGAGAACACTCTTGAGATTGGTTAACATTCACCTTTGAACTCACATTAGTTACTTTTACCTTTTAGAGACCTTTTAGGACACTTACAATCTCTTCATGTTCATTATACCCACACTCCACGGCCATGTTATACTTGTTTGCCATGCTAATATAGTTGACATACACATTACCATGCACACTACTATACTTGCTTACATGTTCATAATTTATATCTATGCTATACTATATATCATATTACACCTTGCATTTCTTTTATATACATCATCCTCATTTCTTAGGGACTTATCGAGTGAAAGTTCGCTGATGGGCATTCTACCCATCTTTGTTTTCTTAGAATGTTCGTCAGATATTGTAGAGACTGAGGAGGTAGATATCTCGGAAGAGGAGCACGATCAGATCGCGACCCAGGCCTAGACAAGTTATCTTTTTCTCAGTTTATGTATGCCACCTGTTTAGGCATTTCTTTTCTAGTATTTTCTTTCAGTTGAAATCATGTATTGTAAATGAATCAAGTTGAATGTAAATAAATCTGTTGAATTTTAAATCTCATGTTAATTTCCTTGTCATTCTATATTGCTTATTTTACGTTTAGCGTATTTATTTCGGGAAATGACCTTCTCAAAATAAATACGTCGCGGGCCTGCCATGTCACCGCTTCCGTCTATTGGGAAGCGGAGCATGACAACAGTGACTGGTGATGTGGTCGTAGCTATGGAGAAACAGGTGGAGGTTACCGCAAAACCGTGGCATATGAGTCTTGGCCACATGAGTGAGAGGGGGCTTCGTGAGTTGCACATAAAGGAGTTGCTGAAAGATGTTATCTCGTGCAAGTAAGATTTCTGCAAATTTTGTACGATGGGGAAGCAACTTAAGGTCGGCTTCAAACAAGCCGTGTACAAGACTGAAGGACTCCACGACTACATTCACTCAGATGTATGGGGGCCATCGCCGGCTGCATCAAAGGGAGGTACCACATATTATATTACTTTCATTAACGATTTCTTACGGAAGGTATGTGTCTACTTCCTCAAACACAAATCAAATGTGTTTGCCAGCTTTAAGAAGTGGAAAGAAGCTGTGGAGAAGCAAAAGAGGTGACCGGTAAAATATTTACGGACAGATGATAGAGTTGAATACACCTCGAAGGAGTTTATGGACTTTTGTAAAGAATAGGGTATACAGTGACAATGGACTGTTCCAGGACATCCAGAGTAGAATAGGGTAGCGAAGCGCATGAACAGAACACTACTAGAGAGAGCCAGAAGTATGTGGTTGCAATCCGGACTTTTGGAGGACTTCTGAGCAGAGGTGGTGAGTTATGCGTGCTATTTGGTCAACAGGTCTCCATCAACGGCCATAAATCTTCATATCTCAGAAGAAGTATGGAGAGGAGAACCAGTCAGTTACGATTCATTACGAGTGTTTGGGTGCCCTGCATATTCGCTCGTGGATTGGACGGATATAACCAAGTTGGAATAAAAGTCTAAAAGTTTTGTTTTTTTGGGATTCTAACTTGGTGTTAAAGGCTACAAGTTATGAGATCTCGAAAACAAAAGGGTGTTCCCTAACCGAGATGTGATCTTCAATGAGGATTCCATATTGAAAGACGTGGCTGGAGATAATAATAAGGCAGGTAGAGTATTAAGGGGCAATGATTCGGGGAAGGTGGAATTATCTGGCGCTCATAAGGTTACGGATACTGAAGCACGATTACAGCCTATTGATGCGGAGGTGGACAGGCAGATTTCGGAAACAGAAGGTGAAGACTGTTCCCTCATAAAAAAAAGAAGAGAAAGAGGAGAAAATTCCCTATAACTCAAGCCTCACGTGTTAAACACGTGAGCGCTTATATGCAAAGCATATAGGCGCTGCAATCAAACAATTGATAGGCTAAATAAGCATCACATGTTAAATACGTGAGCGCTTATATGCAAAGCATATAGGCGCTGCAATCAAACAATTGGTAGGCTAAATAAGCCTCACGTGTTAAACTGCGGTCAAACAACTATTGGCTAAATTGGCCTCACGTGTTAAACACGTTAGCGCCCATATGCAAAACATATGGGCGCCAAATTATAGAAGCTAAATAAGCCTCACGTGTTAAACACATGAGGGCACCTCCTTACGTAGAATTAAATTCTACTCAATGAACCGTTGGATCAAAGGATCCAATGGTGGTTAAGCATAGAATTAAATTCTATTGAGAGGGATATTTTCTGTTAAACAGAAAGTTGGTGGATCAAAGATCCAGTGAGATGGAAAATATTTCCCATATCTTTCTACACAAAAAAAGATTGCTCTCTGTAAAACCGAGCACCCTTGGATTAAAATCCAATGGTGATGAAAATATCACCGTTCAATAGAATTTTATTCTATATATGAGAGAATATTCAATCCATCTTGTTAAAACAAGAACAACATATTCTGTAAAAATAGAGACACTTGGATCAAAGATCCAACGGTGGGTAAAATTCCCCAAATCAATTTTGAGACCAATTAAATCAATTGGAATCTCTCAATGAGAGATTTTCTTAAAACCAATTAACAATCTGCCTCCACTATAAAAAGGACTCGAGACTTCAAGTCTCAAAAGAGACGGGAGGAAGGAGATAAAAAAAAAAGAACCCCCGATAATCTTCTGCAAAATTCAGTGAGCTCTTAAGAGAACAGAGAATTTAATTCTCAAAGGAAGAAGAATCTCCTCCTTCAAAATACTCTAGGTAAATAAAAAAGGGGCGATTAAAAGTATCTCTCTTGCCTAATATAACGGATATACTGATTTAAACCTTCATACAAGAACTTATTTCTTCCTCTAGTTTGAGATTTGCAAGAGCAAATCTCCCCACAAGTTGAGAATTTAATTCTCATCGGGGAGATTCTGTTCTTCAGACTCAAAACTTAGGGAAAAGAACTAGGTTAAAAAGAAAAAGAAAAAGAAAAAGAAAAAGAACATATGTTCTGGGAATTCAATTCCCCAAAAATTAGGGTTTAACCCTATATAAAGAACTTAGTTCTTATAAAAATAAAAGAGAACTTAGTTCTCCAATAATAACAATGATGATGATTCAAGATCTTCAAAACAGACATCTTGATGATCATCAATGACTAAAAAGTCATTAACAGAGATTAATATCTCTGAAAACAAGAAGAACTTGGCGTCTCTCGTGAAACACACGTGAGTAAATTTAGTGCTTAGCAATGTTATTTTTGTTGGGAATATGTATGCCCTAGAGGCTATTATTGTACATGTGATGTATATTATAGTGGATGCTTGGACATATATATAGAGAGGACTTTCTTGCTCGACATGATAGTTGTAACACTTTGAAATTCGTTTAAGATGTTTTCTCGTTAATTAGCTAGTGTGTGTGTTTGTCAAAAACGGATATCTTATTTTTCCTTCTTGGCTAGGGATAGTTATGTTGTGAAGTGTTATATATATATATATATATATATATATATATATATATATGTGTTTATTTGTAATTATAGGGTTTGCTAATTATATTTAGTTGTGTTACCCAAATTGGGAAATTTCTTGTGTTAGTGCACATATGCACACTTAGCACCTTTTTCCTTGACCTAGGCTAAAAGTGTTAGCATGTTAACCATTCTTTTCATTCTTGCATGGTTCAAGGTTATTTTCCCCACCCTTTTTATCAAAAAACAAAACCCTTTTTAAATTTCAAAATTCAATTAAACAATGAGGCATGGTGGTTAGGTGAGAGTTTGACCTTTGGACCCATTTTTCTTCCCTACTCTCTCTCTTCTCCTCACTTCAGAAATTCTGCAGAATTGAAAGCAGAAAAACCCTAGCTTTCCTTCCTCTTTTCCTCTCCTTTTCACTTCTCTTTGATCTCCATACAAATCCTACATAAAAACCACTCATTTTCATCACAAAACCATGGAAAAGTGAGCTTTTTGAGGTGTTTGAAGGCAAATCTGCACACTTGAGGAAAAAGCTGGGAATTTTGGTATTCCATAAGGTGTTTTGAAGGTATTAATTCTTGTTAGCACTCCTTTTCCTTAAACTTGTAGTATTCTTTAGCAAAAACCTCATTTCTTATGCATTTTAGTGATATTAGGGGACATTTGTGATTCATATGTTAGATTAGGGTTTTGGTTGGCTTAGTTAACTCTATCTAGTGTTATTAGAGCTAATTAGGCCAGGTTTTGTTTCAGCTTGCACAGAAATACCATAAAGTTTCATTTTAGTACAAAAAGTGTGTTTTTAACTAGAATTAGGGCTCTGTTGGATCTGCTGCTACCCGGGGCATTTCAGAATGAAATTAGAATTACTGTAGCTTGTGTAGGGGGTATTGAGTGCACACACCAAACCTGGGAGTCCCTTTCCCTACCCAGGCCGCCGAAATAAGCATTCTGGCCGCAATTTGCGGCCAGATGGGGGTGTTTTGGGTTGGGGTTTGGGGTGATGGTGTCTGCTGCTATGTGGGTTATTTTGGTATATATAGTTTTATAATATCTGTTCTGTATCAAAATCTGGAGTAGAATACCCTATTTCCCGTGTTTTTAATCTTTCGCGACACGCTTGATACGTGTGTGTGGGTGTAGGGTTTCTACGTATCGTGACGCGTCAGAGTAGCTTCAGACGCGTAATCGCACGTTTTAGCGTATCGCGCACACGCGCGCTTAGGTTGCGACGCGAGTTTCTAGTTTGACGTTAACATTATGTTTTTGTGGATTTGAGCTTATGGGTGACTTATTGTGCGATTCCAGGTTCGCAGACGAGTACGACGGATGCCGCGCAGAAGGGGAAACAAGTTATCGGTTATACCTAGCGAGAGACTACGGAGAGTAGATTTAACATCTACAGGGATATCGTCCGCATGGTGTTCTACGTCAGGGCTGATAGGACCTTATAGCTACATTTCCATACATTGACTGTTCATGGCTATTATTTAGTGCATACCGCATTCCCTGCTATATGTATATAAACTAGAATTGATAGAACACCGCACCATTACTAACGGTTCAAGTTGCACGAGCACTATCCTGCATGTTACACACACCGTTAGTAATTGCCATGACACCCACACTGTAGAATTTCCATGATCATTATGCTGTAGCTCATCTTCTATGTGACTTAACATGATATTCGTACTTGGGCACATATACATCGCATATTCATACTTGTGCCGCATACCTCACATATATTCGTACTTGGGCACATATACATCGCATATTCATACTTGTGCCACATACCCCACATATATTTGTACTTGGGCGCATATACATCATGTGTCTACATTAGTGTGCATGTAGATTGCTATATTCACCTTGCGTACTTATTCATTCGCACATCCATACCTATAACCATATTCATATGTTACATACATGGATGATATTGACTTGATTTAAAACTAAGGGACCGCAAGCGGTATTTGCAAAACGGGATCTTTTAAAGAGCGGCTTTCCCTTTCTTTTACCCTTGATGTCATACGACATATTGCATGGATTTTCGCATCGGATTTGATTTATGTGATTTCTGGATTTGGGGAACCGGAGTACTATTTTAAGAAAACACGCACTGTTTAAACACCCGGTTTCCCTTGATATGATATTTTGGTGCGTCCACCATGAGTTTTCTCGGTTCCAGAGAGCTTGTGTGAGTATACCCGATTTAAGGAGAGGTAGGCACCAATTGCGGGTACATGGTGGACCCGGTATGGTACCCCGGGGCGAGAAGACTCGTATTGTTAGACGGTGAGCCCGGTGGAGGGACTACTACCTACCGGTGATTGGTTGGACCTGGCGGTTATCCGGAAGATACTGACCAGAGTCGAGAGATGGATGCGGGATGATCCGTACTGCCGGGGCCGGGGGCCGATACCGCAGACGGAGCCCGTGGGCTGATCCGGACTGACGGAGCCCGATATATGAGGATTTGCGTGTCGATACTGGACACAAGTATTTTATGATATTTTGAGCGCCGATATTGGGCACTCATGATTTCTCAGAGATTTACAGGATTTGAGGCCGATGGGAGTGCCGGCACCTGAGTTTATTTGGGATTTGGGTGCAGTTTTGGGCACCGATTATTTTCCACGTTGATATTCCGTGTAGATGTTTATTCCATGCTCAGCATTGATTATCATATATCTCATCCTGTAGTTATTTTACCTGACAGAGCATTTGCATGATTATTGCACCTACTGCTTGTCGCATATAGATCTTACTTGCTGGCATATGATAGAGTAGCGCAGTACGTGCATGTTCGCGATTACCTTTATATCTTATCTCTATTCACGAGTTGGCAACTTACCCCCGTTGTGCCATAGTGCTTGCAGGTTACCCCTCAGAGTAGTCGCGGCAGGCTTCCTTTTTGCATCTTTTGGCTACAGATACCTCTACAATTGGTGCGAGTGCTATTTTGCTGTTAGGTGGGTTGTGGTATCTGGTTACTTTTATTGTACACACTTTTGTATCTAGTATTCTCCATCTACCATATATGTATTTGGCTTAGAGACAGTGTGAGGACGATGATGTATATTATTGGTATTCTGGTGTCGAGCTCGTTGTGGGCCGACTTTACTTATATAGCTTATTCTATCTGTGGTGTTCTCACTTGTTGCTCTTGATCTTCGCTACGGCGTCATATTTTGCTATCTGGGTGATTGATTACTTAGATTTCTTAACCTGTTGTAAATGCTTCCATTTAAATTTAAAAACACTCTATACTTTTACTGGTTTGATTTCTGGGTTTTCGATTCACTTAGTCGCGTTACGCCTGTAGATGTTACGTGGTTAAGTGCCGGTCACGGGCCAAACTTTAGGTCGTGACAAAGTTGGTATCAGAGCGTAGGTTTTACCTTTCGGAGTGTTCCTAGGATGACCCTGGTATGATGGAGTAGGTAGCTGAAGCAGAGTGGCGTAGCGTGCGTATGTTCCACGGCATACTCACGATACGGTACTCTGCCAAAGCGACCTTAGGACTTATTGATTTAAATTCCTTCTTGAGTATATACATTCTTGCGATTCGATTTTCGTATCCTTATCGAATCCTACTTTTCCTTTCAGCCATTATGCCGCCAAAGACTACTAGGGTGCAGAGAGCGGCCGCGAGGGCCGAGATTCGAGTTGATTCGTCTGAGACGAGGATAGATCCGGATAGTACACCGGTTATGCCCGAGCAGGCTGTTCCTCCCGTGACTGATCAGATTGCCATGTTAGGGGCTGGTATGCAGGAGATGCGCCATACAGTAGGATCCAGTATGCAGGAGATGCGCCAGATGATGGGATCTCTAGTTGAGACACTTCGAGCGCAGCGACCAAAGGTAGTTCCACCCGTTGCGGAGACCGTGGTAGCACCCACAGTACAGGCAGTTGCCCCTACAGCCACAGAGGTTATTACAGTATCGCTGTCAGAGTTTATGAGGCTGAAGCCTCCGGTCTTCACAGGTACCGATACAGCCGAGGACCCCCAGTCTTTCATTGATAGGATGGCTCGGATATGCCGTTCCCTCAGGTGCGCAGATGCGAGATGGGTTGAGTTCGCGAATTTTCTCCTGGAAGGTCTTGCGCAGAAATGGTGCGAATCAGTCGAGAAGGGTAGAGCAGCAGGTCTTCCTCCTATGACCTGGACAGAGTTTGTGGCGCTATTCCTTGCCCTTTTTCTTCCCTAGAGTGTTAGGGATGCCCGAGCACGCAGATTTGAGTCCTTGCGCCAAACGCCAGAGATGACAGTGGCAGAGTACGATGTGTTGTTCACAGAGCTATCTATTTATGCTCCGTACCTAGTGGCGACTGAGGAGATGCGAGTCAAGAGATTTGTCCGAGGCTTGCTTACCCCACTATTCCTTGCGATCAGCTCCCAGCATTATGAGACATATGCCGCAGCGGTAGACGTAGCCCTATTAGTCGAGGAGCGCCTTGCTGAGACTTCTGTAGTTCCAGGGCCGAAGAGGATTCGTACTGATACAGCAGCTCAGAGACATCCATTCAGACGCCATGATAGACGTGGTACAAGTGGCAGAGACTCGGGGCAAGGTCAGATGTTTAGCTCATACCCCCAGGAGGGTCAGCAGTCATCCCGTGGATGTTTTGGATGTGGTAGTCTTCATCACCGCGTCAGGGATTGTACCGAGACACGCAGGAGGGAGCCAGCCGTACCTCATATCACACTTCCACCTTATCCACCCCAGAAGGCGTTACCGGTTGTACCCACGGTTACTCCGCGTCCGACCCATGCACAGAGAGGCCGTGGTCGTGGAGGGTTTGTTCATAGAGGGCGAAGCGGTCGAGGCAGAGGACAGTCAGCCACCGACAGAGTACAGCCAGTTGCTAGTAGGGGACCGCCAGTTACAGGTGGAGGACAGGCACGAGTTTTTGCTTTGACACATCAGGACGCGCAGGCGTCCAATGCGGTGGTTTCAGGTATCCTTCCAGTATGTTCTGTTGATGCACACGTGTTGTTCGATCCCGGATCCACGCACTCGTACGTATCCACACACTTTGTGCCGAGTTTGAGTAGAGAGTCTGGGTTGCTTGATCAGCCGCTTGTGGTGACCACTCCTGTGGGGGAGTCGCTTGTTGCTAGGCACGTGTTCCGATCCTGCACCATCTGTATTGGCGAGAGAGAGTTGCATGTCGACTTGATCCTTCTTGAGATGTTGGACTTCGACGTTCTTTTGGGCATGAATTGGTTAGCCACGTGCTATGCTTCTGTAGACTGCCGTGAGAAGAAAGTTAGATTTTGTTTTCCCGACGAGTCGGTTTTTGTTGTGTTGGGGGACCGTGGTGCCGCCCCTCACAGTGTGATTTCTTCTTTTCGCGCTGGACAGCTTTTGAGGAAGGGATGTCAAGGATTTCTCGCTTATGTTTGCGATACTAGAGCTACAGAGGTTCCGTTGGATCAGGTTCCGGTTGTTAGCGAGTTCCCTGATGTGTTCCCTGACGAGCTTCCTGGGCTACCGCCCGAGCGTGATATTTCTTTCTGTATTGATTTGGTTTCTGGCACGGGGCCTATTTCTATACCGCTTTATCGGATGGCCCCGGCGGAACTTCAGGAATTGAAGGGCCAGTTGCAAGATTTGCTGGACAAGGGACTTATTCGACCCAGTGTTTCTCCTTGGGGTGCTCCAGTCCTGTTCGTCAAGAAGAAGGACGGCAGTTAGCGTTTGTGTATCGACTACCGCCAGCTGAACAGGGTTACAGTGCGGAACAGATATCCTTTGCCACGCATCGACGATTTGTTCGACCAGCTCCAGGAGGCAGGATACTTTTCGAGGATCGATTTGCGATCAGGCTACCATCAGCTGCGGGTTCGATAGGAGGACATTCCTAGGACAGCTTTCCGCACACGCTACGTGCATTATGAGTTTTTGGTGATGTCGTTCGGACTCACCAACGCGCCAGCGGCATTCATGGACTTGATGAACCGTATTTTCCGGCCGTACCTTGATCTGTTCATCATAGTATTCATTGACGATATCTTGGTGTATTCTCAGAGTAGAGAGGAGCACGAGCAGCACCTGCGGATTACACTCCAGACCTTGAGGGAGCATCAGCTTTTCGCCAAATTCTCCAAGTGTGCTTTCTGGCTGGATAGCGTAGACTTCTTGGGGCACGTGATTACACGAGATGGTATATGTGTAGATCCGAGGAAGATCGAGGCCGTTCGGAGTTGGCCTAGACCCACGTCAGTGATGGAGGTTCGCAGCTTTCTAGGGCTGGCAGGCCACTACAGGCGATTCGTGCAGGACTTCTCTCGCATTGCTACACCTTTGACCGGGTTGACCCGGAAGGGAGTTCCTTTCGTTTAGACGGAGGAGTGTGAGCACAGTTTTCAGTAGCTACGGGCTCTACTGACTACGACACCAGTGCTATCTTTGCCTTCAGGATCAGGCGGATTTGTGGTCTACTGTGATGCTTCACGAATGGGGCTAGGGTGCGTTTTGATGCAGCATGAAAGGGTGATCGCGTATGCTTCGCGGCAATTAAAGAAACATGAACAGAACTACCCCACTCACGATTTGGAGATGGCTGCAGTGGTCTTTGCACTTAAGATCTGGCGACATTACCTATATGGCGAGTCGTGCCAGATATTCACGGATCATAAGAGCTTAAAGTATATATTTCAGCAGCGAGACCTGAACCTTAGACAGCGCCGATGGATGGAGTTAGTGAAGGACTACGATTGTGAGATCTTGTATCACCCGGGCAGGGCTAATGTAGTGGCGGATGCTTTGAGCAGGAGGCCCGGGGGTAGTCTATCTTGTTTGAGCGCAGTGCAGAGGCAGTCGTCGGCAGATTGGCAGATCTTATGCGACAGCCGGGTACAGTTCGAGTTTACGCCGATCGGAGGACAGATTGCGCATGTTCATGCACGCCCACAGTTGCTTGACCGTATATATGAGGCACAGCACAGTGATGACCGATGTTCAGATATCAGGACACAGATTGGACAGGGCAGATTCTTCGAGTTCTTGATCGATGATCAGGGGATACTGTGATTTGGGACTAGACTGTGCGTACCAGATGCTGAGGGACTGCGGCGTGAGATTCTTAAGGAGGCATATCGTTCGGTATACAGTGTTCATCCCGGTTCCACCAAGATGTACCATGACATGAGGGGTGTTTACTGGTGGGACGGAATGAAGAGAGACATCGCAGATTTTGTGTCGAGATACCTGACTTGTCAGCAAGTCAAGGCTGAGCACCAGAGGCCCGCGGGAGAGCTACAGCGGTTGCCCATTCCGGAGTGGAAATGGGAACAGATTTTTATGGACTTCATTGTGGGTCTACCCAGGACTAGTCGAGGGTATGACTCCATCTGGGTGATCGTGGATCGTTTGACGAAAGCGGCTCACTTCCTACCGGTAAAGACGACTTTCGGATTTGCTCAGTATGCTCAGATTTACATTGACGAGATTGTACGACTGCACGGAGTTCCGACATGTATCGTGTCCAACAGAGGTACCCAGTTTACCAGCCGACTATGGCAGAGGCTTCAGGAGGCTTTGGGCACTCGCTTGAGTTTTAGCACAGCATTTCATCCACAGACCGACGGACAGTCAGAGAGGACTATTCAGACTCTCGAGGACATGCTCAGAGCGTGCGTATTAGACTTCGGAGGTAGCTGGGATCATCATTTGCCCTTAGTAGAGTTCTCCTATAATAACAGCTACCAGGAGACCATTCAGATGGCACCGTTTGAGGCTCTTTATGGGAGGAGATGCAGATCGCCCACCTGTTGGACCGAGCTCAGTGAGAGCAGTATCTTAGGGCCCCAGATTGTTGAGGAGACGACCGAGAAGATCCAGTTGATTCGCGATAGGATGAGAGCGGCCCAGAGCAGGCAGAGATCTTATGCGGACTGTCGACGGCGCAGACTTGAGTTTTCTGTTGGTGATCATGTTTTCTTGAGGGTCTCCCCAATGAAAGGTGTAATGAGATTTGGGAAGAAGGGGAAGCTTAGTCCCAGATATGTGGGCCCCTTCGAGATCCTCGAGCGTGTTGGTGCGGTTGCGTATCGGCTAGCCCTTCCGTCCAGTTTTCCAGATGTGCACCCCGTATTTCACGTTTCGATGCTCCGCAAATACCTTCATGATCCTTCGCATGCGATTCAGCACCCGACGATCCAGCTTGAGCGTGACCTTTCCTATGCCGAGCAGCCGGTGATAATTTTGGATCGACAAGTGAAGAAATTGAGGTCGAAGGAGATACCGTCCGTCAAGGTACTTTGGCGTGGTCAGAGCAGCGAGGAGGTCACTTGGGAGACCGAGAGCGAGATGAGGAAGAAGTATCCCCACCTTTTTGAAGGTACGTGTAAATAGATTGTTAAATTCTGGGACCGAATTTCTTTAAGGGGGGTAGATTGTAATACTTTGAAATTCGTTTAGGATGTTTTCTCGTTAATTAGCTAGTGTGCGTGTTTGTCAAAAACGGATATCTTATTTTTCCTTCTTGGCTAGGGATAGTTATGTTGTGAAGTGTTATATATATATGTTTATTTGTAATTATAGGGTTTGCTAATTATATTTAGTCGTGTTACCCTAATTGGGAAATTTCTTGTGTTAGTGCACATATGCACACTTAGCACCTTTTTCCTTGACCTAGGCTAAAAGTGTTAGCATGTTAACCATTCTTTTCATTCTTGCATGGCTCAAGATTATTTTCCCCACCCTTTTTATCAAAAAACAAAACCCTTTTTAAATTTCAAAATTCAATTAAACAATGAGGCATGGTGGTTAGGTGAGAGTTTGACCTTTGGACCCATTTTTCTTCCCTACTCTCTCTCTTCTCCTCACTTCAGAAATTCTGCAGAATTGAGAGCAGAAAAACCCTAGTTTTCCTTCCTCTTTTCCTCTCCTTTTCACTTCTCTTTGATCTCCATACAAATCCTACACAAAAACCACTCATTTTCATCACAAAACCATGGAAAAGTGAGCTTTTTGAGGTGTTTGAAGGCAAATCTGCACACTTGAGGAAAAAGCTGGAAATTTTGGTGTTCCATAAGGTGTTTTGAAGGTATTAATTCATGTTAGCACTCCTTTTCCTTAAACTTGTAGTATTCTTTAGCAAAAACCTCATTTTTTGTGCATTTTAGTGATATTAGGGGACATTTGTGATTCATATGTTAGATTAGGGTTTTGGTTGGCTTGGTTAACTCTATCTAGTGTTATTAGAGCTAATTAGGCCAGGTTTTGTTTCAGCTTGCACAGAAATACCATAAAGTTTCATTTTAGTACAAAAAGTGTGTTTTAAACTAGAATTAGGGCTCTGTTGGATCTGCTGCTACCCGGGGCATTTCAGAATGAAATTAGAATTACTGTAGCTTGTGTAGAGGGTATTGAGTGCACACACCAAACCTGGGAGTCCCTCTCCCTACCCAGGCCGCCGAAATAAGCATTCTGGCCGCAATTTGCGGCCAGATGGGGGTGTTTTGGATTGGGGTTTGGGGTGATGGTGTCTGCTGCTATGTGGGTTATTTTGGTATATATAGTTTTATAATATCTGTTCTGTATCAAAATATGAAGTAGAATACCCTATTTCCCATATTTTTAATCTTTCGCGACACGCGTGATACGTGTGTGTGGGGGGGGGGGGTTTCTGCGTATCGCGACGCGTCAGAGTGGCTTCAGGCGCGTAATCGCACGTTTTAGCGTATCGCGCACACGCGCGCTTAGATTGCGACGCGAGTTTCTAGTTTGACGTTAACATTATGTTTGTAGGGTTCCTAGGCACTCTCAAGGGATCTCACAAGGCATCAACCATGCCCGTTTCAAAAATTACGGTGCCGAGAAACCCTAGACTACGGATCGTTGGCTAGATTTCTAGGCGAAACAAAACTAGTTAACAACTTAACTAAGGTTTATACGAAAATACACCCTTTGTAGATCCGGTGCTCCACCTCCGTAGCTCCGCAACGAAGTCCCCTTGCTGTCCAAATGAATTCCCGGGCTCTAGCGTCGGCTTCATCGGAGAATATGCGGGCTAGGTCGTCGATGTCCATGCCGAAGATGATCTACGTCGAGGCATCGCTAGATCAAGCTCCCACTTCACCAAGTCATGAAACTTGTGAAGAAAACACCCTATACTACTTGGCAAGAGGTAGAGGATGAAGAAATAGGAAGTGGGTTCACTTTAGAATTGGATTTCTCACTCTTTATCATCACTTGCCATTGATGAAGGCAAGCTTTCTTCACATGAAGAAATGAAGAAGAAGAAGAATATTGTTATGATATGTTCTTTTGGAAAAAGAAAATAAAAGAATACTTATCATAATCAACCATGGTGAAGTGTAGAGACTAAACTAAGGTTAAGTGAATGGTTAGGTTAGGTATGAAGACAAAAATGGTGACTAAGTCAAAGCTTCATGAAGCTTCAACATATATCCAAATTAGCCACCATTTTCCTTTTACCAAAAATGAATAAATAAACAAATAAATGAATAAGAAAAACTTTAACCATTCATATAACCATGGTTCAATCTTTACACAAACCCTAGTGTGCAAGTATCATCAAACATGATACAAACTAGTGTACAAAAATATATCACATATACAATGTGCACTAAAAGTGAGAAAATCCATTTAAAGTGAACCGATACTAGTTAATGCAAAGTAATATATCAAATATCTAATTATACACTAAATCATTAAATCAACACTTGACTTAACGATCCGGTCATATCACATATAACCGACTAATATCCAATGTATTGGCTTATCGAATCAATCCATGATTCGATAACTAGGTTATATCGCATACAACCTTCCGATACATTCATCGCGAGAATGGAATACGGTATCACATACTGGTATCATTCTCGGTCCCGCACATATCTCATATGCTCTCCTATTTCGTTTCGCTTGAGCCAGGAAACCTCTGTGTAGGACTCTAAAGACTCGTCAATACGCCGGCAGCAGATGATGATCATATCAAACACCCACAAGCCGCAAGCGGTCTGCTAAACGTAACGGCCACCCGGGTATTGAGCGATCAGAAGATCGACGATCAAGCCCGCTCACACTCCAGTGAATCCAACCAGTAACACTACCGTACAGTCCGGTCTGATCGTCTGATATGTCGCATATCTCGCCTAGGGGTGGTAAACGTCAGACCCCAATAGCTCGATAAGTCGTGTCGATATGAGGTCTATAACAATTCGAGAAATTATAGGTAACACTTACCAGTAAATCTCAGCAACCCAGGCCAGGGATTTCCTGTTATAGCCAATCGAACACAGCGCAACATCAACTCCCTATACCGGGAGAGACGAATCCCCTCCTATCGCTCATTGCCTCCATGTGACTCGGGACTGTACCCAAAAACCACCGTTTTGCATGCCCTCTTGGACGTGGTAAGATGGAAATCAAAGCACAGTGGGAACCACACAAGACTCTATGACGATCTCGGGTCAACAGACTACTCTGTACCAGTGTCACCAGAGAACTGCCATCTGATGTGAGGTATAATACCATCTGGGAGTTCTCGGCGAGTCCGTCCAGTGTACCCAGTCTCCACTGAGCACCCGTATATCATCTCCGATGTCAAACACCAATGGATATGGGATCATCCATCGTCCATCTGTATGGGTCGAGAAGGTATACGCTAGTCTACTCTGGTATATCGATGCCCCGTCTCGATACACCCACGACTAGGGACTTTGAAGGATGTACTTATAGACTACCATGTCCCCACTAGTATGATCCGCATCATAGTCCAGGTAGTCAAGTACACATCCTAAGGGCTTTACCAACATGTAACAGAGAGACAATCAGTATACACGTTAAGGTAAAGATCAACCAGATAGCATACTATCATGTCGAGCAAGAAAGTCCTCCCTATATATGTCCCAGCATCCACTACAATATACATCCTATGTACAGTAATGGCCTCTAGGGCATACATATAACTAACAATCTCCCACTTGCACTAGGGCCATCTATAGCAGTGGTTGAAGTATCTCATACTCAACCATCCCATAAAAGTCTCTCTCTGGGAATAGGCCTTTGTGAGTGGATCCGCTGTGTTATCCTCTGAGTCTGCTCTCCTTACCTCGATCACCCTGGAGATCAATCATCTCCATGATCAGGTGACACTGCCTTAGAATAAGTCTGGATCACTGATGGGACCGGCGTTCCTTGGCATAAGCCACAACTCCATTGTCTCACAATGGTAGGAACATAGTTCATCTCATGAACCATCATACATCCAAACAGCCTCTTTGGTAGCATCTGTAGTAGCGATGTATCCTGCCTTTATCGTCTAGTATGTCACGGTATCTAGCTTGGAACTCTTCCAACATACCGTCCCTTTACTGAGGGTTAAGACAATGCCTGTGACTGACACTCAGTCAACTTCATCACCCTGGAACACTTCCAGTGATTTTCCCCAGGATCAATCGATACCATCTCACTACATTTAGTGAGAATCCTAACATCCATTTAGATCTATCTCATAGATCCAAAATCCAGGATTTAGTAGGTATCACTTTGATCCTATGTGGAGAATCATTGTGATAAGCGGAGATTGATCAAGCGTAGCATAAGAAACTCCTTTCTTATCAAGAGTATGCCATCCACGTACTCTACGAGGATCATCACCATACTCCCTACTACCTTTTTGTTTATACAAGGTTCATCTACCATTTTAATGATGTCAAACTCTTTGACTAATACATCAAAACAGATGTTCCAACTCCGCGATGCCTGTTTTATCCTATAAAACATCTTACACACGTTTCCGCTGCTCCCACTGTCTACGAAGCCCTCTGGCTGTGTTCTTATAGACGTTCTCTTCTAAATCATCATTTAGAAAAGCAGTCAAGACACCCAACCACCAGATATCGTAGTCATGGTATGTAGCCGTGACAAGTAGGATCTGGATGGACTTAAGCATAGTTGCTTGAAAAGGTTTCATCATTATCCACACCTGGTCAATGATGCAAACTTTAACAAGTCTAGCTTTGAAAGTCTCAACTTTTCCATCTACACCAAGTAATCTTCTCAAGATATACTTGCTCCTGATGGGGATTTAACCCTTCAGATATAGCAACCAAAGTCCATACTTTGTTGGTGTATAAGGATTCCATCTCAGATCGATAAACATCCAGCCATTCTTACAGAGTCTCACTCCTGATGGCCAGCTCGAAACTAGTTGGGTCATCATCTCATGATGCAATCCTCGCTCCCACTGTCATAGAGAAACAAAAGTATCTCTCAGGTGGGTGAGAAGCCCTACTAGATCGGCGGAGAGGCTGAGGTTCGTTGGAATCTACTGAATCCTTTGGTTCTATCAAATCTTCAGCTGCAGTTTGTATGGCTGGAACATTTCCAGTTTTACATAGCAGACCTTGCCTTGAGCTTGTCCGGATTTTGCTTTTAGACATAGGCCGGACAACCCCAAATCTTAACTAACTTAAGACATGGGCTCTTCCCTTTTCATATCATATATGAAGTGGTAGGCAACTGATTTGACTTGAACCCTATTCAATAGGTATGCAGCTTCTTAAGTGCATAACTCCCAAAAGGAAATAGGTAACTCAGTAGTACTCATCATAGAGCACACCATATCAAATAGGGTGTATCTGCTCCGCCCCGATATACCATCGTGCTATGGTGTATACGGAGGAGTAATACTGAGAGAGAATCTCATTCTTCTTTAGAATAGTCCAGGATTTCCGTGCGCAAGTATTCTCCTCCTTGATCTCATCAAAGGACATAATACTTATACCCGTATTTTTGGTTCTCTACTTCTAACTTATATTCTGTGAATATCTCAAAAGGTTCGGACTTGTGTTTCAACAGGAACATAGGTCTGAATCTCGAAAGATCATCAGAGAATTTAATGAAGTACAAAGAACCTGTCTTGGTATGTGTAGACAGGGGACCTACATACATCAACATGTATCATCCCAAGAGTTCATTAACTCTTTCTCTGTTTCCAATAAACAGAGCTATGGTCATCTTATCTTTGTGACATGACTGGCGAGTTTCACAAGATGTAAATTCAAACTGATTTTAAATATGCATCTATATGTAACTTCAGCTATTCGGGTCGCATTGATATGACCTAGTCTACAATGCCTCAAGAAGGATTCGTTCATTTCTGAACTCTTCCTCTTGTGTGTGTTCTGTATACCAAGAACTGTAGTTTGATTTAGAAAATCAATGCTTTTAGATAACGTGCCTGAACCGATCAACTTTTGATATAGGAAATGTTCAAAACATTATCCAACAATACAAAATTATATCCTTTCTTTACTGCTAAAGAGACTGATATGATTTTGTATATCAGGTTCGGTATCTAATAGTATTTGTTCAGAATCAATGTATTGGTAATACAGGGTGAAAGTGACCAACAGACTTGGCTGCAACTCTTGCCCCGTTTTCTGCCTCATGAAACTTATCACCCGTTCTCAGTTTTTCTACCCTTTTGTAGCCCTATGTAACAGATTACATATCTGGGATCCTGATTCGGTATCATATACCCAGTATGCGGAGGATACTGAGAAACAGTTCTTTGTAATGAACACACCCGAAGATGATGCATCAACATGCACTCTTTTCGTTTGGGCGGCACGGGAATTCTGGTAATCCCCAATTTCCTGCTCTGTCTTATAACAATTATAAGTTGGAGCGGGACCAACGTTCCCCAGCTCAGTATAACAAGCGGGTTCGGTCAATAATCGTATTATTATCTTGATTAAGGCGTGACATGGTCGCTACCAGGAGAGAGAAAGAAGAAAACACTCATCGTGCGCTCTTGCAAGAATAGATTGGTTATTATTTTATCTAATCAGGATGGCTCCCACTGCTTTTTATCAAATCTTCCTTCAAACCCTAAAAGGAAAGACTAGCCGGGATTAATTACACACTACAAGTTCGCCAATCTTTCAGCCAGGCCAGTGTCGGTACTTTGAGAGAGGTCCCCCGTGCTTTCGCACGAACCTAATTAATGTAAACCTCGTTTTCTCAGAGGCGTAACCCCGTTGACACCTTTCTAGACACCTACTTGATCGGCTAATTGTAATGTGTAAAACTCTCCCAGGAGTAACTCTTACTCGCAGCGGGTATCGGGATCCAACTATCTCATAGAAGGTATGCAATCTCATTGCAAATTTCAACGCTTGAAATTCCCGATAATATTTTGCCCCTAGCAGCTATATGACCTTAACATAGTCAACAAATCATAAGTGCTAGTCAAGTTCAACCCGTCATTTCCCGATTGAATTAAACCCACCCGCACGACCCTTAACATAGTCAACAAAGTCGCACGACTACCCTAATCCAATCATATCATATGCTTATGCAGATAAGCACTAATTAGCTACCGCACACTACGCCTTAACATAGTCAACAAACGTAGCACGAATACTAACTAGTACTTATCTGAAATGACGGAGGGCTACGACAGGTTTTTCTGAAAACCTATTGCGTAATGAACTTGATATCGTTGTAGGATCGAATGAATTTTGAAATGGAGTGTTTTTGAGGCTATTCTAGTTTTGCTAAAGGAGTCACTCCCGGTGAAGGGATCATCGGTCCTTTCCTCGTCGAATGAGGTGCGGGATATATCACATATATCACTGTGCAAAGCAAAAACACTTAAAAGCAATCAAAAGACAAACCGAGTGTGTAGCATCTGCCAGTTATTGCTAAAGGAGTCACTCCCGGTGAAGGGATCTCAGTCCTTTCCTTATCGAATAAGGTGCAGGATATATCACATATACCGCTGTGCAAAGCAAGAACTGTAGCTACCTGTTTTATTTTGAAATTCGATTCTACAACATCTTAGGTTTCTTTTATTTCATTAATCTCATTAATGAAGTCCCATCATTTAAGTACCTAAACATCACAGATAGATATGACGTACACTTATGCCATCCGCATTCGCCTCGATGTCCCCTCGTGCACCGTTAGGTTAGGTAACTAACGGCAGAGCATGGCAGGGCTAACGCGGATGTAAAACATAAGTAACGTCTATATAATATATCATATATACTATATACTGTATCTATCATAGAACATCACATGATCACATCACAGATATCGCAGCAGAAGAAACATATGAAATATTGGATATACTAGGACGTCCGTATTTTCAATACGAGCCAGTATAAAACACGGATTCCACGGTCGTTATGAATAGCCAAACCCACACCCCTAGACCCCTACGAGAGCGGCAAGCAACCCTACCAATTCTAGAGTTAGGAGACCCGGACTCGACTCCTCGAGTTGGTCTCCCACTGAACTCCAGAACCCGGTTACTTGTGCTCCCCTCCTTGGGTCTATCCTAGTGCGAAAAAGTAAATAATATACAAACGGTGACAACTTCCGCAACCTGGAAGCGCCCCAATAAAAAGAATATTACATACAAGTTTTTACATGAATGAAAATGAAAAACACTCATCTCACATAAAAACCCCCGGCTATTTAAACACGACGATCCAATATAACATATCCAGCAACACATAACATCACATGTCATCAACGTAAGTAAATATGCGCATCCCAATTGTCGTTGACATATAGCAACGAAACCGGCGATATCACATATTATACTTACGGTCACAGAAAAGAAAGTGTAAAACTACAACAGTTGGAATCCGCAACCACCTCAGACATCGCATGCCTGACCAAATGAATTCCTTAGACATCACATGCCTAACAATTATAAACCCCGCATTTTAGTCTCTATATCGAAAACTCTTTTCAATATCAAGTCGGGCAATTCAACAAGATTCCCGAAATACTGTTCGAATGCTCGTCGCAAACTTTAGTAGACGGCTGCACCCCCGATACCGTCGATGAAGTGCACCAAGGCGGAACACCGCTACCGCGAGCACCCGAACGGATGCTTTCGGCGACGGGGTTCTCCTACAGTCACTTGGTCGGGGCTAAGGAGTGAGGCTGTCTATTAAGTTTACCCGGCGAGTATCCGCATACGCTACGTGATTGCGACGGACTTTTGATCACATCAAAATTCCGTGGCAACCGATCAAGTGAGACTAAACTTCTATGTTTATAACATTCATTTAGTTATCTCATAACTGTTTGTGAATTCCAATTATTGTATCCCATTCCGGATAAACAGAAAATGTTAAACTTTCCGATTGAACATTCGAACACCCAAGTTTTCCCGATACAGATCAACACATGAAATAAGTCTAACAACATTCAGTTCGTGCCTCAGTACCAACGGTCCAGCCGTAGAAGAGTCAAGCCAACGCCTCACATGTGGCACGCCGTACTGCCCCAAACCCGAAGGTTCAAAGGGCAGTTCAAGACGGTCACATAATCGAGTTAAGGTTTGTTGTCTTCTAGAGGGTCCATCGCGTTACTTGCACTACTTAGAACGTCGTTAAACCACGGAAAAATCCAACACTTGGAAATTTCCCGACAGGGGAAAAATTGGGTATTTATATCCGGTCGAACTTTTTAACATATTCTAAAAATTTATCCGGAAAGCCACACAGACAAAATTTGATAATCCGATCGAATATTCGAATCCCCAAAACAATCCTGAAAATTAAAACTCTGGAAAAAATATTAAAATTATCCAGAAAACACAGGACTGAAAACTAAGAATTAAGGTGCAAAATTCGATGCACAAAACGACAAGGTGGCCGCGGAACCGCCGTATGAGCATGCTCATGCCGCGGATCCGCGGCGATATTAAAGAATTAGGTGCTCGAATTTTGCAGTAATCCTTAGATAGTCCTGCTGATATTTCTGAATATTTGTAATCTGGAAAAAACCACGATTTTAAAAATTGTCCAGAGAGCACTTTCCGGGTTGGGTTTTCGGTTCGATCGGGTTTCAAACATCGTCTAGACTTCGCCTAAGGCTCTAGCTAGGCTCTGATACCACTGTAGGGTTCCTAGGCACTCTCAAGGGGTCTCACAAGGCATCAACCATGCCCATTTCAAAAATTACGGTGCCGAGAAACCCTAGACTACGGATCGTTGGCTAGATTTCTAGGCGAAACAAAACTAGTTAACAACTTAACTAAGGTTTATACGGAAATACACCCTTTGTAGATCCGGTGCTCCACCTCCATAGCTCCGCAACGAAGTCCCCTTGCTGTCCAAATGAATTCCCGGGCTCTAGCGTCGGCTTCATCGGAGAATAGGCGGGCTAGGTCGTCGATGTCCATGCCGAAGATGATCTACGTCGAGGCATCGCTAGATCAAGCTCCCACTTCACCAAGTCATGAAACTTGTGAAGAAAACACCCTATACTACTTAGCAAGAGGTAGAGGATGAAGAAATAGGAAGTGGGTTCACTTTAGAATTGGATTTCTCACTCTTTATCATCACTTGCCATTGATGGAGGCAAGCTTTCTTCACATGAAGAAATGAAGAAGAAGAAGAATATTGTTATGATATGTTCTTTTGGAAAAAGAAAATAAAAGAATACTTATCATAATCAACCATGGTGAAGTGTAGAGACTAAACTAAGGTTAAGTGAATGGTTAGGTTAGGTATGAAGACAAAAATGGTGACTAAGTCAAAGCTTCATGAAGTTTCAACATATATCCAAATTAGCCACCATTTTCCTTTTACCAAAAATGAATAAATAAACAAATAAATGAATAAGAAAAACCTTAACCATTCATATAACCATGGTTCAATCTTTACACAAACCCTAGTGTGCAAGTATCATCAAACATGATACAAACTAGTGTACAAAAATATATCACATATACAATGTGCACTAAAAGTGAGAAAATCCATTTAAAGTGAACCGATACTAGTTAATGCAAAGTAATATATCAAATATCTAATTATACACTAAATCATTAAATCAACACTTGACTTAACGATCCGGTCATATCACATATAACCGACTAATATCCAATGTATTGGCTTATCGAATCAATCCATGATTCGATAACTAAGTTATATCGCATACAACCTTCCGATACATTCATCGCGAGAATGGAATACGGTATCACATACTGGTATCATTCTCGGTCCCGCACATATCTCATATGCGCTCCTATTTCGTTTCGCTTGAGCCAGGAAACCTCTGTGTAGAACTCTAAAGACTCGTCAATACGCCGGCAGCAGATGATGATCATATCAAACACCCACAAGCCGCAAGCGGTCTGCTAAACGTAACGGCCACCCGGGTATTGAGCGATCAGAAGATCGACGAGCAAGCCCGCTCACACTCCAGTGAATCCAACCAGTAACACTACCATACAGTCCGGTCTGATCGTCTGATATGTCGCATATCTCGCCTAGGGGTGGTAAACGTCAGACCCCAATAGCTCGATAAGTCGTGTCGATATGAGGTCTATAACAATTCGAGAAACTACAGGTAACACTTACCAGTAAATCTCAGCAACCCTGGCCAGGGATTTCCTGTTATAGCCAATCGAACACAGCGCAACATCAACTCCCTATACCGGGAGAGACGAATCCCCTCCTATCGCTCATTGCCTCCATGTGACTCGGGACTGTACCCAAAAACCACCGTTTTGCACGCCCTCTTGGACGTGGTAAGATGGAAATCAAAGCACAGTGGGAACCACACAAGACTCTATGACGATCTCGGGTCAACAGACTACTCTGTACCAGTGTCACCAGAGAACTGCCATCTGACGTGAGGTATAATACCATCTGGGAGTTCTCGGCGAGTCCGTCCAGTGTACCCAGTCTCCACTGAGCACCCGTATATCATCTCCGATGTCAAACACCAATGGATATGGGATCATCCATCGCCCATCTGTATGGGTCGAGAAGGTATACGCTAGTCTACTCTGGTATATCGATGCCCCGTCTCGATACACCCACGACTAGGGACTTTGAAGGATGTACTTATAGACTACCATGTCCCCACTAGTATGATCCGCATCATAGTCCAGGTAGTCAAGTACACATCCTAAGGGCTTTACCAACATGTAACAGAGAGACAATCAGTATACACGTTAAGGTAAAGATCAACCAGATAGCATACTATCATGTCGAGCAAGAAAGTCCTCCCTATATATGTCCCAGCATCCACTACAATATACATCCTATGTACAGTAATGGCCTCTAGGGCATACATATAACTAACAATGTTTTTGTGGATTTGAGCTTATGGGTGACTTATTGTGCAATTCCAGGTTCGCAGGCGAGTACGACGGATGCCGTGCAGAAGGGGAAACAAGTTGTCGGCTATACCTAGCGAGAGACTACGGTGAGTAGATTTAACATCTACGGGGATATCTCCCGCATGGCGTTCTACGTCAGGGCTGATAGGACCTTATAACTACATTTCCATACATTGACTGTTCATGGCTATTATTTAGTGCATATTGCATTCCCTGCTATATGTATATAAACTAGAATTGATAGAACACCGCACCATTACTAAAGGTTCAAGTTGCACGAGCACTATCCTGCATGTTACACACACACCGTTAGTAATTGCCATGATACCCACACTGTAGAATTTTCATGATCATTATGCTGTAGCTCATCTTCTATGTGACTTGACATGATATTCGTACTTGGGCACATATACATCACATATTCATACTTGTGCCACATACCTCACATATATTCATACTTGGGCACATATACATCACATATTCATACTTGTGCCACATACCTCACATATATTTGTACTTGGGCGCATATACATCATGTGTCTATATTAGTGTGCATGTACATTGCTATATTCACCTTGCGTACTTATTCATTCGCACATCCATACCTATAACCATATTCATATGTTACATACATGGATGATATTGACTTGATTTAAAACTAAGGGACCGCAAGCGGTATTTGCAAAACGGGATCTTTTAAAGAGCGGCTTTCCCTTTCTTTTACCCTTGATGTCATACGACACATTGCATGGATTTTCGCATCGGATTTGATTTATGTGATTTCTGGATTTGGGGAACCGGAGTACTATTTTAAGAAAACACGCACTGTTTAAAAACCCGGTTTCCCTTGATATGATATTTTGGTGTGTCCACCATGAGTTTTCTCGGTTCCAGAGAGCTTGTGTGAGTATACCCGATTCGAGGAGAGGTAGGCACCGATTGCGGGTACATGGTGGACCCGGTATGGTACCCCGGGGCGAGAAGACTCGTATTGTTAGACGGTGAGCCCGGTGGAGGGACTACTACCTACCGGTGATTGGTTGGACCTGGCGGCTATCCGGAGGATACTGACCAGAGTCGAGAGATGGATGCGGGATGATCCGTACTGCCGGGGCCGGAGGCCGATACCACAGACGGAGCCCGTGGGCTGATCCGGACTGACGGAGCCTGATATATGAGGATTTGCATGTCGATACTGGACACAAGTATTTTATGATATTTTGAGCGCCGATGTTGGGCACTCATGATTTCTCAGAGATTTACAGGATTTGAGGGCCGATGGGAGTGTCGGCGTCTGAGTTTATTTGGGATTTGGGTGCAGTTTTGGGCATCGATTGTTTTCCACGTTGATATTCAGTGTAGATGTTTATTCCATGCTCATCATTGATTATCATATATCTCATCCTGTAGTTATTTTACCTGACAAAGTATTTGCATGATTATTGCACCTACTGCTTGTCGCATATAGATCTTACTTGCTGGCATATGATAGAGTAGCGCAGTACGTGCATTTCGCGATTACCTTTATATGTTATCTCTATTCACGAGTTGGCAACTCACCCCCATTGTGCCACAGTGCTTGCAGGTTACCCTTCAGAGTAGTCGCGGCAGGCTGCCTTTTTTGCATCTTTTCGCTACAGATACCTCTACAGTTGGTGCGAGTGCTATTTTGCTGTTAGGTGGGTTGTGGTATCTGGTTACTTTTATTGTACACACTTTTGTATCTAGTATTCTCCATCTACCATATATGTATTTGACTTAGAGACAGTGTGAGGACGATGATGTATATTATTGGTATTCTGGTGTCGAGCTCGTTGTGGGCCGACTTTACTTATGTAGCTTATTCTATCTGTGGTGTTCTCACTTGTTGCTCTTGATCTTCGCTACGGCGTCATATTTTGCTATCTGGGTGATTGGTTACTTAGATTTCTTAACCTGTTGTAAATGCTTCCATTTAAATTTAAAAACACTCTATACTTTTACTGGTTTGATTTCTGGGTTTTCGGTTCACTTAGTCACGTTACGCCTGTAGATGTTACATGGTTAAGTGCCGGTCACGGGCCAAACTTTGGGTCGTGACAATAGTATAATGTCTGGTTACTCTTTATCTTAACATGTTGACTGGTATTCTTTACTGTCTTGCTCTCACATGTTGATAAAGCCCTTAGGATATGTACTTGACTGCCAGGATTATAATGAGATCATACTTGTGGGGCCAGAGTGGTCCAAAAGTACATCCTTTAATATGTTCCTAGTCGTGGGAATATCGAGACTGGGGCATCGATATTCCAGACTAGACTAGTGTGTACGTTTCTTGTCCCTTAGAGGGAGATGGTTGATCCCACAACCATTGGTGTGTGACATCAAAGATTGTACACAGGTGCTCATTGGAGAATGGGTACACCGAATAGGACTCACCGAGGACTCCTAGTTGGTAGTATACCTATCGTCAGATAGCAGTCCTCTGGTGACACTGGTATAGGTTAGTCTGTAGACCCGAGATCGTCATAGAGTCTTGTGTGGCTCCCACTGTGCTTTGATTTCCTCCCAACCACGGCTCAAAGGAATCATGCAAACAGGTGGATTTTGGGTACAGTCCTGAGTCATATGGAGGCAATGAGCGATAGGAGGGGTTTCGTCTCTCCCGGTATTGGGAGTTGATGTTGCGCTATGCTCGATTGGCTATAACTGAAAATCCCTGGCAAGGGTTGCTGAGATTTACTGATAAGAGTTATCAGTAGTTTCTCAAACTGTTATGAGCCAAACATCGGAATGATTTATCAAGTTAATGGGGTCTGACGTTTACCACCCCTAGACTTTATATGCGACATATCAGACGAAGAGACCGGACTGTACAGTAGTGTTACTGATAGGATTCATGGAGAATATGGACAAGCTTGCTTGTTGATCTTCATATCGCTCAATACCCGGGTAAACGTTACGTCCAGCTAGTACCGCTGACGGCTTGCAGGTGACTGATGTGATCATCACCTACTGCTGGCGAATTGACGAGTCTTTAGAGTCCCACACAGAAGTTTCCTGGTTCAAAAGAAACGAAGTAGGGCATATATGTTGATGTGTGTATGGGCCTGATTAAATACGAGTATGTGATACCGTATTGTAATCTGGCAGTTATCTGTTATCAAGTTAGGTTATATATGATATAACCAGATTATCGAATCAAGTGTTGATTTGATAATGTGATAAACAGATAAATGATATTAGTCGGTCATATGTGATATAACCGGATTATTAAATCAAGTGTTGATTTAATAATTTGATATATATTATATGTGATATAATTATATCTTAACTAATATTATTAGCTCACTAATTATTCTTCATAATATATATATATATATGATATATATATATATATGATGAAGCATGGCATGATTTCTATTTTTGTAAAAAAAATAGAAATGAGGTGGAAAATGAGAAGACTTTGGGAGCATGGTTGAAAGCATGGGCTTTATGTTATTTTAGTCATCTTGACTCACTATTCAAGTATGGTTGCAATTTTATATTGCAATTTTTCCATGCTTGAATGAGTAGTGGTCAAGGCTTGCCATTCACAACACTTCATTCTACACTTGTAATATTTTCTAGAGTTGCTCTCTAGAGTTGAGCTCTTGCTCTCTCTTGCTCTCTACAATTTTCTTCACCTCACCTCCAAGTTCAAACCCTCACATGTGATGTGAATCATTGAACTTGTGAGAACCCTAGTGAAAAAATTAAACCCCTGCTTCACCATCTCACATTAGATTAGTTATTTGATGTGGTGTGTTGCCTTCACTAATGAGATTAGTGAAGGATTAGCTTGAGATAGAGGACTTCGGGTGGATCGTCTTTGGCGTGAAGATCACGAAAGAGGTTCTTTCATCTTGAAGAGGAGCCTGGTGGAGTCGCGTGGACCACGACCCGGAGCTATTGAAGAGAAGGACTCGATCTACAAGGGTATAACCTTCTTTCCTTCTCTCTAGTTGTATATATCAAACTTCAAATCCTAATCAACTAGTTAAAGATCTTGTTTAGTCAAGCTTAGCACCTATAAAAAATTGAATTTGGCATGCTTGATGTCACTTGGACCTCATGGTGGTGCTAGGGTAGACTTCCATGGTATCAGAGCCAAAGCTAAAGATTAGACGGTGTAATTAGAATCACGAAACCGAAAAACTCCGAAACACCCGAACCCAAAATCAAGTTTCTGTTGATTTTCAAATGATCTATAAAAATTATTTAAACATATGCAGAATGTTTTATTTGATACAACTAGAACACTGGAAAAATTCGAGGCCAAAACACCCCCAAAAATCCGGCGAGATTAGCATTTTTCCCGGCCTCGCCGGTCCTCTTTGCAAATTTTTGGCTCGAAATTTTTTGGTGTTCTGCAGGCCTGATTTTAGGGTTTCAGGTATTGTTTGATTAGTCCAAAATTTCATGTGATGTTAATTTGGTTAAGGGACTAATACGAAGTGTTTCGTAATCGTAATTATTGCATCGTTCTGGGTTTTAGTTTGATATGGATACAATTTTTATAATCCGAAATAATTAGTTTTGTGAAAACTAGTTGGTATATTGTAAATCTAGCCGTTTAGTCTCATTGACCGATTGCCATGGAATTTTGATTCGGATCAAAACTCTGTCGCAATTGCGTATAGTACGTGATCACTTAGTCGGGAATCTTGTCGAATTACCCGACAGTTTATCGAAAAGAGTTTTCAATTTGAGACTAAAATGCAAGGTTTATAAGTTAGGCATGAAATTCGGAATATGAGATATTCCGGGTTTATGATGTCTAAAGATATTACGGATTCTAATTATTGTAGTTTTCCGTTTTCTTTTCTGCGACCGTAAGTGTAATATATGGGGTATCCCAATCTCGTTGCTATATGTCAACGAGTTTTAGGGATACGCATATTTTCTTATGTTGATGATATGTGATATCATGTGTTGTTGTTGATATGATTTATTGGATCGTCGTGAAAGAATAGCCAGGGGGTTTTATGTGAGATGAGAGTTTTTATTTTCATTCATGTAAAATCTGTATGTAATATTCTTTCATTGGGGCACTTCCAGGTTGATCATGATGTCACCATTGTTGTATATTATTTACTTTTCCGCATTAGGATAGACCCAAGACAGGGAGTATAAGTAACCGGGTTCTAGAGTCCAGTAGGAGACCATCTCAAGGAGTTGAGACCGGGTCTCCTAACTCTAGAATTGGCAGGGTTACTTGCTGCTCTTGTAGGGGTCTAGGGATGTGGGTTTGGCTATGCATCACGACCGTGGAATCCGTGTTTTACATTACTGGCTAAATTTAAAACACGGATATCCTAATATATCCAATATTTCATATGTTGCTTCTGCTGCTTGATTCTGTGATGTTGATCATATAACTGCGTGAGACGATTATAATATTATATATATGATATATAATAAACATTGCTTATGTTTTGCACCCGCGCTGGTCCAGGCCCCGCTCTGCCGGTAGTTAAGTAACCTAACGGTACATGACGGGGCCCCGTGGCGAATGCGGATGGCATAAGCGTACGTTCTATTTTCGTTTCATTTTTTGTAATGTTTAGGAAACATTAATTGATGGGACTTCATTAATGAGATTAATGAAAAGAAAGAAACCAAAAGATGTTGTAGAATCAAATTTTCAAAATGGGTAGCTCTAGTTTTTGCTTTACATAGTGGTATTCCTTGATGAATATCCAGCACCTCATTCGATGAGGAAAGAGCCGAGATCCCTTCACCAGGAGTGACCTCTTTAGCGAAACTAGCAAATGCTATGACCCACTCGGTTTTGTTTTTGATAGCTTCTCTAGTTCTTGCTTTGCATAGTGGTATTCCTGAATATCTTGCACTTCATTCGATGAAGAAAGAGCCGAGATCCCTTCACCGGGAGTGGCCTCTTTAGCGAAACTAGCAAAAACCTCAAAAACATTCCTTTTCAAAATCATTAGATTCTACAACGATATCAAGTTCATTACGCTCATGATTTTCTTAAAACCCTGCATAGCCCTCCGTCATTTCAGATAAGTGTTATTTTAGTATTCGTGCTACGTTTGTTGACTATGTTAAGGCGTAGTGTGCGGTAGCTAATTAATGCTTATCTGTAATCATATGATGCGGTTGGATTAGGGTAGTCGTACAGCTTTGTTGACTATGTTAAGGGTCGTGCGGGTGGGTTTAATCCAATCAAGAAATGACGGGTTGAACTTAACTAGTGCTTATGATTTGTTGACTATGTTAAGGTCATAAGTGGCAAGGGGTAAAAACCATTATCGGGAATTTCAAGTGTTGAAATTTGCAATGAGATTGCATACTTTCTATATGATAGTTGGATCCCGATACCCACTGCGAGTAAGAGTTACTCCTGGGAGAGTTTTGCACTTTGCAATTAGCTAATCCAGTAGGTGTCTAGAAAGGTGTCAACGGGGTTATGCCTCTAGGAAAACGAGGTTTATTTTAATTAGGTCTATGCGAAAGCACGGGGAACCTCCCTCGGAGTACCGATACCTGCCTGGCCAAACGATTGGCGAACCTGTAGGGTGTAATTAATCCCGGCTAATCTTACCTTTTATGGTTTGAAGGAAGATCTGATAAAAATAGTGGGAGCCATCCTGATTAGATAAGATAATAACCAATCTAATCTTACAAAGAGCGCATGCTAATGCGTTTCCTTCTCTCTCTCTCCAGGCAACAACCAATGTCACGCCTTAATCAAGATAATAATATGGATGTATTGACCAAACCCTCCTTTTATATAGGGCTAGGGAACGTTGGTCCCGCTCCATCTTGTGACTATCATAAGTCTGAGCAAGGGATAGGGGAATATCAGGATTCCCGCGTCACCCGTATGAAGAAATAGCATGTTGATACATCTAATTCGGGTGTGTTCGTTATCGAGAACTATTTCTCAGTTTGTTCTACGTCCTGGGTATTGGATACCGGATCAGGATCACAAGTATGTAATTTGTTACATGGGCTAAAGAAAGGTAGAGAACTGGGAAAGGATGATAAATTCCTAACAATAGGGAATGGTGCAATTGTTGCAGCCAAAGCAGTTGGCGATTATCACCTTGTATTACCAACTGGTAATACATTGATTCTGAACGACTGTTACTACGTACCAAAGATGATGTGCAACATTATATCGAACTCTTTGCTAACTAAAGAAGGATATAATCTCACATTAGAGGATAATGTTATGAACATTTTCCAAAATCAAGTGTTGATTGGATTTGGTACGTTATGTAACGGTATATACGTTCTTAATCAAAGTACAGTTCTTAACGTACAGAACACAAATAAGAGGAAAAGTTCAGAGATGAATGAAGCCTTCTTGTGGCACTGTAGACTAGGTCATATCAATGCGACAAGACTGGCTAAGTTGCATAAAGATAGATATTTGAATCCGTTCGAATTTTCATCTTATGAAACATGTCAGCCATGTCTCAAAGGAAAGATAGCCAAAACTCCGTTTACTGGACACGGAGAAAGAGCTACTGAACTCTTGGAACTGATACATAGTGATGTATGTGGTCCTACGTCTACACATGCCAGGAATGGTTATTCATACTTTATTACATTCATCGATGATCTCTCAAGGTTCGGACATGTATTCTTGTTGAAACATAAGTCTGAAGCTTTTGAGAAATTCAAGGAATATAAGTGCGAAGTAGAAAACCAGACGGGCAAAAGTATTAAAATCCTACGATCAGATTGGGGAGGAGAATACTTGAGCGGGGAATTCCGTGATTATCTAAAAGAGAATGAGATTCTCTCTCAGCTTACTCCTCCGTATACGCCACAGCACAACGGTGTATCGGAGCGGAGGAATCGCACCCTATTAGATATGGTGCGCTCCATAATGAGTACTGCTGAGTTGCCTATTTCTTTTTGGGGTTATGCGCTTATCTATTGAATCAGGTTCCATCTAAATTTATGCCTCAAACACCATATGAGATATGGAGTGGAAAGAGACCATACCTTAAACGAGTTAAGATATGGGGTTGTCCGGCCTATGTTAAAAAGCAAAATCCGAACAAACTCGAGGCACGATCGGTTCTTTGTAAGTTCGTGGGATATCCAAAGAATTCACATGGATATCTATTCTACCACAACGAGGAACAAAAGGTATTTGTTTCTCGACATGCCACCTTTTTAGAAAAGGAATTTCTTGTAAAAGAAATTAGTGGCAATGAGGTAGAACTGGAAGAAGTTCAAGCTGCACAAACTAGAACTGATGATTTGGTGGAACCAGAAGATCCAATAGTACCCAACGAACCCAGCCACTCCGCAAATCTAATAGGGTTCCTCACCCACCTGAGAGATACTACGGTTTACTCATAAACGGTGGGAGCGAGGATTGCATCATGGAAGATGATGACCCTACTAGTTTCGAGCAGGTCATCACAAGTGGAGACTCTGTGAAATGGCTGGATGCTATGCGATCTGAGATGGAATCCATGTACACCAACAAAGTATGGACTTTGGATGTTGCTCCTGAAGGGGTAAAACCCATTGCTGCATACCAAGTAGTCTAGGATGTAGTGTGAAGATCTAAGTGTTTGCTATCTCTTTCTTGCCTCTTCACTTGTTTCCCAACTCATGAGAATGGTAGTGAAGAGGAAGATGATGAAGATGGAGGAAACTCAAGAGGAGGGAGGAGATGAAGAAAAAAGGAAGCTCAAGAAAATAATGAAGCAACCATGAGAGAGAAATTCAACACAAAGGTTTTGTGTATCAATTTCTTGAATAAACAATCAACAACCATACTTCAATAGTAACTCCAAATGAATTAAAAATTTATTTGTTAAATATTGAAGCATGGTTATCACCATTCCTTCCATACCTCACACTTTACACCTCATTTTCCATTTATCAAATAAATGGAAAAAAACATAATGAGGTGGCCACCTTCTAGAAGGTAATCCGTAATAAAATACGGATTACAGTCTGCTGTATATACATACCTGCATTCGGATAAAAACACGAATTCCCAAAGAGATAGAATAATACGAAGAACGTAATACTAGAATATACATATCGAAATACATATATGTAAACTATTAAATCAATACCTGATTTAATAATCCGGCTCAAACCCGAACCGGCTAGTATTACCAACTGTCCGATCGAAAGTCTACAAAGTACATCAATCGATCGAGATCCTGCACGTATCCAATATGGCTACTACATCATTTCGCCTGAACCAGGGAAACCCTCTGTGTGGGACTCTAAAGGCTCGACAGTACGCCGGAAGTGAGTTACTGGATAAATCCATAACCACAAGCACGTCAGCGGTACTAGGTGTACGTAACGGCTACCTGGATACCTATCGAAAAGGAAGGCCAACGAGCAAACTCATCCGGATCCCTACTGAGCCTATCTATGACAATCTCCGTACAGTCTGGTCTCTTCGTCTGAGAGTGTCGCATACCGGGTCTAGGGGGTGGTAAACGTCAGACCCTGATAACCTGGTAATTCGTGCTGATACGGCTCAGGACCAATCCGGGAAACTACTGATCAGCCTATCAGTAAATCCCGACTGCCTTGGCCAAGGTCTTATGGTCCTGACCAATCGAACACAGTACGATATCGACTCCCTATACCAGGAGAGACGCATCCCCGACAATCGCTCACTGCCTCCATGTGGCTCGGGACTGTACCCAACCAAAACCTATTTGCACGACTTAGTAGAGCCATGGTAGGGTAGTGATCAAAGCACAGTGGGAACTCACACGAGACAAATGTCGATCTCAGGTCTAAAGACTAACCTGTACTCATGTCACCTGAGAACTTCCACCTGACGATAGGTATAGTACCATCTGGAAGTTCTCGGCGAGTCCGTCCGGTGTACTCACCCCCAGTGAGCACCTGTATACGATCTTAGGTCTAAAGACCAGTGAGCACATGTATACACTAGTCTACTCTGGAATATCAATGCCCAGTCTCGATACTCCCACGACTAGGGACCATTTAAGGATGTGCATACCGACTACCCAGCTCCCATAAGTATGATCGCCATCACAACGCAAGTAGTCTAGCATTAATGCTACGGGCTTTATCAACATGTATAAAAGATATGTAATAGCAAGTAAAATATACACATGTTAAGATAAAATCAAACCAAATAGCATACTATCATATCGAGCAAGACTGTATTGTACGTATATATGTCCAAGCATCCATATGTATACATATACAATAATGGCCTCTAGGGCATACATATCCAACAATCTCCCACTAGCACTAAGGCCATATATTGGCGTACCGAATATCCAACGTCTGCTCTAGGGCCAGTTGTTGGCGTACCGCATACCCAATATCTCAAAATGTCTCTCGAACTGTGCTTGAGGAAGGGCCTTGGTGAATGGATCCGCAGTGTTGTCTTTTGTATCCACTCTCCGGACCTCGATCTCCTGGCGATCTACAATCTCCCTGATCAGGTGATACCGCCTTAAGATGTGCCTGGATTTCTGATGGGACCGTGGTTCCTTTGCTAAAGCTATAGCCCTATTGTTATCGCAATACAAGGGTATTGGGTCAAAAATGGACGGAACTACCTGAAGTCCACTAATGAACTTCTTCATCCAGACCGCCTCTTTTGCGGTATCACTCGCAGCAATGTATTCAGACTCCATCATTGAGTCTGCAACGGTATCCTGTTTGGAGCTCTTCCAACACACCGTCCCTCCGTTGAGAGTAAACACAAAACCCGAGACAGACTTGCTGCCATCCTTGTCACTCTGGAAGCTTGAATCGGTAAAGGACTCGACCTTTAGGTCTCCATTACCGTAAACCAAGAACATCTCCTTAGTCCTTCTCAGGTATTTAAGAATGTTCTTTACTGCTGTCCAGTGGTCCTCACCTAGGTTTGACTGATACCGGCTCACCATGCTTAGCGCATAAGCTATATCTGGCCTTGTACATAGCATCGCATACATTATAGATCCTACCGCCGAAGCGTAGGGTATAGTGCTCATGCGAACCCGTTCCTCGTCAGTCTTAGGAGACATCTCCTTGGAGAGGGTGATTCCGTGCAATGTGGATATGTTACCGCGCTTGGAATCTTCCATACTAAATCTCTTTAGTACGGTCTCTATGTACCTGGACTGTGAAAGTCTCAGTAATCTCTTGGATCTATCTCTGTAGATCTTAATCCCTAAAATATACGAGGCATCACCCAGGTCCTTCATGGAGAACCTTTGCGATAAGAATAGCTTGATCGATTATAGCATAGGAATGTCATTTCCTATCAAAAAAATATTGTCCACGTACAAGACTAGGAACACGACAGTTCGTCCTACAATCTTCTTATAAATACAAGGCCCATCCTCGTTCTTGATGAAATCAAATCCCTTGACTGTTTCATCAAAACAGATGTTCCAGCTCCATGATGCCTGCTTTAATCCATAAATGGATTTAAGCAACTTGCACATCTTCCCGCTACTCCCACTGTCTACGAAACCTTCCGGCTGATCCATATAAACGCATTCTTCTAAACTTCCGTTTAGAAAAGCCGTTTTTACGTCCATCTTCCAGATCTCATATTCATGGAAGGCAGCAATGGCAAGTAGGATTCGAATGGATTTGAGTATAGCCACTGGAGAAAAGGTTTCGTCATAGTCCACACCTGGTCTTTGACGAAAACCTTTTGCAACGAGTCTAGCCTTATAGGTTTCCACCTGCCCATTGTAGGGTTCCTAGGCATACTAATGAGGTCTCATAAGGCATCAACCATGCCAAATTCAAATTTTTTTCAGTGCCGAGAAACCCTAATACGGATCGTTAACTAGAAATTAGGCGAAACAACAAGCTAGTTAACAACTTAACTATTAAGTGAATGGAAATACAACCTTTGTAGATCCGGTCCTCCAGTTCCTTAGCTCCATGATGATGTCCCTCCGCTGCGATCATCGGATCCCGGACTCTAGCGATGGTTTCGTCGAAGAAATGATCGGGCTAGGTCGTCGACTTCGATGCCGAAGATGATCTACGTCGAGGCAACTCAAGATCAAGCTCCACCTTCACCAAGTCATGAAACTTGTGAAGAAAACACCCTATACTACTTGGCAAGTGGTAGAGGATGAAGAAATAGAAAGTGGGTTCACTTTGGATTTGGATTTCTCACTTGGAATCATCACTTGACATTTTTGAAGCAAGGTTTTCTTTTCTTTCTCATGAAGAAGAAGAAGAAGAAGAAAAGAATGAATTAATTAAATTGGAAAATCAAGTGATGCCTTATCATTTAGCAACCATGGGTGAGGCTAACTCATGTAGAGAATAAACTAGGGTTAGGTCTAATGGTTAGGTTAAGGAAAGAAACAAAATGGTCAAGCTTTCAAAGCTTCATGAAGCTTCAACAAAATCCAAAGAAAGCCACCATTTCATTTCTTGCCAAAATGAATAAGGAAAATAAATAAAAACAAATGAAAAACCCAACCATTAACCTAAAGATAGTATAAAGTAAACATACACCCAAGTTTGCATGTATCATCAAACATGATACAATCTAGTGCACAAAACTATATCATATATACAATATGCATAATCAAGTGAGATAATCAATCTTAAGTGAACCAATACTAGTTAATGTAAAGTAATATATCAAATATATAATTATACATTAAATCATTATATCAACACTTGATTTAATGATCCGGTCATATCGCATATAACCGACTAATATCAAGTGTATCAATGTATCGAATCAACACTTGATTCGGTATCCCGGCTATATCATATATAACCGTCTAATGATACAAATCGCGAGAATAGAATACAGTATCACATACTGGTATTATTCTCGGTCCCGCACATATCTCATATGCGCTCCTATTTCGTTTCGCTTGAGCCAGGAAACCTCTGTGTAGGACTCTAAAGACTCGTCAATACGCCGGCAGCAGGTGATGATCATATCAAACACCCACAAGCCGCAAGCGGTCTGCTAAACGTAACGGCCATATGGGTATTGAGCGATCAGAAGATCGACGAGCAAGCCCGCTCACACTCCTGTGAATCCAACCAGTAACACTTACCGTACAGTCCGGTCTGTTCGTCTGATATGTCGCATATCTTGCCTAGGGGTGGTAAACGTCAGACCCCAATAGCTCGATAAGTCGTGTCGATATGAGGTCTATAATAGTTTGAGAAACTACTGGTAACACTTACCAGTAAATCTCAGCAACCCTGGCCAGGGATTTCCGGTTATAGCCAATCGAACACAGCGCAACATCAACCTCCTATACCGGGAGAGAGAATCCCCTCCTATCGCTCATTGCCTCCATGTGATTCGGGACTGTACCCAAAAACCACCGTTTTGCATGCCCTCTTGGACGTGGTAAGGTGCAAATCAAAGCATAGTGGGAATCACACAAGACTCTATGACGATCTCGGGTCAACAGACTACTCTGTACCAGTGTTACCAGAGAACTGCCATCTGACGTAAGGTATAATACCATCGGGAGTTCTCGGCGAGTCCGTCCAGTGTACCCAGTCTCCACTGAGCACCCGTATATCATCTCCGATGTCAAACACTAATGGATATGGGATCATCCATCGCCCATCTTATGGGTCGAGAAGGTATACGCTAGTCTACACTGGTATATCGATGCCCTGTCTCGATACACCCACGACTAGGGACCTTGAAGGATGTACTTATGAACTACCATGTCCCCACTAGTATGATCTGCATCATAGTCCAGGTAGTCAAGTACACATCCTAAGGGCTTTACCAACATGTAACAGAGAGACAATCAGTGTACACGTTAAGGTAAAGAGCAACCAGATAGCATACTATCATGTCGAGCAAGAAAGTCCTCCCTATATATGTCCAAGCATCCACTACAATATACATCCAATGTACAGTAATGGCCTCTAGGGCATACATATAACTAACAATCTCCCACTTGCACTAGGGCCATCTGTAGCAGTGGTTGTAGTATCTCATACTCAACCATCCCATAAAAGTCTCTCTCTGGGAAAAGGCCTTTGTGAATGGATCCGTCGTGTTGTCCTCTGAGTTTACTCTCCTGACCTCGATCCTTTGGAGATCAACCATCTCCATGATCAGGTGATACTGCCTTAGAATATGTCTGGATCACTGATGGGACGGACGTTCCTTGGCATAAGCCACAACTCCATTGTCACACAATGGGAGGAACTAAGTTCATCTCATGAACTAATATACACCCAGACTTCCTCTTTGGTAGCGATGTAGCCAGCCTTTATTGTCTAGTATGCCACGGTATCTAGCTTGGAACTCTTCCAACATACCGTCCCTTTACTAAGGGTAAAGACAATGCCTGTGACTGACATTCAGTCGTCCTTATCACCCTGGAACCTTTCCAGTGATTTTCCCCAGGATCAATTGATACCATCTCACTACAACTAGTGAGTATCCTAATATCCATTTAGATCTATCTCATAGATCAAAACTCAGGATTTAGGAGGTATCACTTTGATCCTATATGGAGAATCATTGTGATAAGCGGAGATTGACCGAGCGTAGCATAGGAAACTCCTTTCTTATCAAGAGTATGTCATCCACGTACTCTACGAGGATCACCACCATACTCCCTACTACCTTTTTGTATATACAAGGTTCATCTACCATTTTGATGAAGTCAAACTATTTGACTACTACATCAAAACAGATGTTCTAACTCCGCGATGCCTGCTTTATCCTATAAAGCATCTTGTACACGTTTCCGCTGCTCCCACTGTCTACGAAGCCCTCTGACTGTGTACTTATAGACTCTCTCTTCCAAAATATCCCTTAGAAAAGCAGTCATGGCACCCAACCGCCAGATATCGTAGTCATGGTATGTAGCCGTGGCAAGTAGGATCTGGATGAACTTAAGCATAGATCCTTAGAAAAGGTTTTAACATAATCCATACCTTAGTCAATGATGCAAACCTTTAACAAGTCTAGCTTTGAAAGTCTCAACTTTTCCATGTACACCAAGTAATCTTCTCAAGATATACTTGCTTCTGATGGGGATTTAACCCTTCAGATATAGCAACCAAAGTCCATACTTTGTTGGTGTACATGGATTCCATCTCAGATCGCTAAGCAACTGGCCATTCTTACAGAGTCCCTACTCTCAATGGCCTGCTCAAAACTAGTTGGGTCATCATCTCATAATGCAATCCTCGCTCCCACTGTCATAGAGAAACCGAAGTATCTCTCAGGTGGGTGAGGAACCCTACTAGATCGGCGGAGAGGCTGAGGTTCGTTGGTAACTATTGAATCCTTTGGTTTTATCAAATCATCTGCTGTAGTTTATATAGCTGGAACTTTTCCAGTTCTACATTACAGACCTTGCCTCGAGCTTGTCCGGATTTTGCTTTTAGACATAGGCCGGACAACCCTAAATCTTAACAAACTTAAGATATGGGCTCTTCCCTTTCCATATCACATATGATGTGGTAGGCAACTGATTTGATTTGAACCCTATTCAATAGGTATGCAGCTTCTCAAGTGCGTAACCCCCAAAAGAAAACAGGTAATTCAGTAGTACTCATCATAGAGCACACCTTATCATATAGGGTGTGATTGCTCCACCCCGATATACCATCGTGCTATGGTGTATACGGAGGAGTAATGCTGAGAGAGAATCTCATTCTTCTTTAGAAAAGTCCAAGAATTTCGTGCTCAAGTATTCTCCTCCTTGATCACATCAAAGGACATAATACTTATACCCGTATTGGTTCTCTACTTCTAACTTATATTCTGTGAATATCTCAAAAGGTTCGGACTTGTGTTTCAACAGGAACATATGTCTGAATCTAAAGAGATCATCAGAGAATGTAATGAAGTACAAAGAACCGGTCTTGGCATGTGTAGACAGGGGACCTACATACATCATCATGTATCAGTCCCAAGAGTTTACTAACTCTTTCTCTGTTTCCAATAAACAGAGCTATGGTCATCTTATCTTTGTGACATGACTGGTAAGTTTCACAAGATATAAATTCAAACTGATTTAAATATGCATCTATATGTAACTTCAGCTAGTCGGGTCGCATTGATATGACCCAGTCTACAATACTTCAAGAAGGATTTGTTCATTTCTGAACTCTTCCTCTTGTGTGTGTTCTGTATACTAAGAACTGTAGTTCGATTTAGAACATCAATGCTTTTAGATATCGTGCCTGAACCGATCAACTTTTGATATAGGAAATGTTCAAAACATTATCCAACAATACAAAATTATATCCTTTCTTTACTAATAAAGAGACTGATATGATTTTGTACATCAGGTTCGGTATCTAATAACATTTGTTCAGAATCAATGTATTTTGGTAATACAGGGTGACAGTGACCAACAGACTTGGCTGCAACACTTGCACCGTTTTCTGTCTCATGAAACTTATCACCCGTCCTCAGTTCTCTACCTTTCTGTAGCCCTATGTAACAGATTACATATCTGGGATCCTGATCCGGTATCAAATACCCAGGACGTAGAGGATACAGAGAAACAGTTCTTTGTAATGAACACACCCGAAGGAGATGCATCACATGCACTTTCTTCGTTTGGGTGGCACGGGAATTCTGGTAATCCCCTATTTCCTGCTCCATCTTTCTTCGTTTGGGTGGCACGGGAATTCTGGTAATCCCCTATTTCCTGCTCTGTCTTATAACAATTATAAGTTGGAGCGGGACCAACGTTCCCCAGCTCAGTATTACAAGTGGGTTCGGTCAATATCCGTATTATTATCTTGATTAAGGCGTGATATGGTCGCTACCTGGAGAGAGAGAGAAGAAAACACTCAGCGTGCGCTCTTGCAAGAATAGATTGGTTATTATTTTATCTAATCAGGATGGCTCCCACTGTTTTTATCAAATCTTCCTTCAAATCCTAAAAGGAAAGACTAGCCGGGATTAATTACACGCTACAAGTTCGCCAATCTTTCAGCCAGGCCAGTGTCGGTACTTTGAGGGAGGTCCCCCGTGCTTTCGCACGAACCTAATTAATGTAAACCTCGTTTTCTCAGAGGCGTAACCTCGTTAACACCTTTCTAGACACCTACTTGATCGGCTAATTGTAATGTGTAAAACTCTCCCAGGAGTAACTCTTACTCGCAGCGGGTATCGGGATCCAACTATCTCATAGAAGGTATGCAATCTCATTGCAAATTTCAACACTTGAAATTCTCGATAATATTTTGCCCCTGGCGTGCTATAACCTTGATGCATACCAAACAACCCATAGTCCGCTAGTCAAGTTCAACCCGTACATTTCTTGATTGAATTAAACCCACCCGCACGACCCTTGACGCATGCCAAACAACGCCGTACGAATACCCTAATCCAATCGCATCGTATGCTAGCAGATAAGCACTAGTTAGCTACCGTACACTACGCCTTGACGCATGCCAAACTACCGCAGGACGAATACTAACTAGTACTTATCTGAAATGACGGAGGGCTACGACAGGTTTTTCTGAAATCCTATTGCGTAATGAACTTGATATCGTTGTAGAATCAAATGATTTTAAAATGGAGTGTTTTTTAGGCTTTTCTAGTTTTGCTAAAGGGGTCACTCCCGGTGAAGGGATCGTCGGCCCTTTCCTCGTCGAATGAGGTGCGGGATATATCATATATATCACTGTGCAAAGCAGAAACTATAGAAGCTATCAAAAGACAAACCGAGTGTGTAGCTTATGCCAGTTATTGCTAAAGGGGTCACTCCCGGTGAAGGGATCGTCAGCCCTTTTCTCATCGAATAAAGTGCAGGATATATCATATATACCGCTGTGCAAAGCAACTACCTGTTTTATTTTTGAAATTCGATTCCACAACATCTTTAGGTTTCTTTTATTTCATTAATCACATTAATGAAGTCCCATCATTTAAGTACCTAAACATCACAGATAAATACGACGTACACTTATGCCATCCGCATTCGCCTCGATGTCCTCTCATGCACCGTTAGGTTAGGTAACTAACGACAGAGCGGGGCAGGGCTAGCGCGGGTGTAAAACATAAGTAACGTCTATATAATATATCATATATACTATATACAGTATCTATCACAGCATATCGAATGATCACATCACAGATATCGCAGCAGAAGAAACATATGAAACATTGGATATACTAGGACGTCCGTGTTTTCAATACGAGCCAGTATAAAACACGGATTCCACGGTCGTGATGAATAGCCAAACCCACACCCCTAGACCCCTACGAGAGCGGCAAGCAACCCTACCAATTCTAGAGTTAGGAGACCCGGACTCGACTCCTCGAGTTGGTCTCCTACTGGACTCCAGAACCCGGTTACTTGTGCTCCCCTTCTTGGGTCTATCCTAGTGCGGAAAAGTAAATAATATACAATGGGTGATATCTTCCGCAACCTGGAAGTGCCCCAATAAAAGAATATTACATATAAGTTTTTACATGAATGAAAATGAAAAACACTCATCTCACATAAAAAAAAACCCGGCTATTCAAACACGACGATCCAATATAACATATCGAGCAACACATAACATCACATGTCATCAACGTAAGTAAACATGCGTATCCCAATTGTCGTTGACATATAGCAACGAAACCGGCAATATCACATATTACACTTACGGTCACAGAAAAGAAAGTGTAAAACTACAACAGTTGGAATCCGCAACTTTTTTAGACATCGCATGCCTAATCAAATGAATTCCTTAGACGTCACATACCTAACAATTATAAACTTCACATTTTAGTCTCAAAATCGAAAACACTTTTCAAAACCAAGTCGGGCAATTCAAAAAGATTCCCGACATCCTGATCGAATGCTCGTCGCAAACTTCAGTAGACGGCCGCACCCCCGATACAGTCGACGAAGTGTACCAAGGCGAAACACCGCTGCCGCAAGCACCCGAATGGATGCTTTCGGCGACGGGGTTCTCCTACAGTCGCTTGGTCGGGGATATGGGGTGTAGCTGTCTATTAAGTTTACCCGGCGAGTATCCGCGTACGCTACGTGATTGCGACGGACTTTTGATCGTATCAAGATTCCGTGGAAACCAATCAAGTGAGACTAAAGTGCTATGTTTATAACATTCATTCGGTTATCTCATAACTACTTGTGGATTCCAATTATTGTATCACATTCCAGATAAATAGAAAATGTTAAACTTTCCGATCGAACAGTCAAACACCCAAGTTTTTCCCTAAACAGCTCAACACATGAAATAAGTTTAAAAACATCCAGTTCATGCCTCGGTACCAACGGTCCAGCCGTAGAAGGGTCAAGCCAACGCCTCACATGTGGCACACCGTACTGCCCCAAACCCGAAGGTTCAAAGGGCAGTTCAAGACGGTCACATAATCGAGTTAAGGTTTGTTGTCTTCTAGAGGGACCATCGCGTTACTTGCACTACTTAGAACATCATTAAATTATGGAAAGATCCAACACTTAGAAATTTCCCGACAGGGGAAAAAGTGAGTATTTATATCTGGTCGAACTTTTTAACATATTCTAAAATTATCCGGAAAACACATAGACGGAGTTAAACTTTCCGATCGAAACACCGAGTCCCCAATACACCCCAGAAAACTCAACTGTTGAGTGTCAATTAAAAATTCCCATAAAATACAGCTACTGAAGATAGAGATTATTATGCAAACAGAAGTGAACAAGCTCACTGTATTGCCGCGGAACCGCCGCCCAACCTAGGGTACGGCCGCGGTTCCGCGGCGGTTTAGTCGAATTGGGTCCACGAATTTCACAGTAATTCCTAGAAAACCCTGCTGAATTTTTTGGCTATTTTTAATTCACAAAAATCCAAAATTCAAGAAAATTTCCAGAGAGTGGTTTGAGTTAGGGTTTCGGGGTTCGTTCGGATTTCTAACATCGTCTACACTTCGCCTAAGGCTCTAGCTAGGCTCTGATACCACTGTAGGATTCCTAGGCACACTAATGAGGTCTCACAAGGCATCAACCATGCCAAATTCAAATTTTTTCAGTGCCGAGAAACCCTAATACGGATCGTTAACTAGAAATTAGGCGAAACAACAAGCTAGTTAACAACTTAACTATTAAGTGAATGAAAATACAACCTTTGTAGATCTGGTCCTCCACTTCCTTAGCTCCATGATGATGTCCCTCCGCTGCGATCATCGGATCCCGGACTCTAGCGATGGTTTCGTCGAAGAAATGATCGGGCTAGGTCGTCGACTTCGATACCGAAGATGATCTACGTCGAGGCAACTCAAGATCAAGCTCCACCTTCACCAAGTTATGAAACTTGTAAAGAAAACACCCTATACTACTTGACAAGTGGTAAAGGATGAAGAAATAGGAAGTGAGTTCACTTTGGATTTGGATTTCTCACTTGGAATCATCACTTGACATTTTTGAAGCAAGCTTTTCTTTTCTTTCTCATGAAGAAGAAGAAGAAGAAGAAAAGAATGAATTAATTAAATTGAAAAATCAAGTGATGCCTTATCATTTAGCAACCATGGGTGAGGCTAACTCATGTAGAGACTAAACTAGGGTTAGGTCTAATGGTTAGGTTAAGGAAAGAAACAAAATGGTCAAGCTTTCAAAGCTTCATGAAGCTTCAACAAAATCCAAAGAAAGCCACCATTTCATTTCTTGCCAAAATGAATAAGGAAAATAAATAAAAACAAATGAAAAACCCAACCATTAACCTAAAGATAGTATAAAGCAAACATACACCCAAGTTTGCATGTATCATCAAACATGATACAATCTAGTGCACAAAACTATATCATATATACAATGTGCATAATCAAGTGAGATAATCAATCTTAAGTGAACCAATACTAGTTAATGTAAAGTAATATATCAAATATATAATTATACATTAAATCATTAAATCAACACTTGATTTAATGATCCGGTCATATCGCATATAACCGACTAATATCAAGTGTATCAATGTATCGAATCAACACTTGATTCGGTATCCCGGCTATATCATATATAACCGTCCAATGATACAAATCGCGAGAATAGAATACAGTATCACATACTGGTATTATTCTCGGTCCCGCACATATCTCATATGCGCTCCTATTTCATTTCGCTTGAACCAGGAAACCTCTGTGTAGGACTCTAAAGACTCGTCAATACGCCGGCAGCAGGTGATGATCATATCAAACACCCACAAGCCGCAAGCGGTCTGCTAAACGTAACGGCTACCCGGGTATTGAGCGATCAGAAGATCGACGAGCAAGCCCGGTCACACTCCTGTGAATCCAACCAGTAACACTTACCGTACAGTCCGGTCTGTTCGTCTGATATGTCGCATATCTTGCCTAGGGGTGGTAAACGTCAGACCCCAATAGCTCGATAAGTCGTGTCGATATGAGGTCTATAACAGTTTGAGAAACTACTGGTAACACTTACCAGTAAATCTCAGCAACCCTGGCCAGGGATTTCCGGTTATAGCCAATCGAACACAGCGCAACATCAACCCCCTATACCGGGAGAGACGAATCCCCTCCTATCGCTCATTGCCTCCATGTAATTCGGGACTGTACCTAAAAACCACCGTTTTGCACGCCCTCTTGGACGTGGTAAGGTGCAAATCAAAGCACAGTGGGAATCACACAAGACTCTATGACGATCTCGGGTCAACAGACTACTCTGTACCAGTGTCACCAAAGAACTGCCATCTGACGTAAGGTATAATACCATCGGGAGTTCTCGGCGAGTCCGTCCAGTGTACCCAGTCTCCACTGAGCACCCGTATATCATCTCTGATGTCAAACACCAATGGATATGGGATCATCCATCGCCCATCTGTATGGATCGAGAAGGTATACGCTAGTCTACACTGGTATATCGATGTCCTGTCTCGATACACCCACGACTAAGGACCTTGAAGGATGTACTTATGGACTACCATGTCCCCACTAGTATGATCTGCATCATAGTCCAGATAGTCAAGTACACATCCTAAGGGCTTTACCAACATATAACAGAGAGACAATCAGTGTACACGTTAAGCTAAAGAGCAACCAGATAGCATACTATCATGTCGAGCAAGAAAGTCCTCCCTATATATGTCCAAGCATCCACTACAATATACATCCAATGTACAGTAATGGCCTCTAGGGAATACATATAACTAACACCCATCTACACCAAATTTCCTTTTGTAGATCCATTTGCATCCAACAGGTTTTACCCCAGGTGGAGCAATATCCAAGGTCCACGCTTTATTGGTGTACATGGACTCCCTCAGATCGCATAGCATCCAGCCACTTATCAGAGTCCCTACTGATAATGGAATGCCTGAAACTAGTAGGATCATCTTCTTCCAAGATGCAATCCTCTCGATCCCCGTCTATGAGAAAACCGTAGTATCTCTCGGGCGGATGAGAAATCCTACCAGATCTGCGGAGTGGCTGAGGTTCGTCGGGTATTACTGAATCTAAGAGTTCTACCAAATCTTCTGCTACAGTTTGTGGTTCCTGAATTTCTTCTAGTTCCACCGTACTTCCACTAATTTCTTTTGCAAGAAATTCCTTTTCTAAAAAGGTAGCATGGAGAGATACTAACACATTATGTTCTTTAGTGTGGTAGAACAGATACCCCTTGGAATGCTTAGGGTATCCCACAAACTTGCACAATAGAGACCTTGCCTCGAGTTTATCTGGATTCTGCTTTTTAACAAAAGCAGGATACCCCCATATCTTAATGTAATCAAGACATGGTCTCTTCCCGCTCCATATTTCATATGGGGTGGTAGGCACTGATTTGGATGGTGCTCTATTCAATATGAATGCAGCTGATTCAAGAGCAACCCCCCAGAAAGAAAGAGGTAACTCGGCATTACTCATCATGGAGCGAACCATATCCAATAGGGTACGGTTCCTGCACTCCGATACGCCATTGTGCTGTGGTGTATACGGAGGAGTAAGCTGAGGGAGAATGCCATTCTCTTTTAGAAAATCCCGGAATTCCGTACTTAAGTACTCTTCCCTTCTATCAGATCGGAGGATCTTGATACTTTTGCCAATCTGATTCTCTACTTCGCTTCTAAATTCTTTGAATTTCTCAAAAGCTTCAGATTTGTGTTTCATCAGATACACATATCTGAACTAGAGAGATCGTCAGTGAATGTGATGAAGTACGAGAACCCACCCTGTGCATGTATAAACATTGGACCACATACATCACTGTGTATGAGTCCTAAGAGCTCTCCTGCTCTTTCTCCGTGTCCGGTGAACGGAGATTTGGTCATCTTTCTTTTGCGATGGGACTGACAAGTTTCATAAGATGAAAACTCGAACGTGTTCAAATATCCATCTTTATGTAACTTACTAAGTCTTTTCTCTCCGATATGACCAAGTCTACAATGCCACAAGTAGGATTCGTTCATTTCTGAACTCTTCCTCTTGCGTGTGTTTTGTATACTGAGAACTGTGTTTTGATTAAGAACATAGATACCATTACACAGTGTACCTTCTGCAACCAATACCTGATTAAGGTAAATGTTCATGATATTTCTATCAAGAACGAACTTATATCCATCTTTATCATGTAAAGAAACTGATATGATATTGAAAACCATAGAAGGTACATATTAGCAATTGTTCAAAATCATAGTATTGCCATTTGGCAATGCTAGGTGATATTCACCGACGGCAGAAGTATCAACTTGTACTCCATTCCCTACTCTGAGGGACATATCACCTGGTCCAACCATCCTACTTTTTCTCAGTCCCCGTAATAAATTACAGATATGAGATTCCGATCTAGTGTCGAGTACCCAGGAGGTAGGACTGACTAAAAAATAGTTCTCAATAACAAGAACACCTGAAGAAGACACAATAGTATGTTTCTTCTTCGATGGAGTCATCAGGGAATTCAATCAATCCTCTTTCCTTTGCTCATATTTATGATTGTTGGCATAAGTCAGAGCCGAACCGACGTTACCCAGCCCCGAATAAGAATTCGGATCGGTCAAGCGATACATTTCATTATATTGATTAGGGTGTGAAATGGTTGCTACCTAGAGAGAGAGAAAAGAAACACTCAGTGTGCGCTCTTGCAAGATTAGATTGGTTATTAATATATCTAACCAGGATGGCTCCCACTGTTTTCTCGAATTCTTCTTCAAACCTTAAAAGAAGAATTAGTTGGGATTAATCGCACGTCACAATACTTGCTTAACCTTTCGGCCAAGCAGGTGTCGGTATTTCGAGGGAGGTTTTCCAACGCTTTAACGAAGTTCCTTAATTACATAACCTCTTTTCCCAGAAGGCGTAGCCCCGCTAACACCATTATAGACATCTATTTGGTTTATAGTATTGATTGTTAAGTGAGAAAAATTTCCCAAGAGTAATCCTACTCATCAGTGGGATCGGGATCCAACTATCATTGTGTGATGCACTAGATGGAATCCACTTTAGTCATCACACTCCAGAAGGTATGCTAGATTTGCAAGTTTCCTGTATGTTTGAAACTCCCGATGTGGTTTTTTCGCCCAAGCGCTTATGACCTTGACTTTAGCCAACAAATCATAACACGCAAGTCAAGTTCTACCCGTCATTGTCCTGATTGATTTAGACCCACCCACACACACCCTTGTCTTTGGCCAACAAGATGGTACGACTGTCCTAAACCAATGCATTTATCTATACTACGGATAAAAAATATACAGCTACCATACACGATGCCTTGACTTTGGCCAACAAACACTGCATGAATACTATGTGTTTTTATCCGAAATGACGGAAGGCTACAGCTGGGTTTTTGGCGAAAAACCCGTTAACGTAACGAACTTGATATCGTTGAAAGAACCTGAGTAGTTTTGAAAAGGAGTGGTTTAGGCTAAGCTTTTGAAAACTTGTGGTTTTGAAAAAACCGTAATCTACAGTATAGACTTTTGCTCAAGAGGTCACTCCCCGCGAAGGGATCTCGGCTCTTGCCTCCTCGAATGAGGTGCTGGATATTCATGATCGAATACCACTATGCAAAGCGAAAGAATATAGCTATAGTTTTTTGAAATTTGTTCCAACAACATCTTTTAGGTTTATTTTCTTGCATTAAAAAAATTAATGCGGTCCCATCAGTTTAATCCTATCACACCAGAAAAGAACGAAAATACGATGTATGTATATGTCATTCACATTCGCCACGGGGCCCCGTCATCACCCATTAGGTTACTTAACTAACGACACAGCGGGGGCTAGACTAGCGCGGGTGCAAAACATATACAACATCTACTAGTATATATATAAGTATATATAACATTCATCCCAGGCATGATAATAAGCAACATTACAGAATCTCAGCCAACAATACAGAAAAGTGGATAATCTTGGAGCCCCGGGTTTCATTTGAGCCGCAAATAAAACCTGTTTCATTTGAGCCGCAAATAAAACCTGACGTTCCCGGTCGTGTGGATAGCATGTGCAATGAAAACCTGGACCCCTACGAGCGCGGCAAGTTACCCGCCAATCCCAGAAGTGAGGCAACCCCCTTCAACAAAGTGAATGGGTCACCCAGCACTTCACGGAATCCGGTAACTTGGGCGCCCCTCCGTGGGTCATCCTATACCCCCTACAAATGCGGCGAATAGCCCGCTAATTCTAGAATGAAGCCCCTTCCGTCTCAACGCCATGAGATGCGGGCTTGTTGCCTTCTAGAACCTGGATATTCGTGCACTCCACCACAGGGTAGTCCTAGTACAGAAAAGGAAAATAATATGTACAAATTGTTGGATATATGTATGCCCTAGAGGCCATTATGTGATAGTGGATGTATCTATACATGTATATATATTCAGTTTGCATTCTTGCTCGACATGATAGTATGCTATCTGGTTCTTCTTTATCTGACATGTTGATTTGATCATGCTTTTATTCATTCATACATGCTGATAAAGCCCTGAGGATATCGGCTTGACTACCCTGATTATGATGTAGATCATACTAGTGGGACATCTGTAGTCTATAAGCATATCCTGAAACGTCCCTAGTCGTAGGTATATCGAGACGGGGCATTGATATACCAGAGTAGACTAGCGTATATGATGCTAGACCCATATGATGGGCGATGAATGTTCCCACATTCATCGATGTTTGACATCAAGATCATATACGGGTGCTCAGTGGTGACTGGGTACACTGGACGGACTCACCGAGAACTCCTATATGGAATTATATCTATCGTCGGATAGAAGTTCTCAGGTGACACTGGTACAGGTTAGTCTGTAGACCCAAGATCGTCATAGAGCCTTGTGTGTTCTCCCACTGTACTTTGATTACCACCCTACCACGGCTCTACTGAGTCGTGCAAGCAGGTGGCCGTTGGGTACAGTCTCGAGACACACGAAGGCAATGAGCGATAGGAGGGGTTTCGTCTCTCCCGATATTGGGGGTTGATGCTGTACAGTGCCCGACTGGTTATATCAGTAAGTCCCTGGCCAGGACTGCTGAGATTTGCTGATAAGTGTTATCAGTAGTTTCTCGATCTGTTATAGACCATTCACCGGCATGACTTATTGAGTTATTGGGGTCGACGTGACCATCCCTAGGCTCGATATGCAGCATATCTGATGAAGAGACCGGACTGTACGGTAGTGTTGCCGGATGGCTCGACGGGAGTTGTAGCAGGTTCACTTGTTGTTTTCTGATCGCTCAATACCCGGATGGCCGTTACGTTTAGCTGACCGCTTGCGGCTTGGGGGTGCTTGATATGATCATCACCCACTGCCGGCGTATTGACGAGTCTTAGAGTCCCACATAGGAGTTACATAGTCCAGGCGAAAAGTTGTGGTGCGCGTATGCGATATGCGCTTGGACCCGATTAAAATGCGTGTATAGGATACCGTATATTAATTGGGCGGCTTGCTAATGGTCGGGTCATATGTGATATGACCGGATTAGTGAATCAAGTGTTGATTCATCATTAGTTTCTCACTACAAATCCTATCTTGCTTATTTTGGATGTATGCATGCATGTATGCATTCATTCTTGTTCATGCACATATTGATGTGCAAGCACACATGCATACATACATCATTTTATCATGGTTGTTTATACAATGAGAATGGTGGATATATAAGAATTACACCATGGTTATTTTTGGATTATTATTGGAATTAAATTAAAGCAAAAGGAAATGAAAAATGGGTTAAATCATTTAAGAGTTTCTACACTCTTCTAAACTCTACCATGCTCACCTAACTTTTAACCCATGGTTTATTTTCTTATTATGCTTTTAACTTAAATCAAATGATATCTTTAAATCTAACCATGGTTGGTTATGAGAAAGAAAAATATATATAGTTATTTTTCTTTTCTCTTTCAAGGACAATTTCATTCTCTTCTTCACAAAAGACCACCATCTTCATCAACCTCCATGCTTTGCTCTCTAGTTCTTATAAGAGAGTAAAATACTCATAAAAATAGGATTTTTAAGTGAGATCTATAGCCACAACATCATTCTAATCAAGTTTAGCTGACTTGATTAGAGTGTTCTCTTGGTTTTTCCAAATTTGCTAGCTTGGACGGGAAACTCCGGGTGGATCGTCGTGGACGTAAGAGGACAACAAGAGGACCTTCTTCCAACACCCAAGAGCCTAAGGAGTGAAGCAAAAAGGGGAGCTACAAAGGTTGTAACCTTCAAACCCTAATCTTTTCTAGCTTAATGTTTAACAACCCTAATTTTCTAGGATCGATCCCTTTGCATGTTAGTTTAGCACCTTAAAAATTATAACTTTGGGTCATGTGATGCATCAAAACTCTTCATAGGGTGCTATACTAACCTTACAATGGTATCAGAGCCGACCTAGAACATTAGGCAACCTTTTTACGGAGTTAAAACTCCGATCGAACCGAAATACGACTTTTAAGAGTGCTCTCTGGAATTTTTTTAAAAACTGACTTTTTTCAGAATTAAAAATTCTCAAAAAATAGAGCAGGTAAAGATAAGACAAACTGGAAAATTCGTGGCCATGAACAGTACTTTTGACCGCGGAAACGTGGCCTAAGCAGGCTTAGGTCGCGGATCCGCGGCCATAAGAGGGGATCTTTTACTCCATTTTGCACAGTATTTTTCCTTACCTGCTATAGTATATTTTGAGTATGTTTAATCTGAATCTGCTGTTGAAAAATTCTGGAGATGGTTTTGGACTCGTGGTTTCGATCGGAATTTTCATTTCGTTTTCTTTTCCGGGTAAACTAGAAAGTATTGAAGTGTTTGAACGAATATCATTTACTCAATATTCACGGGGTTTAAATAGTTTGGAGATACGTGCAAGTCTTTTTGCGGTGGTCCCTCTAGAAGACAACAAACCTTAACTCGATTATGTGACCGTCTCGAACTGCCCTTTGAACCCTAGGGTTTGGGGCAGTACGGCGTGCCACATGTGAGGCGTTGGCTTGAACCTTCTACGGCTGGACCACCACTACTGTGTCACACTCCGGATCTTTTGAACCCTGCTCAAGTGTTGAGCTTTAGTGAATCTTGGGTGCTTGATTGTTCGTTCGAAAACTTTAATGCAGTCTGTTTGTCTGGAATGTGATACAATATGTGGAATTCATATGGTTTAGGCATAAAATACGAAATATGTGATATTTCGCATTTATGATGTCTAAAGAGAATCTGGATTCCAAATATTGTAGTTTTACACTTTCTTTTCTGTGACCGTAAGTGTAGTATGTACGATATCGCCGGTTTCGTTGCTATACATCAACGACAATCGGGGTACGTATACTTACTTACGTTGATGATATGTGATATTATGTGTTGCTGAGATATGATGTGTAGGATTGTCTCGATCGAATAGCCGGGGAGTTTTTGTAAGATGAGAGTTTTATATTTTCATTCATGTAAATTCAAATGTAATGTAATATTCTTTTATTTGGGGCACTTCCAGGTTGCGGTTGTGTCACCAGTGTTGTATATTATTTACTTTTCCGCATTAGGATGGACCCAAAGTAGGGAGCACAGGTGACCGGGTTCTGGGGTTCAGTGGGAGGCCATCTCGAGGAGTCGAGACCGGGTCTCCTAAACTCCAGGATTGGTAGGGTCACTTGCCGCTCTCGTAGGGGTCCAGGGTGTGGGCTTGGCTATTCATCGCGACTGTGGAATCCGTATTTTCTATTCTGGCTAAATACTAAATACGGACGTCCTAGGATATCCCACGTTATATCTATGTTTCTGCTGCCTGTGTTCTGTGATATCTGAGACGAATGACATATTATATATATGATATATAGTAGACGTTGCTTATGTTTTACACCCGCGCTAGTCCCGTCCCGGTATGCCGTTAGTTAAGTAACCTAACGGTGCATAACGGAACATTGCGGCGAATGCGGATGGCATAAGCGTACGTGTTATTTTCGTTTCTTTTCTGTGATTGGCTTTAGGACTTAAATGATGGGATTACATTAATGTGATTAATGTAAAGAAAATAAACCTAAAAGATGTTGTAGAATCGGATTTGAAAACTACTCGGCTATTTATGAAAAAGCTATATTTCAAAACTGCGGAGCTTAAGCCACTCCTTTTGAAAACCTTTTGATTCTACAACGATATCAAGCTCAAAGCGTTAAAGATTTTCTTAAAAATCATCCGCAACCCTCCGTCATTTTTAGGAAGTAGAGTACTTAGTATTCGTGCTACGTTTGTTGACCTTAGCCAAGGCGTAGTGTACGGTAGCTAAGTGATGTCTTCCTACAAACGCATATGATGCAGATTAATTAGGACGGGCATATGACTTTGTTGACCTTAGCCAAGGGTCATGTGAACGGGTCTAATTAATCAAGAAATGACGGGTTGAGCTTGACTAGTGCTCGTGATTTGTTGACCTTAGCCAAGGTCACGAGTATTAGGGGTAAAAACCACATCGGGAATTTCAAGTGTTGAAATTTGCAATGAGATTGCATACCTTCCATATGATGGTTGGATTCCGATCCCACTGTGAGCAATAGTTGCTCCTAGGAGAGTTTTACAGTTTACAATTAGCTAACTCATTAGGTGTCTAGAAAGGTGTTAACGGGGCTCCGCCTCTGGGAAAATGAGGTTTACTCTAATTAGGTCCGTGCGAAAGCACGGGGAACCTCCCTCAAAGTACCGACGCTGGCCTGGCTGAACGGTTAGCGAAGTTGTAGACTGTAATTAATCCTGGCTAGTTTTTCTTTTTAAGGTTTGAAAGAAAAACTCGATAAAAAGCAGTGGGAAACATCGATTAGACAAGATAATTAACCAATCTAATCTGTGCAAGAGCTTTCGCTGAGTGTATTCTTTTCTCTCTCTTAATGGCAGATACCAATGACTGGACTTAAGCTTCTACTAGATAAAAACAAACTGAATGGGACCAACTATAAAGACTGGCTGAGGAATCTAAAGATCGCCTTGACTTATGATAAAGTATCATATGTCCTTACGGCTTCAGCCCCGCCCGTCCCAGGCCCAAAGTCCTCAGTTGCGGACATTGAAGTCCGCAAGACATGGGACGCTGACTGTGCCACGGCAAAATGCCTCGCGCTTGCATCGATGGACAACACACATCAAAAGCAGCACGAGGACATGGACATTCAGGGGATATTGCTCCATACAAAGGAGTTGTATGGGGAGCAGTCCCGCGTATTACGATACGAAGCATCAAAGAAACTGTTTCAGATGCGGATGGCCCCTGGCACACCAGTAGGAGACCATGTTTTGAAGATGATAGCTCTTATAGAAGAGCTTGAGGGCCTCGGATGGACAATGGACAATGAACAATATATAGATATTATTCTGCAGTCCCTCCCCTCCACCTTTGCTCAGTTCATAGTGAACTTTAACATGCATAGCATGGAGAAGGAACTCCCTGAACTCCTTAATATGTTAAGGAGTGCAGAGAGCACTATGAAATCAGCAAAGACTCCCGTTATGACTATTGGACAGTCTTCTTCTTCTCGCCCGAAAGCTAAGGCCAAGGGAAAGAAAAAGAAGAAACCCACTAATCCTAAGGGCGGAGTCAAAAAGGTGAAGGGAAAGGGAAAGTCCACAGCTGGAGACCCGGGGAAAGGCGAGTGTTTTCATTGCCACAAGACAGGACACTGGAAACGTAATTGCACGGAGTACCTAAGTCTCAAGAAGAAGCATGGTGATGCTTCTGCTTCAGGTGCGTTTGTGACTGAAAACTGTTTTTGTATAAACTCTGCTTCCTGGGTATTGGATACCGGTTCAGGTTCTCACATTTGCAATTCTATGCAGGGGCTGAGAAATAGCAAGGTTTTGAGGACAGGTGACCATACTCTCCGCGTTGGAAATGGTTCCAATGTACATACAGTCGCAGTGGGAGAGTATCACTTGGGGTTGCCATCTGGATGTATTTTGATTTTGAATCCATGTTATTTTGTACCAAGTATGCTATGTAATATAATATCCGTTTCTTTGTTGGACAATGAAGGGTATAATTTTGTGTTGCAGAACAATGTTATGAACATTCACCTAAATCAAATGTTGGTTGGGTATGGTACGCTTAATAACAGAATATATGTCCTAAATCAACACACAGTTTTCAGTATACAACACACTAATAAAAGAAAATTTTCAGAATTAAATGAAGCTTTTCTTTGGCACTGTAGACTTGGTCATATTAACGAAACAAGACTAAACAAGTTACACAAAGATGGATATTTAAATTCTTTTGAATATAAATCTTATGCGACTTGCCAGTCTTGTATCAAGGGTAAAATGACCAAAACTCCGTTTACCGGACACGGAGAAAGAGCTACTCAGCTCCTGGGCCTCATACATAGTGATGTATGTGGGCCTATGTCTACACAGGCTAGAGGCGGTTTTTCATACTTCATTACATTCACTGACGATTTCTCAAGATTCGGTCATGTATTTTTATTAAAGCATAAGTCCGACGCTTTCGAGAAATTCATTGAATATAAACAAGAAGTAGAAAAACAAACCGGCTTGAGTATTAAGATGCTTCGATCAGATCGAGGTGGAGAGTATCTCAGTACAGAATTTGCAAACTTCCTAAAAGAGAATGGGATTCTCTCTCAGCTCACTCCTCCTTACACACCACAGCACAACGGTGTGTCAGAACGACGGAATAGGACCCTATTGGATATGGTCCGGTCCATGATGAGTGACGCTGAGTTACCAGTCTCGTTTTGGGGACATGCATTGGAGACTGCAGCGTTTCTGCTAAACAGAGTTCCAACCAAAGCCGTGTCTACCACGCCATATGAGATATGGCATGGGAAGAGACCATCTCTTAAAAGAATTAAGATTTGGGGTTGCCCGGCCTATATTAAAAAGCAAAATCGGGACAAACTCGAGACACGGTCAGTCATGTGTAACTTTGTAGGATATCCAAAGAATTCTTATGGATATCTATTCTACCACAAAAAGGAACAAAAAGTGTTTGTTTCTCAACATGCCACATTCTTGGAAAAAGAGTTTTTCACAGATAAAGATGATGGCAAAGTGGTGGATCTAGAAGAGGTTCTAGAGACACAAACTACAAATGACGATTTGGTTGAACCAACTGTTGCAACAGAAACTGAAGAACCTCGGCCACTCCGTAGGTCTGGTAGGACTTCTCGCCCACCGGAGAGGTACTACGGTTTCCTCATTGATGGTGACAGAGAAGACTGTATCATGGATGATGATGATCCTACCAGTTTTCAGCAAGCTATCACGAGTGGTGACTCTGTGAAGTGGCTGGATGCCATGAGATCCGAAATGGAGTCTATGTACACCAACAAAGTATGGACTTTGGACGTTGTACCCCCTGGGGTAAAACCTGTAGGGTGCAAATGGATCTTTAAACGAAAGATTGGTGTGGATGGGCAGGTAGAGACCTATAAGGCAAGACTTGTGGTGAAAGGTTTTCGTCAAAGACCAGGTTTGGACTATGACGAAAGTTTTTCGCCCGTAGCCATGCTTAAATCTATTCGGATCCTACTTGCTATTGCTGCTCACTACGAATATGAAATCTGGCAGATGGACGTTAAAACAACATTTCTAAATGGAGATTTAGAAGAATGCGTTTATATGGATCAGCCAGAGGGCTTCATTGACAGTGGGAGCAGCGAGAAAGCATGTAGATTGCCTAAATCCATATATGGGTTAAAGCAGGCATCTCGGAGTTGGAACATCTGTTTCGATGATGTTATCAAAGAGTTTGATTTCATCAAAAATCCAGATGAACCTTGTGTTTATAGGAAGGCTGTAGGAAGAGCTGTCACATTCCTCGTATTGTACGTGGATGACATTCTTCTGATAGGAAATGATATTCCTATGCTACAGTCGGTCAAATCATTCTTATCACTAAGGTTCTCCATGAAGGACCTGGGTGATGCCACATACATCCTGGGCATAAGGATCTATAGAGATAGATCCAAAAAGTTATTGGGATTGTCCCAAACCAGGTACATCAACACCATCCTAAAAAGGTTTAGTATGGAAGACTCCAAGCGGGGTGCCTTACCCGCTTTCCATGGAGTCACTCTCTCCAAGGATTCTTGTCCAAAGACCGATGAAGAGAGAGCTCGCATGAGCATTATACCTTATGCTTCGGCAGTAGGATCTATAATGTATGCGATGTTATGTACACGCCCAGATATAGCTTATGCACTTAGTGTCGTAAGCAGGTATCAATCCAACCCAGGGGAGAACCACTGGACAGCTGTGAAGAACATTCTTAAGTACTTGCGAAGGACTAAAGAATTGTTCTTGGTGTATGGTAATACAGATCTCCAAATGGAGGCCTTTACCGATTCGAGCTTCCAGAGCGATAAGGATGACAGCAAATCTATCTCTGAGTTTGTATTTACCCTCAATGGAAGGGCGGTAAGTTGAAAGAGTTACAAACAAGATACCGTTGCAGACTCTACGATGGAAGCTGAGTACATTGCTGCAAATGATGCCGCCAAGGAAGCCGTCTGGATGAAGAAGTTCGTCTTGGAGCTAGGAGTAGTTCCAACCATTATTGATCCAATACCTTTGTATTGTGACAATAATGGGGCGATGGCGTTAGCCAAGGAGCCCAGATCCCATCAGCGGTCCAGACATATCCTGAGGCGCTTTTATTTGATCCGGGAGATTGTAGATCGCCGCGAGATCGAGATTAAGAGAGTAGACACAAAGAACAACGCCGCGGATCCACTCACCAAGGCCCTCCCTCAACCACAGCATGAGCGACTTTTTGAGATGTTGGGTATGAGATACGCCAATAACTGGCCTTAGTGCAAGTGGGAGATTGTTGGATATATGTATGCCCTAGAGGCCATTATGTGATAGTGGATGTATCTATATATGTATATATATTCAGTTTGCATTCTTGCTCGACATGATAGTATGCTATCTGGTTCTTCTTTATCTGACATGTTGATTTGATCATGCTTTTATTCATTCATACATGCTGATAAAGCCCTGAGGATATCGGCTTGACTACCCTGATTATGATGTAGATCATCCTAGTGGGACATCTGTAGTCTATAAGCATATCCTGAAACGTCCCTAGTCGTAGGAATATCGAGACGGGGCATTGATATACCAGAGTAGACTAGCGTATATGATGCTAGACCCATATGATGGGCGATGAATGTTCCCACATTCATCGATGTTTGACATCAAGATCATATACGGGTGCTCAGTGGTAACTGGGTACACTGGACGGACTCACCGAGAACTCCTATATGGAATTATATCTATCGTCGGATAGCAGTTCTCAGGTGACACTGGTACAGGTTAGTCTGTAGACCCAAGATCGTCATAGAGCCTTGTGTGTTCTCCCACTGTACTTTGATTACCACCCTACCACGGCTCTACTGAGTCGTGCAAGCAGGTGGCCGTTGGGTACAGTCCCGAGACACACGAAGGCAATGAGCGATAGGAGGGGTTTCGTCTCTCCCGATATTGGGGGTTGATGCGGTACAGTGCCCGACTGGTTATATCAGTAAGTCCTTGGCCAGGGCTGCTGAGATTTGCTGATAAGTGTTATCAGTAATTTCTCGATCTGTTATAGACCATTCACCGGCACGACTTATTGAGTTATTGGGTTCGACGTGACCATCCCTAGGCTCGATATGCAGCATATCTAACGAAGAGACCGGACTGTACGGTAGTGTTGCCGGATGGCTCGACGGGAGTTGTAGCAGGTTCGCTTGTTGTCTTCTGATCGCTCAATACCCGGGTGGCCGTTACGTTTAGCTGACCGCTTGCGGCTTGGGGGTGCTTGATATGATCATCACCCACTGCCGGCGTATTGACGAGTCTTAGAGTCCCACATAGGAATTACATAGTCCAGGCGAAAAGTTATGGTGCGCGTATGCGATATGCGCTTGGACCCGATTAAAATGCGTGTATAGGATACCGTATATTAATTGGGCGGCTTGCTAATGGTCGGGTCATATGTGATATGACCGGATTAGTGAATCAAGTGTTGATTCATCATTAGTTTCTCACTACAAATCCTATCTTGCTTATTTTGGATGTATGCATGCATGTATGCATTCATTCTTGTTCATGCACATATTGATGTGCAAGCACACATGCATACATACATCATTTTATCATGGTTGTTTATACAATGAGAATGGTGGATATATAAGAATTACACCATGATTATTTTTGGATTATTATTGGATTTAAATTAAAGCAAAAGGAAATGAAAAATGGGTTAAATCATTTAAGAGTTTCTACGCTCTTCTAAACTCTACCATGCTCACCTAACTTTTAACCCATGGTTTATTTTCTTATTATGCTTTTAACTTAAATCAAATGATATCTTTAAATTTAACCATGGTTGGTTATGAGAAAGAAAAATATATATAGTTATTTTTCTTTTCTCTTTCAAGGACAATTTCATTCTCTTCTTCACAAAAGACCACCATCTTCATCAACCTCCATGCTTTGCTCTCTAGTTCTTATAAGAGAGTAAAATACTCATAAAAATAGGATTTTTAAGTGAGATCCATAGCCACAACATCATTCTAATCAAGTTTAGCCGACTTGATTAGAGTGTTCTCTTGGTTTTTCCAAATTTGCTAGCTTGGACGGGAAACTCCGGGTGGATCGTCGTGGACGTAAGAGGACAAGAAGAGGACCTTCTTCCAACACCCAAGAGCCTAAGGAGTGAAGCAAAAAGGGGAGCTACAAAGGTTGTAGCCTTCAAACCCTAATCTTTTCTAGCTTAATGTTTAACAACCCTAATTTTCTAGGATCGATCCCTTTGCATGTTAGTTTAGCACCTTAAAAATTATAACTTTGGGTTATGTGATGCTTCAAAACTCTTCATAGGGTGCTATACTAACCTTACACAAATGGTGACATCGACCTCAACCCAGTCGTGCCCTAAAATAATATACAACCCGGTAAAGACGGCAGTCCACATGTCGTACGCTCACCCCGTAATAACAAATGTACAAATGAATCTTAAACTGTATCACTAACATTGCACCACATGCTATCCACCACGACTATCTAATCACAATCACAGCACAAGCATGAAAAATCAACGCGAATGTCATGTTCGCAAACCCGTCTAAAAGAACATATAGCAATTAGACGAGTTGTACCGATCGAATGACATTCACGGTCGCAGATAAAAGTGAATGTACTGTAAAATATTAAACAGTGTCAAATATAACGACTTCGAAACACTCCAAATTTCCCCAAACAGAAAAACAACAGAAAATCAAATCTGGGCAAAAATAAACAACACCTGAAACCCAAACTTCAAGAGACAAGAACACTGGACAAAACTCGATGCAGTTCCCCTTAATAAAACCGGTGAGCTCGGTTTTAAGGAGGTTGTGGCTGGCCAAAAGTGATGGGAATCGTGTCGGTTTTGGTCAGTGTTCATCTCTCAGTGTAGCAACACAAGTTCTCTAATTGCTCCACTTGACATATTGTGAGGAGCTAGAGCCATGGATCATATCCCTCAGGTGGATCATCTACGACAAAGGAGGACCGGAGAACAAGCTCGATCCCGGAGAACCGATGGAGCGGGAAAAGAAGATCAAGCATGTTCAAGGTGGCCACTTGGAGCTAAAGATGAAGAAAGAAGACCGAAGGACTTGGTTCGTTTGGTGAGATTTCTTCATCATAGTAGATAGCTCTCTTTAACTAGCTAGTTAGGTTTATGGTAAGATCCAGGTTAAAAGTTATTCTAGTGCCATGTTCTAATCGTTAGAAAAAAATTTGTTCCTCATTTGGTCACGGTAGTTGGCCGGGGCACTAACGTAACCTTTCAGGCATGTTGATTAATGCTAAAAAGTTGTGATGTGATATAAAGCTTCGAGTTTCCCTCCAAATTCCTGAATGCAACCCAGGTTTATATAGACAAATCAAACAATACCAGTGGACTTGTTGGGTGCACTCGAGATCACCACACCAACATGAGCCCCATTGCTCGGACCAAGACCGGCGAGACCCCCCAAAAAACCGGCGTCGCCGGGCCCCCTGCTCCAAATATCCTAATTTTTCTTCTGGTTATTTCTTTGGGTCACATCATCATGTTTTTATTGTTTTTTTATTCTGGTATGAGGCCTATAAATACCAGAACAGATTGAGAGAGAGGGGGCAAGTAAAAATTATGTATATTCCATAGTTCATTTTATTTTTGGTTTAGCTTTTAAGAGTTGTGTGAGCTTAACCTTAGTTTCTTCTTCGTCTTCCCTCATGGAGCTTTCTTCTTGAGAGCTTCATTATGGAGGTTGAACAAGTAGCCAACACCATGTATCTCAACCCATTTCTTTGCTAATATATTTGTCTTTGCTTTGTTTATTTTCTTTCTTCTTTTATTGTTTGCTTTCCTTATTATTTATTATGTGTAACTAATCTTTGGTTGTGGTTATGGTGAGGATGTGAGATGAATGGCCTTACCTTCCTCCTCCTCTTGTTATTGTTTAAAATGATTGATGTGATTCTAACTTAAAAATTGTTTTATGTTATTGTGTGATATGGTATTTTGAAACTATGGTTACTTGGTAACCTCTTCATATAGCATATTCACTCATTCTCTCCATTTGCAATGTTTAAGTTAAAATCAATTTTGTGTTAAGTTTGCTAAGTTTAGATATGGTATTTTGTGATTAAGTGGCTTGACAAACCGCTTGGTTTCATATACCCTATACTATCACAAACACTTAGCAAAGTTAACATTAAAATCATTTGCTCTTACTCGCTAATTTGTATTTTTGATGTTGCCGTATGCTTGCTAACCCTTGTGCTTAGTGTTGATACTTCAAGTTTGGACATACAAACGGTAAGTGAACAAAACGGACTCGTTTCGTGTTTGCGTCGAATATCGGCAACTTAATGACTTGTGCTTCGCAACTGCATTGACAAGTCATGCTTTACGTCGGGATCGACATAAGAACAGACAACTCATGATCAAGGGAGCGACAAAGGAATCGCCGTGATTCAACCATCCGATCCAAAGCCACGGCCACTTCTTCTTAACTTGTTTTCTTGTTTTCGTATTTTCTTTATTCTTGTGACAACCAAACCCATAATCTTTGTTCTCGAACCTTAAGCAACAAAACCTAATCTCCAATTTCCTGCGGATCGACCCGTACTTGCCGGCTCTCTACAACGCGTCGTGCACTTGCGGTTTATAAATTTTAAAACGAGGCCGAGCTCGCGTGCGCAACTATATTTCTCAAAACAATCTCATTTTCCAAAACATGAACGTTTGCGCGCGCGGGCGAATCCCCAATAAGTTTTTGGCACCGTTGCCAGGGAATTGGTAGTTATTAGGTATTTTTATTTCTGGTTCGTTCTAAAAAACTAACCACTAACTCAAAATTCTTTCAAAACTAACAAAACAACATTTTCTAACACTTTGCTCTCTGTTGTTGTGACCTGCTATCACCCTGGAATTAAACTTAAAAATCAAAGTATACTATTAGAATACTAATATAGCTAGGAGACCCAACACAAAATTAGAGCACCAAATTCTTCAAATCAACCGGCGACATTGATCAAAAGTCCGGCGTCGTCGGCCCCATCAGGGTGTTTTGAAAATTTTCTTGTGGTGGTGTCTCCAGTGCACTGTTAGTATTCTATTGGTATTGTTTGATTTTTATAATTATGGGTATGCAGGAATTGGGGCAGATATATCGCTTTTTATACTAAATATCGTATTTTCCGACATTTTCAGATTTCAACGGAATTACGAGGAGCGATCGTACGAAGCGAGGTTCAAATGCAATTGCAAGACGTTAGTGAACTACAGTGCCAAAGATCCGGATAGTTTGATCCGCGCAAGCAAACATTCAAAGACTCGGATCACTTCAAAAAATGTTTTTCTTAACCAAATCATATCGGTACGTATTTTCCTAACACCTTCGCTCAAATCCGACGCATTCCAATATTCTATCTTCTGCAGAATTCTTCGCACAATTTGCCACAATTACACAGAGAACTAACCCGTATTTGTTGCAACGCTTTAAACATAAAATGGAAAAAGAATTGCTTGATTGATTGATTTCTTATATTCTTTTATTGAATTGCACATTTGCATCTTAATACGGATCTTAAGGTCATAAAACCAAACAAGATACAGTAAAGGATTCCATCACCTTTCTCCGTAGCCCACAAATCACAAAACTGCATTCTTGCATACCCCCAGTAATTTTTAAATCAACTAGAACTTTGACTTTAAGGACTTCGCGCTCATTAGAAGAAGTTAACTGTGTTTAGAACACCGCTTAACGGTATATTGTTCATAGGGTGTCTAGGAAAGTGTTCACGAGAAAGGGTTATTCTAATTAAGGAACTTTGCAAAAGTGTTGGAAAACATCCTCTTATCTCTGCACTTACCTAGCTTTGTGATCTGTATATCTTGAGCCCGTTTCTCGACACAGTTTTACTTCGACAATCAGGTTCTTAAGCAGGTCTAGTTGACTTAGCATAACATAGACTACTATGGTGTGATATTCTTTATTTTTGTGATATTTGTGAATTCTTGTTAATATAGGTGATACACGGCTTGATTTGATTTTTCATGATTCTTATTCTTTTGTTTATACTCAGTCCCAGTTCGTTTGTACAAATTGCCATAATTCTTCCCACATTCATGAAAACTGTCCTTTCTTAGAGGGTGACCAACCGTCCCAGAGTTTTGATAACGGTCACCCACCTAACACTCTTGAACCCAGTCCCACTTCAAATATAGACCAAATGATTGAAAATTTAGAGAAAGAGGTCGATAAGATAACAACTTTAGCATCACCACCGTCACAACCCTCCCTTCCTGAAACAGCTGATCCATCATTAGGGAATGATAGTAAGATGGATGCTAGGTTGACCGCTTTAGAAAAGGGTATTGAGGTGATGATTGCGGTCAAGAATCAAACAGCTGCGACGCTAGCCCTGTTCATACAGCAGTCTGAGCAATTGTTTCATGCTCAAGCTCAATCTTTGGCTAGAATCGAAGAACATGTAGCTATGAGGATTCTAAAAAGTGAACACAGTCAATCGGAACAAGATAATGTCAATATCTGTTATCTAAGAAGTCACCCGAGTAAGATAAACGATCAAACAAATTTTGATGATTTCATAGATGATGATATGATTGAATCGACTGAGTGTTATCAGGACACACAAGAAAACCCTCTAGGTCAGTCCAATACTAGCCTTCAGGTACCAACTGAAGCTCTTGTCACTTGTGATTTAGAGGTTGATTTAACCGAAGTACTACTTGAAGAGAAAATTCTTGAACCCACTGATTTTTGCACTCCGATTTTAGAGGAAGGAGCTTGTGAATTTGACGGGTATGGTTGGGATAGATTGTTAGAGGAAATCAAGGATCAAGAACCCATAATTTTTGTATCACCTATTGATATTGTTTTAGAAGAAACGTTAGTGTGGGAACCTACATTTTTAAATGACATGAATCTACCCATTTGTGAATGTGATGAGGGAGAGATAGTTTTGGGAATTGTGAGCTATGCAATGAGAGTAGGATTGTGGAGGATCTTAGGGAGGAAGACAGCCTGGAGAAACAGTCTTTCATGCAGAGTTTTGAGGAGATATTTGGGGATGAACTTGATATTCTTTCTGAGTTTGAGTTAGGATCAATTTGGGAACATCTTAAGAACCTTTCTTTTGCTGGACTTTTTGAGGATGAACTCCATTTTTTGAACGAGCCTGACCTTGGAACTCAACATATACATCTTGAACATTCAATTCATTCGGGCAACAATTCTTTAACTCCTTCAAAACTCCATCTTCGCATTCAGCGTCTTCTGATCCCTACTTTCACACACCCATGCCTTTCACTAACATCTAACATATACATTTTCTTTTTCTTTTTTATATACATATTCTTTTACCAACCCTTGCATTATATAGACAAAAATTTTAAATGGCTGGTATTAATTTCTGGACTAACCCAATCTTTTAACTCGTATATGCAGTAATTAGTCTTAGGTTTTTTTCTTTTTCTTTGAATAAAATTCTCACCCTGATGTCTAAGTCTAGCTACCGGAGACGGGAGCAACGATGAGGACATCGTAAAACTCAGGTTTGGGGGTGAGCTCTGCGTTTATTTTGCTGCATCATGTGTATATTCTGCATTGCATACATATTAAAAAAAACCCATAAAAATTGAAAATTTTCTTCAAAAAAAAAACATAAAAACTTTTTTGTCATGTTAGCTAGCGGGGGAACTTAGACTTGAAGTCTGACGGTTCGGTTGATAAGATAGAAATAACTAAATCCTTTTCAGGAGATTGATAACCCAAAAAAATAACCCTCCTTTGAGTTTAACCGTAGCTGATATACGTCTTTTATATCACTTTACACATGTCATGAGTTTTTGATAATTAGATGAAATGTCTGACATGTCTCAAACCTTTTGAAAATTGATAAACATTTTTAGGATCAAACAGATTTGTTCTGAATTAAGTAATATCAAGAATAGTTCACAAAGTGAAGTAGATATGAAGGATATTATTGAGATTTTAATAGAAGCTAAAAGTCTGAAAAATAACCCATATGGAACCTTGTTGGAGTGATTACACACCTTATCCACATGAACACGTCTTTGGGATTAAAAAGAAAAAGCTGGAAATATCTCCATTTTCACTGCTTTCAGAATATTTTAAACGCAAACAAAATGAGTCTTTTGTTTTGTGGCCTTGGTAACTTGGGTAATTAAGTCCTCAGGGTGTCTCCACACCTAATGCCCTAAAACATCTGGTTTGGTAGTCATTGACCCAAAGCTCGCTAAGTCTCCAAACGCCAAATAAAATAAGCTAAGCAAGTGTTCTCTCCGAGTTAAAAGCCCTCACGGATCTTTGTGGGAGAATAATCTTGGCGGAGACGATTTTTCAATTATAAACAGTTTTTTAGTGGAGATATGAATGTTTATGTTTATAAAGACGTTTTGCACGATCACGAAAGGTGTGTATGAACAAAAACATGTGAAAGGTAGGAGTGAAGAATAAGACTTGGTTCTCTGTTAAAAATGATATAAATTCTGACTTGAAACCTAACTGGAGAACAAAACTTGAGAAAATCTTAAGTCTTTTCAAAACTCGTATGATCCTTTAGAAGTCTATCATGATCCATATTTATGACATGATAATCATAATCAAGTTCTTAAAAGCTTGCCGACACTATTCTCACAACCACGAAATAACGTGTATAAGCTTAGGTTAAATAAATTGTGAGGAGTGAAAAATAGGGTTTGACGTTTCTAATTAGGATAATAGAACTTCTAGCTTTGATACTTAACCTTAAGATTAGAATCAATAGTTTCCGCATGACACTAACTTGACAGGATTTTGTGGGTGTAGTCCGCTGAAAACCCTCAGGAGACAACACTCCTCCTACTAGGGACACCTAGAGGTTTAACGGCTTGTTGCACGTGCTCGGTACAATTGCGTTCCCTGCGAAAGTGTGGCTGGGATTTTTTTTTTGCTCGGGACGAGCAAAAGATAAGTTTGAGGGTATTTGTTCATCACAGAAAACTGCATTTTAATACCACTCATTCATTATCAATTTTGTTATTTATCGGTATTATCAACCAGTGTCTGCTCAGTAAATACAGATAACAGGTATTCGTGACAAAACACTGGAAAACATACTCAAAGTCACGGATATAACATTAGTGAGCCGACACTGCAATCAGAACAGAGAACCGATCGATATTCAAAGAGCTCTTTTGCAAATAAATTTTTGTACACAATATTGGTCCAACACAATGCATGTGTGCACTAGCTCTTTGGAACATGGACCATGGTAGGGGCTGCCTTGGCACACTCATGAATTGTGCAAGTGGTGGGCACATGTGGGCATGTGTGATTAATGCTAAAAAGTTATGATGTGATATAAAGCTTCAAGTTTCCCTCCAAATCCCTGAATGCAACCCAGGTTTATATAGATAAATCAAACAATACCAGTGGACTTGTTGAGTGCACTCGAGATCACCATACAAACACGAGCCCCATTGCTCAGACCAAGACCGGCGAGACCCCCCAAAAAACCGGCGTCGTCAGGCCCCCTGCTCCAAATATCCTCATTTTTCTTCTGGTCATTTCTTTGGGTTACATCATCATGTTTTTATTGTTTGTTTATTCTGGTATGAGGCCTATAAATACCAGAACAGATTAAGAGAGGGGGGCATGTAAAAATTATGTATATTCCATAGTTCATTTTGTTTTTGGTTTATATTTTGAGAGTTGTGTGAGCTTAAGCTTGGTTTCTTCTTCTTCTTCTTTCTTGGAGCTTTCTTTTTTAGAGCTTTATTATGGAGGTTGAACAAGTAACCAACACCATATATCTCAACTCATTTCTTTGCTAATATATTTGTCTTTGCTTTGTTTATTTTCTTTCTTCTTTTGTTGTTTGCTTTCCTTTTTATTTATTGTGTGTAACTAATGTTTGGTTGTGGTTATGGTGAGGATGTGAGATGAATGGCCTTGCCTTCCTCCTCCTCTTGTTATTGTTTAAAATGCTTAATGTGATTCTAACTTAAAAATTGTTTTATGTTATTATGCGATATGGTATTTTGAAATCATGGTTACACGGTAACCTCTTCATATACCATATTCACTCATTCTCTCCATTTGCAATGTTTAAGTTAAAATCAATTTTGTGTTAAGTTTGCTAAGTTTAGATATGGTATTTTGTGATCAAGTGGCTTGACAAACCGCTTGGTTTCATATACCCTATACTATCACAAACACTTAGCAAAGTTAACATTAAAATCATTTGCCCTCACTCGCTAATTTGTGTTTTTGATGTTGTCGTATGCTTGCTAACCCTTGTGCTTAGTGTTGATACTTCAAGTTTGGACATACAAACGGTAAGTGAACAAAACGGACTCGTTTCGTTTTTGTGTCAAATATCGGCAACTTGATGACTTGTGCTTCGCAACCGCATTGACAAGTCATGCTTCACGTCGGGATCGACACAAGGACGGACAACTCATGATCAAGGGAGCGTCAAAGGAATCGCCGCGATTCAACCATCCGAGCCAAAGCCACGGCCACTTCTTCTTAACTTGTTTTCTTGTTTTCGTATTTTCTTTATTCTTGTGACAACCAAACCCATATTCTTTGTTCTCGAACCTTAAGCAAAAAAACCTAATCTCTAATTCCCTACGGATCGACCCGTACTTGTCAGCTCGCTACAACACGCCATGCACTTGCGGTTTATAAATTTTAAAACGAGTCCGAGCTCGTGTGCACAACTATATTTCTCAAAACAATCTCATTTTCCAAAACATGCACGTTTGCGCACGCGGGTGAATCCCCAACACATGGGAGGATTTTATATTGTGGGATATTTCCATGGTTCAATAAGTGAGTTTATTTGATAGCTATTCTCTACACTTTAGAAAATGTTAGTTCATTTGCTTCTTCTCCTTCTCTTCATTTCATCTCCTTCTTCCTCTTCATTTCATCTCCTTCTTCCTCAAGCTAAACCCTAACCTTCACATGTGTTGTGAGCCATAGGGTTTAGTGAGATAATACAATCCATTAGGCATTCTCTACATCATCTAGGCTACTTAGATTAGCGAACCATTTACCCCAGTTACCTCGGTTTAGAGGTTGGAGTTTGAAGCACAAACTCTCGGATGGATCATCTTTGATACGAGGAGGCCGATGTCGCAACCTTCATCCATTCTCCGAGGAGTCAAGAAGAGGAGGCAAAGAAGACCCGAAGGACCGGTTCTAGGAGGTATAACACTCTTACCGGGTATCTAAAACTCCTAGATAGTTTAGTTAGTTAAGGTTTTAGTATAGATCCTAGCCGGTGTTTGTTCAGTTGATAAAACTGCACATTTGTTATTACATTTTTCCTACTATTTCTATATTAAAAAAGGTCTTTATTATAATATATCATACGTATGAGGGTTTATCTGTAAAAATACTATTTTCCATGTGTTGATATATTATAATTAGCATTTGGTAGGAAAATGTATGCAAATAATATCATTGACCAAATCCTAAGAGAACAAAGTCTACTAAATATTATTTGAGTTGTTGTGCAGAATTTTTCCAAGACTAAAATCAAGGAAATCAAGTTGTTAAAGAAAACCTGCCTAATTAAGAAAGCAAAACTTGGATACCAAGTCTGGCAGCAAGCACGAGAAGATTTCCATGTTACAAAGATTCCAAGGATCTCCAAATGTCACAAAGACAGAGCCCCAGAATTTTGATCGAGGGTTGAGATCATAAGGCCGCGGATCCGCGGCCATACCCCCCTTAGGCCGCGGATCCGTGGCCATCTTGAAGAGTTAGGGGCTGCGCTTATCATGGGTGAATCCTTTCTGTTATTTCCCTAATTTGGAAGTAAGGGATCTGGCTTTGGGACTATAAATATGGACCGAGAGCCTCTTGGAAAAATTATCAAGCCGACGAGATCACGAAGTCCAAGACGGCTCACGCATCCAGGCTGATCATCAACGGTTCATCTACCTCCTTAGAAGAGATCGAGAAGCAAACTAGTATTTGTAATCATTTTCTAAGGAATCAAAGTGTAATGAATATTGTTGATTAATAAAGGTAGCTCTTTTTCTTATTCTATTTCTTCGTAGTTTAATTATGCATTTTCTCTCCATCTCTTTTTCTCCCAACATGCGCGAGTAATTCTCCGCTTGTTAGGGTTCGTAGGATTAGGGTAGGTTAATAGATGATGAAAATACCTAAACCCTTTTTAAGTCCTATAAAGTTTATGAACTTTATCAAAAGAATCATTAACATCCTAATCGGGCGCGCTAACAATTCTTTGTTAGTTCCGACCGCGATTAGAGATTAGATTAATAATTGTTTTGGTAAAGGCTAAATATGAACGGAGTTCCGTGTCGAGATAAAGGTTAAGAGTGGGATTCCTTTTCCCTTCAGAAACCCTAATCTACACGCATCACCGTCGTTCTAGTTTTAAATCTATTAAAGGATAGAAAGGGTAACTTTTAATTAATCATCCATAACTACTAAATCCTAATGAACCCTACAAGCCCTCTTCTTATATAATCTTACATCCGTAGTTAATCTAGATCTATATTTTGCATTCTTGTTTAACGTAAATTTAGATCCTACAACCATTCTACAATATCCTTCCTCCTCCCCCTTCTCAACACATCTAAAGTAAGAGTAAAAGGTTCCACGTTTCCCAGAGGACGACCCGTACTCACCTCGGTCTAGCTATGCGCGACACCGTTATGATTGCGGTTATTCTACAAACACATTCTTTTGAACCAATCAGTGTTGCGTAGTTCGTTAAAATCGTTTTTTGAAAATTCCGCCTTCCCGTGAACCCGCGGGGTGCCCGACATCGGCTTACAACCCCTTATCCTATATACAACAGCCTTTGAGGGTTATCTAGGCGCGCTATGGGCACAAAAGAATGATCAAGGAAAGAAGAGAGCTCTATACTATTTGAGTCGACTTCTCCTGGGGCAGAAAACAACTACTCCCCTATTGAAAAATATTGCCTGGCACTGATCGTCGCGATAACGAAGCTCAGACATTACGCCTTGGCACATGAAGTCCATCTCATATCAAAGGTGGATCCTCTCAAATATCTGATGTCAAGGGCCATACTAATAGGAAGACTTGCCAAATGGGCCATCCTCCTGATAGAGTTCTCGGTAACGTATCGATCCCTCAAAGCAGTGAAAGGCCACCCATTGCCGACTTTCTCGCGGAGCATCCGATACCAACCGACTCCCCTTAAATTGCGAGTTGCCGGATGAACATGCGTTCGACATAATCAAAGAAGAGAAGAAAGAAAATGATTCCCAATGGGAACTCTACTTCGATGGAGCATCTTCCATGAAAAGGCGAAAGCAAAACGCCCCCATAATCAAAACCGGGGTGGACCTTATCTTCATGACTCCGCAAGGAGGGATATTGCATTAAGCCCTCTCCTTAACGGAGCCAAGGACTAACAACGAAGCTGAATATGAAGTTTTGATAGCGGGCCTCGAGATCGCTGTCGACATGGGAATCAAAGACCTCCTCATATATAGAGACTCCCAGCTGATCGTTAGTCAAGTAAATAGCGACTATCAGACGTGCAAGCCAGAGCTGATAAAGTATGGCGAAAGAGTGCAACAACTGCTGACACAAATCCCCTCTTACGTCCTGGAGAGTATACCGTGCGCAGAAAACAGCAAAGCTGATGCATTGGCTAAATTGGCTAAGGAACTGGCTGACGAAGACCTCGATGACGTAAAGATCATCGTGCAAAGCTGCAGGATCCTCGCGCCAACAAAAACATCTTCGGGAGACTTAACAGAGCCATCCGAAGGAAAAGTAACAACCGAATAAGTAGCCCTTCAAATAGAGGACAAAGAAAAGGTCAAGGATTGGAGGGAAGTCTTCATAGACTACTTCAAATCCCAACGAACGCCTAAAAATGCGTCGTCTCGACATCAGCTCATGAAACAAGCTTTGTCTTTCGCCTTCGTCGATGATACTCTATATAAGAAATTGTTCGACTGTCTATGGCTAAGATGCCTGGGGCCGGAGTAAGCAAAGAAATTCGTTCAAGAAATTCATGACGGACTCTGCGATTCTCACCAAGCTGGGCCAAAAATGAAGCTGAAGATCAAAAGAATGGGTTGCTATTGGCCCACAATGATTCAAGACTGCCTCGAATATGCGAAGCAGTGTCACTCGTGCCAAATCCACGGGGACTTCATCCACCAACATCCAAATCCTCTACACCCAACAGTAGCTAGCTGGCAGTTCGAAATGTGGGGAACCGATATAATTGGTCCTATTGAACCGGCGTCGTCCAAAAGTCATCGGTTTATATTGGCAACGACCGACTACTTCTCTAAGTAGGCAAAAGCAGTACCACTAAGGGAGGTGAAGACGGAGAATATCCTCCATTTCTTCAGGACACATGTCATCTATCGGTTTGGCACTCCGCGACGAATTATCTCGGATAATGGGCCAGCTTATAGAAGTCATAAAATCAGCCGCTTCGCACAACAGCGTAAAATAGATTGGAGATACTCTTCAGTCTATAATTCTCGGGCCAACGGTCTAGCTGAAGCTTTCAACAAGACCTTAACGAAGATTATAAAGAAAATAGTGTCCAGAAACAAGAGAGACTGGCACGAAAGATTGCATGAAACTCTCTGGGCATACCGAACAACGTTCTAAACAACGACGAATACAACACCATATGCGTTAGTATTCGGCACGGAAGCAGTGCTTCCCCTGGAAATAGAACTCCCTTCTCTACGAGGAACGGTTCAATACGAGCTGACAGATGAAGAAAATGCTCATCTTCGGCTTGAGGAGCTCAACGCCCTTGACGAAATTCGCCTTATAGCACAGCAAAACTTGAAGACTTATAAAGCAAGGATGACACGGTCATATGAAAGACAGACCAGGATGAGAACATTCGGCCAAGGCGAACTCGTGCTAGTCATTAAAAGACCAATGATCCCCAATCGTGCAAAATGGGGGAAATTTAAGCCAAACTATGAAGGCCCGTACATCATAGACAAAGTCTACCAAGGTGGAGCCTACCTGCTTATGGATATACATGGTGAAAGACCCTTCCTGCCAATAAACGGCCGATTCCTCAAAAAATACTACGCTTGACGAATCGTGACTTAGGTCTATGATAAATGACGACGCTCGTGTCCGCTCGCTATCTTCCTGAGTCAGGACTCTGAGAGTAGTATACAAAGAAGCTCCATTGCCTCAAACATGGCGACAAAGGACCGAGATGTCCTTAAACTAGAAATCCGCTTTAAACATGGCGACAATGATCCAAGATGTCCTTAAACTAGAAATTCGCCTCAAACATGGAAATAAAGGACCGAGATGTCCTTAAACTAGAAATTTGCCTCAAATATGGCGGCATTGGACCGAAAAGTCCCTAAGCTAAAATTTCGCCTCAAACATGGCGATAATGGACCGAAACGTCCCTAAACTAGTGTATCGCCCCAAATACGGCGATACATTCCCTTGGGATCTATATTGCAATCGAAATCTTAGCAGGAAAGATTGCAACTCGAGTCCCACTGGCTATATAGCTAATCCAGTGATGAAGCCACCTTCAAAACCCACCGACAAACAGACGGGTCACTTACGACGAAACTACTTTCGAGAGTTTCGTTGTTAAAAAAAAGAGACGATATGTCCACAAGCAAAATGGGCATGGACCGAAAGGGCACCGTGAGTAAAAACAGCAGGACTATCGGCGAGTTTGTGAAAACCCGAATAGGGCGTAAACTCGTAAAATAAAAAAATTCATATGCACTCGCAAGGTCCTCTCGACCTTGTGAGGATAAAATACATGTGTGAGATCCTTACGACTCACAAAGGAGCAAAACGCTTAGGAATCCTCATGATTCCTAAGGAGAAATTACACTTGCGAGATCCTTACGACTCGTGAGGAGAATTCCCCTTATGAGACCCTCATGGCTCATAAGATTCAAAAGCCTTAAGGTATAGGGATCTGAACCTATTCTTAAGCCATCACATCCCCCAAGTTGCCCTACATGCGGTCCAATATTGACCCTTGTATACAATCCACGGACACGAATAAACATTTCCCCACCAAGTTCCACCAATGGCGAGAAATGTCCCCATATGGTGAACGATACTTGTAAGTCCTCTTGACTTATAAGGAGAAAACACTCTTGCAAGATCCTTACGACTTATAAGAGAAAATATCACTTGGGAATCCCCACGATTCTTAAGGAGAAAATACACCTACAAGATCCTCACGACTCGTAGGGAGAAATATCTTTATGAGACCCTTACAGCTCATAAAGTTAAAAAGCCTTAGTTGACAATTCCTAATCCTGTTTGCTAAGCCACTTTTGTTCCAATCAACAAAGGCAAATGATGATTCTCTCCTGGCAATATCCCAGTTGCATCGACGCTAATGCCTAAAAAGGTATCAAATTTCAAGTCCTCTCATGGAAAATGATGATTCGCTCCTGGCAATATCTCAGTTGTAGCGATGCTGATGCATAAGCAGGTGTCAAACTCCAAGTCCTTTCACGGCAAGTGATGATTCGCTCCTGGCAATATTCCAGTCGTAGCGATGTTGATGCCAAGGTTGGTATCAGATTCCAAACTAGCAATAGAAACAGCAGCGAGTAGCAAAAAAATGCATATAAAAACAGCCGAAATGATAGGGCAACTCACAATAAAAATCAGTGAGTAAAAAAATATATGCATATAAAAACAGCCGAAATGTTTGGGCAACTCGCAATAAAAAGAAGCGAGTAAAAATATATAAAAATAGCCGAAATGATTGGGCACCGCGAAAAATAGCCGAAATGATTGAGCAATCGCGACTCTCGCCATATGAAAAGCTAAAAAGATAGACCATCGCGGCAATAAAAAATAAAATAAAATTTCCTCTGCCCTTCAAGTATGTCCATACTGACTCTTGTATATAATCCATGGGCACAAATAAAAGAAAGGGAACCATACTTTCCTACCCGGCTCTGTCAAAGGGAGAGCCAGATCTTGACATCAATATCTACAGCATAAAGATCAGCTCGACGTTCTTCTCATTCCAGCAGGGTGCAGACGCAACGCCATCAAAGCTCTAAGGAGCCAAATCAAAAAGGAGTGACGGCAAAATCCTAAACTCAGGCTCGATGTTCTTCTTATGCCAACAGAATGCAGACGCAACGTCAATAAAATACCCAAGGGTCGGAACCAAAAAGGAGCCGTGGCAAAATCTTAGCTCCAAGTCTTGACGGTTCATATACAACTCAGAGACTATCCCGGCGTTTCTTCTCAGTGCATATGCAATGTCAACAAAAGATCCAAGGGTCGAAACAAAAATGGAGTAATGGCAAAATCCTAAACTCTAAGTCTCGACGGCACATATACAACCTAGAGACCATCCCGACATTCCCCCTCATTTCAGCAGGATGTGAATGCGGCTATCAAATGAAAACGGAGCAATGGCATATTCCTAGCTCCAGACTTCAACTGCAATACATACAGCAAAGAAGTTTTACAAATGTTTACCCTACTTCAGCAAAGAATCGGCGCGATATCGTCCAAACAAAAAATAAAGCAACGGCATATTCCCAGGTTCGGGTCTTGAAGGCAACTCATATAAAGCCTAAAAGACTATCGGAGATCATCCCACACAAGTGCGGAGTAGTTATGACTCATCAGGGCTCCAAACTGAGCCTAACCTCAAGTAAAAAGCGTCATAGCAAATTCTTAACATTTGCTCTTCCGACGGTAATATTACCTAAGGAGATTACTTGAAGACGTCTTGTCCAGCCCCCGAAGGGATCAAAGACACGACAGTCGTGGGGCTACTCGAATAACGGCTTAAAGACCACATATCGAGGAATACATCAGCCAACGCGACGGTACCACGGACTAAAACCCTAGTACCACAAACCTAACGGACCTCCGTCGTAAAGAATGGGGGTTATCTGCATATAACGTTAGGACAAGTTTGCCTGTAAACCCAAAGGAGGTAAACTAAAAACACTCCGAAATGAGTATATAAACTAGAGACTCTGAAACGAGTGAATAAACTCCAAACTCCGAAATGAGTACATAAACTAGAGACTCCAAAATGAGTGAATAAACTATAAACTCCGAAATGAGTACGTAAACTACAAACTCCGAAATGAGTACGTAAACTACAAACTCCGAAATGAGTATATAAACTACTTTATGCTAAATCAAGACATCAAAGGATAGAGAGGCGCAAGCATGAAATAAAATATGTCTTTTATTCATAAATCCAAATGAATACAAGATGCAAAAAGAAAGGAAAAGAAAAGAAGAAAGATATACAGCGACCAGGTATTTAAGACGGCGGGCAGTTCAATAAGCCAACTAGATCGTCATTTTTCCGCCGGACTTCCGCTTCAAGCCTTAGCAACGCCGCAAGCTGATTCCCTGCCTATGCCTGTTGTTTTTGGTATGAGGAAAACCGATTCTCAAGCTCTTTCTCGGCAGTCTTATGGGTTACAACCATCTCGTGTGTAAAAATGACAGCTTTATCAAAAGCCACCACCTCCATAATGGCCTTCTGAAAGACCCGCCAAATTTCATAGGCCCGAGTAGTCTTGGTGGTGAGCTGGGTTTGAAGTTCCCCCAAAGCCTTTGAAGCCAACTCCCTTGCTGAAAACTTCTGGTTGAGCCTTTTCTCGCAAGACTGGAGATTAGCCGCACACCGATCGATCCACCCACGCAAGCTGGCCTTTACGAATAGGATATCAGAAGGGAAGCGTACGCATTCAACTCCATGTAAGGAAGCCTCCACTTGACGGCAATATTCGACCCAAGTACGCACCAGCGCCTCGTCATGGTAGGTGGCAAGAACGGACAAGGAAGCATTGGCTTCAACAGCAAATTCTTCAACCACAACGGAAGTGCCAGCGCGAAGATCTTCAATAAGAGTCGCCAGTGAGTGAATGCTCTGTTTTGCCATCCTCTCAGACACGCGTCTGGCATAAAGGCCTGGTGGCATGCAAATCCGGGACTCTAGTGAAGTCAAGGCTGACAAAGTTGTGAAAATGCGTATATAGTTATTCTCCTTTTCGAACAGGGAATAAGTAAAAGAATTCCAGTGCTAAAGCGTTACTTACCTACAGCCACAGAAGGTAGATCTGAGAGATCCCCGGGCCCATCAAAAACTCCAACTTCGTCATCACTCTCGAGGACTGTGGTTTAAAATAAAGGGGCACATCAGCATCTTCATGAAAATATAAAATAGAAAGGCAAAGGAATACCAACCTTGGCCAGAGGAAAGGACGATACTCTGGGGGGTATCGCATGCGGGGCTGCCATATTAAGTAAACACTGAAAGGTTTCTTCCGGAGAAAGATTTACAATAAAAGATGCCAGCTCTCGCAATTCTGAGGAAAAGAAAGGGTTAGACATGTGGAGAGGTCGTTAAAAACAAAAATATATATGTGGATTACCTCCGATGCTTCGTCCATTCTGGACTGGAAGGATAACAGCTTCAGTAATCTCCTCTACACCCTCCGGTGCGTTACTGGAAATATTTACAGAGTCTATGGCCGGTCTGGCGACCTCTGCTGGAGGAATAAAGGCCATCACCAGAGGCTCTGAGGCGTGATCTAGGCTCGAAACTGTGACCGCTGCATAAGGCCCAACGGAGGAAAAATGTGTAAAGACGATACGATACGAAAGTAATATAAATTATCTGATGAGAAGGACGTAAAAGATACATACCGATACGCCAGGGAGCCTGAAGAATGGCTTTTTCGAGCTGCTGCTCTTTTCTGTTTAGTCACGCTCGTCGGGCTTCGATTGAAGATAAATTCCTACCCGCCTTCAGAGCAGCCTCGTCTTCAGAAGCAACCGAGATTGGTTGTTTGAGAGCCCATTCTTCTTCCAACATCAGAGGAACCACCGGTAACATAGTCGGAGCCGGATCAACATCTCGAAATTCAACAGGATGAAAGCATCCCTTCTTGGGGTGCACATTTTCGGCATCATCCTGTGAACGCATCAAAGCCTCGGCCAACTGAGCGGCTTCCTCGGCGGATGTACCAGGAAAGATGTGACTATCGTCTGGTTCATACGCAGATATAGGCTCATCCTGAAGAGGCTCAGACTCGAGCAAAGCATCGAGTAGACTGGCGGTCAATTTCTTCCTCCTTTTAGGGCCCGAGCTAGCACTAGTAGAAGGGTGATTCCTCCCATTCGGCTCTTTTGCACGGCGCTGTCCAACCTCGCCTTCAGTGCCTGCCTTTGGTGATGCCGCTGCTGGTACTTTATCAGGAATCTTTGCCCCAGCTCTAGTGCGAACCGGCATACCAGCAGTGCGGAGAACTGATTCCGCCCGAGCGGCTTTAGGAATAAGCACTGAATCACTGCCCCTCAGAGGAGGGCGAACAACCGGCCGTGGCCACAATGGAGTGCTGATGGTTTGAGCTGGAGCAGAGGCTTTACACTTGAAGAGCACTCGCCTCTCCTCTGCGATGATAGGACTAACACGGTGGCGATACCATCCCTTGAAGGGTGCCACGGGCCTTGGAAGATAGTCGGGCTCCGGGATAATGAAGAGGGAACCTGTATTCAACCGCATGAAATGATGGATGACGTTGCGAGCAGCCTCCAGCGAGTGAGTAGGATTAACTAAAAAGGCTTCGAGGGGGATGTCCTAGCTGTAACCTAACTGCTGGGCGAAGCGATGCGGATTAAACCGCATGAAGAGTGCAGTGTCATTTAGGCGGAGCGCTAAGTACCCCGGCCTGATTGAATATGACTTCATGATCTCTTTATGTTTTAAAGCCGGAACCCCATTCTTCGAAAATTCGAATAACCGTTGAACGGGCCCTGCTGGCGCAGAGAGAACTCGAGCACTAAAAACCAACCCGCCTTTGTTTGAATACGAATTAAGCAATACGCGCAGAGCCCCTAACTGAGTCGGATCAGGAGCGGAAGCATCGACCAGCCTCATGACCCGCGGGAAGGTATATGACTCATAGAAATCAGGACGCCGGTGTGCAGCAAATGCGCCTAACACATGCATATCGATCCATGACGTGAAGTAGTGGAGAGAGAAATTCACGGTGTCTGCACCTGGGTTCAAAATGTTGGCGGCGGTACTTAAACCATGATATAGGTGTTATAACCCAGCAACACCAATGGCCAATCGCTCTCCTTCGGCTATGCGATGGGCAGGATAGAAGACGGAGGCTCTCATAAAACGGCGATGCATCGGCATGGCGAACCAGCTAAGCAAGAGGCTAATGAAGCCGACAAAGAATGTTTCTTCGTCTATTCCAGGGGCAGCGATTGCGTTAAATGTCACGGCTGACGAATTTGGAAAATAAAACTGCGGCAAGTCTTCTTCTTTAGCCGACAATTTCTCCAAGCTGAATCCGAAAGAATCCTTGACCTTCGCGAATTTCGGAGCTTTCTTAGATATGGCATCTTTACGGAGAAAGCAAGCAATAAAAGCGTCAAAAGTGACACCTTGTCCTTCCGATGCCACGAATAGTCTCTCAAAAATGCCCAAGGCCTTGATTAGACTCGGGTGCTTGTGCCGAACAGCGTTCTCGGTCGTTAAGCCTTCAAGTACAGCTGGCACTGTGGCAAATATATACTCGTCATGAGGCAAAAATTCTTCGTAGTGCTCTCCCCTAATTGGCAACCCTGAAATGTCCCGGAACTCCTCCAGCGAAATTGAGACTTCGCGGTCCCCTAGCAGAAACGTATTCGTTGGAAGGTTCTACTGGTTCAAAAAAGCCTTGACCCACCAGACGTGGGGAGCATGGTAGTAGAACGGTGACGCGTACACCACTTGATACAACCAAACTTTCTGCAACCGTGAGCGTTGGGAGGATAGAATGTATCGGGCCCAAGGAAGGTAGCCTACTGGATGACGCGGGGTAACACCTACCTTATAGATCTACCCCCAAGGTCAGGCTTCACCCTGACATATTCGGCGTCCCAAGATATCAATAGCCATTATGGATTGATTGGGTATCCCTGTCGTTGATGGCTCAAGTCGGCCCGCGGGAGTCTAATTAGCCGCTTCCACCGCATAACCAGTACGCGAACGCTCCGTCAACGACATTGAGCGGATGGGTTCTGCTGGTACTTCGCACGTAAAACTGCGGCGGCCCCTGATAATGTGACCGTACCAAACTCCCCATAGGAGAAGACTCTTATTGTCCTTATCATGTTCCCTGATCATTGCCATAACTTCCTTGTCTGATGGCGACTGAGGGAAAGCGACCTTCGAGCGTGTGTAAGGTAAGTAGGGAAGTGAGGCCATTGTACCTAAAAAAAATAAAGAGAAAACCCATTAATAAAAAAATGTGTGAGTTTGTCTCATGAAACTACTAATTACAAAGCCAATGGGCCATACAAAAACAAAATGGCGCCTTACCAATGATGAGGCAAGATAATCATTGTGAGAATCCAAAAGTATTCTCATTAATAAACAGTGGAGTTTTTTTAAACAACCTCAAAAAGCGAGTTCTGTTGAAATGGGCAACAGATTCAAATCTGTGAAAAAGGTATTAAAATAAAAAAAAAGATAAATTCTCAAGAACATAAGGGGAATAAAATTCCCAAAAATTCCTAAATCTCTCAGAGCTAAGCTCTGTAAGAAAATGGAATTAAATTCCTTCAATAATGGGATTAAATCCCAGGAACCCCTATGATGGGGAAACAAAGAAAATGGAATTAAATTCCAAGGATCCTCAAAAATCAGTGATAGGGTAAACCCTAAGAGGAGAACTAACAATCTTTATTGATTCAAGACCCCAAAGTCTACTTTTTTTTATAAAAAAAAGAGTTTTTTTAGATCTTCAAAAGATCAGAGCAAAGCTCTGTTGATGGATTCAAAATCTAAGGCAAGAACAAAAAGGGTTTCCTAAGAGGTGAATGTTGTTCATAATCCTTATCCAAAAGGAGTGTTTGCAGGGTTTAATTCTGAAGTGCTAGGGATAGAGAGCTAACCTCTGGAAGGAGAATTAAATTCTCAAGGAAAAAATTAAGGGAGAATATGAAGAGTGGTCATCTCAAGGGCCAAAAGCCCCATTTATAAGACGTGATGGAAGCGGTTCGGCTTCCTATTCCTCTAGGCAATCCAATGGTGATAAAGATGGACAATGTTGCACTCACATGCAAGCCACGTGAGAGCAATGATGGGGGGCATTTGTTCCCTCATAAAAGAAAGAAGAGAGAGGGGAGAAAATTCCCCATAACTCAAGCCTCACGTATTAAACACGTAAGCATCTATATGCAAAGCATATAGGAGCTGCAATCAAACAATTAATAGGCTAAATAAGCCTCACATGTTAAACATGTGAGCGCTTATATGCAAAGCAAATAGACGCTGCAATCAAACAATTGGTAAGCTAAATAAGTCTCACGTGTTAAACTGGTGAGCGCCTATATACAAAGCATGTAGGCGCTGCAATCAAACAATTGGTAGGCTAAATAAGCCTTATGTGTTAAACACATGAGCGCTTATATGTAAAGTATATAGGCATTGCGGTCAAACAACTATTGGCCAAATTGGCCTCACGTGTTAAACATATGAGCGCTCATATGCAAGCCAAATTAGAAAAGCTAAATAAGCCCCACGTGTTAAACACGTGAGGACACCTCCTTACGTAGAATTAAATTCTACTCAATGAACCATTGAATCAAGGATTCAATGGTGGTTAAGCATAAGATTAAATTCTATTGAGAGGGATATTTTCTGTTAAACAGAAAGTTGGTGGATCAAACATCCAGTGAGATGGAAAATATTTCCCATATGTTTCTAAACAAAAAAAAGATTGCTCTCTGTAAAACCGAGCACCCTTAGATTACAATCCAATGGTGATGAAAATATCACCATTCAATAGAATTTTATTCTATATATGAAAGAATATTCCCTCCATCTTGTTAAAACAAAAACAACATATTCTGTAAAAACAGAGACATTTGGATCAAAGATCCAACGGTGGGTAAAATTCCCCAAATCAATTTTAAGACCAATTAAATCAATTGGAATCTCTCAATGAGAGATTTTTTCAAAACTAATTAACTATCTGCCTCCACTATAAAAAGGACCCGAGACTTCAAGTCTCAAAAGAGACAGGAGGAAGGAGATAAAAAAAGAACCCCCGATAAGCTTCTGCGAAATACAATGAGCTCTTGAAAGAACAGAGAATTTAATTCTCAAAAAAAGAAGACTCTCCTCCTTCAAAACACTCTAGGTAAATAAAAAAGGGGAGATTAATAGTATCCCTCTTGCCTAGTATAACAGATATAAGGGTTTAATCCTTCATACAAGAACTTAGTTCTTCCTCTGATTTGAGATTTGCAAGAGAAAATTTCCCTAAAAGTTGAGAATTTAATTCTCATCGGGGAGATTCTGTTCTTCAGACTCAAAACTTAGGAAAAGAACTAGGTTAAAAAGAAAAGAAAGAAAAAGAAAAGAACATATGTTCTGGGAATTCAATTCCCCAAAAATTAGGGTTTAACCCTACATAAAGAACTTAGTTCTTATAAAAATAAAAGAGAACTTAGTTCTCCAATAATAATGATGATGATGATTCAAGATCTTCAAAACAGAAATCTTGATGATCATCAATGACTAAAAAGTCATTAACAGAGATTAATATCCCTGAAAACAAGAAGAACTTAGCGTCTCACGTGAAACACACGTGAGTAAAATTAGTGCTTAGCACTGTTATTTTTGCCTCATGTGTTTCCCACATGAGTGCTTAAAACAAACAGAATAAAAACTAAAAACGTGTCATGTGCTTCCCACATGAGCGTCCAAAGAGCAGAGGAAAACCCCTCTGTGTTGTTGGTTAAGCAGCCACCAAATAAAGCATCCCAACACAAAGCAATCGCGTGAAATACATGTGAAACACTCTTGGAAACACAAAATCTGGCGTCTTACGTGCTTCACACGTGAGCCCCAGCCAAGTGCTTAGCACTTATGGCAAAAAGGGGGTGAGCAAATAAAACCTGAAATCAATACTCAGCACTCACGTGCTTCCCACGTGAGTGCCATGCAAAGTGCTTAGCACTCCATGTTCAGTCAAAATGACTAAGTGCTCAGCCCTGTTTCGGCAGCACCCATTTATGAGCGCCTCACGTGAAAAACACATGGGTGCCAGAAAAGATTAGTGCTCAGCACTATTCCAGTGCCCCACGTGAAATACACGTGAGCACTGCATATATCAGTGTTTAACACTACTGGGTAGCATAGAAATCCAATCTCAGCCCAAATTGGCTAAATTTCCTGAAATTAAACCTCTTTGATTTTAAAATCAACCGAGTTCATATTGCTCATGATCTCCCAAACTGATTTTAGTCTTATACATGACTAAAGATTTGTCATTGATGATATCCAAATCGATATTCATCCCACATCTCCTAAGGTAATCTTAGTTTCAAATACGACTAACGATTCTTAGGACCATCACCCCTGTTTCCCTCAAATACGGGATTTGGTTTAAGGGTGCATCTCTTCATACCTCTGATATATGTCGTTGTAATTCCGCAACGTCTTCAGAGAGGTGGCGGGTCCCGACGACCAACAACTCTTTTCTCGTCCCAACTTGATGTAAAATTTTATCAAGACAGGGAATGATACATCTCACATTGATGCACTTCCAAATTGACGTGCACACTTCCAATTAGACCGCATCCCAAATTGGGTGCATTCCATGTCACCATCGTTCACTCCGCCACGTAACAAATACACGTGCGCACAAGATGGAATGTTGGACCGAAATGTCCCTAAACTAAAAACGGATAGAAATGTCCTTAAACTAACATTCGTCCCCAAAACTGGAATGTTGGACCGAAATGTGCTTAAACTAACATTCGTCCCCAAAATGGGAATGTTGGACCAAGATGTCCCTAAACTAGCGTGTCGCCCCAAACATGGTGATAATGGACCGTGATGTCCTTAAACTAAAATAATTGAGCTCATATGCTCATTTGTTTCTAAGTTGATCTTAGTTCTCATGAGCTGATGGACCTCATTTATATGAGAAATACGTCTTAAGTTCATTCCCGTTGGCAAACCAAGCTACCAATGTGGACCCCGTCAACCAAATCCTTGACCCAAATCCAAATCTAAAATATACGGATTTGGACTAATCCACGTCCTACGGGCGACGACATAAACTAGTCTTCGTATACAATCCACAGGCAACCAAAACAAACAAAAACACACACGACACGAGGTGAACTTCCGAAGCAGGAGAAAGTGGTTATCGCAATGCGGTAACGTAATTAACTACAGGGGCTTGCGTCTATAGGGAAGAGCGTCCCCATAATCAAAAACCTCTCATAAAATGAGGGGGAATCTGATAAAGTCTGCTACAACGGTCGCATCCGTCCAAACCTCCGATATACGGTGCCATAAATTAACTTGGTATCTTTGGAGAGGTGGACGGAAAAATCCAAATAGTATCTGCCCCCAAATTCAGGCAAGACGGTCCATTCCGGTTCGTCCCTGTCTTTCGGTGGTAAACAAAGACCAACCCCAACAAGACCCACAGGCATTGGCATTAAGGTGATCGATATGTACTCATAAGGCCCCAATCAGATACGATTTCGAAGATATGGTTGCATTTGCCCTAGTCAGCGAAAGCGGAGATCCCAACTCTTATCAAGACGCCATTGGGAAAGAGCATAGTGATCGATGGATTGTGTCGATGACAAAGAAGATGGAGTCACTTCGAAAGAATAGTACGTAGAGATTGACAAAACTACTGAAAGGCAAAAGGGTTATCGGCTACAAGTGGGTATACAGAAAAAAGGAAAACGAGCAATATAAGGCACATTTAGTTGCGAAGGGTTTTGCTCAGAAGGAGGGGTTAACTACAATGAAATTTTCTCGCCGGTAGTCAAGCATACGTCTATTCGAGTGTTGTTGGCGATGGTAGCTACTCAAGATTTTGAATTGGAGCAAATGGACGTAAAAACGACATTTCTGCATGGGGAGTTGGAAGAGACGATATTCATGAAGCAACCTGAAGGATTTATAGAGCCCGGTAAGGAGGATCATGTATGTGAACTCAAGCAGTCTTTATATGGATTGAAGCAGTCTCTCAGACAGTGATACAAGCGCTTCGATTCGTTCATGAGGAAGACCAATTACTCTCGACGTAGGTATGACAACTGCGTATACTCGAAGCGGCTTAAGGGTAGGTCGTCGATATATCTACTCCTATATATTGATGACATGTTGATTGTGGCTAAGAGTATGGCAGAAATAAAGGTGCTCAAAGTTTCATTGAGCACGGAATTTGACATGAAGGACTTAGGTGAAGCGAAGAAGATTCTTAGGATGAAAATTATTCAAGACAGGAAGGATGGAAAGCTGTGGCTATCCCAAGTCAGATATATAGAGAAGGTGTTGGAGAGATTCAACATGAACGACTCTAGATCGGTGAGTATCCCTATCGCCGGTCATTTCAAGTTATCCTCCAAGGAGTGTCCAAAATCAGCGGAGAAGAAGAAAAAGATGTCTCGAGTACCATATGCAAGTGCGGTGGGATCGCTGATGTATGCTATGTTATGCACACGTCCAGACATATCCTATGCGGTATGTTTGGTTAGCTGGTACATGTCAAATCCAGAGAAGATTCATTGGGAAGCTGTAAAGTGGATACTTCGGTATCTAAAGGAAACTAAAGATCTCGGTTTATTCTTTCACAAGTCAGAAGATAAATTGAGCTAGTTGCAAGAATATGTAGATGCGGATTATGCTGAGGACTTGGACAAGAGAAGATCTCTTACAGACTATGTATATACAGTTGTAGAATCTTCTATTAATTGGAAGTCGACACTTCAGGATACCGTGGCGCTCTCAACAATGGAGGCAGAATACATGGCGGCGATGGAAGTATCTAAGGAAGTCTTGTGGTTAAAGGGCCTAGTTGGTGAGTTCGGGTTCGATAAGAGGCCGGTTCCTTAGTTTTGCGACGTCAAAGAGACATTCACTTGGCGAAGAATTAAGTATACCACAGTCGAACTAAGCATATCGATATGCGGTATCACAAGATAAGGGAGTGGTCCGAAAAGGAGATTGACTTGATAAAGAACGATACTAAGGTGAATCCGGCGGACATACTAACGAAGGTCATTCCTATAGAGAAGTTCAAGTCTGCACTGACTTCTATTCAAGTACTCAAATGTGAGAAAGAACAATCTTGGTAGGAGGATCGCAAACCAGTTTCTCAGTTCTGGTTCAAAACGGTGACAGCATCAGTTTCGTAAAATTGGAGAAAATTGTGCCAACAATGGGAAAAGGGAGAAAAACTAAAGCAATCCTAAAGAGATACAAGACGAAGGGCAACATATTTTCAAGGTGACTATAAGGAAATACGAGCTAAGGTGGAGACCGTTGTGAAGGTGTCTTGTATTTAAAGAAGACTGCGCATTAGAAGGAGAGACTGGCGTCTGCTTATAAAGAATAGACGCCAATCAAAAGAAGATACAGAAACCCAGATGAACTACAGATGTCAGGTACTGACGTCTGTACAGACGTCTGCCTGCAAAGAATAGACATTTGCCTGCAATCTGGACAGTAACATGTTAAAGTATCAGACGTCAGCCTGCATGGTACCGACGTCTATGCAGATGTCAATACTGACGTCTGGTCGGCGATAACTGCGAATTTAAGTTCAAATTTTAACTCAAAAATCAGGTTTTTTGTAACAGTTTTGTAATTTCTGAGATCTTATAATAACTAAGATTGTGTAGACTATAAATAAGATCTTAGGCTTATTATTTAGGGTTAATTTATGGTTTTTTATCATAAGGCTAAAAGGAGCCGTCGCTTCATAAGGGATCAAAATCATCGTATAAGGAAAACTTTGGAGAGTTTTAGATCATAAAGCAAAAAGAGTAAACAATGTCTTTATAAGAGATCTAGGCTATCGGAGATGAAGGAGAATTTGTAGAAGTAGTGAGATCTTGTTGGAGATCATAAAGAGAGGGTGTAATAATTCTCTGTAAGGTTTCTTCTTCTGAAATTCTAATAAAGGTTCTTCCCGTTCCCCCTAAATCTTTTGTTATTTTTATTACGGTTTGCATCTGGTTTTCGTTTGTTATTCGTTTATAAAATTTTCCGTTACGTTACCGATCGGTCTTGCGGCAGCAACACAAAACTCCCATATTTATTGGATTGTTACTTTTTTCATTTTGAAAATAAAAAGAATGAAGTGTTTAATTATTAATTAGAACCAGAATGAATACAAACCAATCAAATATTGCACGGTTTACGTTTTTCGTTTAAAAGCCGGAATATATAAGTAATCAATCCATATTCCAGATGAAAAAAAGCATTTTAATTTTCGGTTGTACATGCCTGTCGTCTGAAGGATATATCCTAGAAACCTAGTAATCTCGATAACCGATCCAGCCGACAATTTGATGCTATCTTGTGCAGCACCGATGACCCAAGGATCAGGAAACAAGTTCAATTCGACCATAAAATTAAATCTTATTAATAATTAGATGCGCAAGGCTAGCAAATACATAAATTAACATAAAGCTTGATTAAACCTTCATGTTCTGAAGCTCATGCTCATGGTGAGGGCCTTGAAGACAATCACAAGCCTCACCATCATCCCAATGTCACTGTTGATCACTGCCTCATATAATTCCTTTGTAGGCTTTGGAGGTGATGTCCCAAATTTTGACACCAAAAGCTCCTTCAAATTAGCATTGTCAGCATACATCCTTACAAGTAAGATCAAGAGTTTCCGTTAAAAAAAGAAAAGAAAAAATAGATCATGATATATAATATCACTTATTTACATGTTAAATGAGTTTATCATGAATCAAGATGTGTGTATGATTTGCTTATATCTGTAAATGGCTACAAATTGCATGAAATTAGCCAACTGATTTCTCCCTTCTTTGCTTCAAAATGCACGAGTGAGAAAGACACACAATTGGTCAAGTCAGTCTACCAGACGAGTTCTAGAAAATTCCGATTCGTATGTACTTAAAATTTAAAATACTTGTTGTTGAGTCACGGCTCAACTTTCCATAGAAAGAAAAACAAATTAAGTGCTTCAAAAGAAGATTTATATCAATGCAATTTAATAGTAATTGTTTTAACTTGCAAATCATGTAGGATCAAAAAATAGAAAGGGGATTTCATCAAGTTTAGCAAATGTAAAATATACTGCTACTTACCAAAGGCATAGATGTTGATATTGATGGCTAATCGCTTTCTTTCTTCTGACTCCAAGAGAGGTGAGCTCTTTGCCACCATCAAGCTTAACAGGAAAAGAAACCCAAATCCGCAATTGAATTATTTAGAAATAATTAACATGCAGTTAAAACAGATTAATTATTTAGAAATAATTAACATGCAGAACAACACGAGTTGTCTAAAACAGATTAATTATTTAAGACCCATTTAGCAATTGAATTATGGTTTTCGCAACCTCAGTTTCGATTTCAAACTTTAAAATTGAAGTTGTGGCTCGTTTTACAAACCTAAATAAAGTTTTCCCAACCATTTTCAAAAATTTCCAAAAGCTTGAGATCCTATTTTTCTAAGCTCCATAAATAATAGAGTTTTGCTTTCTTTCCAGGCCCCCTCCCCCCTTCACACACATATTAAAATAAGTAGTTAATCAAATTCTTGGTTTGATAAAGTATGTTTATCGACGATTCTAAACTTCACTAAATTCTAATTTTACAAAATCATGGTTTGCATGCATCAATGTGCATCGCACATGTAAGCAGCAGTTGAAAACATGTATGATTCTCATCTGATTTATTTTCACCCTGATATTTCAAATTTGGGTAAATTGTCAAAAGGCCCCCGGCCCGCTCAGGAGTTGTCTAAAAACAGCTGATATTTTCCAAATTGTTGGGAATGGCCTGCTGTTCAAAATCTTTGTGCAAACCTCTGGGCCGCATTTAATTTAGGCATTTATTCTCTCCAATTGTTCAGATATTGCATGCAGCTGCTTGGTACCTACTTGCATGTTTTTAGATATAATATGCAAGTGCTTAAATAAATATTACACGCAACTGGTATAAAGGCAACTGGTATAAAGTGGCTTTAATTAGGCCCAATTCTTTTGACAACAGCAAAAAAGGCCCATGGGTTTTTACAAGTTTGAAGTGGGCGGCGGCTTTTTGACAATTTACCCTTCAAATTCATATCAAAGCCCAATTGCTGAAGGAAAACAAGTGAATGCCGACTCAACTTATCATCCAAAGCCTGGCCTGTTACTAAGCCAGAATAGAATCCGAACCCGATCTGCGACCCTCTAACAAAATGATGTTGATAACAAACCCGCAACCCGTTTACAGCCCTAGAATCCCAAATCCGCGACCTCTGCGAGATTCGAAGCCGCGGGCGCCAATGAGAGGAGCGAAGCGAAAATCTCGGAGAGGAGGAAAGAGGAAGAGGGAGCTCAATGAAGAGAAAACCCTAATCGAGACAAACCCTAATCCCAAGGGCAGAAAATCCATTGGAGCTCCCTCTGCTGCTGCTCCTTCCAAATCCGCTCAAAAACCTAGTTTTCTCGAAAAGCTAAACTTAGCTCTCGATTCATTCTTATGTTATTGTGAGGTGATGCGTTTGTTGATTGATTATTAAAATTTAGCGTTTTTAGTCGGTTTGGTTTAGTTCTTGGGGTTTGGTAAAGTTGTGTCCTTAACTGTGATTTTGCATGGAAACCCTTTGGTTCGGTAACGAAAAGCAACACTGATGATGCTTGATATCAGTGATCTCGCAGATCAGCACACATGGCAGATGACGTGTCCCAACCAGACCACTCTTGTGCCCGTCCTATAAGCAAACGCTGGCTCACCTCCGAGCCCCAAGCACGATTGGCCTCCTCGGCCTCACAGCTCGTCTCCGAGCTATCACAGGCCTGAGCCTCCTCGGCGCTCGAGCAGAACCAAGATACCTCGGCTCCCCCGCTCCTCCGCGAGCTTTCCCGCCGAGATCATCTTCCTCGATCTCATTGACCAACCAACAGCACCGCTTGCAGGCGTAACCGCCATCCCGCGAATCTTGCCATATGCGAGATCTCCGCCGGCCACATTCCACGTTCCACACCACCACGATCCTCCATTAACGAGCCCGTCTCGCCATTAATGGGAGGTCCCGCTCATCACGCGGGCGTGACGTCGGGAGCGTAACGGCCAGCGTGATTATCGCACCTGCCTCGCCTGCTGCCACCGTTATATAAACCCCTTCTTCAGACGGTTCAAATAAGCCATTTTTACTCCACTAAACCGTTACTCTGCTCGGATCTCTAGTCTAACTTGACCGTCGGAGGGTCCTCGGTGGTACAACAATCCCGAGACTTCTTTGTAGGTAGCTCGGCAACCACAACCTCAAACCCATTGAGATCCACACTCTTCAGGAGCGACAGCCTCCAGATCCAATCTCAGCCACTCATCGCCGCTATCAGCAGATCAACAGAAGGTATCATCTTGGCGCGATCCAGGTTGCGTCAGCTGGCGCCGTCTGTGAGAACTTCTTGATTCCACATAAACAAAAGTTCACTTTCCGATCTCAATCCAATGGCGAGCGATCATCACGACGATCCAAGCACCAGCAGCCACCTCCCCCTCAACGGAGACGCGGACGAATCTCCTCCGCCGAATGCCATCAACGCCCTCACCGGTCGGATAAACCGACTCGTGTCTGTTGTGGAGGCGCTGATCCGTGTCCAAACGGCAGGGCAAGATTACCAAGTCGCCGCTTCCCCGGACCAGGACCCCTACAGAAGGAGAGAAGACTCCGTTCATGTTGGCACCGCCGACCACCTCCTTGCTAACTCCCGCGGTCGCAGATCTCCCGGGGCGATACGTTCTGAGACCCGCTGGGCACCCCATAGTTCGACACCAAGGTCCGTCGCCAGAGCACCTCGCTCTGAGATCCTCCGCGCGCCTGTCCCTCCCGAGGAGATGTCTGTCAGCTCGCCTGTTATCAGGCATGACCAACACCCCCTCCCTCGATGGGGTCGCGCGGACGGAACTCGCCGTGACGGCTCGAGGGCCATTTCGCCGGGGATCTAAGGAACCTCATTGAGACGAATCGGAGCCGCGGCCAGACGCAGGCCTCCAACAGCAGAGGCCGGGGATCAGAATGCGCTGAGTCGTCGGGATACCACGACCGACTCAACGTCCTTGATAAGAAGATCGAGAGTATGCACCTGGAAGGACACCGTTCGAGCGACGGGGCTAAGTAAGCCGCCGACTCGCTGACAAAACCATCACCAAAGAGCTGCTCGCCGTCCACGTCTCCTCCTGCAACAAGCCCCCAAACGCCCTCGGAGTTTAACGGTCGCCCGTTTCACCCCCAACTGTGCCGCCACACTGCAGACACCGTACCGCTCGATGCGAAGTCAAAACGACGCGGCTCTGGCGCTTCGCCTCCTCCACGCGTTCGTGGCACGTGTCAATCGCGACTGTCCATCTTCCCGAAGCCCTCACGAAGAGGCAGCCCAGCAGCTACCCTGCTCGGCTATCCTTGGCTGGTAGCTTCCCTACTCCACAACGCCAGGGATCTAAGCCCTCAAAAAGAGGCAACCGAGCAGCTTCACTGCTTGGTTCATCCTTGGCAGGCCTCCTACGGCCCCTCTAACGCCAAGGATCGAAGCTCCCATGAAGAAGCAGCCCAGCGGCTACCCTGCTCGGCTATCCCTGGTCGGTAGCTCGCCTACCCCACAACGCCAGGGATCTAAGCCCTCACTAAGAGGCGACCGAGCAGCTTCACTGTTTGGTTCATCCTTGGCAGGCCTCCCATGGCCCCCACAACGCCAGGGATCGAAGCCCTCACCAAGAGGCAGCCATGCAGCTACCCTGCTCTGCTATCCCTGGCTGGTAGCTTCCCTATCCCACAACGCCAGGGATCAAAGCTCTCGCCAAGTCATACCGGACGGTAACCCTATTCGGCCATCATTAAGGTCCAAAAGCCTTCGCTAAGAGGCATCGAACAGTAACCCTGCTCGGATATCCTTAGTAGGCTACGTATGGCCTCTCCCGTGCTAAGGATGAAAAGCCCTCACAAGAGGCAACCGAACCCGTCCTTTTTCGGTTATCCCTGGCTGGTAGCTTCCTACCAAACCAGGGGTCAAAGCCCTCGCCAAGGGCACCGGCCCGTCCTTAAGGATCAAATCCCTCGCAAGAGGCAACCGGGCCCACCCTTGCTCGGTTATCCCTGGCTGGTAGCTCCCTACCCCAACAAACTAAGGATCAAAGCCCTCGCCAAGAGTCATCGAGCAGCTACCCTACTCGGCCATCCTTAGTATGCCACTTACGGCCCCTCCCACGCTAAGGATCAAAGCCCTCGCAAGAGCCAACCGGGCCCACCTTTGCTCGGTTATCCCTGGCCGGTAACTCTCTACCCCAACAAAGCAGGGATCAAAGCCCTCGCCAAGAGGCACCGAGCAGCTATCCTGCCCGGCCATCCTTAGTAGGTCACCTACGGCCCCTCCCTCGCTAAGGATCAAAGCTCTCGCAAGAGGCAACCGGGCCTACCCTTACTCGGTTATCCCTGGCTGGTAACTCCCTATCCCAACAAACCAGGGATCAAAGCCCTCGACAAGAGTCACTGAGCAGCTACCCTGCTCGGTCATCCTTAGTAGGCCACTTACAGCCCCTCCCGTGTTAAGGATCAAACCCCTCGCAAGAGGCAACCGGGCCCACCCTTACTCGGTTATCCCTGGCTGGTAACTCCCTACCCCAACAAACCAGGGATCAAAGCCATCGACAAGAGGCACCGAGCAGCTACCTTGCTCGGTCATCCTTAGTAGGCCACTTACGGCCCCTCCCGCGCTAAGTATCAAAGCCCTCGAAAGAGGCAACCGGGTTTACCTTTGCTCGGTTATCCCTGGCTGGTAACTCCCTACCCCAACAAACCAGAGATCAAAACCCTTGCCAAGAGGCACCGAGCAGCTACTCTGCTTAGCACCATCCTTAGTAGGTCACTTACGGTCCCTTCCAAGCTAAGGATCAATGCCCTCGCCATGAGGCACCGAGCAACTACCTTGCTCGGCGCCATCCTAAGTAGGCCACTCACGGCCCCTCCAACAACTAAGGAACATGAACTCAACATGAGGCATCCGGTCTATCAACGTCTTAGCGATCTCCACTTCTACTTCGGGGCCATGGAGATATCGTCTTCACGCCGGTCCTCGCACACTCGGCAAGTGATCAGATTCAAATCGACGAGTAGTCGTTAGATGAGGAACATGCCGAACATAAAAGCAGTACTGTGCGAATACAAGTGTCAACCAACAAAAGGAAGTACAAGCACAAACACTACTGCAAAAACAAAAATCTTTATTCACAAAGTCAACTTTTACAAGGGTATTGTAGGCTCCCCAGCCTTACAAAAATGCCCGAAGGCCTACAAAATACCCGAGGCAACAAAAAGAAGAAAAAGCATGAAGACAAGGGGCTTCAGGCCTCAGGGCCGGACGCAACCTTTGGAAGACCAACGCCCACCATAGGAGCCTCGGCGTCACCCTCGTCGGGTATCTCCCCAGGGCCAGCCTCCTGCTCGTCATCCCCTCGGGGATATTCGGCTCGGAGCTCTTCGTCAGCGAACTCCGGCATCCGAGCCTTGACGGCGTCGAGGGCCTCGTGCCAGATGACGGTGATGGCCGAGGCTAGGACGGTGTAGAACTGTTCCGACTTCTGAAAGTTCTCCACCGCGTTCGCCGCTATGAGGTCGGCTCGCTTCGCCGTCTCTCCCGCAGCCTCCAACTCCTTCCGGAGGGTGCTCACGGACTTCCTCATGGTGCCGACGAGTACCCTGGAGTCCTGAAGCTCGGCCTCGGCAGCCTGGGCGGCCTCAAGAAACCTGGCAACCTCCTGCTTCGCGGCCGCCCCCTCCTGCTTCCCGGCCGCCACCTCACTCTCAAGGGTAGCGACCCTCGCCATCGCTGCCTCCAGCTCCGGCTTCGAGCTCTCCCCCAGCGACGAGAGCTCGCCCGCGGCTCGCATCGCCGGGGCTATCTCTTCCTCCTCCATCCGGGTGACGATAGCGACATGCTGGAAGACCTGAAGAAATCGAAGGGGGGTCAGAAAGAAAAAGGGCACCTAATCTCGCAAATGATGAGACGATGTACGAACACTCACCTGTACGACCTCTTGGGCGATGGACGCCATTTGCGCCTTCAGCGTTCCCCTAGGGACCCGGCCCCCGGCCGACCTCTCCATCTTGTGCAGCAAGCTGTCAGCAACGGAGAGCCCCAAGGGCACCTCAAAGCGGTGTCCCCCTCGTCCACCAAGATCGGAGAGGCCGGGGTCCGCGGAACTGTTCAGCGGAACCTCTTGAGAGACGATGGCGGAGAGCTCGTCTCCACCTCTAAAGCCTGGGCGTCCTTTCCCTGGGCCCTTTTTCTGCTCGGCGCCTGGCCGAGCCCCGGGGCGCGATCCGCACTCGAGCGCTGGGGCGGGACGACCGCTGGGGGAGCCGGGACCAGCGTCTGACGAGAAGAGCTGTCCTCTCCAGCCTTCGACCCTTTCTTCGGCTTGTGCATAGCTGCTCGGAGGAGGCCCGCGTCCATGGTTTCTACATAAGACAAGATATAATGGAATCAATGACTCAACCAGAAACAGAAACAAACATAAGTCTAACTTACCGACGAACTGGGCGGAGCTGAGCCCGGCCCAATTAAGGGCCCGCTTAAAAAGCAGCACATCAGCTCGAAGAATAGGCTCTCACGCCGCCACTCTCGCCACGTCGAGGTCATTGGACAGATTTCTCTGCCAGCACCTATACCTAGACCATTGGATGGGTACGGGCCAGTTCTCACCCTCTGGCGGCCCGACGAAGAAAAACTTCTTCTTCCAATCAGGGATGGAAGAAGGCAAGACGACAACTCCTGACCCGGCTACACTCTCCCGTTGCTTCCTAAAGGAGAGGTAAACCCACCTCGGGTCGCCAGCGCGAGTTCCGGGGTGACTTTTGTAAACGAGAGAGGAGGCAAGGATGGACAGACTAAAAGGGATCATCTGCAACTTCAGTCAGACCAGGAACCTAAGGAGAATCCTCCAGGAGTTCGGCACTAGCTGGCCCGGGGCTAACCCAAAATAATTTAACGCAGCTACAACCTCGGGAGAGAAAGGCAGGCGCATTCCGGCCCAAAGGGCTTCCAGGTACAAGGCGATCTCTCTACCTCTCACCTGATCTGTCATCTCTCCTTCTTCGGCCAATCGTAGCGTGTAGCCAGAAGGAATATGGAAACGAGCCCGAGCGGTGACAAGCTTGTCCTCATTTCTCACTGAGGACGACGCACCAGGAGCGTCCGCCGCCATCGGGAACCGCCCCAGACGCGCGCCTCCGGAAAGAGGATCTGACCCCAACTTCCCAGAGAGGCTCTAACCCAGGGAAAGAATCCCTAGAATCTACCTCTACGACATCTACAGACTCCTCAAAACAAGACATTTAACCTGATGGGAAGAAGTCCTCGAGAAGAGAAAACGCAAGATCCGACCTAAAAGGAGAACGCCGGGAAAATAAGACTCAGAATGAGAAAAATGTGAGGAGAGAGATCCTGAATCAGGCCTCCTCCCTATTTATGTTACTGGCGTCCTCATCCAGCGGCGACGGTCGACTCCCGCCAAAACGATTCAGTGCACTCGACGGCCACGATCGCCCCACCTGTCGCAAGCGCATTGGCGGCGTCCCATCAGACGGCAGAAGCTTGCGGCACGTCAAATCAGCCAACCGGCACCCGACACGTGGTCCGTCGCTTCAACAAAGTGCACACGATCCGGCGCACTCTCTTTAATGCAAAAGATCTCGCCCTCATTCGCTGGCCTCTTCCAGAAAAGACAACCAATTGCCCAGAGACACGCCCGACGATATCTTCGGAAATGAGCTCACCTCGGGTGATCCGGCAAATCACTCTCGACCCGACCCATCAGCTGGTAGGGACGAGAGTGAGGGGCTAATGATGATGCTCGATATCGGTGATCTCCCAGATCAAGACACGTGGCAGATGACGTGTCCCAGGGCTCACAAGAAAGGACATACAGTGGCCGATCAGACCACTTCTGTGCCCATCCTACAAGCAAACGCTGGCTCACCTCCGAGCCCCCAGCACGATTGGCCTCCTCGGCCTCACAGCTCGTCTTCGAGCTATCACAGGCCCGAGCCTCCTCGGCCCTCAAAGCTCGCCTCCGGGCTCGAGCAGAACCAAGATACCTCGGCTCTCCCGCTCCTCCGCGAGCTCTCCCGCCGAGGTCATCTTCCTCGATCTCATCGACCGACCAACAGCACCGCTTGCAGGCGTAACCGCCATCCCGTGAATCTCGCCATGCGCGAGATCTCCGCCGGCCACATCCCACGTTCCACGCCACCACGATCCCCCATTAACGAGCATGTCTCGCCATTAATGGGAGGTCCTGCTCATCACGCGGGCGTGACGTCGGGAGCGTAACGGCCGGCGTGATTCTTGCACCTTCCTCGCCTGCTGCCATCGCTATATAAACCCCCTTCTTCAGACGGTTCAAGTAAGCCATTTTTACTCCACGAAGTCGTTACTCTATTCGGATCTCTAGTCTAACTTGACCGTCGGAGGGTGCTCGGTGGTACAACCACCCCGGAACTTCCTTGCAGGTAGCTTGGCAACTACAACCTCAAACCCATTGAGATCCACACGCTTCAGGAGCGACAGCCTCCAGATCCAATTTCAGCCACCCATCGCCGCCATCAGCAGATCAACGGAAGATCAACGGAAGGTAACATCTTGGCGCGATCCAGATCGCGTCAAACACTATTGGGTACTTGCCAAAAATGACGTGGGATCAGTTGTTTTTGGTGGATTAGCTGTTAAAGATCGAGTCTTGAAGTAATCAATGCAAACAAATGGGACATTGTATAAGAAAATTAGAATTCGAGACGACTTTCTAGTCTTTTGACATTATCGGGCTTTGTATGGGATAGAGAATAGCTAATAAGAAACATATACGAAGTGAATAGTCTTATTAGTTACCCTTGACTGGTTTAATTAGGAGTGAGTAACTAATCATTCAAAATTGTGCTAATGCAGAAACACAATGGGTTACTTTCAGATGTGTTGGAAATTAAGTATCTTTTTTGTTGAAAAAGAAGTTTGTAGTGTCTGAGAAACACAACCCTAGTTCACAATGAAAAATGGATTGAATTATTAAGTGTTAAAAGCTGAGGGGTGTTGGTTGTTAAAACTAACAGATTGTTACTCTATTTTTGTATTTAGGAGTTCTTAAAGATTTGTCATCTTCATAATGTTATCCGTTCTTTTGTGCAGATGCGAATAAGGTTGTCGGGTGGTCATTTCAGAATGTTAAATGAGAAATTATACACTTGCAGGTACACTTCTTTCTTTCTTTCTTTAATTAAATGATAAATTTTTAAATAGAGGGACTTGTTTCTCCTATTTGTACCTATTGTCAGTTTTTTATACCATCTCTATTATTCTTCTTCTTCTTCTTCTTTTTTGGGTCAGCGGAAATGAAGCATTCAGCTTCTTCAAGGATGATCCAGAGCTATTTAATGAGGTATATGTTTTCCCAAATCGTACAATATTTATTTCTGATAAGTGCATAAATTGTATATTGATTTTGTGCATATAACACAAGTCATAGATTTTTGAATCTCAAAACTATGTTGATGTCAAATATCTATCTTAGATCCATATGATTGCCATTGGCTGTACGTAGATTTTGTTCAAGCCCATGTAATTTTTTCTATTTTAAGCATTTTAATGTTAAATTTTTGGCATGTTGCTTGATATTTACAAATGACTCCTTCACTCATTCCATTTAGGATATGTTTATCCTTTTGGTTGTTCCTAAATTTTCTTTCGTTTTTTTCTTCCCTTTTTCTAGTTTGTCATGTTGGTTTAGGGTCTGTTGTTTTTGTCATGCTAAGATTATTTACTTGTATTCTAAAGTAGATGCAAAATTAGATGAAGTAAGATGCAAAGTTGGAGATAAAATACTTTGTTTTCAGTAGTGCCACTTAAATTTACTTTGCGGTCTGGTATCATGCAGGATATCAAGAGCAAATGTCGCGTTGGCCAGAGAAACCTGTCAACATCATCGTCAAATGGCTCAAGAGCCGCAGTTCTTCATTGGTTGTTGCTGATTTTGGCTGTGGTGAGCGTACAAACAAACTTTCCTCTTTTCATTTACATAAAATGAAAAGAAAAAGTAGAAATCCTCGTATTGCTAATTATTCTTCAGTACCTTCTTAAGAATGTTTCCATTTTGAATTCTAGGGAATGCGGTCCTAGCGAAGAGTGTGAAAAATAAAGTATTCTCTATTGATCTTATCTCAAATGACCCAACAGTTATTGCCTGCGACATGGCTCATGTAAGTTCTCTCCATTCTAACAAATATTGAGTTTCTAATCAACAGGTTTTAATTTTTTCAGTAAATATTTATTTTAAGTTCAATTTCCTATAATTATTTACATAATAGTATGTCTTGAGAGGACTGGCTATGAAGATAGTTATTGACATATTGTGCTTCTTTACAGTAAAGTTATCTTCCCTCATTTTTGTGACATTAGAGAACAACTTTTCATAATGTGGGTGTTGTACAATATGACAATTTTGTAAGTGTGCACACATGCATATGCACGCACGCACGCACATACACATGCATATGTGTGCCCACACCATCAATTTCTTTTCTTCGTGTATGGAAGCCTTTTTGCAGTCTTTTTGGGGTGTATCATGGCTCATAGACGAAGCGAATTCCCTCAAATGACTTTATCATTTCATTTCTGGAATCTTGGAGAGTTTTTGATTGTTCCTTGCTTGATGATCTAAAAGTCGACAACTACCAATTCAGGTTTTCCTACGTGCCAACTGGCGCACTAGATTCTATGGCAAATCCACTTGCTTGCAGTCTCCTTGACTAATTTTTCTGGATGATATCCAAATCTTATATCTAGTCTTCTCATTGAGGGCCTATGGTCTCATAGCTAACCCATCTTGATGGAAAATATTTAGATAATGATGATGAATGATAATATAATTTTTTTGTTGTTGAAAGAAATGTTTGGTACTGGAATTTATTCACCACAAATACTTTCAATATGGAAAGAGAAGTCATGCGAATCTAAACTAAGAGGAATTTCCTTAACAAAATCCGCATGATCTACGAAGGCAGCAAGGTCAACACTACTGCAGAAAGCTATAAGCTTGCTGTGGAAAAAGTTAAAACAATGTCCTGATGATTTGAGGCGTTTATCATTTACATTTGGCAATGAAGTTGATCTTAAACTCCAATCTCCATTATGAAGTGACACTTGATCCTTTTCACGGTTCAGACACCCTTGGACTTGGCATCAGTGGATGTTTCTGTCTTCTGCCTTTCACTAATGGGAACCGACTTCCCCAGTTACTTACAAGAAGCAACCCGGGTTCTTAAGCCAAGGTTAGCGAAATTAATTTATACTGGGATAATTTAGTTTGAATTGCAGGAAACCTCACTTACTTTTCCCCCGTGTCGTATGATCCAGCCCTCAGTTTTGAAAATCTGCAGTTTAATCCTCATTCAACAAACATCAAATATTTTTCCATGCAGCCTTTTATTCCCAAATTAATTTTGGTTTATTTTATCACTTTTACATTTTTTTACCAATATTATCTTACTAAAACGCTTGGAAAATATAATAACGTCTTTTAAATGAGAGGGCAAACCATCACTGTTTAAAACATTAGAAAGGTATCATCTTATAAGAGCAAAAGCAACAAGGTTTAATGCAATTTAGCCTATACTCATCTTCTTGCGCCTTTTATTCAATTATATCTGCCATACCTTGTTTTCTATTTGCAGTGGATGGCCTTTGATCTCCGAAGTGAGAAGCAGGTTTGATCCGAGCAACAGAGGAGCTGATCCCAATATTTTTGCCGAAGCTGTCAAAAATCTCGGTTTTAGTTTGGTTTCTAAGGTAGTTTTGCTCATAAACTTATCCTTGATCATGCTGCTTCATGAAATATAATTTATTTGCTAATGCTCACACTTAAGAATATGTTCTTGCAGGACTTTACGAATAAAATGTTAAAATGTTCGTTATATTCTACTTCAAGAAAAAGGTAAATAAGCTAATTCCAAATTCCAGCCTAATCTCGCCATTTACTATATAAACATTTTATCTTGCTATGCAATGCAGGAAGGAACATCAAAAGCCAAGAAAATCAATTGGCCGGAGCTGGAACCGTGTATTTATAAGCGTCGATGATCGAGGTAAAACCTGTATACCCTTAAGTGAATAAAGTTTTGTTGTTAGTTGTATCCTAGTCTTAATTTTATATATGATTATAATGCAAGAACATCTTTAGCTTACTTTGCATTTTGTTTATTTTAGTGTCATATATATATATATATAGAGAGAGAGAGAGAGAGAGAGCATGTGTTTCATTCGAGAATTAAGCATTTGGTCTCTTACGTGAAGTGGTTGTAACCTTTCAAACCAAAGTATGTGCATTCCAACATAAAAGTATTCATATTTATTGAACATGTTTTGACTGATTCAATCTGATTGTGTTATCTGTTAAAAGAAAAGCTTTTGTTTACTCATGATTATTGCTACTTTTTTTTAGTTATCTTATGTTTTTATTATTTTATATGGTTGCTGGTTTGTAATGGTCTGCCCAACCGACTTTTAACACCGTTCTTTGAATCAAAATAGGTTTACGAAGGGAATGATCAAGAGAAAAAGAAAAGGTAAAATTAACGGATAAAGTAACAGTGTTAAGAGCCATGGCAGGCTGCTGATGTTTTATATACCCCCACCCCCTCTCCCCACCCCCAAAAAAACCCAAAATATAACAAGTGTTATGCGAGAGGTTAGCGGTGCTGTGAACGTGGCTACGAACCTCCACGTGGCAAAGAGGTAGGGATCCTTGGGTTTGGATCCGTGTCATGCATTCATAGTTGAGTTAGCTGTGATGTTCACAGCCTCAAATTTTTTTATATTTTTTTGCCCGTTATGCAATTAGAGTAATCAATTAAGAGCCAGATATTATGTTGGCTGATATGAGAGATGACATTTATAATAGTGAGTGATTGAGATTAATTCCTAACTTGATTAGGATAGAGTTGAGACACGTCAGCCTCTCTATTCTATCTTAAGAAAGTAGCGTGAAAAGAGCCAACAAAGCGATGAAAGATGCTTCCAAAACCAACCAATCCACGCACTTCCATGGTCAAATGTACCTCTCGCTGGAGCTGATCCTTAGAAACTTGCCATCTATCATGGACATATTTACTATCATGCCATTAACAGTAGATGTGCAATGATATCATCTAATAATAATAATCTTGTCAAAGGCAAGTAATTTGCTTTTGGATGCTTTCACTCTTTGGATCTCTGTGTTGGCAACTGATAATTTCAATTGAGGTATCTTTGTAGCTATTATAATTTACTATCTGAGAAATATTTTATGATGCTTAGCGATTTTAGAATATGTTCGTGGCTTCATTTTACTGTGCTTGATGATGCTCGATATCGGTCATCTCTCATATCAGGACACGTGGCAGATGACGTGTCTCAGGGCTCACAAGAAAGGACCTACAGTGGCCGACCAGACCACTCATGTGCCCTTCCTACAAGCAAACGCTGGCTCACCTCCGAGCCCCCAGGACAATTAGCCTCCTCGACCTCACAGCTCATCGCCGAGCTATCACAGGCCCGAGCTGCCTCGGTCCTCTCAGCTCGCCTCCGGGCTCGAGCATGACCAAGATACCTCGGCTCTCCCGCTCCTCCACGAGCTCTTCCGCTGAGGTCATCTTCCCCGGTCTCATCGACTGACTAACAGCACCGTTTGCAGGCATAACCGCATCCCGCGAATCTCGTCATGCGCGAGATCTCCGCCGGCCACATCCTACGTTTCACGCCACCACGATCCCCCATTAACGAGTCTGTCTCACCATTAATGGTAGGTCCTGCTCATCACGTGGGCGTGACGTCGGGAGCGTAGCGGCCGGCGTGATTCTCGCGCCTGTCTCGTCTGCTGCCACCGCTATATAAACCCTTTCTTCAGACGGTCAAGGTAAGTCATTTTTACTCCACTAAGCCGTTACTCTGCTCGGATCTCTAGTCTAACTTGACCGTCGAAAGGTCCCCGGTGGTACAACCACCCCGGGACTTCCTTGCAGGTAGCTCGGCAACCACAACCTCAAACCCATTGAGATCCACACGCTTCAGGAGCGACAACCTCCAGATCCAATCTCAGCCACCCATCGCCGCCATCAGCAGATCAACGGAAGGTAACATCTTGGCGCGATCCAGGTCGCGTCAGCTGGCGCCGTCTGTGGGAACTCCTTAATTCCACAAAAACAAAAGTTCACTTTTCGATCTCAATCCAATGGCCAGCGATCATCACGACGATCCAAGCACCAGCCGCCGCCTCCCCCTCAACGGAGGCGCGGACGAACCTCCTCCGTCGAATGCCATCAACGCCCTCGCCGGCCGGATAGACCGACTCGGATCTGTTGTGGAGGCACTGATCCGCGTCCAAACGGCAGGGCAAGGTCGTCAAGTCGTCGCTCCCCCGCCTCAGGGCTAGGACCCTTACAGGGGGAGAGAAGGCTCCGTCCGCATCGGCACCGCCGACCACCGCCTCGCTACCTCCCACGGCCGCGACCTCCTGCCTCGCTACCTACCCGGAGTTCAACAGTCGCCCGTTTTCACCCACAACAGTGCCGCCACGCGGCAGAAGTTACGCCGATCGATGCGAAACCGAAACGACACTCCGTCGCTTCGCGTTCCCCATAACATCGCGACACGTGTCGCCATCGACCATACCTCTTCCCCGTACGCCGACTGGCTATCAAAGTCAAAGCTCTCACCAAGAGGCAGGCGAGCGGGTACCCCGCTCTGCTATCCCTGGCCGATAGCTTCCCTACCTCACAAAGCCAGGGATCAAAGCCCTCACCAAGAGGCAGCCGAGCGGCTTCCCTGCTCAGCTATCGCTGACCGGTAGCTCCCCTACCTCACAATACCAGGGATCAAAGCCCTCACCAAGAGGCAACCGAGCGGCTACCCCGCTCGGCTATCCCTGGCCGGTAGCTTCCCTACCTCACAAAGCCAGGAATCAAAGCCCTCACCAAGAGGCAGCCGAGCCGCTTCTTTGCTCGGCTATCCCTGGCCGGTAGCTCCCCTACCTCACAACGCCAGGGATCAAACTCCTCGCATAGAGGCAGCCGAACGGCTACCCTGCCCGGCTATCCCTGGCCGGTAGCTTCCCTACCTCACAACGCCCGAAATCTAAGCCCTCGCATAGAGGCACCCAAGCGGCTTCCTCGCTCGGTTATCCCTGGCTGGTATCTCCCCTACCTCATAACGCCAGGGATCAAAGCCCTCACGAAGAGGCAGCCCGGCAGCTGTCCTGCTCGGCTATCCCTGGCCGGTAGCTCGCCTACCCCACAACGCCAGGGATTTAAGCCCTCACTAAGAGGCGACTGAGCGGCTTCACTACTTGGTTCATCCTTAGTAGGCCACTTACGACTCCTCCCGCGCTAAGGATGGAAAGCCCTTGAAAGAGGCAACCGGGCCCGCCCCTGCTCGGTTATCCCTGGCTGGTAGCTTCCCTACCCCCACAACGCTAGGGATCAAAGCCCTCACCAAGAGGCAGCCCTGCAGCTACCCTGCTTGGCTATCCCTGGCTGGTAGCTTCCCTACCACACAACGCCAGGGATGAAAGCCCTCGCAAGAGGCAGCCCTGCAGCTACCCTGCTCGGCTATCCCTGGCTGGTAGCTTTCCTACCCCACAACGCCAGGGATTAAAGCCCTCGCCAAGAGGCACCGGGCAGCAACCCTGTTCGGCCACCCTTAAGGACAAAAAGCTCTCGCCAAGACGCACCGGGCAGTAACCCTGCTCGGCCATCCTTAGTAGGCCACTTACGGCCCCTCCCGCGCTATGGATGAAAAGCCCTCGCAAGAGGCAACCGAACCCACCCTTGTTCGGTTATCCCTGGCCGGTAGCTCCCTACCCTAATAAACCAGGGATCAAAGTCCTCACAGAGGCAATCTGACACGTCCTTGTTCGGTTATCCCTGGCTGGTAGCTCTCTACCAAACCAGGGGTCAAAGCCCTCGCCAAGAGGCGCCGGGCAGGAACCCTGCTCGGCGTCCTTAAGGATCAAAGCCCTCGCAAGAGGCAACCGGGCCCGCCCTTGCTCGGTTATCCCTGGCCGGTAGCTCCCTACCCCAATAAACCAGGGATCAAAGCCCTCGCCAAGAGGCACCGGTCATCTGCCCTGTTCGGTCATCCTTAGTAGGCCACTCACGGCCCCTCTCGCGCTAAGGATCAAAGCCCTCGCCAAGAGGCACCGAGCAGCTACCTTGCTCGGCCCCATCCTTAGTAGGCCACTCACAGCCCCTCCCGCGCTAAGGATCAAAGCCCTCGCCAAGAGGCACCGAGCAGCTACCCTGCTCGGCCCCATCCCCAGTAGGCCACTCACGGCCCCTCCCGCGCTAAGGATCAAAAGAGGCAACCGGGCCCGCCCTTGCTTGGTTATCCCTGACTGGTAGCTCCCTGCCCCAACGAACCAGGGATCAAAGCCCTCGCCAAGAGGCATCGAGCAGCTACCCTGCTCAGCACCATCCTTAGTTGGCCAATTACGGTCTCTCCAAAAAATAAGGATCAAGCCCTCGGCAAGAGTCACCGAGTAGCTACCATGCCCGGCACCATCCTCAGTTGGCCAATTACGGCTCCTCCAGCAACTAAGGATCAATTCCCTCGCCATGAGGCACCGAGCAGCTATCCTGCTCGGCGTCATCCTCAGTAGGCCAATCACTGCCCCTCCAACAATTAAGGAACATGAACTCAACAAGAGGCATCCGGTTCTACGTCTAAGCAATCTCTACCTCGACTTCGAAGCCATGGAGATACCGTCTTCGCACCGGTCTTTGCACACTCGGCAATCGAACAGATTCAACTCGATTCGTGATCGCTAGACAAAGAACCGACATAAAATGAAGGCAGTCTGTGCAAATATAAGTATCTACCAACAAAAGGAAATACAAGCATGAACACTACTGCAAAAACATGAATCTTTATTCAAAAAGTCAAAGCTTCTACAAGGGTATTGTGGGCTCTCCAACCTTACAAAAATGCCCGAAGGCCTACAAAATACCCGAGGCAACAAAAATAAGAAAAAGGCATGAAGACAAGGGGCTTCAGGCCTTAGGGCCGGGCGCAACCTCGGGAAGCCCAGCGTCCACCATAGGAGCCTCGGCGTCGCCCTCGTTGGGTGTCTCCCCAGAGCCATCCTCCTGCTCGTCATCCCCTCGGGGATATTCTGCTCGGAGCTCTTCATCAGCAAACTTCGGCACCCGGGCCTTGACAGCGTCGAAAGCCTCGTGCTAGATGAGGGTGGTGGCCGAGGCTAGGACGGTGTAGAACTGCTCCGACTTCTGGAAGTTCTCTGTTGCCTCCGCCGCCCTGAGGTCGACTCTCTTCGCCGCCTCTACTGCAGCCCCCAACTCCTTTCAGAGGGTGCTCACTAACTTCTTCATGGTGCCGACGAGCACCTCGGAGCCCTGAAGTTTGGCCTCGGCGGCCTCACAGAACCTGGCCACCTCCTGCTTCACGGCCGCCGCCTCCTGTCTCGCGGCCGCCGCCTCCTGCCCCCCAGCCGCCGCCTCGCCCTCAAAGGCAGCGACCCTCGCCATCGCCGCCTCCAGCTCCCGCTTCGAGCTCTCCCCCAGCGAGGAGAGCTCACCCGCGGCTCGCATCACCGGGGCTGTCTCTTTCTCCTCCATCCGGACGACGATAGCGACGTGCTGGAGGACCTAAAGAAATCGAGGGGTGTCAGAAAGAAAAGGGGGCACCTAATCTCGCAAATGATGAGACGACGTACGAACACTAACCTGAACGACTTCTTGGGCGATGGACGCCATCTGCGCCTTCAGCGTCCCCCAGGGACTCGGCCCCCGGCCGACCTCTCCATGTCGTGCAGCAAGCTGTGAGCGACAAAGAGCCCCGAAGGCACCTCAAAGCGGAGCTCCCCTTTATCCACCAAGATCGGAGAGGCCGGGGTCCGCGGAACTATTCGGGGGAACCTCTTGAGAGACGACGGCGGAGAGCTCGTCTCCACCTCCGAAGCCTGGGCGTCCTTTCCCCGGGCCCTTTTTCTGCTCGGCGCCTGGCTGGGCTCCGGGGCGCGGTCCGCACTCGAACGCTGGGGCGGGTCGGCTGCTAGGGGAGCCGGGACCGGCGTTTGACGAGAAGAGCTGGCCCCTCCAGCCTTCAACCCCTTCTTCGGCTTGCGCATGGCTGCTCGGAGGAGGTCCACGTCCATGGTTTCTGCACAAGACAAGATATAATGAAATCAGCGACACAAACAGAAACAAACACAAGCCTAACTTACCGACGAACTGGGCGGGGCTGAGCCCGGCCCAACTAAGGGCCCGCTTAGAAAGCAGCACGTCGGTCCGGGGAATAGGCTCCCACCATGCCACCCTCACCGCGTCGGGGTCATTGGACGGATCTCTTTGCCAGCACCTATCCCTGGACCACTGGATGGGTACGAGCCAGTCCTCACCCTCTGGCGGCCCGACGAAGAAAAACTTCTTCCAATCATGGATGGAAGAAGGCAAGACGACAACTCCTGACCCGGCTACACTCCCCCGTTGCTTCCTAAAGGAGAGGTAAACCTACCTCGGGTCGCCCGCGCGAGTTCCGGGGTGACTTTTGTAAACGAGAGAGGAGGCAAGGATGGACAGACTAAAGGGAATCATCTGCAGTTTCAGCCGGACCAGGAACCTAAGGAGAATCCTCCAGGAGTTCGGCACTAGCTGGCCCGGGGCTAACCTAAAGTAATTTAACGCAGTTACAACCTCGGGAGAGAAAGGCCGGCGCATTCCGGCCCAAAGGGCTTTCAGGTACAAGGCGATCTCTCTACCCCTCACCTGATCTGCCCTCTCTCCTTCTTCGGCCAATCGTAGCGTGTAGCCAGAGGGAATATGGAAACAAGCCCGAGCGGTGATAAGCTCGTCCTCGTATCTCACTGAGGACGACGCACCAGGAGCGTCCGCCGCCACCGCTCCAGGAACCGCCCCAGACGCGCGCGCCCGGGAAGAGGATCTGACCCAAACTTCCTGGAGAGGCTCCAACCCAGGGGAAGAATCCCTAGAATCTACCCCTACGACATCTACAGACTCCTCAAAGCAAGACATCTAACCTGATGGGAAGAAGTCCTCGAGAAGAGAAAACGCAAGATCCGACCTAAAAAGAGAGAACCGAGCAAATAAGACTCAGAATGAGAAAGATGTGGAGAGAGAGAGAGATCCTGAATCGGGCCTCCTCCCTATTTATGCTACCGGCGTCCTCATCCAACAGCGACATTCGACTCCCGCCAAAACGATTCTGTGCTCCCGACGGTCACGATCGCCCCACCTGTCGCAAGCACATTAGCGGCGTCTCATCGAACACCAGAAACCTGTGGCACGTCACATCAGCCAACCGGCACCCGACACGTGGTCTGTCGCTTCAGCAAAAGTGCACACGATCCGGCGCACCCTCTTTAAATGCAAAGGATCTCGCCCTGATTCGTTGGCCTCATCCAGAAAAGACAACCAATTGCCCAGAGACACGCCCGACGATATTTTCGGAAAGGAACTCACCTCGGGTGATCCGGCAAAACCACTCTCGACCCGACCCGTCAGCTGGTCGGGACGAGAGTGGGGGGCTAATGATGATGCTCGATATCGGTGATCTCCCAGATCAGGACACGTGGCAGATGACGTGTCCCAGGGCTCACAAGTAAGAACCTACAGTGGCCGACCAGACCACTCTTGTGCCCGTCCTACAAGCAAACGCTGGCTCACCTCCAAGCCCCCAGCACAATTGGCATCCTCGGCCTCACAGCTCATCTCCGAGCTATCACAGGCCCGAGCCTCCTCGGCCCTCTCAGCTCGCCTTCGGGCTCGAGCAGAACCAAGATACCTCGGCTCTCCCGCTCCTCCGCGAGCTCTCCCGCCGAGATCATCTTCCTCGGTCTCATCGACCGACCAACAGCACCGTTTGCAGGCGTAACCGCCATCCCGCGAATCTCGCCATGCGCGTGATCTCCGCCAGCCACATTCCACGTTCCACGCCACCACGATCCCCCATTAACGAGCCCGTCTCGCCATTAATGGGAGGTCCCGCTCATCACGCGGGCGTAACGGCTGGCGTGATTCTCACGCCTGCCTCGCCTGCTGCCACTGCTATATAAACCCCTTCTTCAGACGGTCCAGGTAAGCCATTTTTACTCAACTAAGCCGTTACTCTGCTCGGATTTCTAGTCTAACTTGACCGTCGGAGGGTCCCCGGTGGTACAACCACCCCAGGACTTCCTTGCAGGTAGCTCGGCAACCACAACCTCAAACCTATTGAGATCCACACGCTTCAGGAGCGACAGCCTCCAGATCCAATCTCAGCCATCCATCGCCGCCATCAGCAGATCAACGGAAGGTAAAATCTTGACGTGATCCAAATCGCGTCACTACTAGACCAGTATTTTACACGTGCTGTGTATGTTAGTAATTGAGAGAGATTTATGGAGTTGGTTATTGGAAAAAACGGTGGAGGAGCAGTTAGTCTAAAGAAAGAGTGATTAGCAAATTTTATTTTTTAATTTTTTTTTTGTGCTAGAAAAAATGAGAATTTTATAACCAATTAAAAGGCTATCATTGAAATTGGATTCTTAATTTTGAAACTCCCTTCTTTCAGCACTATAACCGTAGGGATGTTTTCACATGCTATTACAGAAAAATAAGTGAAATAGAGAGGGGGAGAGATAGAATATATAAATCGCAATAAAGCTTATTTTAATTTTTTTCTAGAATTTATTGGATTCTATTTTCTACTTTATTTTATTTTATTATATTATATGTAACTTTATTCCAAAAGCATCTTTGATGAATTGACATTGCACTAAGTGTATTTTTTTTTCTTTAGCTTTTTCTTTTGTATAAATTTTGAATTGGCATGTAAGCCTTGCACAAGTGTTTTGCTAGAACGAACAAACAAACAACCGGTCATGACCCAAAATTTTTGGGTTCGATTATATGAATCGGCCTATTTCATTTTGCTCTGTTAAGAGTTGTCTTCTTAGTTAATTAACAATAAACATATTATTCTTTAATTGTCTTTATTCATACGTCTACTCTTATTCCTAATTGCGTCATTAAGTATAATTTTGTTTAATTGGATCAGGTGCTGATCTATGTTACACATATTCAAACCGTCTCTCTCTCTCTCTCTCATCTTATCGTCTATAACAACAATTACAATTTTAATTATGGATACATTCATTACACCACTCATACATCTTAACAATTCATTTCAGTCACTTATTTTTCACAAAACCGTTTTCACAATGTTATGATGTCTCAAAGAACTTTTTTAAAAATGAACTTCAATGGTTAACATATAGTGGCATATTACAAATGGATTAAATGGGGTTATGATATACCGCAATCCTATCATCTGCTCTATCAGAATGTAATCTAGAAACGGCCTGATGGACGTTAGGATCTCCTTCAAATGTTGTCCTCCGTCGATTTGTCGCGAGCGTTGGTGAACGGTTGAGATTGGTGTTGAGGGTTGCCTCCTTGAGCGTGTGGATCTCAATGGGTTTGTTGTGAGGCAAAACCGAGCTATTTGCAAAAGAAGTCCCGGGATGGTTGTACCACCGTGGACCCTCCGACGATCAAGTTAGCCGAAGAGTTTGGACAGAGTAGCGGCTTATTAGAATAAAATTGCATTACCTGAGTCGTCTGGCAGAGGGGTTTTTATAGTGGTCGCTTGAAGCGAGCCGGCGCGAGATCTTCGCCGTCGGTTACGCCCCTAGCGTTACGCCTGCTTGAATGGCGGGATCCTTCCATTAATGACGAGATACGTTCGTTAATAGGGGATACGGCGGCGTGGAACGCGGGATCGTGGGGTGGCAGATATCTCGCGCCTAGCGAGATCCGCGGAGCCGTGGCGGAAGTGTTTGGGCTCTGCGTTCTTGGTTGCTCGGTAGAACCGAGGAGTCTTAGCTCGGCGGGAGGCTCAAGGCGAGTGGGAGGCCGAGGAAGCTCGGTTCGGTGATAGCTCGGGGGCGAGCCGGGAGGGCTGAGGAAGCTCAGTGTGTAGGAAGGCTCGGAGGCGAGCCGATGGTTATTTGTATGGTGAGCATACGAGTGTTCTGGGAAGCCATCGAATGTCGGGTCAATCCTCGGGGCGACGGCCCGAGGAATGTCTTCAATGCATTGTGTTTCCTCTTGTCCCGTAAGCCCCGGGACATGTCATCTACTACGTGTCATAATCTAGGGAATTCCCGCTTATGAGTATCATCATTAGCCCCCCACTCTCGTCCCGACCTATTTATGGGTCGGGTCGAGAGTGGTCTGGATCAGTTTCCCGGGCTCAGCCTGTTGTCAAGAACTTGTCAGCACGGATTTCCGGGACGACTCGGCGTAGGGCGGTTGTGTCGTTCAGATCTTTGAGCCCACGTGTCGTATCCCGGGTGTTTGGATCTCTGCGCGTATCTTGGATGACGTCAGCAGATCAGGGGAAAGGATCGTGTATTTAAAGAGGGGCGCTGATTCGCTTGTACGTCTGTTGAGGCGCAGGCCACGCGTCCGACGCGGATTGGCGGACGTGACAGGCTGTCGCCTGCGCCTGAAGGGACGTCTCCAATGGTCGTTCGACACGTGGGGCTTCGACGGCTGGCGGGCGCGAAGCTTCGTTTAAGCGGGAAACGATCTAAGCCGTCGGATGCTTCCCCCAAGTAGTATAAATAGGAGTGGGATCTCCCTAAGGTTCATACTTTCGCCGCTATTTTCCTTTGCTGCGAGAGATTGCTCGGCGCTCCATCCTTTAGATCGGATCCTTCACGCTCTTTTCTCGGAGAACTCCTTCCCTTGAATCAGGTTAGATGTCTTCTTCTGATGAGTATGTTGAAATAGTTAGGGTAGAGTCTAGGGAGTTTTCTACCTCTTCGACTGCTGATGGCTAAGAGGGTTCCCTTGTTGCTTCCTCATCGTCGGGCCCATCCCGTAGAGTCAGGGCTACCCTCTCCGCTAGCCGCCCGGCTGCGACGAGGGTCCCTAAGGTGCGCATCGAGAACGCCCGCGATGCGCCCTGTCTTGAGGGATCTGGACGAGTTTGCCGAGATTAGGTCTCGTTTCCATATCCCTTCTAACTATTCGCTCTGTTTGGCAAAGGGGGACGAACGGGCGGACCAGGTGCAGGGGAAGGAGATTGCCCTGTATTCGGAGGCATTCCGTGCGGGAATGCGTCTGCCCTTTCCAATCCGAAGTATGTGGGATATTTCGTTGTTTCCAACTCTCGCCGGGCCAGCTTGCGCCGAACTCGTGGAGAATCTTCCTCGGGTTTCTGGTCTGGCTAAAGGTTGAGGAGATCTCTTTTAGTTTGACCCTCTTTACTTCTTTTCTCTGCTATAAAAATCACCCTGGCACCAGCAAGAACGAGCCGAGCTGGGTGTATTTTTCCTTTAAAAACGCAAGGGTAGGGTGGATGGGTCGGGTGGGGTGGTCGTTCCTTCTTCCATCCATGACTGGAAGGAGAAGTTTGTATTCGTCGAGCCACCCGAGGGTGAGGACTGGCCTGTGCCTGTATAATGGCACAGGGCCGATTGCCCACGGGCGAAGCAGTCGTCCTCTCCCGAAGCGAGGGCGGTGTCCATATGGGAGTCGATCCAGCGGGCCGAAGTCTTGCTTTCCGAGCAGGTCCTTAGCTGGGCTGGGCTTAGCCCCGCGCACTTTGTGGGTAAGTTAGGAGATTGGACGTCTTGTTTAGACTTGAGTAATTTACTTTTTGCCCTTCTCGCATCACTAACGTCTCTGTGCTTTCTCCCTTTGCCGGACACATGGACCGGCCCAAGTTTCTAGCTGCCATATCCACCACGGCACGGAAGAAGACCGGGGGCGTGGTCTTGTCCCGAGCAGGCCCGAGCTCGCCCCTGAAACTGTCCTCACCGGCGAAGTCCTCCGCAGCGCCCCGGGCCCTCGATGACTGTCGCGGGGGCAGCCAAAAGCACGCACGAGACCCGGAACCCCGGGCGAGGGAGGAGGAGGAGGTGACCGAGGTCCCCCTCAAGAGAAAAAGGATGGTCTCCCGCACACCGTCGACTGATATCCCCGAGGGGATTCCGGTGCAGGAAGGGGGCGTCTGCTTCGTGGTCCCCTCGGGGCTTTCCGTCGCCGACAGCTTGCTCGCGGACATGGAGCAGTCGGCCGGGGGAAGATTCCGCGGGGGACCCTGAAGGTCCAAGTGGCCGCCATCGCTCAGGAGGCTGTTCAGGTCGGTATTCGTTTAATTGTTGTCTTAATTGTCCTTTCTTAGCCTGGACACCTCTAAATCCATCTGTTGCTTTTCTTAGGTCCTCCAACACTGCGCCCTCATCGTCAACATGGAAGCCGAGGAGATCGCCCCGGCCATAAGGAAGGTGGGGGAATCGTCTTCGTAGGCGGAGGATCTGCGCCTTCAGCTGCTGCAGGAGAAGGAGAAGACGGCCGCCCTTGAGACCCGGTTGGCCGCCGAGGAGCTCATGCTCTCCAAGAGCCAGGAGTCCTACCGGCTCATGGGCGAGTCCCACCGAGCCGTGGAGGGCAAGTTGGAGGAGCCGGGTACTAGGCCTTAATGAAGAAGGCAAGGGACGCCAGCAAGAGGGAGACCAAGGCTGTGCTTAAGGCGGCGAAGATCGTCAAGCTTCGGGCCCGCAAGTCGGTGGACGCGTACAAGGCGTTAGACCAGTTCTACACCGACCTCGGCGAAGCCTCCGCTATCGTTTGGCATGCATCCCTTGATGCCGTCAAGGAGTTGATGCCGGAGTTTGCCGACGGTGAGGTCCGTGCTCGGGTCTCTCTCTCGGTGGAAGCGTCGGAGGCGGGGTGGCTACGGAAGCAGAAACCCTGACCCTTGAGGGCGGTGCCGAACAAAGCGAGGTTCCGGCGGAGCCTGCTGCCTGGGCTCCTTTTTTTTTTTTAGATCCGAAAATTTTGTAAGCCCCCCGGGAAATTTTTGTAAGGCTGAGGAGCCCCGAATACCCTGTAAAGGATTTTTAGAACATAAATAAAACTGAGTTTATCTTCCTCTGCGTGGCAATGTTTTTCTTGTGTGAGCACTTGAGTTTGTCGGTCTCTTCCTCGATGCAAATGTTAGGTCGTAGATCAATGACCGACCTTTTAGATGACGATCGCACGTCGAGTGTAAGCCAACTAGTTGTCAAGTATAGGAAGGCCGGTGTCCTCCCGGCCCGAAGTTGAGGTGGCGATCGTTCACTTAGGACACATCGAGAGACTCCTCCGAGTAGGTTGGTCGGTATCTGACCACTCCTTAGAGTCGGTTCTTAGCGTTAGGTGAACAACAGCCAAGTCAGAGTTGGTCGGCGTCGGCGGGTTCTCCGTTGGCGCGGTTCCCAGACCTCCGTCTTGGGATGGTAAGGATTCACCACTCGGAGGTTAGCCGAGCAGGAATCTGCATGGTTTCCCCTTGAGGAGGGCGTCGGTCCTTAGCGTAGGTGGGCAGGACGTGCCCGCTAAGGATTGACCGAGCAGGGAAGCTGCTCGGTGGCCTCTTGATGAGTGCTTCAATCCTTAGCGTTGGTGGGAAGGATATGCCCGCTAAGGATTGACCGAGCAAGGAACTCGGTGACCTTGTGAGGAGGGCTTAGATCCTTAGCGTAGGTGGGCAGGATGTTCCCGCTAAGGGTTGACCGAGCAGGGAAGCTGCTCGGTGGCCTTATGAGGAGGGCTTTGACCCTTAGCGTAGGTGGGCAGGATGTGCCCGCTAAGGATTGATCGAGCAGGGAAGCTGCTCGGTGGCCTCGTGAGGAGGGCTTCGACCCTTAGTGTAGGTGGGCAGGATGTGCCCGCTAAGGATTGACCGAGCAGGGAAGCTGCTCGGTAGCCTCGTGAGGAGGGCTTCGACCCTTAGCGTAGGTAGGCAGGACGCGCCCGCTAAGAGTTAACCGAGCATGGAAGCTGCTCGGTGGCCTCGTGAGGAGGGCTTCGACCCTTAGCGTAGGTGGGTAGGATGTGCCTGCTAAGGATTGACCGAGCATGGAAGCTGCTCGGTGGCCTCGTGAGGAGGGCTTCGACCCTTAGCGTAGGTGGTCAGGATGTGCCCGCTAAGGATTGACCGAGCAGGGAAGCTGCTCGATGGCCTCGTGAAGAGGGCTTCGACCCTTAGCGTAGATGGGCAGGATGTGCCCGCTAAGGATTGACCGAGCAGGAAAGCTGCTCGATGGCCTCGTGAGGAGGGCTTCGACCCTTAGCGTAGATGGGCAGGATGTACCCGCTAAGGATTGACCGAGCAGGGAAGCTGCTCGGTGGCCTCGTGAGGAGGGCTTCAACCCTTAGCGTAGGTGGGCAGGATGTGCCCGCTAAGGATTGACAGAGCATGGGAGCTGCTCGGTGGCCTCGTGAGGAGGGCTTCGACCCTTAGCGTAGGTGGGCAGGATGTCTGCTCGGTGGCCTCGTGAGGAGGGTTTTGATCCTTAGCGTAGATGGACAGGATGTGCCCGCTAAGGATTGACCGAGCAGGGAAGCTGCTCGGTAGTCTCGTGAGGAGGGCTTTGATCCTTAGCGTAGGTAGGCGGGATGTGCCCGCTAAGGATTGACCGAGCAGGGAAGTTGCTCAGTGGCCTTGTGAGGAGGGCTTTTTAGATTTCTTCTTACCTTCACGACGTCGTTCAATCTCCCTTGACTTGTAAAAAATCTGGAAGAGTGACCGTCGCAGACGACACGTGGCAGAAACACACAAGCGAGGCACGACGCTCCAAGATCCGCGTCGTTCCGACTTCCATTGACTGTGTAGGGGCTCATGAGGTACGGCATGGTCGCCACACGGCAGCTCTGCATTGGGAAATTTTAAAATATCCTGCGATTCACGCTGATGCGCTCGCAAATTTCGGTCTTTAGGGATTCTGTTGAGGCTATAAATAGTGAAGGCACATTGGTTTCTTTCAGCGTTGCATTTCTGAAAATGGCCGGGCTCATCTACTCCATCGAAAAGATCATCTCCCGTGACGACGTGTACTTCTATGATTCGGAGTGCACGGAGGAGACATGCCAAACGGTGGTCGAACGCATAAAGGACCATTTCGGCCGCCTACTTCCTCGGCGGTCACGTTTCCTCCAATTGCTCATGTACGCAATTTGGAGGAAGTCCCCGGGTTTGTTCGACGCCTTGTCTCCGCAGCTGCAGGATGAGACGCTCGATAAGATGCACACGCTCTACGTCCGAGGCCTCAGCTTAAAGAACAGACACGACTGATCGGCAGCCCTTCTTTTGGAGTGTTTCCAAAAGAGGCAGATCGCGGACTCTTGCCCGGCGCGGGAGGGGGGGAGCTCTGGTGTTTCCATGGCGTCTCGGGTCCGTGGGCAACATCAGAGGGAGCGGGTTGAAGAGGCTAGGGCTCGGCTGGCGGAGATCTCCTCGGAGTACCATCAGCAGTGCTTTTTCGACCCTCTACCCCCTCTGTTGTAATTTTTGTAAGGCTGAGGAGCCCATAATACCTCTTAATGAATAAAATTCTTTTTTTCTGATGTGTTTTGTCTTCTCTTATCTCTTTGCATTTTGCATTTCCTCTCAGAAATGAATCTAGGGATCTCGGAACCGTGAAAGAGAACAAAATTTATGGAAGAAGTCTCTTATAACTTGGGAGAGGTAATAAAAACTACATTGCTTCAAAAAGAAGAAAATACATTCATTTGTATAGTTTGAGTTTTCCAGCGTTGTAGGGCCGAAGAAACTCCCGTCCCCCTGTGTCTTGTAAGCGGTAGGCTCCACCGGGCAATACTTTAGAGACGAGGAAAAGGCCGTCCCACTTTGAGGAGAACTTGTGCAGTCTTCCCTGATCTACGAATTTGTTCCGCCTTAAGACCAAATCTCCTGTCTTGAAGGCGCGGTGCTTAACTCGGGCGTTGTAGTAGTGAGCAGTTTGTTGTTGATAAGCGACGGCTTTGATCTGTGTCCGGTCCCGCTTCTCTAGCAAGATGTCCAAATTAGTCCGGAGAGCCGAAGTGTTTGCTTTGTCATCGAAGTGTTCGATTCTGTAACTGGGAAATCCGATCTCTGCTGGGACAATTGTCTCGGTACCGTAGCATAGGCTGAAGGGGGTATCTCCCGTGGGCATCTTCTTCGAAGTGCGTAAGGCCCATAACACCCGTGGTAGTTCTTCGACTCAGCTGCCCAGCCTTCCTTCTATACGAGTTCGAAGACCTCGTATGACGTCTCGGTTAGCAACCTCGGCCTGCCCGTTGCATTAAGGATGCGCGACTGCGGTAAACTTCATTAGTATGTGGTATTCGTTGCAGAACCCTTTGACTTTGTCATTTTCGAAATTCGTCCCATGGTCGGTAACGATGCACCTCGGGATCCCGAATCGGGAGATTACATTGTTCTGCAGGAATTTGATGGTCGTGGTGGCGTCCGGTTTTCTGATGGGGACGGCCTCAATTCATTTCGTGAAATAGTCTACCGCGACGAGGATGTATTTATGCCCATCCGTACCTGTGAGGAGTTGGCCCACCATGTCAATCCCCCATTGGGAAAACGGCCAGGGGGAGGTGAGGGCCGTTAGCTCGGTAGCCGAAAGACAGGGTATGCTGCCATGGAGTTGACAGCTTTTGCATCTTCTGACGAGCTTTTAAGCGTCTTGGTGAATCGTCGGCCAATAGTACCCTTGGAGCAGCGTCTTTTGTACTAAGGTATGGGCCCTTTGATGCGCTCCACCGACCCCTTCGTGTATCTCACGCAGGACGTAGTCGGCTTCGTGGGGGTCGACGCACCGGAGCAGAGGCTGTGTGTATGACTTCTTGTAAAGGTTTCCATTGCTCCAGACGAAATGGCGGGCTTTAGCTCGAAGGCGACGCGCTTCCCTTCGATCCTCTGGAAGTGTACCTTCCTTCAGGAACTCTACGAGGGGCTTCCTCCAACCCGGCATTCCTCCTGAGTAGTGTATACTTGGAGCGTCGCCTCTCTGTCTTCCACGCTGGGCCGCGGCAAGACCTCGAAGAGGATATTTCTCTTATTGTTGGCCGTATAGGAAGAGGCTAGCTTGCTTAGGGCGTCGGCCTGGGCGTTCAGGTGCTGAGGAATATGCTCCACTTAAACTTCGTCGAAACTTTTTCATAGTCTCTTTACCTCGGCTAAGTACTTCACTATGAGTGGCTTTCGGGCCTCAAAGCGCTCGGTCACTTGGCCGATGACTAGGGCGGAGTCGCTGCGAATTCGGATTGTTTTCAACCCCACTCCGAAAGCGATTCGTAACCCGGCGAGCAAGGCCTTGTATTCCGCGGCGTTGTTAACGCTCTAAACCCGAGCTTCAAAGAGTACTCCATTTTTGCCTTGTTCGGGCCTCGAATGATAAGGTCGGCGCCGCTCCCCTCCTCAGTAGAGGATCCATCGACGTAGAGGACCCAGTCGGGGACGGAGTCGGGCACTTCCTCGACCGAAGGTCGGGACCCGGGGATGGGCGCCGACGCTGCTTCCTTGTTGGGGATAGTATACTCGACAACAAAGTCTGCCAGGACTTGCGCTTTGCTGGCTTGCCTGGGGCGGTATTTGATGTCGAACTGGGATAACTCCCACCTCCATTTCTCCAGACCGCCAGACGATTCGGGGGAGGGGAGAATAGCCCTTATGGGCCGCTCGGTGAGGATGAGGATGGTGTGTGCCTGGAAGTAGTGTCGTAGCTTCCTTGAGGCAATGATAAGCGCCAAGACAATCTTTTCTATGGCCGGGTATCTCGTTTCCGCGTCTTTAAAGACATGGCTCACGTAGTAGACTGGCTTCTGTACTCCTTCGACTTCTCGGACGAGCACCGAGCCAGCAACATGATCGGATACCGCAAAGTACAGTAGCAACTCGTCTCATTCGATTGGCTGGGTGAGCAGTGGGGGAGTTGCCAGGTGCACTTTGAGTTGCTCGAAAGCATTTTGACACTCTTCCGACCATTCGAACCTTGGGATCTTTATCAGGGCTTTGAAGAATGGGAGGCACTTTTCTCCGGATCTCGACATGGAGCGACAAGAGCGGCCACTCTCCCCGTGAGTCGCATGATCTCCATGTTGCTCTTTGGCGTGGCCATGTTGAGAATGGCGCTGATCTTCTCCGGGTTAGCTTCGATTCCTCGGTGGGTAACCATGAACCCAAGGAATTTCCCGCTAGTGACTTCGAACACGCACTTGGCTGGATTCAGCTTCATTTTGTACTTGTGGAGGATGTCGAATGTATCGCCAAGATCCTTGGCGTGCTCGCCCGATGAGGTTGATTTCACGAGCATGTCGTCAATGTAAACCTCCATGTTCCTCCCGATCCGCGGTTTGAACATTTTGTTAACCAGGTGTAGGGTGTTTTTTCGTCACCCCATTGAGATGGGAATACGCGCACGCTTGTCAGGCATACTACAGATTCCCCCTGCCTAGGGTAGGCCGGGGTTTAATGATTGTGGGGATCCGAATCTCCGGCAGCCGCGGACTAAGCTGCCGTTAATTACCCCTCGCCTTTGGGGCGAGGGAACCTCCGATTAACGGGTTAAACTGGCCATGCGAACTCAATGTGCAGTGTACGTGTGTTCTGTTCTGAAAGGGGGGTTTTGGATATATCGGGAGCCACGCAGAGTTTTTACGGGGGTCCCGCTACCCGGATAGCGGGCTGGGGGTCAAGGGGGCTAGCAGCCCCCTTACGGGGTTCGGGGCAGCGCCCCGGCCCGAAATTTTTTTTAGGGGGGGAGAGTGTGGCGGAGTATGTGTATGTGTACATTTGTATACATATGTATATATATACATGTATATATAAATAAAGGGGAAAAGGGCATCCAAAGGATGCGTGGGGCAGCACCTTGGGCGCTGTGCGCTTAGGTGTTGTGCGCTCAGGCGCAAGCGCGCCACGTGTCGGCACGTGGGCGCTTTGCGCATGAGCGCTGCGCGCAGGTGCGCAAGCGCGCGCGCCATGTGTCGGCACGCGGGCGCTTTGCGCACTTGCGCAAGCGCTCAGGTGCGCAAGCGCGTGCGCCACGTGTCGGCACGCGGGCGCTTTGCGCACTTGCGCAAGCGCGCTGGTGCGCAAGCGCGCGCGTCACGTGTCGGCACGCGGGCGCTTTGCGCACTTGCGCTGCGCGCTGCTAAAACAAATTTCTCAGAAGAGAAATCAGAGAGGAGTTGGACTCCTGAGTGTGTGTTGTTGTTTTTTTTTTTTTTTTTTTTGTGGGTTTAGTGAACGATATTCTTCTTCCTCCTGTTGCTTGCTGGATCTTGAAGATCAAGAGATGTGAAATCTCAAAATCTCTTCTTTTTCAGATCTAATGATAGATCCAAGTTCCCCTTTGTGGGTTTTGTGGTGAAAAACTAATTTGTTTTGAAAAAGGAAGAGTAAAACTCTTGATTTAATTCAAGAGAAAGAAGAAGGTTTTGGAACCTTGAAGATGGAAGAAAGAGCTCAGCTCTGAGACTTTTTTTTGGAGAGAGAAAAAGTTGTTGAGATATTTCATTATTTTTGCCTTTATAGGCTATACACTTTACACATAGCCCCTTGGGCTTCACAAAATGGCATTTTGCCTATCCCATGGCTCATGTGCCATTTCTTTTTGCACATAAGCCATGGGCTTTACAAAAATTTGGCTTTATGCCTATTTTTCTTACATTTATCCATAAAATAAAATAAAAGAAATACAACAAAATTATTTATTACAAAATTTTTATCTTGGCATGGGGGGAGGCCGGCCGCTTCATGTTCGGGCTCGACCCGGGCATGGGCCTACTGGATCTGGGCTTGGGCCCACTTGGCTTGGGGTTGACTTTGATTTTGACTTGGTCAACCGGGGTGTAAATTTTTACCCCAACAAATTGCCCCCCATCAATAAATGCACACCACATATGTAGGTCGTGTGCATGAAATTGATGGATCTTCTTTCACGTGGAGGCGGCTTGATTTGGTTCCCACCTTTTGGGAAGCTGGCACTGCCCTTTTTACGACATGGACGGTCATTGCTTGACATGTCTCTGAGACGGAGTGTCCGTGATAGACGTTTCCCTGGCCCGGAGTGATCTGGTTCCCGCTTTGTAGGAATCCTGTGCTGCCCTTTTTACGACGTGGACGGTCGTTGCTGCCCTTTTAGCGACGTGGACGGTCGATGCTGCCATTTTTGCGACTTGGACGGTCGATTCTGCCCTTTTTGCGACTTGGACGGTCGGTGCTGCCCTTTTAGCGACGTGGACGGTCGGTGCTGCCCTTTTAGCGACTTGGACGGTCGGTGCTGCCCTTTTTGCGACTTGGACGGTCGGTGCTGCCCTTTTTGCGACTTGGACGGTCGGTTCTGCCCTTTTTGCGACTTGGACGGTCGGTTCTGCCCTTTTTGCGACTTGGACGGTCGGTGCTGCCATTTTAGCGACGTGGACGGTCGTTGCTGCCATTTTAGCGACTTGGACGGTCGGTTATGCCCTTTTTGCGACTTGGACGGTCGTTGCTGCCATTTTAGCGACTTGGACGGTCGGTGCTGCCCTTTTAGCGACTTGGACGGTCGGTGCTTCCCTTTTTGCGACGTGGACGGTCGTTGCTGCCCTTTTAGCGACTTGGACGGTCGATGCTTGATTTGACTTGCTCTGCTTCTTGCAGTGTCAGGGGTAGACTTGACTTGCTCCGCTTCTTGCGGTGTCGGGTGGAAGTTGACTTGTTGATTTTGATTGGGTTGACATCAGCATCGCTATACTGGAATATGGTACCAGGAGCGAACCATCATCTGTCATGGAGAGGATTTTGGGATTTTGGTTTTTGTTTGGCATCTGCATTGCTGCACTGGAATAATGCCAGGAGCAACTCATCATTTGCCCCGAGAGAATTTGAGAATTGATGGCTTAGGAGGCAGGTTTAGATCCCTATCACCTAAGACTTTTCAATTTTATGGGCCGTGAGGGTCCCATAAAAGCATTTTCTCCCTACGAGTCGAAAGGATCTCGTAGGCGTATTTTCTCCATAGGAGTCGTGGGGACTCCTAAGTGTGTTGCTCCTTTGTGAGTCGTAAGGATCTCACGCGGGAATTTCCTCCTCTCAAAGTCGAGAGGACTTTGAGAGTGCATTTCATCTTCTTTTCACGAGTTTGCGCCCTTTCAGGTTTTCACAAACTCGTCGGCAGTCCTGCTGTTTTTACTCACGGAGCCCTTTCGGGTTTTCCTCCGTGCCCATTTTGCTTGTGGACATACCCCTTTTTTTTATTTTTATTTTTAGTGGGACTTTGAATGTGGTCTCACCGGTAGGACTTAGGAGAGATTGGGATTGTTTTACGCCCGTGGATTGTATACGGTTTTGCAGGATGTATGATCCAGACCGTAGGGCCAGAAAGATTTCAGGGATTTGTTGGCGTCTGCATCGCTGCACTGGAATGTGGTACCAGGAGCGACTCATCATTCGCCGTTGGGGTATGGGATTTGGAATTTGGTTGGCGTCTGCATCGCTGCACTGGAATATGGTACCAGGAGCGACTCATCATTCGCCATTTGGGGACTTGGAATTTGGATTTTGTTTGGCATCAGCATTGCTGCACTGGAATAATGCCAGGAGCAACTCATCATTTGCCTTGGGAGGACTTGGGATTTGGGTTTTTGGTCGGCATCAGCACCGCTAACACTGAAGCGAAATGCCAGGAGCGACTCATCATTTGCCGTTGCCCGTTGGGAAACGATGGCTTAGGAGATAGGTTTGGGTCCCTACCACCCAAGGCTTTTCAATTTTATGGGCCGTGAGGGTCCCATAAAAGCATTTTCTCCCTACGAGTCGTAAGGATCCCGTAGGTGTATTTTCTCCTTAGGAATCGTGAGGATTCCTAAGTGTGTTGCTCCTTTGTGAGTCGTAAGGATCTCACGCAGGGGTTTTCTCCTCGCAAGGTCGAGAGGGCTTTGCGAGTGTATTTCATCTCTTTTCACGAGTTTGCGCCCTTTCGGGTTTTCACAAACTCGCCGGTAGTCCTGCTGTTTTTACTCACGGAGCCCTTTCGGGTTTTCATCCGTGCCCGTTTTGCTTGTGGACATACCGTTTTTTTTTTGTTTTTTTTTTTGGTCTTTTTTTTTGTTTTGTTTTTTTTTTTTTGCCGCTGGTGGGACTTTAAAAGTAGTCTCACCGGAAGGATTTGGGAGAAATAGGGGTCATTTACGCCCGTGGATTGTATACGGTTTTGCAGGATGTCTGATCCAGACCGTAGGGCCGATGTGCTCAATTCGCCTGCGACTTGGAGCATTCATGTGTAGTATTTCTTGAGATATCGGCCATTGATGGGTGGCATGGGCCTTTCTCCCTCGGCACTTATTAGTTGGTAGGATCCTCCGTCGAACACTTTCTCGATGACGTATGGTCCTTCCCAGTTCGGCTCGAATTTTCCCTTGGCATGTCGATTGGGGATGATCGGTCTTTTGAGGACCAACACCAATTCACCTTTCTTGAAAGCGCGGAGACGGGTTATCTTGTCATAGGCCCGTGACATTTGGGCTCGGTATAGCTCCAGATTTTGCTGCACCGCGAGCCTCTTTTCTTCGAGGGCATCGAGTTCTTCAAGTCGAAGGAGCACGTTTTCTTCCTCCGTCAACTCATGTTGGATGGCCATTCTTAAGCTTGGAACTTCAACTTCGAGGGGGAGGACCGCCTCCACTCCGAAGAGCAATGAGTATGGAGTGGACTGAGTTGGAGTACGGTGTGTGGTACGATATGCCCACAACGCCTCGTGAAGTTTGAGATTCCAGTCTCTCTTGTTGGCTGAAGCATTTTTCCTCAGGAGCTTGCATAGAGTCTTATTGAAGGCTTCGGCTAGCCCGTTGGCTCTTGGATTATAGATGGAGGAATATCTCCAGTCTATCTTGTGCTGAGTAGCGAACCTTGAGACATTGAAGCTCTTGAAAGAAGGCCCGTTGTCAGAAATGATTCTTCTTGGTGTACCGAAGCGGTATAGAATATTATGCTGGAAGAATGTCAGAATATCCTTTGTCTTAACTTCTTTTAGCGGGACAGCTTCAGTCCATCTGGAGAAGTAGTCTGTCGCGGCCAGTTTAAACCGATGGCCTTTGGATGACGGAGGATCAATTGGGCCAACAATGTCGGTGCCCCAGAATTCGAAGGGCCACGACGCCACTGTAGGATGCAATGGATTGGGATGCTTGTGAATAAAATCACCGTGAATTTGGCAGATATAACATTTCTTTGCATGCTCTCCGCAATCCCGTATCATGGTGGGCCAGTAATACCCAAGCCGTTTGATTTGAAGTCGCATCTTGGGGCCAGATTGGTGAGCACCGCAAACGCCCGAGTGGACATCTTTCATGACCTTTTGGGCTTCGGCCAATGACAGACACCTGAGCCATAGTTGGTCGTATGACCTGCGGTATAACGTGTCATTTACAAACTCGTATCGGAGAGCTCTTTTCTTCAGCTGAATCCTCGCAGATTTTTCTTCGGGCAGCTTGTCGTATCGGAGGTACTCTATGAAGGGTTCTCTCCAATCGGGCTCGTCTTGGATGATCGAAGCTTCTTCCGCAGGACTGCTCTTCTGTTCCGCGCTTTCCTCTTCTCGTAGAGAGACTGGGGGTAGAATTTGTCGGCTCCTGACTGTGATCAGAATTTCGTCCATGTCAGGATCAGCCAGCTCCTTGGCTAGGCGAGCGAGTATATCGGCTTTTCCGTTCAATGCTCGAGGGACTCTTGTTAGTTCGAAATGAGTGAACCGTTTCATGAGTTCCACCATCCGGCTTCTGTACCGAGCCAACTCGGGTTTGTATATCTTATAGTCGCCGCTTACTTGGTTGACGACAAGCTGGGAATCACCGTAAACCCGTAGCCGAAGGATTTCCATTTCTATGGCGAGCTCCAAACCAGCTATCAGAGCTTCATACTCGGCCTCATTGTTTGTGCGAGGCTCGGTGAGAGCAAAAGAACGCCGTAGGGTTCCCATTGATGGTGTGATAAACACCAATCCTATCCCTGCTTTTATCTCCGGGACGCTTGATTTACTAGAGGTTCTTATCGATGAGGCCCCATCGAAGTAGAGCTCCCAACATGGCTCGTCATTCTCGAGATGCAGCACTTGTTCGTCGGGTAACTCACAATTTAGTGGCGACCCTTCTGGTATGGGATGAGCAGCGAGAAAGTCTGCAAGAGCTTGCCCTTTTACTGCTTTCTGAGGAGTGTAAACTATGTCAAACTCAAGTAGCATGACAGCCCATCTTGCCATTCTGCCGGCTAGGCTTGCTTTGGTCATCAAGTGTTTGAGCGGGTCGACCTTGGAGATCAGCATAACCCGATGAGCGAGCAGATAGTGCCTCAGCTTCTTCACAGCAAATATCAGAGCCAGGCATTGCTTTTCGATTGGGGAGTAGTTGTGTTCCGCCCCGACTAGAGTTCGACTGAGGTAGTAGAGGGCATTTTCTTTTCCTTCCTCATTATTCTGGGCGAGGAGCGCACCGAGTGACTCATCTAGCGCGGCAGTGTAGAGAATCAACGGTTTGTTTGGAATGGGAGCAGCCAGCACTGGAGGGTGCAACAAGTATTGTTTGATGCTTTCGAACGCTGCTTGACATTCGGCATCCCAGATAAAAGGAGCTCCTTTCTTCATGAGCTTTGAGAGGGGCCTACATCTCCCCGATAAATTTGAGATAAACCTCCGTATATAAGCAAGCTTGCCTTGAAAAGATCTTAGCTGCGTCAGACTCTTCGGAGGGGGCATCTCTATGATGGCCTTTATCTTCGACGGGTCAACTTCGATCCCTCGATGTCGGACTATGAAGCCCAAGAATTTTCCCGATGACACGCCAAAAGCGCACTTCAGAGGATTCATCTTCAGATCGTATTCCCTCAGTCTGGTGAGAACGGTCCTAAGATCTTGGATATGATCGGCCCTGGTTTTAGTCTTGACGACCAGATCATCGACATAACATTCGACGACTTTATGGATCAGGTCATCAAAGATATTGGTCATTGCCCTTTGATATGTAGCACCTGCGTTCTTCAGTCCGAATGGCATTACCTTGTAGCAATATATTCCGATCGGGGTTCGAAATGCTGTGTGCTTCTCATCCTCAGGCGACATCTTGATCTGATTATATCCAGACGAGCCGTCCATAAAGGTGAACAGTTCGTAATTTGAGGTGTCATCGACCATCATTTCCATGACCGGTAGTGGGAAGTCATCTTTAGGACATGCCTTATTGAGGTCCCTGAAATCGACACAGACTCGGATCTGCCCATTTTTCTTCTTCACTGGGACTATGCATGCGATCCAGTCTGCATATTTCTCTTCCCTGATGAAGCCGGCATCGATGAGCTTCTTAGTTTCCTCGATGACCTTTTCTTCTAGTTCCCTTCTCATTCTTCGAGGAGCTTGTTTGACTGGCTTAGCATCAGGAGATATAGCCAACTTATGTACGGCCACTTCAGGGGAAAGGCCAGGCATTTCTTTGTATGTCCACGCGAAGCAGTCAACGAACTCATGCAGCAGGGCGATTATCTGCGCTTTCATTTCCTCTGACAAGAGCGAGCTGATGTAGGTCGGCCTTGGATTATCGGGCGTTCCTAAGTCAATCTCGGTTAGCTCGTCAAAGGTTGCTTGCCCGCCATCTTCGAGCTCTTGAGGAGCTTCTTCTGGCTCGGTTATCTCGTCGTCATCATTTGATCTTTCGCTGGCCTCACCAACATGGATCATGTAGCATGCTTTGGAATCAGGTTGAATGTAGCCTATGCCCCGTCTATCTGGAATTCGTCCATCGATGAGTGCTCGGACCTGGGGCGGATGCCATAGCCCTTCGTAAAACTTTGCTTCGGACTCCGTTTGATATAACCGGCATCCGCACTTCTTAAAGTATTCCCGCATCTCGGGCGCATAGTATCTGGGATTGAGGACGGCTCTTATGCCTCTCTCATAGGGAAGGCACGCGACAGAAAGATCGTCCGGGTGCACAACGGGGTTTGACCCATAAAACAGGATGCCCTTCTGTCCACTTTTCCTCCCGGGAACGTAGAAAGTTTTCAGCTGGTCCACGGTGGAGATTGATAATGCATCGAGCTCTTTGTACATCTGCTCTGGTACCCTTATCACGGCTAGGGACCCTTCTGCAACTTCGAAGGTCTCTCGTAGTTTCTCTTGTTGCATAGGGGTCCAATCTGCATCGCTGTTGCACGGCAGGTCCTCTTCCTCCGACTCTTCAGTGTCGCTGCCAAGATGAGGGCGGACTTTGCTGCTAGATGGGCCTTCAGTAACAGATTCGTCTGTATCGCTGCCGAAACGAGGACGAGTTTTACGGGAGGACGGGCTTCCAGCGTCGGACTCATCAGTGTCGCTACCGAAATGCGGGCGCACTTGGGCATTTTTACTTTTGAAAGTGACAACCGGCGCAGATTTGCTTTTGGGTCTTGGGGCCGGTCTATCTTCAGTCAGTTGTGGCTTAGCATTTTGGTGGTTCATAAAGTACCGAGAATCTTCATAGCGGACTTCATGCACACCGAACGGCTGGATGTCTCCGTCAATGCGTCTTTCTTCGCCATTTTTAGTATACTTCATGCATTGATGGAGAGTTGATGGAATGATGCCGTAATCGTGGAGCCACGGCCGCCCCAGGAGAATCTTATAAGACGTGTCGGCGTCGATCACGTATATCTTAGCTTCAGTTTGCAGATCCCCGAATTTGATTGGCAAAGCTATGGACCCCAGAGCTTGCTGGCAATTTTGGTTGAAGCCTTGAATGACAATCCTTTCCCTTGACAGATGTCGGACGTCCATTGATAAACTCTTCAGAGTTCGCAAGTTCATGATGTTCACTGAGGACCCCGGATCAATCAATATGCGATTAATTTGATCTCCGTCGCTGTACCCGGTCACGTAAAGCGGCCGATTATGCTCAGCCGTTCCCAGTAGCAAGTCTTCATCCTTAAACGTGACTGCGGCGGCATGCAAAGCGTGCTGGGCTTCTTTCATATTAATTTCCGCAAAGTGGGCCTGATACCGCTCGGGGTTTTGTAGAGCGTGGATGAGAACATCTCTAAGCTCCTTAGATAGGACCAAGGCGTCATAGATGCTCAGGAGAGATGGAAGCTTCCGGAGATGCGCCAAGACATTATAGTCCACCGAGGAAGGACTTATGTTTTCATCAGCCGGTTCTCTGCCATCTTCTTCATTAGCGACTTGTTTTTCCTTCCCTTTTGGGGTGTTGCCCTGATTCGGCGGTAGAGCCCTGCCGCTTCTGAGCTGGATTTGATTGGTCGTTGTGGCGAGCTCCTCATCCTCTTTGGGAAAACAAAGATCATCCTCGGAGTCGCTGCCAAGATGGATGGCGTAGCAGGTCACTACTGGGATCTCTTTATTGGAGTCTTCTTCTAACTCCTCCAGAATTTCAGCCGCTTGTACAGGGAAGAACTCCTTCAATTGAATCAATGTTCTTTCCTTTTGTTCATATTCTTCGAGAGAATCGATATATTTTTGAATGGTTGATCTCCCTGCAGACTCTTTTTCGCGCCGAGCTGCACTTTTCTTCTTCTTCAGCTTCTTGGATTTTGAGCCTGATGGAGCCGCATTGGCAGCTGGACTGGTAGGCTTCTTCTGCCCTTCCCATTCCGTCCTGGGTTCTTTCTGAAGTAGCTTTATCATCTTCTTCGTCTTATTAGATATGTGCGTACTCCACGGAGGCCGCGATGAGTCAGTTTCATCTCTCAGGGCAGCGGGTTCGGCTGTCTTCTCCCAGAAGGCTTCAACTTCTGTCTGTATAAAGTTGGTGGTTGCAACTTGATTGTTCACCAACACACTTTTGGACAGCTCGATCTCTCCAGCCTTGTACTGCTTCTCGACCCAATCTTTGAAGATATAGCAATCCTCGATCGCATGGCTCACTACTCGGTGGTACGGGCAATACAAAGGATTGTCGGTCATTTTTGCTTCCTGGGGTCTTTTCGACTCCGGCAATTGTAGGCCGTTGTTCAAGGCATCTTTAAATATCTTGCGGACCTTGTCCCTTCTGAAAGAGTAAACCTTGTTCTTTTTCTCCTCTAGAGAAGGCCCATCTCCTCCCAGCAATGGCTTTCGAGACCGGTTAGTTTTGGATTCGGCCGCCCTTCGCTTTTCTTCATTATCGGAGGCATTGAAGACATTGGTACTGCTGGAACTCCCGCTTCTACGGTTGTCGTCCCGCTTGCTTTTCCAAGTTTTGTCTCTCTGAGAGTCTGGCGGGGACTCTTGCTTCGAGCGTTCCAGCATTTGGACTTTCTTGGTTAGCTCCTGGAATGTTTTGAGGCCTGCTGTACACAAGAATGGGACCATCCAATTGCTGAGGTTCCCAATGAGAAGGCTAACGGACTGGTCCTGCTCCAGCGGCGGTTCGCACTTGACCGTGAGATTACGCCATCGGGCGATAAAGTCAGTGTTACTTTCATTCTTCCCCGGCTTGGTCCTCACAAGGTCGGCAATGGAGATTTTATCACTGACGCTTATGAACCTTTGCCGGAACAGAGACTCCATTTGGGCAAAGGTAATGACGGACCCATCTGGTATGCTCGCGTACCAGTCGAAAGCAACACCGGTCAGGCTGTTGACAAACTGACGAAGAAGGAGCGCATCATTGCCCCCTGTATTTCCGCACGATGCTTTGAAGTGGGCGACGTGCTGATTTGCATTCCCCGTTCCATCAAATCTTCCGAACTTAGGAATGACGTAGCCGCTTGGGAACTCAATCAGATCGTACTGCGTGGGATATGGCCGCCCACTACTGCCGATTTCTTTTTGAGCTTCGGCTTCGGCCACCAATGTTTTAACCTTGCTGGTGACCAAATCCATTATCCGATCCTGTGTTAGCGGGATAGTGCTATCTGGGGCCAAGGCGTCCCCAGAAGCGGAGTGTGGCCGGCTTTCATGCGGCTCGACCAGTCTTGGACCCAAAGGAACAGGCATTGGCTGCCTCAGATTGTCATCACCCGGCTGATTAGTAGCGGCTTGTGCTTGATTAGGAGGCGCTCGAGCAATTTGAGCCGTAAGCTGCATCACCACATTCGTTAAGTCGTCAATCTTCGAATAGAGCTTGGCCATCTCTTTATCTTTGCTCCTGAGCTGTTTTCGAAGCTCTTGAAGCAGCTCTTGCTCCGCAGTCCTGGGGCGGAAAGTCGGCTCCTCCTCGCTGTCCGAGCTTGACTCTGCATGGACCGAGGGGTCTTTCTGCCTATCATCCTCATCGAGAGGGTTTTCTTCATCCAGCGGGGGCGGCTGTTCTTGGGCGGCAGCAACCACATTCAGGCTAGATTGGGCTTGGGATGTGGTGGCCCCGTCCTTGCTTTTGCTGCGAAGGTTGTCGCTAGGGCGCCCGCCCGCCATATAGACCGTATGGATGGTATATCCGGACGTCTTTCTATCATTGGCAGCTGATTTCATGGGTCACTGTCTTGACCCCCTTGTTTCGGTAGCTGGTAGTCGATTGAAGGCGGCTGGCCTAACCAGGTTCTTAAATGGTGCTGGCGCTTCTTTTCTGGATTTGCCCCGCTGCTTTCGTGCGGCACAGAGCACCTGATAGACTCTTGAAGAGACAGTGTCATACTTTTTATGTTGGGGCTGGGACACCTCTTTTTGTAGCACTGTTCGGACCGCTGTCTTCTTGATTCTGGCGGTCATGGCATTTTTCTGAACCCACTTCAGAGGCTCGAAGGAATTGCTGATTCTTACGTCCGACTTAGCCGTCGTCGCGGGGCAATCCTGCACTTGGAACTTCACATGATTCCATTTGGCTGAAGCCTTGGCCCTCTTGTTGGCTCGATACCTGAGCCGCTTCTACCTTAACTTTTCTATTCTAAGCACCTGGCAGACTTCAGCTTTTTGGGAAGACACCGCGGACTGGGCGATGGAGGGCTTTGGAGATACGCTCGATTGTGCGTTTGTTGGAGTTATCGCTTGAGCTCGTCCGCGACATTTGTTGTTGCCCTTCGCACCGGAAGTCTTGCCCCCAGCTAGAGCGTCAGGGAATCGTTCAGACACCATCTTAAGTTTCGGTTGTGGTGCCTTAGCAATCACAACATTCGGCCTCTTGCCCCTTGGGACGGGCTTGACCCCCTGTTCCGCCGGGATTTCCGCCAGATGAGCGCTTCCAGCAGGGTAGATGATGACGGAGCCAAACTGGCGGGGCGGTTCCTCCCACTGTCGACTGAGGCTTGCAGGGAGAACCACACGAGCGTTGATCTTGACCACGTATGGAATCGGGGTCACTTTGGAAGCTGAATTCATCTGGAGAGACATTGTCGTCGAAGGTTGATTGCTGCATAGAAAAGAAAATATCATTTCAGTATAGACAATAGATATGTATATTAATTGAGTTCGCATGAACGTTTAACCCGAAATATGGAAGGAGAGAAAGGTCCCACCGGGCGTGCCAGAATCTGTAGGGTGTTTTTTCGTCACCCCATTGAGATAGGAATACGCGCACGCTTGTCAGGCGTACTACAGATTCCCCCTGCCTAGGGTAGGCCGGGGTTTAATGATTGTGGGGATCCGAATCTCCGGCAGCCGCGGACTAAGCTGCCGTTAATTACCCCTCGCCTTTGGGGCGAGGGAACCTCCGATTAACGGGTTAAACTGGTCATGCGAACTCAATGTGCAGTGTACGTGTGTTCTGTTCTGAAAGGGGGGTTTTGGATATATCGGGAGCCACGCAGAGTTTTTACGGGGGTCCCGCTACCCGGATAGCGGGCTGGGGGTCAAGGGGGCTAGCAGCCCCCTTGCGGGGTTCGGGGCAGCGCCCCGGCCCGAAATTGTTTTTGGGGGGGGAGAGTGTGGCGGAGTATGTGTATGTGTACATTTGTATACATATGTATATATATACATGTATATATAAATAAAGGGGAAAAGGGCATCCAAAGGATGCGTGGGGCAGCACCTTGGGCGCTGTGCGCTTAGGTGTTGTGCGCTCAGGCGCAAGCGCGCCACGTGTCGGCACGTGGGCGCTTTGCGCATGAGCGCTGCGCGCAGGTGCGCAAGCGCGCGCGCCACGTGTCGGCACGTGGGCGCTTTGCGCACTTGCGCAAGCGCTCAGGTGCGCAAGCGCGCGCGCGCCACGTGTCGGCACGCGGGCGCTTTGCGCACTTGCGCTGCGCGCTGCTAAAACAAATTTCTCAGAAGAGAAATCAGAGAGGAGTTGGACTCCTGAGTGTGTGTTGTTTTTTTTTTTTTTTTTTTGAGTTTAGTGAACGATGTTCTTCTTCCTCCTGTTGCTTGCTGGATCTTGAAGATCAAGAGATGTGAAATCTCAAAATCTCTTCTTTTTCAGATCTAATGATAGATCCAAGTTCCCCTTTGTGGGTTTTGTGGTGAAAAACTAATTTGTTTTGAAAAAGGAAGAGTAAAACTCTTGATTTAATTCAAGAGAAAGAAGAAGGTTTTGGAACCTTGAAGATGGAAGAAAGAGCTCAGCTCTGAGACTTTTTTTTGGAGAGAGAAAAAGTTGTTGAGATATTTCATTATTTTTGCCTTTATAGGCTATACACTTTACACATAGCCTCTTGGGCTTCACAAAATGGCATTTTGCCTATCCCATGGCTCATGTGCCATTTCTTTTTGCACATAAGCCATGGGCTTTACAAAAATTTGGCTTTATGCCTATTTTTCTTACATTTATCCATAAAATAAAATAAAAGAAATACAACAAAATTATTTATTATAAAATTTTTATCTTGGCATGGGGGGAGGCCGGCCGCTTCATGTTCGGGCTCGACCCGGGCATGGGCCTACTAGATCTGGGCTTGGGCCCACTTGGCTTGGGGTTGACTTTGATTTTGACTTGGTCAACCGGGGTGTAAATTTTTACCCCAACACCAGGCGCTGGTATGTAGCCCCGGCGTTTTTGAGGCCGAAGGGCATCACTTTGTAGCAGTATACCCCCTGGTCCATGGTGAACGCGGTTAGTTCTTCATCTGCCGGGTTCATACGGATCTGGTTGTAGACGGAGAAAACGTCCATGAAACTGAGCAATTCATGGCCTGCAGAGCTGTCCACAAGCTGGTCTATCCAAGGGAGGAGATAGTTGTCTTTCGGGCAGGCCTTGTTCAAATCTGTGAAGTCGACGCACATGTGCCACTTCCCGCTCACCTTTTTAACCATGATCACATTCGCCAGCCATTCCGAGTAGGCCACATTTCGGATGAAGTTGGCTGCAAGCAACCTATCGACATCATCCTCGATCGCCTTTTGTTTGATCGGAGCGAAATTTCGCTTCTTTTGTCTGACGGGTCGGGCCGTCGGGTCGACCCCGAGCTTGTGTGAGATCACCTTGGGGTCGATCCCGGGCATGTCAGCCGGCGCCCAGGCGAACACGTCCGAGTTTCCTCGGAGAAAGTGGATCAGGTCTTCGCGCCAGGCTCCCGTTGAAAGGAATCCGATCTGGACAGTTCGTTCCTTGTTCCCCTCGACGAGGGGGACCTCTGTTAGAGCCTCCATCGGGGCCCCTCAAATTTCCTTCTGTTCGTTGCGAGTATCCAAGGACCCCTGGAAATCATTTGTGCTTCCGAGGTCGTCGCTTTGCTCTTCAGTGGTGGATGTCGCCGTGAAGCAAATCTTGGCGATTTGCTAGTTCCTGTAGGCCTGGCCTATCCCACTTTGATCCAACGGAAACTTGATCGCGAAGTGGTAGGTCGAGATTTGCGCCTGAAGAGAGTTTAGCGTCGGGCGTCCCAAGAGAATGTTGTAAGGATGTTGTAGGACGAGGGGATCCTGGCGACGATGAATTCCACCAGTACGGTCTTCGTACGGCCCGCTTCCCCAATGTTAAGGAGGAGGGTAACCACTCCCTTGGCCGGGATGGAGTGGTTGGTAAACCCCGACAGAATGTGAGTGGTTGGCCGTAAGTCGGACAGGCCGAGCCCCATACGCTGGAAGTAGTCATAGAAAATGATATCTGCCGAGCTACCTGAGTCGACCAATATCCTTTGAACCTCGTAGCGGTGGACCCGTGTCGTAATCGCGAGGGGGTCGTTGTGAGGCAAGGATATACTGTGGAGGTCTTCATCAGTGAAGATGATGGGCTCGGCTGTCTTGCATTTTTTCCGGGGCTGGTCGTTTGTTCCTTCGACGGGTAGGAGGCGACGAATCTCGCCAGCCCCAAGTGCACACCCCGAAGAAACGATCATGATTTGGCCAATCGTTAATTCGCCGGGAGGGGGTTGGTTGTCGTGCTCCTTGTCTGCCTGTCGTTTTTCCCGCAGGTATTTCGCCAAGTGGCCTGAGCAGATCAACTCCTCGATATAGTCATGGAGTTGTTTACAGTTCTCGGTCGGGTGCCCCTGCGACCTATGGAAGGCGCAGTACGGGCCCCGGGTCCTTTTCGCCGTTCTATTGGTGACCAGAGGGGTCTTGAAGAATCGCTCACCCTTCGCCTCCTCTTACAGCTCGGTCTGAGAGATGTTGAGCGGAGTATACTCCTGGAACTTCGGGGAGTATAGCTTTAGCCGGTCGACCTTCTTCTTCTCTTCTCTGCCCCTCTTCTTTTGGTCGGCCTAGTTGCCCCGGGGTAGGTTTATGTTTACCTCAGACTCGAGTTGGATTTCTCTCTCGGTCCAAGCTTTCACCTCGGCCATGGTCTTAGGGTGCGCTAATGCAAAGGAGCGAAGCCACTCTTTATGCCTAAGACCCGACCTCAGAGCGGTGATGACAGTTTCTTCCCGGTGCTCGGGAACTTCGAGAAGTGTGCTATAAAAGCGAGTGACGTATCCTTTAAAGGATTTCTTGTCCCCGCTCTTTATGGTGAAGAGGTAATCGACAACCCGCTTCTGTCGTCTGTTCCCGATGAAATGTCCGAGGAACTGGGCGGCCAGCTCATCAAAGGTAGAGATAGAGCATGGCGTGAGTTCTCGGAATTAGTCTCGTCCAGCCCGGATGAGTGTGGCGGAAAATGCTCGTCATTGGGCAGCGTCGGAGTTATCCTAGAAGCTCATGCCCGCCGTGAATGCGTCCAGATGGTCCTTCGAGTCGGACTTCCCGTCGAAGAGGGCCGGCTTGGGAGGTTTGTTTCTGGACGAGACGTATGCAGCGAGCAGCTCTTCGGTGAAGGGCTTTGTAAGCGAGTCGGCGGCATACCTGGCCCCTTCGCTTGACGGGTGACCCTCACGATGTATACCCTCGATTTTCTTTTCGAGGGCGTCAAGACGATTGTGGTACCCCGAGAATTCGGCGTGGTCGGAGTAGTGGCCCTTCCCGCTTGTGGCATGCGCCTGGCTGCTACTCCGGTTCCGTTCTATCAAATTCCTTAGGTCCCCCGGCGAGTTCCTTCTTGAGTCCTCACGGCGAGGGACGTTCATGCGATCCCGTCAAGAGAGGGGGTGTCGGTCATGCCTAGGTGCATGCGAGCTGACCGATACCTCCTCGGGAGGGGCGGGAACACGACGGGCCTCAGGGCGATGGGCTCTTTCATGAGACCGCGGCGTGGGGCTATGTGGCGCCCAGAGGTCATAGAATCGGTCGCCGCGAGGGATCTGTAGTCGCCGGAGTGAGCAAGACGTTGTTCAATGGTGCCAGCGTGGGCGGCGTCATCCCCCTTCTGCGGAGGTCGTGATCCCCGGACGGGGAACGGTGACCTGGGGGCTGGGCCCGTCGTTTGGACACGGACAAGGGCATCCACTATGGACGCGAGCCTATCGATCCTTGCCGAGAGGGCGTGGATAGCATTCGGTGGGGGAGTAGATCCATCCACGCCTCCGTTGTGGGAAGGGCGGCGGCTTGTGCTGGGATCGCCACGGTATTCGCTCGCCATGTGGTCGAGAACGAAAGATCAACTTTTGATGGGTGGAAAAATTTCTGACGTGACCTGGATCACGCTAAGATGTTGCCTTCCGTTGATCTGCTGATGGCGGCGATGGACGGCTGAGATTGGATTTGGAGGCTGGCTACTGAAGCGTGTGGATCTCAATGGGTTTGAGGTTGGTTGGACCGAGCTACCTGCAAGGAAGTCCCGGGGTGGTTGTACCACCGAGGACCCTCCGACGGTCAAGTTAGAGAGGAAATCCGAGCAGAGTAACGGCTCAGTGGAGTAAAAATGGCTTACTCGAACCATCTGAAGGAGGGGTTTATATAGCGGTGGCAGCAGGCAGGCAGGCACGATAATCACGCCGGCCGTCACCCTCCCGACGTCACGCCCGCGTGATGGGCGGGATCTCCCATTAATGGCGAGACAGGCTCGTTAATGGGGGATCGTGATGGCGTGGAACGCAGGACGTGGCCGGCAGATATCTCGCGTATGGCGGGATTCGCAGGATGGCGGTTGGGCCTGTGAGTGGTGCCGTTGGTCGGTCGATGAGACCATGGAAGATGACCTCGGTGGGAGAGCTCGTGGACGAGCGGGAGAGCCGAGGTATCTTGGTTCTGCTGTAGCCCGGAGACGAGCTGGTAGGCCGAGAAGGCCAATTGTGCAGGAGGCTTAAGGACGAGCCAAAGGTTGTCTGTAGGACGGGCATAGGAGCGGCCCGGTCGGCCACTATGAGTCCTTTCTTGCATGCTCTGGGACACGTCGTCTGCCACGTGTCATGATCTGGGAGATCACCGATATCGAGTATCATCATTAGCCCCCTACTCTCGTCCCGACCAGCTGATAGGTCGGGTCGAGAGTGGTCTGCCGGGTCACCCGAGGTGAGCTCCTTTTCAAAGATATCGTCGGGGCGTGTTCCCTGGAAATCTGTTGTATTTTTTGGATGACGCCAGCGAATTAGAGGGTGAGATCTTTGCATTAAAAAGGGTGCGCCGGATCGGGCGTACGTCCACTGAAGCGACAGCCCACGTGTCGGGCGCTGGTTGGCTGACGCGACGGGCCGCAGACCTCTGGCGTCTGATGGGATACGTCCAATGCGTGTGCGATAGGTGGAGCAATCGTGGCCGTCGAATGCACCGAACCGTTTCGGTGGGAGATGACTGTCGCCGTAGGATGTGTACGCTGGCAGCTATAAATAGATGTGGGGTCCGTTTCAGGGCCCACATCTCTTCATATTTTCCTCGTTCTGAGTCTTGTTAGCTCGACGCTCCCCTTTTTAGGTCGGATCTCAGCGTTTTCTCTCCCGAGAACTTCTCTCCATCAGGTTAAATGTCTTCGTTTGAGGAATCTGTAAATGTCATAGATTCTACGGATTCTTCCACTGAGTCGGAGTCTTCCCAAGGAGTTAGGGTCAGATCCTCTTCCCGGGGTCGCACGACAGGGGCGGCTCCCAGAGCGGAGGTGGCGGACGCCTCTGGTGTGTCATCCTTGGTGAGGTATGAGGACGAGCTTGCCACCGCTCGGGCTCGTTTCCATATCCCTTCCGGCTATACGCTACGTTTGGCCGAGGAAGGAGAGAGGGCGGATCAGGTACGGGATAAAAAAATTGCCTTGTACCTGGAAGCCTTTTAGGCCGGAATGCGCCTGTCTTTCTCTCCCGAGATTGTTAGAGAGCTAAATTACTTTGGGCTAGCCCTGGGCCAGCTAATGCCGAACTCCTGGAAGATTCTCCTTGGGTTCCTGGTCCGTTTGAAGTTGCAGATGATCCCTTTTGGTCTGTCCATCCTTGCTTCCTCTCTCATTTACAAAGGTCACCCTGGCACTCGCGCGGGAGACCCGAGGTGGGTTTACCTCTCCTTTAGGAAACAACGGGAAAGTGCAGCCGGGTCGGGAGTCGTCGTCTTGCCTTTTTCCATCCACGATTGGAAGAAGTTTTTCTTTGTTGGGTCGCGAGAGGGTGAGGACTGGCCCGTGCCCACTCAGTGGTATAGGGATAGATGCTGGCGGGGAAGCCTGTCCAACGATCCCGACGCGGTGAGAGTGGCGGAGTGAGAGCCTATTCCCCGGGCTGACGTGCTGCTTTCTGAGCGGGCCCTTAGTTGGGCTGGGCTCAGCTCCGCCCAATTCGTCGGTAAGTTAGGAGCTTGCAGGCGTATTGTTAGGCTTGCGTTTGTTTTCATTTTTGTTTGTGTTGCTGACTCCATTGTATCTTGTCTTGTGCAGAACCCATGGACTTGAGCCAACTTCGATCGGCTATGCGCAAGCTGAAGAAGGGATCGAAGGCTGGATGTGCCAGCTCTTCTCGTCCGACGCCGGTCCCGGCTCCCCCGGCAGCCGTCCCATCCTAACGTTCGAGTGCGAGTCGTGCCCCAGAGCCCAGCCAGGCGCTGAGCTGAAAGTGGGTTCGGGGGAAGGAGGCCCAGGCTTCGGGGATAGAGACCGGCTCTCCGCCTTCGTCTCTCAAGAGGTTCCCCCGAACGGTTCCACAGATCCCGGCCTCTCCGATCTTGGTGGACGAGGGGGACCTCCGCTTTGAGGTGCCCTCGGGGCTCTCCATCGCTGACAACCTACTGGCCGACATAGAGAGGTCGGCCGGGGGCAAGGTCCCTCGGGGGACTCTTAATACGCAAATGGTGGCCATCGCCCGAGAGGCAGTGCAGGTTAGTGCTCGCACCTCACTCGATTTTCACTCAGTGTCTCATCATTCGTGAGATTTGGTGCTCCCTTTCTCTTTCTGACCCCCTTCTGATTTCTTCAGGTCCTCCATCACGTCGCCCTCGTCGTCCAGATGGAGGAAGAGGAAATTGCCCCGGCGATGCGGGCTACGGGCGAGTACTACTCGCTGGAGGAGAGCTCAAAGCTGGAGCTGGAGGCGGCAATGGCGAGGGTCGCTGCCCTGGAGAGCGAGATGGCGGCCGTGAAGCAGGAGGTTGCCAGGTACCGCGAGGCCGCCCAGGCCGCCGAGGTCAAACTTCAGGACTCCAAGGTGCTCGTCGGCACCATGAAGAAGTCGGCGAGCACCTTCCGGAAGGAGCTGGAGGCGGCGGTAGAGGGGACGAGCGAGCCGATCTCAGAGCGGTGGAGGCGTTGGAGAACTACAAGAAGTCGGAACATTTTTACACCGTCCTAGCCTCGGCCACTATCGTCATCTAGCACGAGGACCTCGACGCCGTCAAGGCTCGGATGCCGGAGTTCGCTGATGAAGAGCTCCGAGCTGAATATCCTCGCGGGGATGACGAGCAGGGGGACGCCCCGGGGGTGAGGCCGGGGAAGAGATTCCCGGTGAGGGCGACGCCGAGGCTCCTGTGATGGGCGCTGAGCCCCCAGACGCTGCCCGAGCCATGATAGATATTGAGCTTCCCAGGGTTGCGCCTGGCCCTGAGGCCTGAAGCCCCTCGTCTTCTTGTTTCTTTTTTTTTGTTGCATCGGGAATTTGGTAGGCTTCCGGGCATTTTGTAAGGCTGGGGAGCCCCCAATACCCTTGTAAAGACTTTGATTTTGGGAATGAATTATTTTTGCAGTAGTATTTGCGCGCGTATTTTCCTTTGTCAGTAAACACTTGTATTTGCACAGTACTGCCTTCGTGTTATGTCGGTTCTTCGTCTAGCGATTATGCGTCGAGTTGAATCTGTTCACTTGCCAAGTGTGCAAAGACCGGCGGGAAGACGGTATCTCCATGGCCCCGAAGTCGAGGTGGAGATCGCTCGGACGTAGATAGACCGGATGCCTATTGGTGAGGGCTTTGTTCCTTAGTTGTTAGAGGGGCTGTCAGAAGCCTACTAAGGACGTGCCGAGCAGGGTAGCTGCCCGGTGCCTCTTGGTGAGGGCTTCGATCCCTGGTGTTGTAAGGGCCGTACAAGGCCTGCTAGGGATGGACCGAGCAGTGAAGTTGCTCAGTTGCCTCTTGGCGAGGGCTTAGATCCCGGCGTTGTGGGGTAGTGAATTACCAGTCGGGGATAGTCGGACAGGGTAGCCGCTCGGCTGCCTTTTGGTGAGGGCTTCGATCCTTAGCACGGGAGGGGTCGTACAAGGCCTGCTAAGGATGGACCGAGCAGTGAAGCTGCTCGGTTGCCTCTTGGCGAGGGCTTTGATCCCTGGCGTTTTGGGGTAGGGAGCTACCAGCCAGGGATAACCTAGCAAGAGCAGGCCCGGTTGCCTCTTGCGAGGGCTTTTGATTCTTAGCGCGGGAGGGGCCGTAAGTGGCCTACTAAGGACGGGCCGAGCAGGGTTACAGCCCGGTGCCTCTTGGCGAAGGCTTTGATCCTTAAGGATGGGCTGAGCAGGGTTACTGCCCGGTGTCTCTTGGCGAGGGCTTTGATCCCTGGCGTTGTGGGGTAGGGAGCTACCAGCCAAGGATAAACGAGCAAGGGCGGGCCCGGTTGCCTCTTGCGAGGGCTTTTGATCCTTAGCAGGGGAGGGGCCGTAAGTGGCCTACTAAGGACGGGCCGAGTATGGTTACTGCCCGGTGCCTCATGGCAAGAGCTTTGATCCTTAAGGATGGGCCGAGCAGGGTTACTTCCCGGTGTTTCTTGGCGAGGGCTTTGATCCCTGGCGTTGTGGGGTAGGGAGCTACCAGCCATGGATAGCCGAGCAGGGTAGCCGCTCAGCCTCCTCTTGGTGAGGGCTTAGATCCTTGGCATTGTGGGGTAGGGAACTACCAGCCAGAGATAGCCGAGCAGGGTAGCCGCTCGGTTGCCTCTTGGTGAGGGCTTAGATCCTTGGCATTGTGGGGTAGGGAACTACCAGCCAGGGATAGCCGAGCAGGGTAGCTGCTGGGCTGCCTCTTAGTGAGGGCTTAGATCTTTAGCATGGGAGGGGCCGTGAGTAGCCTACTAAGGGTGGACCAAGCAGTGAAGCTGCTCAGTTGCCTCTTGGCGAGGGCTTTGATCCCTGGCGTTGTGGGGTAGGGAACTACCAGCCAGGGATAACCGAGCAGGGTAGCCGCTTGGCTGCCTCTTAGTGAGGGCTTAGATCCCTGGCGTTGTAAGGGTCGTACAAGGCCTGCTAGGGATGGACCAAGCAGTGAAGCTGCTCGGTTGCCTCTTGGTGAGGGCTTAGATCCTTGGCACTAGAGGGGCCGTACGAGGCCAGCCAAGGATGGACCGAGCAGTGAAGCTGCTCAGTCACCTCTCGACGAGGGCTTTGATCCCTGGCGTTGTGGGTAGGGAACTACCAGCCAGGGATAGCCGAGCAGGGTAGCCTCTTGGTGAGGACTTTGGGAAGAGGGACAGTCGCGGGTGACACGTGCCATGAACGCGTGGAGGAAGCGAAGCGTCGGAGCCGTGTGGTTTCGATTTCATCGAGAAAGGCTAGGCATCTGCCGTGTGGCGTGCAGTCGTGGGTGAGCGACTGTTGGACTCCCGGGGGGATGTTCGCTATAAAACGGAAGGAGTGTTGATCACTCCATCTTTCACACCCAAACGTAAGAATGGAGGACTTCCCTTTCGCTATCTCGGATATCGTGAGCTTCGAGAACGTCTACCTCTACGACCAGCACTGCACCGAGGACACGTTGCAGTTGGTGATAAGCCGCATTGAGGATCATTTCTGCCGACTGCTTCCCCGACGTTCCCCCTTGCTATAGCTGCTAATGTACTCCATCTGGAGGGCGTCGCCGGGGCTCTACAACCCCTTGTCCGAGCAACTGAGGGACAAGGCGGTCGGTAAGTTAAGGTCTCTGCGGCGCTTCGGCCTGATCTCTGCGGGCTGGCGGGACCGCTCGGTGGTGCTCATCCTTGAGTGCTACCAAGTGAAGCACGACGCCGACGTTCGCGGGCGGCACCGGGGGCAGAGGTCTGAAGCTGCGAGGGCTCGGTTGGCGGATATATCCTCGGAGTACCACGAACAATATTTCCTGCACCCCCTTCCCACATTACTGTAATTTCTCTTTTTGGATGTACGGCTGAGGAGCCTAAAGTACCTTTTGAATGAATAAGATTCTTTTATTTCGCAATGCTTTATTGATCCCTTTTATTATACAAACAAAAAGATCTCAAGAAAGGTGTACATTGCTTCAAAAGGAAATACATGCTAGTAGATGTTCTTATTCGTGCAGCTTGAGCCCCTCGGATGTCTGTTGGCCTCTACGCCCGGCATAGGGTATTGAGCTTCGTAGGTACTGGACGTATCCTCCGCTGACACGACCATGATTTGGCTGATGGTCAGCTCGGCGGGAGGGGGTCATTAGTCCTGCTCGCGGTCAGCTTGCCGCTTGTACGCTGCGAGGTGCCCCGAACGGATGAGCTCCTCCATGTAGTCTCGGAGCTACTTACAGCTCTCCGTGAAGTGGCCTAGCGACCTGTGGAAACCGCAGTAGGGGCCCCGGGTTCGCTTTGAGGCCATTCACGAGATCGGGAGGAGCTTGAAGAACCCCTCGCCCTTAGCTTCCTCAAGCAGTACCGTCTGGGAGACGTTAAGCGGGGTGTACTCTTGAAACTTCGGGAAGTAGGGTTTTGGCCGCTCAGATCCCCTTCTCTCTTCCCTTGCCCTTTTCTTTTTGCCCTTTTCTTTTGGTCAGCTTGCTTTGACCGGGAGGGATTTGCGTTCACCTCGGATTCGAGCTAGACCTCGCGCTCGGTCCAGGCCTTTATCTCGGCCGTGGTCTTAGGTTGCGCTAATGCAAAGGAGCGTAACCACTCCTTGTGTCTAAGACCGGTCCTCAGGGCTGTGATGACCGTCTCGTCCCGATGTTCTGGGACCTCGAGAAGGGTGTTGTAGAAGCAGGTGGTGTATGCTTTGAACGTCTCCTTGTCCCCGCTCTTGATCATGAAGAGATGGTCAACTATGCGTTTTTGCCGCCTGTTCCCGACAAAGTGGCCGAAGAATTGGGTGGCCAGCTCGTCGAAAGTTGAGATCGAGCGTGGTTCGAGTCCTCGGAACCAGTCTCGTCCGGAGCGGATGAGAGTGGCCGAGAAAGCTCGGCATAGGGCGGCGTCGGAGTTGTCTTGGAAGCTCATCCTCGCGGTGAATGCATTCAAATGGTCCTTCGGGTCAGATTTGCCGTCGAAGAGATAGACCTTTGGGGACTTGTTGCGGGAGGAGACATGGATGGCGAGTAGCTCCTCGATGAATGGTTTGGTGAGCGAGTCGGCGACGTACTTAGCCCCATCGCTCGAACGGTGACCTTCCCGATGCATACCTTCGATCTTCTTCTCGAGGGCGTCGAGTCGGCCGTGGTACCCCGACGATTCGGCACATTCTGATCCCTGGCCTCTGCTGTTGGAGACCTGTGTCTGGTCGCGGCCTCGGTTCCTCTCGATGAGGTTCTTTAGATCCCCCGGCGAGCTAGTCTTCGAGCCGCCATGGCGAGTCCCGTCCACGCGACCCCGTCGAGGGAGGGGCTGTCGGTCATGCCTGGGAACAGGCGAGCTGACCGACATCTCCTTGGGAGGAAAAGGGTCGCGAAGAGGCTCGGGGCGAGGCGCTCTAGCGACGGACCTCGGTGTTGAATTGTGGGGCGCCCAGCGGGTCGTAGAATGTATTGGCCCAGGAGATCTGCGGCCGTGGGAGGTAGCGAGGCGGTGATCAGCAGTGCCGACGCGAGCGGAGTCTTCTCTCCCTCTGTAGGGGTCCCAGTCCCGAGGCTGGGGAGCGGCGACCTGGGGATCTTGCCCTGCCGTTTGGACGCGGATGAGCGCCTCCACGACGGACGCGAGTCGGTCTATCCGGCCAGCAAGGGTATTGATGGCATTCGGTGGAGGAGGTTCGTCCGCGCCTCCGTTGAGGGGGAGACGGCGACTAGTGCTTGGATCGTCATGATGATCGTTCGCCATTTGGTTGAGATCGGAAGATAAACTTTTGTTTTTGTGGAATCAAGGATTTTCCACAGACGGCGCCAGCTGACGTGACCTGGATCACGCCAAGTTGTTACATTCCGTTGATCTGCTGATGGCGGCGATGGACGGCTGAGATTGGATCTGCAGGCTGGCTCCTGAAGCATGTGGATCTCAATGGGTTTGAGGTTGGTTGGGCCGAGCTACCTGCAAGGAAATCCCGGGGTGGTTGTACCACCGAGGACCCTCCGACGGTCAAGTTAGAGAGGAAATCCGAGCAGAGTAACGGCTTAGTGGAGTAAAAATGGCTTACTTGAATCGTCTGAAGGAGGGGTTTATATAGCGGTGGCAGCAGGCAGGCAGGCGCAAGAATCACGCCGGCCGTCACGCTCCCTACGTCATGCCCGCGTGATGGGCGGGATCTCTCATTAATAGCGAGACATGCTCGTTAATGGGGGATCATGATGGCATGGAACGCGGGACGTGGCCGAAGGATATCTCGCGCATGGCGAGATTCGCGGGATGGCGGTTGCGCCTGTGAGTGGTGACGTTGTGTCACGCCCCGCATCCCAGAGTACGCAAGATTGGGCACGCGACATAGCCAACCATGCTACCTGTGGGTAGGAAGTATCCATCCACAGTCACATTACGGTTGTAAGGATATCAAGAACAAGATAATAAACTAATCTAATACATGTCCAAATCCATAATAACAAGAATCAATAAACAATAAGTGCGGAAGCTAATGATCCAATACAATGAATAAACAGTACGTCCCATAATGCGGGCTCACATCTGGAAATGAAATGAAATAAATAAACTAAACCCTAAGGAACTCACAGTTCAGCCTGCTGGCTGAAGTACTCCTGCTCGGTCGTAGACAATGGTACGGAATCTGGGCCATGCAAAACCCAGACGTCAGCGCGTCATGACATCAAGTATATAGTATAAACAGGGTAATAAGCAATGCAAGTATGAACATGAGTAAAGCAGTAATAAGAAATAATCAAGCAGGGTAATGTGCAATGGTGACTAAACTGTCCTTTCAGGTTTTCTACTCTATAGTCTTTGAAATCAATTGATGAATCGTCGATGTAACTCAACAGTATCCCGTGCGTGCCCGGGACCACGGTCAAGATCCTCGGGGCTGAATCCGAGACGTGCCGCTAAGCAGTAAAAGGTAGTAGGATGGGCGAGTGATGTCAGCATCAACACTCCGGGGCTGGCCAAGCCCGTAAGACTGATCAGAACATGTATCGAACTGTTGAGTTACAAGTCGGTTTCACCTTTGATTTCCCCATACCCCCAAGCTATGTATGTCAGGTCAGGTATTCAGTAGTCAAGGACTAATGCCAACACAAGATCCGGTAAAAGTAGGTCTGTCTGGATAGACAGCGGGAATGGTCAGGTTTGTCGGCATTAGGCATGAAATCAGGTAACAGGTCAGGTTACTTTCGACAGGTTGAGTCGATATGTACAGGGTGTTATGTCCGGTATATCAGTACATGTGTCAGGTGTATCAAGATCGGTCAATATGTAATGCAATCAGGTGAATGTTGATAACAGGTATAGTAACGAATAATGAACAGCAGCAGGAACAGTAACTAACAATATTAATCTATGTAAACACAGTGATGTTTTGTATTCTCTCATTAATCAGGTTCACGCACCTTTGAGGTGCAATAGCCACAAGGTGAAGCAATATCGATAATATACGTAATGGAGTTACATGAATTTAAACTAAGCATAATAATTGTCTCATGGGTGATTTAACAAATGAAGTGAGGACGATCTACTTGGTTTAATTAGTTAAGTGTGAATTAATAGCAGACCGGTTAATACGAGCAACGATTACATTGATTTAAAGTTACGGATAATTGTGACTAGCAATTCTAAGTTATAAAAGGTATCGATGTTATAAATAGCTGTGTGGTTATAATATGATGATTAAGTTTGTAGCATGTTAAAGCAAGTATTCGGATACTTGCCTCGACGGTTTTGCAAACCGGAACACGGATGCGATGTCGGCAGAAAACGCGATATGATAGCACGGGCCACGGATCGAGTCCCAACAGAGAACAACGGAGCCACACGGACTAGGGGGCTTCGCTGGAGCGTCGGGTTCGCCAAGACGGCACGGTCGGATTCCGGCAACAACAAAAGTAGCGAAGTTAGCAATTACGATATGATACACGCAAATAACGACCGGCAAGGGGGATGATTTGCACAAAGGAAAGATGAGAAGGCTTACAGAGATATATACCAGGTGACCCCGGCCAGCTCGACGGCGCTGGAACGCCGGCGAGGCAACGGCGGCGGCTGCAAGGGCTGAATGGCCTCGGGGTGCGCGGGAGATGGTGCTGCGGCGAGTGGATGAAAGGGTGGTCGGCTCTGGTGGTCGAGAGGGAGACGGAGGTGGCCCTGGTGACGACGGCGAGGTCGCCGGCGCGTTCTCCGGCGAACAGCGGAGGGTAGGCGATGGGTGAAGAGCTCGGGTTGGTGGTCCGGCGAGGAGAGAAAGGAAGCGACGACGAGGTCGGGACGAGGAGGGTGAGAGGGAGTCGTGGGAGGCGTCGGCGGCGAGAGGCGGCGTCGACGTCGGCTCTGCAGGGGTTGGAGGCGTCGTCGGGTTGGGTGCAGGCGTGGAAGAGAGCGGGAGAACGAGGGGAGGAAGGTGGTAAGTGGGTGCGGTGAGTCTCGTGGTGGCGAGGGCGGCGACGGCGAGGTCGCGGGGGATCGGTGGTGAGGTTGCGAGAAGCTAGGGTTAGGGTTCGAGGCGTTTTCTCATGAAGAAGAGGATGGGTGAGGGTCGGCTGCATGTGTGAAATTTATAGAGGAAGAGAGAGAGAGAGATTGGAGAGAGAGATTGAGGGAAGAGAGAGAGAAATAGGGAAAAGGGAAGGGGCCCACGCGGTATAATCCTACGCTGTGATTGGCTGATCACGAGATGGGAAAAAGATTTGAGATTAAATTTTGAAGGAGTTGAAGAGAGAAAGCAGGTAAAGAATATATTTCCGTATATTTTATTTTAGTTTAAGGTATTAAATTTAAATGGGCCATTTTGGCACGAAATGAAACATTTCCAAATCGCGTCCGGGTTGCGCCCAAATGTTCCAAATTCAAATTATAGGATTTTAAGCGGGTTCCAAATTTTGAAAAGAGGTGTTTAATGATTAAAATGCATGCCCCCAAGTCGGACACTTGCACGCGCGCGTAGTCGTCCAAACTTGCCCGTTTAGCCAAACGGAACGGAATCTCGACACGCGGACGCTACCACGCGACTAGTGGCGACGAGTAGGCCAACATGGACATTTTAAATTTCATTTTAGGAGTTAAAATTTGTTATGTGCCAAAGTGACTTAACCGGTTAAAATTTAGCAATAAACACCAGAAAAATCAGAATAATTGGAAATGAGCAAAATATAACCCTCAACTAGTAATATAAATAGTATTATTGGGCTCGGGTGTTACACGTTGGTCGGTCGATGAGACCGAGGAAGATGATCTCGGCGGGAGAGCTCATGGATGAGCGGGAGGCCGAGGTATCTTGGTTCTGCGGTAGCCCGGAGACGAGCTGGTAGGCCGAGGAGGCCAATTGTGCAGGAGGCTTGGGGACGAGCCAAAGGTTGTCTGTAGGACGGGTATAGGAGCGGCCCGGTCGGCCACTGTGGGTCCTTTCTTGCATGCTCTGGGACACGTTGTCTACCATGTGTCATGATCTGGGAGATCACCGATATCGAGCATCATCAATTTCTGACTTTCCACAGACGGCGCCAACTGATGGAGGTTAGGATCTTCTTCAGATGTTGTCCTCCATCGATCTGTCGTGAGCGTTGGTGAACGGTTGAGATTGGTGTTGACGATTGTCTTCTTGAGCGTGTGGATCTCAGTGGGCTTGTTGTGAGGCAAAGCCGAGCTATCTGCAAAAGAAATTCTGGGATGGTTGTACCACCGTGGATCCTCCGACGATCAAGTTAGCTGAGGAATTTGGGCAGAATAGCGGCTTATTGGAATAAAATTGCGTTAGCTGAGTCGTCTGGCAGAGGGGTTTTATAGTGGCCGCTTAGAGCGAGCTGGCGCGAGATCTTGACCGTTTATAGTGGCCGCTTACCTGCGTGAATGGCGGGATCCCCCCATTAATGACGAGATACGTTCGTTAATGGGGGGATACGGCGGCGTGGAACGCGGGATCGTGGGGTGGCGGATAACTCGCGTCTGGCGAGATCCACGGAGCCGTGGCGGAGACGCTTGGGCTCTGCGTTCTTGGTTGCTCGGTAGAACCGGAGAGTCTTAGCTCGGCGGAAGGCTCAAGGCGAGCGGGAGGCCGAGGAAGCTCGGTTCGGGGATAGCTCGGGGGCGAGACGGGAGGGCTTAGGAAGCTCAGCGTGTAGGATGGCTCGGAGGCGAGCCGAGAGTTATTTGTATGACGAGCATAGGAGTGTTCTGGAAGGCCATCGAATGTCGAGTCAATCCTCGGGACGAAGGCCCGGGGAATGCTTTCAATGCATCGTGTTTGCTCTTGTCCCGTGAGCTCCGGGACACGTCATCTACCACGTGTCATGATCTGGGAAGTTCCCGTTTATGAGTATCATCACGGCCGTCTAACTTAAACCATGAGGGATCCAGCTCCTTTATATTACCCACGACGTGTTCTGTAATGCAACGAGCGGGGCTTCGTAGGAAAGGGATAAATATCATTCTAGAAAAGCACAAGCTTGAAACAAAGCCAGAACAAGAGCAGCCACAGGAACCCACATGGCAGGTTCGTAAATTCACATGAAAACCGCGCCTACTCGCTCAATCTCACAGACCGCGCCTATGTTCATTCTCTTATATTACCCACTACTCTCTCCCTTTGTTTCAAAGAAACGAATCCAATAGAAAATCTATTCAATTTGCTCCTTCTCCTTCATCTCTCTTCAAAATTCTCAATCTCCATCCTCTCTAATGGAGCGAAGCAACTCGTTCGGGACGTCGTGGGCCGACCAATGGGACTACACAAACCCCGATCCAATCTCCGATTCGATGATGGACGCGGGCAGCAACAACAAGAAGAGCGGGGTCGAGAAGACGAAAGCGGCTGCTGCTACCGGGTTGAAGAAGGTGAAGGCTGGCACCGCTTCGGGGTTCAATTGGATCAAGGATAAGTGCAGTCACAAGAAGACCCAGAAACGATAGAATATGGATTGATTTGAAACATCGCCAGATCAGATCTCATCTTCATGTTAATCATAGCTTGTTATTGTGTGTGTGTGTGAGAGAGAGATTATGTATGATTGTAATTCTATATTTTGTCGATTCATGATTCTTTTGTTAAAATCGGAAGTTATGATGAAGACCAAAGGACATTTACCTCTGTTGCTCTCATATCATCTTAAAATCTCTGTTGTAGTTACCACTAGAATTGAACGGTACTGTGTTATATTTAGAGATGAAATCATTGTAATTGAGATTCAGATGTTGCAGGCCTGTGTGCCCTCTTTATCTTCTCCTCTTTACATTTGCTTTTTGGATCTTTATTCAAAGAAGCATGGTTTCAACAATAAAATTTCGGTCGTCGGCATAGACATGTTTCAATTTTTGTAGTAATCAAGATAGGAAAGGGTTGATTGCATAGCTTTTTCACAAGTGATTTATTTAATGCAAGCATCCCTTAGGCTGATCTTGTGCTCGTCGATCAAAATAAAATTAGAAACGGATTGATGATGTAAGCTCTATATTGTGTTGTTATTCCAAAAACACCGAAGATACGAACTTATTGTGATTGAGGGATTTAATTCTATATTCTGTCACACTTTTCTAGGTTCAGCATATTTTGTTGGACCAAGGACCAATTTCTATGAAACGGTATGTTTTTGAAAGTTTCTACAAGTAAATACAATCAATGCTAGGAAAATCATTGGAGTTTATGGTGAGAAACTTACCTGACATCTATCCTTTTGAGGTTTGATTGGATGTTACTATCATCAATAAACAACTTCTAACGTATACGTTGGATCTGGTGGTTGAGGTCAAATCATATCCAAAAGGGCAAATTGTTGAAAAATCCCATCCCAAGTAAAATTTGTCAAAAACTCTGAGCTTTTTGAAAATGTTAAAAAAAACCCTTATCCGATCACTTTTCTCATCGCATACTCACAACAATGGGTATTTTAGTTTATCCTAAATATGGCCTCCTCACTTGACAAATTTCTTTCACACCCTTACTAAAAAATGGCTTCTGCTTTCTCTCTTTTCCCTTTCCTCTCTCTCATCCTCTCCACCGTCAGAGAACCACCATAGACACCTCAGACGACCGCTGCTTCTCGTCCTAGTCACAAATAAAGGGGCTTCTTGCTGAGAGCAGGCAGCGGTGGGCCCCCATGACACCTCCATTGGCGGAGATGCGGATGTTGCTAAAGTGGTCGAGGTTCTAGGGGTTGAAGATGGAGGCGGGGTTGTCGGAGAGGCGGCGGAGGGCGTCGATGTCGGGAGGCGAGACTTCGTAAGGGGAGAGAAGGCTGTTGATGCTGTCGCTGTTGCCGCCATTTTAGATAATCATAGAGCTGTAGTTTATTTTCATTGTTGGTCAGGAGATGGATTAAAGAGGAAAATTTGAATTTTTATTTTGTGAGTATTTTTTTGGGGATGATGAGAGAGTAGAACAGAAAGGGGGAAGAGACTTTTTATAGAGCAACCATTTTGGAGTAAAAAACACAGAGAGTTTTGCAAAATCCATTTTAGCAACTTATTTTTTGTTTCTATCATTTTGACTTGAGTTTTTGTTTCTGTTGGTATGCACCCATTTTAGCAAAATGGTTAGAAATTATATGCAACCGTCTATAAATTAGAGGCAACCGCTTAGATATTACAGGCAACTGCTTACAAGTTGTTAGAAATTATAGACAAGTTCTTATGAGTTATAGACAACTTATTAGAATTTACAAGCAACTAATTACTAATTGCATGCAAGTAGTTAGAGTTAAAAACAAGCGTATAGAAATTAAATATAAGTAATTAGAAGTTACTTGCAACTGTTTATAAGTTACAGGCAGGTGTCTAGAAATTACATGCAACTAGCATACCTTCTATCAATTTGTTGAGCCACACATTTCTCATTGCGGGTCGAAATTTCTGTAAAAAGAAATGTGATGTGAGAGCATGTTCTCTTATCTAAGCTTCGTTTTGTTTCATGATGAAGAAGAAGAAAGGATGGGTTGGCACAGCGGTGCCCACATTATGAAGATGGTAAGAGGAGCTTCTATCCCGCGGCAAAAGTACCAATCCCAGTTTCCCAAACGGAACAAAAGGCAGGATTAAGTAATATGAGTTGAAAGAAACTCCCAACTTTATAGATCAGCGCTTAATCAACAGAATCAACAATTTGGGTTCAGCTTCGTGCTAACTGCTTCATATCACTCATCTTAGTCTACATGCATCCATCCATTTGGATATGCATTCATATTTAATACCAAAAAATATTTTCCTTTTAAGAAAAATCGACTTAACAATTGCATAAGAACCGTTATTTTTTATGCTTGGCCTGAAATACGTAAGAACTGCAGGGTCTCGTCCAAAGTTAGACCTTCGATGAGCAGGTAATTATTTGAATTAAATAAATATTTCGTACCTCTGCACCATGAATTCCAAGGAAAAAGAACCTATATATGGTTCCAATCAGGATTCCCTAATGACTGATCACTCAGTAGTAGTAGTGGACACAGAGCAAGTCAGCATGATAATCCTAAAGAAGGCATAAATAATTGGTCAGAGTGACCAAAATTAAAATCTGATGAAAATGGATTGAGAATCCATGCCGATTTTAAACTGCATTAAAAAAAAAATTAAAACAACAGCAAATTGATAAAAGGAATGCTTGTTGCATGTAACATCTAGACGCTTGCATGTAATTTCTGATAAGTTGCATGTAATTTGTAAGCAGTTGCCTGTAACTTCTAATTAGTTGCCTGCAACTTCTATGCATCTGTCTTTGACTTCTAACCACTTGTCTACAACTTCTAATCAGTTGCATGTAACTTGTAAACACTGGCCTGTAATTTCTAACAACTTGCATGTAATTTCTAACAACTTGCATGTAATTTCTAATTAGTTGACTATAACTTCTAATAACTTGCATGTAACTCGTAAGCACTTACTTGTAATTTCTAACAAGTTACATATAATTTCTAATTAGTTGCATTTAATTTCTAATTAGTTACATGTAACTTTTAACATCGGTTATATAAAACTGATAATATCGACAAAAATATCATTCATATCACAATATTGGCCAATATCGGCTATATAACAGATAATATCAACAAAAATATCATTTGTATCACAACATCGGCCAAAATCGACGGTGTTAGAGTAAATACGTTGACAATTTTTTACATTCATTAGACAACCAATAATATATAAGCAATTTGCCATCCGCAATCAAAACAGGTGATAATATCGGTGAATATCGTCCAAATACAAATAGATGAATAAATCGTCCATCGAACTAAACACAATTGCCAGCAACATGTAAGCACTTGACTCTAACTTCTAAACATTTGACTTTAACTTGTAAGAAGTTGCTTGTGACTTGTAACCAATTGCATGTAACTTCTAAACGGTTGCCTGTAATTTCTAACCATCTTGCTAAAATGATGTTGGGATGCGGCGACGTCCCGGCCGTCAAACCGAGGCTAAATGCGGAACAAAAACTTTTTACTGAACTGGCGCTACCACGACCCAAAAACCGGATCGTTCCATTAACCGTAAACTAGCATAATGTAAAAGAAGTTAGGAAATTTTATACCGATTGATCCGTGTCCTTCGGTCTTCAATCTCTGCGCCAAACTCCCCGTTGTTGCGCCGACGAAGTTCGCTCCCCGATCACGCTCGTCAAGATGGCTCCACGTCGATAAATCTGTATACGGGCTCCCGCCTCAAATACCGAGGCAACTCGGACATGAAGTTTGCCAGCCGACGTGTCCAAGAATGATATAGAGAGAGTGTGGAACATGTTGTCTCAAGATACCCAAATATTGGATAGAGGTAAATTGGAGTTGCCATTTTGTAATATGAGCAAAAGAATTTTAGCAAAGCAAAATCAAGCTTGCCCAAAGAGTTAGCTCGGCCAGACTGAATGGAAAGGATTAAAAAGCTCACTGGAAAATGTAGAGTGGGGAGAGCTACCACAAAATGAGTGAGTGGGTATATATATTCACCACTAGAAAAGCAACCTATCAATTAACCCCTTGCCCAAAAAACCTATAGCAATCCCCTGGAGCCCGTGGGCACCGCAGAAAACCCCGTCACTGATTTCGCCAATTAGTGAGAAACCCCCGTCACAAAAAACAGCCGCCAAAACTAAAACCCATGCCCCATAAAATAATCCCTACACCCATGCCTCGTTAAATGAGGCAGCCCCCTTCGCTGTGCGGCACACGCGTTAGCAGGAAAGGATGGGGAAAAGGAAAGGTCAATGGAAAAAGTCAATGGTCGAAGCTCACATGACCAAGATGTTTCGAGACGGAAAAAAGAAAACTGGCAACTCCCAAAATAATCCCGCAACGAATTACGAAATTACTCATCAACTGTAAATACATACCCGCATTTGTATCGACCGAATACAAATGCAATGAGACAAAAATATCCCTACAATATAATACTAGCATCTGGGTTAAACTAAAACCCGCTAATATTGTCCATCCGATCCTGATCCGTGTATATCGAACCCTGCCATATAACCATACGGCCTCTACAACGTTTCGCCCGAACTTGGGAAACTGTCTGTGGAGGACTCTAATGACTCATCAATACACTGGCACTGGGTATAACCACTAGCACGTCAGAGGTATAAGCTGTACGTAACGGTTGCAGATGTATTGATCGGAAGGGAAGCTGACGAGTGAACTCATCCAGAAACCCTACTGAGCCTGACAGTGACAATATTCGTACAGTCCGGTCCGTTCGTCTATGAGTATCGCATATAGGGCCTAGGGGCTAGTAAACGTCAGACCCATAATAGCGGTATAAGTCGTGTCAGATAGTAGCCCAGAACACCCTGAGATACTACTGGAATACCTACCAGTAAATCTCGATTACCATGACCAGGGATTTCGTGTAATGGCTCTCCTAGACACAGCGCGATCTCACCCCCAATACCGGGAGAGACGAATCCCTGACGATCCGCTCACTGCCTCCATGTGGTTTGGGACTGTACCCAACTAAGACCTATTTGCACGACTCCTTTGAGCCGTGGTAGGGTAGTAATCAAAGCACAGTGGGAACTCACACGAGACAAATGACGATCTCAGGTCGACAGACTAACCTGTACACATGTCACCTGGGAACTGCTATCTGACGATATGTATAATACCAACTAGCATATTCCCGACGAGTCCTGTCCGGTGTACTCATAACCCAGTGAGCACATGTATACATGTTAGGTGAACCAACTGACACCAATGGCTTGTGAGACCGGCCACCGCCTCTCGTCGGGGTCTCGACTGTATACACTAGTCTACTCTGGAGTATCGATGCCCTGTCTCGAAACTCCAACGACTAGGGACACTTTAAGAATGTGCTTATAGACCCCAGCTTCCACGTATATGATCATCATCATACTGCTGGCAATCAAGCAAGAATCACATGGGCTCTACCAACATGCAATAGTGAACTAAAGCATATACACGATGATAAAGACAAACCAGATAGCATACTATCATCTCGAGCAAGACTGTCATATCGGTATAGGTCCTCCCTCAATCATTGCAATCACGTACCTACGATCCAATAATTGAGTTTGAGGGCACTATATCCAACAATCTTCCACTTGCACTTAAGGCTAATTATTGTGATGTCGCGTACTCACAGCTCGTGTGATACCGAGTATCCAACTCCTCTACTAATCAGTTTCACAAAGCTCATTTGCAAAACTGTTGCTTTCGAGAAATAGCCTCAGTGAGTGGATCTGCCCTGATGTTTCTTTCTATGTCACTCTTTGTCTCAAGTTCGCGGAGAAAGCCATCTCCCGAATCGAGTAATTCCCGTCTTAGAATATGTCTAGATATCTGATGGGACCCAGTTCATAAATGAACTCCAAATCCAGCAAACTTCTTAGACTGTATCGTCAACTGAATTTAATCAGTATCCTGCATCATGCGTCACTCAGTATCCGCTTGGACTAGCTGTCCAAACTACTGCCCCTCGTCAGAGGGAAAACTATAACTCTGACAATCACTATGTCATCCGGGTCACCTTGGAAGTCTGGAATGATAACTGTCTCCCGAAGGAGGCTGTCGTTATCAAATCTCTAGAACAACCACTTATGTTCATAAGCTGCTTCTGAACATTTCTCCAGGATTGGAATAATGTATCAACCTATTGCATCTAGTGCAAAAAACAACATATGATATTATATCCATATCCTATGTGGAGAAACTGCTGTGTGACAACCACGGTATAACCGATCGTAGTGTAGGAATTTCACTTCCTACTATGTGTATGTCATTCAAGTACCAGGACATCACACCCTACTACCTTCTTAACAGATCCATCTTCTGTTCTGATGAAGTCAAAGCCCATGACTGTCACATCAAAATAGATGATCTATCTCCGCTATATCTGCTAGAGTCTATAAATAGACATAAGCTACTTATCCACTATACTTCCGCTGCTCCCACTGACTACAACAACCCTCTGGCAAAGTCATCCTCCTACCGGGTCTCATAGTCTGGGACAACAGTAATGGCAAGTCTGGGTAAACAAGAACATCCATGTCACCGTCCTTGAGACTACCAGAGTATCTCTCGGGTGCCTGAGGTTACCCACTATATCTGCGGAGTGGCTAATGGAATGTCAATCCTGATTGAATCTTTAGGTCCTATTAAATTTTCCGTAATCGTTTGTGGTTCTGGAATCTCTTCCAGTTCTACCATACTCCCACTACTGTTTTCTGAAAAAATCCATTTTACTAAAACTGTGGCGAGTCAAGAACAATATCACTATTGATCTTCCAGATGGTAGAAAATCAACCCTCGTCAAAGCCCGGGTTAACCCACAAACTGCCATTACAGAAACGTGCCTTGAGTTATCCGGAATCTGATTTTAAGCATAAGCCGGATAACTCCCCGTACCTTAACATGGTTAAGATACGAACCATTCTATATACGATATAGAAATAGAGGCACTGATTTAATTAGAACCATATTCAAATCATGCAGTTGTCTCCAATGCATGTTAACTAAATGGAGAGAGGACGATCAGCATTACTCAACTCAGGAGTGCATCCAATTATGAATAATCTGAAAGAGAAACAAATTTCTCAAAACCATTACCATCAACTGAATACCAACCACAAGTATCTACATCTTCGATTAACTTGAAAAATCCTGATACTTGCAACACATGATTCTCTACTTTATTCCTGTACCTATAACTTCTCAAACTTGGACCTTGTATTTCTACGAAACACTTGTCTAAAACTTGAGAAGTCACAAGTAAACAGAATACAGTACGAGGACCAACCCCTTTGTCCTAATGGACACTGGACAACATACAATACTTTGTATAAGTCCCGTGAGTTGAATAATTCAAACAATGTGCGTCGTACGTTGAAAACTGTACCCAGGCAATTTCCTCAAATATCACCAATTACAACGAATTCCGATATAATGAGGATGATCACTTAATTCTCAATAACTTACTCCCACTCATCATCTGTAAAACCATACAGATGTGAGAATCATACCTGGTAAATACATACCCTGGAGCAAGGGTTAATTGGGAAATCAGTTTTCTATTAACAATACACAATGAAACTGAAACATTAAAATGTTTCGGAGGGGTATCCGGATATTTCTAGTAATGCCTCTTCCAATATCCAGATTCATGATTGTAACCGTATATTTCCTTGCCATCTCTCCAAATCCCTTTATTTTCTTTAGTCGTTACCTTATGTACACCATCGTTAGGCTTAATGGTTTTCTTCATTCCCTACCGTTCGGCACCAGCCTATAGTTTAGAAGAAGACTATCCAATAAGCGTAATAGGTGTACTCTCCTAATCCTACGAGCACTCGCAACCTGAGAGAAGGTAAGGATAAAAGACAACTGAATAAACCTTATTCCTATTTCTCCTGAACTAGAATCCATCCTCGAAAAAGTTCCTTCGAGTTCGTATATAACCATACGATGGATTTATCCAATGGAATTGGATGTTCGTAGTGATACGGGGTGTTCTGGAGAAATACAAAGGTGAACTAGGAGTGGCGATGAAATACGTTGTTTGGTCGTGAATGATAGCAGTCGCAATTTACTTTGCCATCTTTCTAATCCTTTTATTTGTCTTTACTTATTACCTTCTGTACACCCAATTTAGGCTAATTGGTTTTCTTCATTCCCTACCTTTCGGCATATGCCTATGGTTTGGAAGAAGATTATCCAATAAGCGTAATAGGTGTACCCTCTTCTAATCCTAGGAGCCCTCACAACCTGAGAGAAGGTAAATGGAAAAGACAACTGAATAATCCTATTCAATCTCTCCAGAACTTGAATCCATCCTCGAAGAAATTCCTTCGAGTTCGTATATAACCATACGATGGATTTATCTAATGGAAGTGGATGTTCGTAATAATACGGGGTGTTCTGGAGACACTCAAAGGGTAAAAGGAAGAGTGACAATGATGTATGCAACCCAGACAATCCAAAAGCCAGTGTTTTAAGAAAGTTCGGTTAATTTGGTCACTGAGTTATAGTCTAGGGTCGGGTCATGGTTGCAGTCAAAGAGAGAAAGAGAAGAAACACTCTGCGTGCACTCTAATCTAGATCAGAATGGTTAATCATTTTATCTAATCAGGAAACCTCCCACTGTATCCTCAAATTCTCCTCCAAACCTAAAAGAAGAATTAGTCGGGGTCACCCGAGGAGTAAACCAACTCATCAGTGGGAATCGGGATCCAACCATCATCGCATGATAACGTGATGGAAGCCACTCACGTCATCACACTCCAGAAGGTATGCGCAAGCCTGGCAAGTTTCCTGTATGTTTGAAACTCCTGATTTGATTTTTACCCAAAGCAGCTTATGACCTTGACGGATGCCAACAAATCAAAAGTTGCAAGTCAAGTTCTACCCGTCATTGTCCTGATTAATTTAGACCCACCTGTACTCGCCCTTGACGGATGCCAACAAGGCTGCACGACTGTTCTAAATTAATGCATATCCATGCTACAGAAAAGCAACACATAGCTACCGCACACTATGCCTTGACGGAAGCCAACAAACATAGCACGAATACTAGGCGCTACTTTTCAGAAATGACGGAGGGCTACGGCTGGTTTTTGGCGAAAAACCTTTAGCGTAATGAACTTGATATCGTTGAAGGAATCCAAGTGGTTTTATAAAAATATAATGGCGAAAACTTTTGCTAAAGAGGTCACTCTCGGTGAAGGGATCTCGGCTCTTTCCCCGTCAAATGAGGTGCAGAATATTCCAAACTGAATACCACGATGCAAAGCAAAAGGTAATCGACTATAGTGAAGTTATTACCCTGACGCAAACTTCTGTCCAAGGGGTCACTCCCGGTGAAGGGATCTCGGCCCTTGCCTCGTCGAATGAGGTGCTGGATATTCATAACCGAATACCTCTGTGTAAAACAAAAGAGAACGCCATTGTAATAACAGCTTTTGAAAAATTTGTTCCAACAACATTATATATAGGTTTGTTTTTCTTGCATTGATAAGAATCAACGCAGTCCCATCAATTAATCACACCAGAAAAGAACGAAAATAAAATGTACGTATATGCCATCCGCATTCGCCACTGGGTCCCGTCATCACCCGTTAGATTACTTAACTAACGATAGAGCGGGGACTGGACCAGCGCGGGTGTAAAACATATACAACATCTACTAGTATATATATCAATATATAATAATCGCTCCAGGCATGATAAATGCAACATCACAGAAAAGTAATAAGCATCACAGAACAATACAGATAATCTGGGATCCTCGGGTTTCATAGAGCCGCAAATGAAACCCGACGTTCCTCTGGTCGTGTGGATAGCCTGTGCAATGAAATCCTAGACCCCTACGAGCGCGGCAAGTTACCCGCCAAAACCAGAAGCGAGGCAGCCCCCTTCAGCAAAGTGAATGGACCACCTAGCACTTCACGGAATCCGGTAACTTGAGCACCCCTCCTTGGGTCAACCTGTACCCCTACAAGTGCGGCGAATAGCCCGCCAATTATAGAGTGAAGCCTCCTCCATCTCAACGCCATGAGATGCGGGCCCGTTGCCCTCTAGAACCCGACTATCCGTGCACCCCACCGCGGGGTATTCCTAGTACAGAAAAGAAAATATATACAACGGGTACATCGACCTCATCCCGGTCGTGCCCCAAAAGAATAATATATAAACAGGCAGTGACGGCAGTCCACATGTCGGACGCTCGCCCCGCAATATCAAATGTACAAATAAATCCAAACTGCACTACCATTGCACACAAGCCATCCACCACGACAAATCCGCAGTATCACAGCACAACACAGAATATCAACGTGAATGTCACGCTCGCAAATCCGTCTAAAAGGACTATAGCGATTAGACAAGATTTACCGATCAAATGATATTCACGGTCACAGATAGAAATGTAATGCACTGCAAAATTTAAACAATGTTAGAAAATATCGAATTCGAAATAAACCCTGAATAGCCCCAAACAACCTGATAAAACCATATTCAAACTGGGCTAAATAAACAATATCACTAAACTAATATTATTGGGATGAAGAAAATGTGAAGCATAGAATTTTTCTTAGAAAAAAATGAGCATTTTGGGCTCGGCCAAATTTTTTTGTTCACTGGTGTGCACAGTTGTGTTAAAGAAATGGTAGGTATGTGTGTGTTTGTCAATTAAGAGAGAGAGCCACAAAAAAAAATATCTCATCACAAAATCAGGACATGCACACGATCACAAAATCAAGACATGCACACAAGGCCCATGAAATCCCCAGCCGAAAAAATGGCCACTAAGTTGTTCACTGCCAAAAGAAATGACTAGCACAAAGAAATCAAAGTTAAAGCCTAAAATTCCCACACAAAAATTCCATCATCTCCAAAAATATCATTGGTATTGTATCGGGTTGTTTCGATTTCGATATTTTAATATTTTCTAAACGATTAGTAAACGGTTAATAGTTTGGTTCTGATACCATGTTGGGATGCAGCGGCGTCCCGGCCGTCAAACCGAGGCCAAATGCGGAACAAAAACTTTTTACTGAACTGGAGCTACCGCGACCCAAAAACCGGATCGTTCCATTAACCGTAAATTAGCATAATGTAAAAGGAGTTAGGAAATTTTATACTGATTGATCCGTGTCCTTCGGTCTTCAATCTCTGCGCCAAACTTCCCGTTGTTGCGCCGACGAAGTTCGCTCCCCGATCACACTCGTCAAGATGGCTCCACGTCGATGAATCTGTATACGGGCTTCCGCCTCAAATACCGAGACAACTCGGACATGAAGTTTGCCAGCCGACGTGTCCAAAAATGATGTAGAAAAAGTGGAATATGTTGTCTCAAGATACCTAAATATTGGGTAGAGGTAAATTGGAGTTGCCATTTTATAATGTGAGCAAAAGAATTTTAGCAAAGCAAAATCAAGCTTTCCCAAAGAGTTAGCTCGGCCAGACTGAATGGAAAGGATTAAAAAGCTCACTGGAAAATGTAGAGTGGGTTGAGCTACCACAAAATGAGTGAGTGGGTATATATATTCACCACCGGAAAAGCAACCTATCAATTAACCCATTGCCCAAAAAAACTACAGCAATCCCCAGGAGCCCGTGGACACCGCAGAAAAACCCGTGTCACTGATTTCGCGTCACTAATTTCTGGCGAAATTTGTGAGAAAACACCCATCACAAAAAACAGCCACCAAAACAAAATGCCCATGCCCCGTAAAATAATCCCTACACCCCCCTTCGCTGTGCGGCCCACGCGTTAGCAGGAAAGGATGGGGAAAAGGAAAGGTCATGGGGAAAGGTCACATGATCAAGATGTTTCGAGACGGAAAAAAGAAAACTGGCGACTTCCAAAATAATCCCGTAACGAATTACGAGATTACACCTCAACTGTAAATACATAACCGCATTTGTATCGACCGAATACAAATGTAATGAAACAAAAATATCCCTACATTATAATACTAGCATCTGGTTTAAACCAAAACCCGCTAGTATTGTCCGTCCGATCCTGATCCGTGCATATCGAACCCTGCCATA